>ML685793.1:7484336-7524574 GCA_007922175.1 Pelusios castaneus
TCTTCCTGTTATTTCCACTATTGTTGTTCCTGCCCCTCCTACGGCCCGAGTCCTGTCTTTGGTGCTGTTGGTAGGGCGCGGTGGTGGTTGGGGCTTAAAGTGGAGCCTTTGTGTAGAAAGGGTATGCATCCCCAAGGATTCTAGAGTTGCTCTAGAATCTTTGAGGCTATGGAGCTTCGAGTCTTTTTGCTCAGAAAAGAGCGACTGGCCTTCGAAAGGGAGGTCCTGCACAGTCTGCTGGACCTCATATGGGAGCCCCGATGCTTGCAGCCAGGAGCTACGGCGCATGGAGATCCCCGAGGCTATCATGCGGGCAGCTGTGTCTGCTGCGTCCAAAGCTGACTGGAGGGAGGCTTTTGCCACCTCCTTACCCTCATTTGTTAATGCCGCGAATTCGTTTTTTGAGTCCGGCGGTAATGCGTTCGCATATTTTTCCACCGAACTCCAGGAATTAAAGGTGTACATACTCAGGATGGCCTGCTGGTTTGCCACCCTTAGTTGTAGGCCCCCCGTGGAGTACACCTTTCGGCCATATATGTCCAGCCTCTTGGCATCCTTGGCCTTCGGTGTTGGTGCCTGGGCCCCTTGCCTTTCCTTGTCGTTAGCAGCCGCAACGACTAAGGACCCGGGAGTAGGGTGAGTGTATAGGTACTCATATCCTTTGGGCAGTACAAAGTATTTACGCTCTACCCTCATGGGGGTGGACGACGCAGAAGAGGGGGTCTGCCAGATCGACTTCATAGGCCAATTGCTGGGGTTCTGCCATGCCGGACCCCACGGTGCCGGAAACACTTCTCTGTGGTGCCGGGATGACGAACGCGAACGGCTTCGTCCGGAGGCGATCGACCCCGCCTCTGACTCCGATGGCGACTCGCTCCTCGGGGACCATGGTGGTGCCGTGGATCTCGGCGTTGGGGAGCGGTGCCTGGGGGAGTGATGGACCAGCATCGGCGTGGGCTTGCCTCTTGACTGACGAGGCTTACCCGAGGCCGGGGTGGCGGTCGCGGAACCCGAGTCGCTGCGGTGCGGTACCGTGCTCTCTCTGAGCTCTCTGGCAGCCTCAAATGTCTCTGGTGTGGATAGAGATCTCGTAATCTCCATGTCCTCCACTAACTCCCGTCCAGGAGAGGTCTCCGGTGCCGGACTCGACGGCCCCGTGTCCCCGGGCGGAGTCCACGGCCTAGGCGTTCTTGGGGTGGCAACTACATGGCCCAGCATGGGTCGCACCATGTCCTTCCCCTCACACCATCTTTGGAAGGCGGCGACCGGCCTCTGTCCACGCGGTGCCTCTTCCTCGGTACCGGTGAGGTTGACCGGTGCCGGGAGCCCGGTTTCGGCACCGATGTTACTCGGTGCCTATCTCCCTTGTCCTTGCTCTGCCCTGAGGGCACCGGTGCCGGGGAACTCTTTGTCGGCGTCGAGACCGCGGTAGGCGCCGGGGCACTGGGGGAGGGTCTAAGTGCCGCTTCCATGAAGAGTACCTTCAGTCTCTGGGATCGATCCTTTTGCGTTCTGGGCCAGAACGACTTACAGATTTTGCACTTCTCGCCCAAGTGCTTTTCTCCCAGACACTTCAGACACGTGGAGTGCGGATCGCTCCTGGGCATGGGCTTGTTGCATTCCACACACTGTTTGAAGCCTGGGGCTCGAGGCTTGTCCCGGCCCCTGGGCTTAGCAACTGCTGACTAACTAAAAATAATAAAAACTAAAACAATTAAAATTAACTAACTAACTTTAGAACAAGATATAGAACAAGAATAGAATGCTAGGGCGGATCTCTACCACGAGAGAGCCAAGATCCGACTAGGCGTCACTGCGGTAAGAAGGAACTGGCGAGGGGAGGGTCGGCGAGCCCTTATAAAGGGCGCCATGGAGGCGCGACTCCAGGGGGCTCTGTAGCTGACCCTCCGGGTTGCTAGGGAAATTCTTTCCGACGGCCGTGCATGATACACGCGCACACCTAATTGGAGTCGATGTGAGCAATCACTCGAAGGAGAATTTCCTTTTATACTGTAACCCATAAATAGGTCCACCTGGTTGGCTGGGCTAGCATAGCCAGTGGCTTCAGCTAATGGCAGCACACTCGCCTACAAAGATATGTACCATTGTCAAGCACCATTTTCTGTTTTTGTGCATGATAAGATGAAAGCAAATTAGTCTCCCTTGTTCCCCTTCAGGGTCAATTCTTTTAGGATTTTGGCTCAGTCTAGGTTTAGGATTAGTCTAAGATCTAATTTTGCAAACTTTTTATACACAGAGTAGGCTTTACACATGTAGTCCCACTAAAGCCAATAGAACTATTCATTATTTATTTGGTTAATTTGTTATAATAAGAGGATAGGACACATAAGTTAATTTACATTTGTATTGTTATGGTCTCATTTTATTATTATGAAGAAAGAGGAGAGAATACTAACTGAAAATTAAAAGAAGGTTTACACAATTAAAGTACTGTGTTATTCTAAATATACAAATACAGAAACAGATACCAGGAAAAGGCTTAAGGGGCTTCTACACCAGTTAATCTCTTTATTGGATTAGATTTTGAAAGGAGAAGGGTTTACAAGAATGAAAATGTGTCTCAAAGAAGCCTCAAAAAGTAATCTACAGTAAAATTCCAGAAATCACTTTAAAAAAGCCAAGTAGATTTTTGATATTAAAAAGAAAACTGAACAATGCCCCATGTTTTACAATACCTACTATGATGGTGTTGCCATAGTAACAGGGTCATCATCAGTAGCCATTATATATTACTTTATTTTTGACAGGGGAATTAGAGATCTCTCTTTCAAACATGCATTTAGCAAGCTCTATGAGAAAGCATAGCTTACTAGATCATTTCACTGAAGCAAAACAAGGAAAAGCACACACAGTTCTGAGTGGATCATCTTTTATGAATCATGCACACGTATGTTTGTCACATTTTCAGAAACAAGACTGCCATTCTAGCTACTCTGCCAACACTTAAAAAAAACCCCCTATGATTGGCCTAATTATCAGACAGTGATCAAATAAGACAAATAAATGGTATGAGCAGCAGTGTTGAAACAGTCTTGCTAACACCTCTATGGTGTAAGAAGCTACTTCACATACAAACACTGAAAATACTGCACAAACAAACCTAAATGGATAAAAATGTAATTATATGTTCAGATAAAGTCTGTTTTCCTTACTAAAGGAATTTCATATGACCGAGGACACCATTCATTTAATAATGGATAAAACAAATGTTTGGGGCCATGAAGGAGGAGCATTAGATCCACAAACACCTTGCTGTAGCAGAATTATAAAAATGATTACCACAGCAAAGGCATACAGTGAACCATCTGGAACACTACAATGCCAAGTATTACTCAAAACACAGTACAGAGTGTGGACTGCAATTTCTGTCTGCTCATTTGGCTGAGAATGATGACAGTATTTTTCTTTATTGTACAGTTTAACCTTTTTGTTTTCCCCAACTTGTTTTCCCATTGCAATAATTGTTTTAATGAACAGTGAAATGTCAATATTAATTACATTAATTATATTCATAGGCTACGTTAGCTTTTATTTAATTTAACATTGATTCCAATTTAACTGTCCCCTATGCAAAACAGTTAGATATGACATTTCAAGAACAGAAATATTCATCTACTCTCAAAATAATCATTTCTAAAAATACTGTCTTCCAAGGGGAGAATGAGAAGAAATATAATATCATCTGGGAGACAGTATCCACAAGCAACATGTCCTGATGGTTCATTATATTTAATGCAATAATTTTAAATTGCTACATATTAACCCAGAAAATTTTAGAACAGCATAAAGGGCCTCATGTAACACAAATATGAGCAAGAATGCAGAATGTTAAGACTGAAACACCATCCTGAACTCACACCACTTTGAACCAGATTCAGTTATTAAGGCCCTGGTTCACTTTTGTACTCATGCATCGTTCTGGAAGGCATTCTGGGAGCAATTGTGCCTTAGAAGCCACGATCTCTCTGCCAACACTCCACCATGCAGTGGGAGTATGCTTGTCCCGCAATTCTCTTGCTTCCCTTTTGGAGTGAGTCTCATGCCCAGATGCTAAGCAGAAACAGTCCCTATGCTCTTCCAAGCACACAAAGAAGAATGCCCCCTGCTTGAACTAGGCACAACCTATCTTTTTGTCTATGGAAACTGCTGCAATAAAGTAGTGGGCAGTCTTGCATGCCATATGTAAAATACCCTAATCCCTGGAGAGAGCTGCATAATGCAGGTGAGTTAGGGATGAGATTTCAGCCATAATTTGAATTCTTCTGTAGTTTACTCATAACATCACATCTGTTTTCCTACATCACTGAAGTTCTAAACTCAGTAGAACTGAATGGCAGGTTTAAAAGAACTTTTTATTTGCTATTAGTAAAATATGTTACTTCCAATTCCCAAAAAAACCCAAAAGCTGGTGTTTTAGTTTTAACAAAGTAAGAAATGCAATATAACCACAATGGATAAAGTACAGCTGATTTGTTAACTTCACTCTGTGGGAGCCAGAAACAATTAAAAAAATACTTACACTAGTGGACTAAGGGTAGCTGCCCTTATCATCACAATGACCAGAATTATAGTTGTTAAAATCAGGGAAATAAAAGATACCTGCAAATTACATTACAAACATTTTATCAGTTCAATGGTCAGAATTTATGAACTTTTAGCAATGTATTCTAGCTGAACTTTTTTCTTTCTTCAAAAAAGTGAAATTAATAGCATAGCTACATTTTTCAAGTGTCAGCCTTTCTACAGAATCAGATATTTGGAATGCTTCTTTTAAAACCCCAAGATTTCCTTGTTTTATTTGCTCTCATTTTCTTTTATCAGCTTTATGACAGATTGAGCCTTCCGTCCATTGCTATCATGAAGATTTTATTGCTATCATGAGATTTTATTCACTCTAGGACAGAAATGTGTGCTCATTAAACTATATAGGTCTTCCTTTATAGATTTAGAAAATTATAATGTAATTGCATTACAGAATGTTAAATTGTTTTATGCTGCTACTAATTACATCATTGCAACATCTGCTGTAAGTATATTTCATTTTCATTCAGTCAAGTTATGAATTTAAAGTACTTGTTCAAAATGTTTAATATGTAAGGGTGGTAGGTTCTTTTATAGTCATTGAGGAGTAGACCGTGATCCTTTTCCCCATGCTCTGTAGTACTTTGCCATATACTAAGTATTCCCACTGAAACTGATGTGACTAGTTGTGAAGTAATGTATTGTTCAGTGGGTCCTAAATCTGTTGTGTGGGTTCTTTAGGAGTACAGTAATAATTTCATCTCTCAGCTAATGTGATGTTATTGGCTTGTACTCATTTATATTCAGGACTTCAGACTAAGTCCATCAGCACCAGGACTATTCAGTCATAGTGTTAAATTCACTTGTCTGAGCAACACAATAGATCTCTTCAAATGTATTCCACTCTCCTAACATGCACCAAGGATTCAACATCCACTTAAATCAATGGAAAAAGTCTTCCACTGACTTCAGTGGGCAGTGACGCATGAGATTAAATCCTAATGAAAATAACAGGGAATACACATAAGAAAGGAGAAGAGAATAGAGTTGTGCCTTACAAAGGAGAATTTAGCCTGTACAAGTGCTTTACTGTTCTGTAATAAATTGTTGACTGTGTAACTAGTCGCTGTCTAAATGGTATAGCAAGCTGCATTTAAAACAATGATTAATATAATTGAACCAATAGATTCATTGGCATTATGATTTACCTTTGCCAGTTTTACTATGTCACGATACAGAGATATAGGCAGGGTAAAGATGATGGTAATACTCAGAATAATGACTCGGCGGTCAGTAAGTAAGTTATCTGGCCCAACTAAAACAAAAGATAAAAATTACCTATTAAGATTTCTCTGAGAAATGGATGTGAGGGACAGATAAGTTATGTTTGAAATTCTAGTAGCAATATACTTCAGACCCTGCCCCAAATCAAACAAACTCCCACTGCAGTCAAGCATAGGCATTACTGACCTTCAGGCAGATACAATTGCTCTGTGTACGCTCACAGGGATTTTGCGAGCATAAATTAAGCACTGCTGAGTATAAACTGAACCAACATTTGTACCGTATTGTGTGAGCACCCACCTATGAAAATGCAACCGTGTGTGCAGACATATATTTTATAAATATCTAATATGGGTGGGATTTTTAGAGGGACCAGTGATGGCCTATCTATTCCACTGAAATCAATAGAATTTTACCACTGACTTCCGTGTGACGAAGTTAGGCCAGAGCCGAGCGGTTCTGAAAATTCCATCTTACCTACAAGAGAAAAATCTAGCTCTCTAAAGCAAGGTCTGAAACAGCCTCGAAGTTTCAGTTGGGTGACCCATTGATCAAGAACAAATGCAAGAGTGTGTCTTGTCCCATCTTCTTTGTACTTGCACATGGCAGGGGACAGAATTTGGTAAGAATTCTGCTTTCTGTGCAGCTCAAAGTGAAAACTTGTATTCTTATCGGTAGCTTGGCTAGTTGAGAAGGTTAGCATTATTGTTTTTACTCTCATGTTGGGAAGACTGATTTTTTTCCTATGCATCAAAGGATTTTCTTAAAAAAATCTTAACAGGGCCATAACATTTTGGATTTGACATGTTACAGATTGTCCTAAATGTTACATTTGTAATACATGTTCATCTATAGAGAAACATAATTCAGGTTTAAACAGTAAAACAGTAAACAGTAAAAGAAACAATTTGTATACAATCTAACACTGATCAGCAGATAAACAATAGTTCAGGATGATTATCATAGCAGATACCACTAAGTGCTAAAGTATAGGATATGCAGAGCACAGATTTAAGCTATGATCCTTCAAGCATATGATCTAGCACAAGAATCCACTATCATGAGGTAGCAAGACTAGAGCTGGAGGGTGCAAGAGAAGCACATTTAGACATTAAAATATATATAAATAAGGTACAATAGTTGATTCATAGAGGAAGTAGAGGCCATACATTTACTTTAGTTTAGACTGATGCTCTACCTAAGTAATCTCTCCCCTCCCCACCGCCACCTGTGGAAAAAATAAATTACTTAAACACTTACCTCCAGGAATTGTTTGAAAAACTTTAGTCAAAGTGTCTCCTGTTAGGATGTTGTAACTAATCATGGCTTTAAAAAGAAAAGAAATTATTACTTTGTTAATGCATATTAGATACAAAGGACCAAACACATACCATAGATCAGGGGTCTGCAACCCAAAAGATAAGAAGAGCCATTTTTGAAAATTCCTTCAATAAAAAAGTGTTTTGAGAGCCACAATGGGTGTAGCCTCCTGGTGGGAGGTGCAGGGAGGTGAGCCAGGATTTCTGCTGCAGGGTCCCCTTATGCGGGGGGGGGGAAGCTTGGAACTTGGCATGGACCTCCTCCAGGGTACCCCGGTGGTTGGGGGAGCCCAGAGCCGCAAGGGGGCAGCCAAAGAGCCGCATGCGGCTCCAGAGCCACAGGTTGCAGACCCCTGCCATAGACTTTTGAATTGCAAGAAGCTGAAATCCTTGCCTCCCCATCCTGGCTGCCTCTTTTTCTGACTGTTTTCCTGTTCTCTCTGCTGCATTCAGTTGCTCTTCACAGATCTCTTATCAAGTTTCAGTTTTAAAAGTTAAATCAAGAGTTATAAAAGCAAAATTGAGGAGCATTAAAAAACAGACATGAGAACTTGAAAGGGATCCAGTCAGATGAGCCAGGCAGTTGAATTCTATGGCCACGCACACTTACTTCAAAAGGGGGTGGGAGCGGGATAGGGCTTTTATAATTGCCTCTTGCTTTCAACAGTGATTCACTGACAGATCACTTTCAACTTCTAGTTTCCATTAGTAAAACCAAACTATATTCATTAAACAGTTCTTGTTTTATCTTTATAGACAATCCCCTGGGATATCAAATGTATGAAGCTACAACACCACACACTAACTTGTAAAATCAGCTATTATGCATATTTGTTCAAGAGCAGTAATCAATTTTACAAGACTCAATGGGTGCCACTAAACTCAGCAATTGTCCTTCTGCAGCAATGCAGTTCCACAGTGTCTCATATTTATATATAGGAAGATAAGTTAAAGGTTCCCTAGGAGTGGTGAAGAGTTATTGAACTCTATCCAGGATAATGGCAGAGGGACTAAAAAGAATAATGCAAACAGGAAGCTAAAATACATATCAATATAGGGGTCCTCAGTTAGGCGTCCATTGACTTCATTAGGCTCCTGAGTATGGACTGAAGGAACGGGGTCAACATTTACACACCCACATTTCTGAACTAGAAAAGATACACAAATATATTTGGAAAATATACCCACATGTTTTTATTGTACTATATACATTCATTTATACAGACCCACACAAATCCTAAGAACAGTTCTGCATATACTTAATGTTACTACTGTGACTAGTTCCATTGAACTCATTGGAATGGCTTGCGATAGTAACCTAAGCATATGCATGAGCCTTTGCAGGACAGGGCCATGGTCTTTATTATCCTCTTCTATTTTCTTTAATAAAGCAACTATTATTTTCCATACAGAAAGGTTATGGGCCACTATTTTCCAAAGTAACCAGTGACTCTGTGTGCCTCTATTTTTTGAATGCCCAACTGGAAGCACCTTAAAGGTGCCTGTTTTCCAGAAAGGTCTGATCTCCCACTCTATGCATTTCAGGCCCATTTAATGTAACTCATGTTGAGCACCCAAAAATTGAAGCCCCCTACTCACTTTTGAAAATCTTGGCCAGGGTCCACAAAACAGAACTTTAAAAAAAAAAGAAAAAAGGAAAAAAAAATCTGAGAAAGAACCATATATTGTAGTCTCACATTTGTGTTCTTCATGGCATGCCCATGCCTGTCACTGGCTATTGAAAGCACAAGGGTGAATATATCTGGGGTGGAAAACTGATCCTATTGAAGTCAATGGAACTTTTGCCACCAATTTCAATAGAGCTAAGATTTCATTCTTTAGAACATATATAATGACCTGAGTAAGTACATGCAAGCATGTTCTTATTTCAAGTAAACTAATATTAGAAGACACACTCTGAAGCTTGTTGTTGTTAATAAAAGGGTTTGTTTTCTTAGGTTTTCTTTGGGGCGGGGAGGGGGAAAAGTTGTGATAAAATTTCCCAAGAATAAGGCAATATTTCTATTTTCCTTGCCAAAATAATGAAATACAAACTTTAACATTTCATGATAGTCTATTTCTAAGTATTTTTATTTTCAGTTGTGTTGGTCTGTGTTAATGCACAAAGGATAGTTAATTATAATTTTACAGTGTATAACTTTATAGTAATCTTACCAATAAATGGATACATGAATTGTAGTGTTGAGAGAATTAGGTATCCTATAAAACCATATGATTTATTGACCAGAGCCTGATAGGTGTTTGCACCAGAGAGGTTTCCTCCTTTAATCAGTAATATAATGGAATAATCTGTTAAAATAATATACAATGTTTCAGACAGTAATTTTTCTACTTCTGTTAAGAAGAAATAGTTTGCAAAGTATTAAAAAAAAGACAGACAAAACAATCATTATCTGAAGCAACTGTAGTGAATGGTAATACTGTGGGCAGGGCCCAAACATTCCCTCTTGTAGAAAAAGCCTGTAGGAAGGGAAAGGGAAACACTATGATTAAGTGAGTGGGTATTCCCAGCTATCATCCTCAGTAGAGAAAGGAATTTTCAGGCTTATTTTTATGCCATCCTGACTATTAGATCAAAGAGAATCCAAAGAGAACTGTTTCTGGGACTCAGATATTAGGGTTTCCACATAGAGGAAGAGTTTCCCTGCCCAAGGGAGTGTGTACCCACTCCTACTCAGTGTGGTGCTTTCTCCCCATCTAGTAGTGTTTACATCAATATGGAAGTTGTTAACCCTCCTACAACGTTGGCTAATAGAGTGGGATCTTTTAGCTCAGGCAGTAGAGACTCATGCTTTTAGAGCCTGAAGGCCGCAGTTCAAAAAGCTATCTCAGGAGCACAGCATAACAGGGGGCCACCCTAGATATGTGTCCACACGCCAGCACTTACGGCTTACAGGCCCCTACAAGTGTCCCACCATATTTTCTTTAAAATGGTACCTCTCTCACATTTAACATATACAGCTATTAACACAAAACCCCAACAAAATAAGAACTAAATTGTTACTAATACAAATAACATGAATCATTTCTAAACTGCTTATACAGCAACCTCAAGCTTTTCCCTCTAAGCTGTTGTTATTCCCCAGTCACCAGCAGGTGCAAGATAATTTCTCTTTTCTGTTGCAGCTGCGACTATCCATCTGGCAAACTGGAGTCTCCCTCCACCCCAGCCCACCATGATAGTGCTTCCTGTTTTGGCAGACAAGATAGCTGCCACTCCTACCACCGCTGCTCATTTGAGGTATAGGAAAGGGATGCCCATCACTCTGATGTGTGACATGGACCAGGGCCTATCTCTTGTCAAAACAGCTACTACTTGTCTAGATGTCAACCCTTTACCAGAGCATTGGGCTCTATATATGGGGCAGGTCCCTTACCAAAACACACCTACAAAGTAGAGGACTTTGTAATATCCCCATCTTTCAGAGAGCCCTCTTTGGGGTGAGAGAAAACCCCTCAGGGCATTCTCTGGAATGGGGCAGAAGGGCTTGCAGGAGCCACTTTCCAGAAGACCTTCTGCTATGCAGGCAGGAGAGTCCTCCCCTACAGGCTATCTCCTTAAGGGCTGAGATCTTCCTCCTAGTGGACAGCTGCCAGCCCAACTGAAGAGATGCAATGGTGGGCTTATGGAGGAGTAAAGAGGTGGGTTCCTGAAGAGAAACAGCAGCAGCAGATTAGATTTCCTCTACTCACTAGCCTGCCCAAAGATGGAATGCAGATCAGGGAAAAGAGAACCCCCAACCACTTGACTAGTGGCAAGTTCGCCCCAGCATTAGAAAGAGCTCTTATACAGATGGCGTATGTCACCACTATCTTGAAGAGTCAGGAGACATGGGAACCTTGAGTCTGGGTGTGGCTAGAACTCTGGATTATTTTAATTCATTGCTGGCAGAGAGGTTGCTATTTAGTTTGGGGGGGGGGGGGGTTCGGGTTGTGTGGAAGGATTACCTGTTTTTAATTTTGCTCTTCTTTTCACTTAAATATCATAGAGATTATGTTTTGTCTTTTATATGTATCCATTTTACTAGTCAAGAGAAGTGTTTATACACAAAGATTTATTTTATTTAAGAGACCAGGTATTGAATGCACATGAAAATGAATTACATTCTTATTCAAGACAATGGCAGTTCAGAAAAGAGTTGAGAACACAGATGGAATTATTTCCAGATCAAACCTCAACAATTTCTGAATTATACTTTAGCTCCTTTGCCAAAACATAGTTTGAACTAACACTAGCACTTGGCTATGCTGAAATGGTCTTCTGAGGATTACCTAAAGTCAGAAATAACTGCCCTAGAATTGCTAGGTCTTGCCTTGCCCCGCTCTCCCATTTTTATTCAGGTTTCACGCTGCCTGTTTTCTATGTACTATATGCTGCAGTAGCCATAGTTCTTTACAGTGTACAGCATCATTATTTATAATCTCCTGGCAGATGCTAAAACTGCAGGGATTGTTTGAAATTCTGCTTAAGGTAATTATAAAATGTCATCAGTCAAGTGCACAATTCAGAAAAGTTTCACATAAAGGATGTGGACAAATTAGAAAGAGTCCAGTGGAGGGCAACAAAAATAATTAGGGGGTGGGGCACATGATTTATGAGGGGAGACTGAGGGAACTAGGCTTATTTAGTCTACAGAAGAGAAGACGGAGGGGAGATTTGATAGCAACCTTAAAGTACTTGAAGGGGTGCTCCAAAGAGGAGGGAGCTAGGCTGTTCTCAATGGTAACAGAGGACAGAACAAGGAGCAATGGTTTCAAATTACAGCTGGGGAGGTCAAGGTTGGATATTAGGAAAAACTTTCTCACTAGGAGGGTGGTGAAGCATTGGAATGGGTTACCTAGGGAGGTGGTGGAATCTCCATCTTTGGAGATATTTAAGACCCGGTTAGACAAAACCCTGGCTGGGGTGATTTAGTGGGAGTAGTGCTGCTTTTTAGCAGGGGGTTGGACTAGATGACCTCGTGAGGTCCCTTCCATCCCTATTATTCTATGATTCTATATCCTTTATAACTCTTCACAATGATTAAATAGGGGATTTGTGTGACATGTTAATAAGGACACAAAATGCAGAGAGATTCCCTAAGCACATGAGTTCACATACAACATACACACATACATTATAATTGGTAGCAGACAGAAGCCTTACAGATATCCAGGGATGCACAGCATTAATTATGCTATATCCTGAACTGACCCTGTACAAAAAATGTACAATATAATTATAGCAATGGATCTTAGAATCACAGAAGTTAGATATGGAAAAGAACTACACTGCTAGGTTACTTAGTCTAACAATGCTGGATTGTTCTCAGTCACTAAAGCAATTTAAAAAATACCAAACAGTTCAGCTTTTTAGTGACCAAATATTTACCAATCCTATTTTAAAACAAGGAGATATGCACAAAATTATATTAATATATTTTAAAGGGGATGTTAAGAAACATTAGAAATCAGAATATTTAGAAATATAGTTCCCACCATAGTAACTGTAATATGGTTACTTACACATTATGTATTAAGGGCCCAGTTCTTAATATGCTAGAATGCTGAGGTACACAAACTCACAGGTTCTGGACCTATGACTATATGGAGTAACGCAAAATATTATATACTCAGATGTAGAAGGGTACTCAGTTACAGTCATGATAGGACTTTAAAAAAAAATCCTGGTCTTTCTATATTAAAACATCAACCAGAAATTGCATTAAAATAGTTTCTGTCCCCCACCAGACACATTCTTGGTATTCAGTAGTATCATTTTGCTTTTGGACCAAATTCTGACTACTTTATTCACAGGGCCCTTTATGTCGTATTTGTAAGCCACAAAAGTATACCTTATAAACATTTTAGTACAGTGCAAAAATGCTACTGTTACCATGATTTTTGTTGCTACAGGGATGCATTCTCTCTTTGTTACAGCTTATAGCATCAAGGATGATTCACTGCTTGCTACAATACTATCCAGCACTTCTGCGAAGAGATGCTTTCTTGTGTCTGTGATTTCAGTATAATCTTGTCTCTATCACAGAGTACTTCCAGGTGTTTTTTAAATGAAGATTTCATCCCACAGATATTCATAACATGAGATCCACTTGACACTAACCCTTTCAACAGAAGTTTGCTAATAATGTTTTTTGTTATTAGATAGGATCTTCCTGCAGTGTATACCTATTACAACAGTCCTTTTTGCTAAATGAAATTCTCTCTGCTAATATTATTTTTTATATTTAATAACAATGCTCACCTTGAAAGTACTCTGTGGTATATTTTTCCATTTAGAAGCAGAATTCTATTGGCACATTGTTTTACTGTTATCAATGAAAAATGTAGAATTATTCATGGAGAAAAAACACTTTCAGTTAAAGTAGTGGTGTCCATCCTGTGGCATTTGAATCTTTTAAGCTGTGGTCATTAAGGGTGACTATAGTAAGAAGAAAATTGGTGTTTAATTATAAAAAAGCCAGAGTCTACATCAGTCCTAACCCTATGCCTTCTCAACTGCCTGCCACTGTTTTCCAGCTGAGAGACGGGGGTACTTTCTGCTTCCTTTGCACAGCCTGAGTGGCGTCAAAGGTGAAGAACAAGGCAAAGTACTAATTTTGGGCCAACGACCTCTTTGAGATATTATTATCATGGTGGGAATCACAAAATGTTGCTGTTACACAGTTTAACAAGGTCTTTTTCCTACCATGAGAATACTATTTAGTTATTGAATACATGCTTTTATTGTATATGTTTAGTGACATTTTCTTTTCAAGGGAGCCATTGAAAGCAGCTGGAACTTTTTTACTCTTCCTTAATTTCTCTTAGGGTCAATTATTGGCACAGAATTGCTTCCTAGGAACTGGGCACAGATGTTTTGGCTGAAGTTGCTGAAACAAGGGATTGTGTATTATCTGTGACCACATACTTATGTATATTGTGTAAATAATAATTTAAGAAAATAGTCAGTTTCCATATCACTGATTTCTCCCCCTGTATTACACCAACCTGCAATGCCCTGAAATCTGCTGTGGTCCAGCAGAGAGGCCACAGCAGATTTTTAATTTAACATTTTACTAGGGCAAAATTATAATAAAAATATTAACATACCACACCATACATTATTTACTACTTATTCTAGATCAAGTTACTATTGAAGAAACCTGGCTAAAGATTCCAACTTGCTGGCTGGGGAGACATCCTCCTCTAATTAAACTAAAAAGGGTGAACAAATTTCTAAATACCCATCTCTTTTTGATGCTTCTCTTATGTGCATACTTGGTGTGAAAAAATGTTCTGTTACAAGGGCAGAAGATATTTAACTATAAACACAATTCAACAAGAGAAATAGTTACCTTTGTACTGCACATTAATAGAAAAAAGTCTAGCTATTAATAATATAAAAGAAAATTTGTCATTCTGATTAAAATGTAGATTTTCTAAGAGCATTAAGTAACAGGCTAGGGTATATCTAGGAAGTTAGTATTCTGTCATAAGAGGAATCTCTTTAATAATTTAATCCCCAAACTGTGTAATTCCTTTGGAACCCCTTTGGAACGTGTCTAATTCCTGGACACATCCACCACATGTCCAAGTATGTTCACTTTCCCCACAACCCCAGCAGCAAAGTGCCTTCCTAGAAACAAAACTATGATGAATCTTAACAGGATTCAAATGCCATTTATAAAAAAATTCTTTATATAAAATTTATATAAAAATTGAAGATGTAGATCCCCTTTTCCAGACTACATCCAGTCATCCAGAACAATTTATTTGTCCAGATTTTTCTCCCATCTTTGCCTATTTTCTTATCAAGATGTTTTTCAATCAAAACTGTAGACATCTTGGAAATTAAATCTTTTGTTCCAGCTTGATCCTGGGTCAGTTCCTTAAATGTGACTAAAGATCTAGATATAGGTGCCTTGTATCCAGATTTCACAATAAAACGACTGACTTGTAAATACTGAATTAGACAGGATATTTATATTATTTACATAATTACATACTCTTAGAAAGATTTCAAATCAAGACCCAGGAACAGCTTTCCAAGTCAAGTAACTTCAGTACTTACCTATAAAAAATTAGTCATTCAGATATTTCTTAGGGATAATTATATAATTCATTATTAAATTATTTATTAATTTTATACAGTCAATTCAATAACATGATTATTAATTAAAGATGCTAGGGAGAGGGCCTTGGCCACCAAATTTTTTTTAAAATTGTCCAAAGCTGCTTAAATGGTATGGATGTATGGGTGATTTTTTAGGGGGCAACTTAAATATCTTTTTAACGCAGCAATTATTTTGAACAGCTTCTCGAGTTTTAACCAACATTTCAATGTTCTATTGTTAATTCAGTTGATCACATCTTTTAATTGTGATGTGCAATTATAGGAAGCCAAATTAGGGAAAGCACATCCACCCTCTTTTGTAGTCTTATACAGAACTTTAGGAATCATCCACTTTGTTTTTTATGTTTCCATATGAATTTTAATAGTGCATACTTCCATCTTTTTAATGGTATGTCGAAGATACCAAGAGAGATGCACGGGGGAAAAAAAAAACAACCAACAACTTTGGATGGACATTCACCTTCACCGACACTATCTACTTATCCAAGTAACTTCATATTTGTTTCAATCCTACAGTCTCAGGACCGCAGCATATTTGACACTCAGGTTTTAAAAGACTGGACATCCACAAGGCTTATTCACATATACAAGAATTTACAAAAACAGTCCCACTGAATCCAACAGGTTTATTTAGGTAAGTAAATGCATACCAGGGGACTTTGCAATCTGGCCCTTTATGAACACAAACCTAAGAGAATTTAGATACATTTTGTTGAATAATTACCATATAACAACTTATTTTTAACTTATTAGTTTCAATATACGTTGGGAATTTGGAACATATGTGGTGTATAATGAACTTGAGGATCAGGGCCTTAAATTAGCATTGGAACTTTTGAATACAAACAAGTGATTTGTAAGAAGAACCTTTATTTACATCTCACACTAATGTCATAATCTAGGAAACCAGACTTCCCTACTAATGAAACAAACACAAGAAACAGCATAATTCTCTACTTTTACTAATCTACTCAAAATATTCATGAGGTAAGTAAAAAACAAAAAACAAAAACCTCTGCCTTTATATAAAGTTTTAATTCAGGGATAATCTTCTTTAATTATTATGAAGTTCAACTGAAGCTAATTTTTGATAGACCAGTTATTTTCACATTATTACAGCAATGGCTTTTATGGTACCTGTGATATAGGCAACACCAAATAGAAGCAATACTCCTAATGGAAAACCAGCTTGCTTCATTGAATAAGGCAATCCTGTGAACAATGAAACAAACAAAAGATTAGAGAAAAACTTTTTTATAAATATTTGCTACTTATTTGTGGTGATCTTGTAAAGGAAGCATTCTGTTAAAAAAAAAATCTATTATTTATCCCCCAAATAGGAACAAACAGCGCAAGGTCCCTAGCACTGTCCTATCTGTGCCCATCAGACTTGATTTAGAGGGATCATTTTGGATGACAAAGGGTATTTCAGTCTTAAAGCGAACAAGTACTTGATCTCTTTGCTGGGTCTACCAATAAGGCTACATATTATTTAAACACAATAGGTCCTCTAATCTCAATTGGCACATGTAGTGCTCTCATAGTACAAATGTACTACAATGTACTATGTACTACAATAGTACAATGTACTACACATGTAGTGCTCTCATAGTATAATCAGGGCTTAAAGTAAGGGGGAACGCACCGTAATGCAGTTCCGGGGCCCACAAATTTGAGGGACCAGAGTTCCAGGGCCCCAAAAAATAGAGAAGTCCGGCGGAACGCATGTTCCGCTCTGCCCTGGCTGCTGGCAGGTCCTATGCCCCACCATTGTTAATCACAATACTTATTGTGTTATGCAGTGTTTGCTAGTTTGTGACAATAATTGCTATAGACATAAACACCATATAAAATTATAAATATTTTTATGGAGCAATAACCGATGCATGTGGTACTGAGAAGTGGTTGCAAATGCCTACCTGGGCTCGGGCCCGCACATGCATGAAGGGGGCCCAGACAATACGGGAAGGGGGCCTGGAGATTACTAGGGTTCCGGGGCCCGTCAAATTATACTTTGACCACTAATTATAACAACAACATAGTTACAGCAGCAAAATAATGTGAGAAGAATATGTTATTTTCATACAACTGGAAATTGACACAAATACAAAAGGGTGATAAAACTAGACTGTAGAAAGGTGTAGTTACCTATTATTCCTGATCCTATGATAGAGTTGATAACATTATAACCAGCTGATGGGAGATCACTGTTTCCTCTTTTATTCCTAGGTTTATAAACCAAAGATGTTTGGTCATCTGTTTCTTTCTGTTCCAATAAGAAAATATTAGTGTTATAGAAAAACATATCAGTCCTATGCAGAAGAACTATGTCAGATATGTTTTGGGTCTTACTAAATTACTTTATTAATCTTTTGTAACTTTTGTTCTGACTAGATTATCAGTTGAGTCTGGATCCACATAAGCTTCAGAGGCACGATGATGGCCAAAGAGCTGTTCTCCATTAGATTCTGGCCCCTAATGGTTGAAATATCAGGAGATCAAGTATTCTTGCAAGATTTCAGCCATTTCTAACTATGCAGTAGAAAGGAGGAACATAAACGTAATGAAGAAAATGGCAACTCAGAATTAAAGTATGATTATTTATGCTTGCACACATCATGATATTGAAATCATCTCAGAGATGTAGAATCTTGTTAAATATATGTATCAGAGACCACAAAAAAATTAGAGACCAAAAAACCCACTCCTGTAGCCAATAATGCTGGAAAAGAATTAAATAAGACTGGTAAATCAAAGATACTTTTAGTTCATAGGAATCCAGGCAGTGCCATTAGCTGACAAGCATTTAAGCACATCACAACAGTTAATTAAGTAGCTACAAGATGCTCTTCAAAGTTGCCTACTGTTGACAGCAATGTACACTATCAGCACTTGCACCAGACTGGAGCAGTTTAGGCTCTCTACCTCTTATCAGGTGCTGGAGTGTTTCTTTGCAATCTACCATTTCTCAGACTATAAATATGTTTTGCTTACTTGAAAAATGATACTAAGAAATATCCATGTTCATTGTTATACAATTCAGAAACCCATTCTTCCTCTTACTGTCTCATTTCTGGATCATTGCCTGGTATTCAAAATACAAATTTCTATGTGGTCTTTAGAACAAGTGATTTCATAGTCAGTCTGTATTGGTTATCTGCAAAGCAGCACATTAAATATAAATCATTATTGTCAAGCTTTGTGGAAATGAATGGACTAGCCTGGACATGACCCTCTTTTTTCCTGTTGCCCTCAGTCTTGGCAAAAGTATTAATGAAGCATCACAGGAATCAGGGGACTGCTAGACTGTATTTGGTACACATGGGAGAAGAAAAGCCTATGTTAAGACATGCATGCCCAAGAAATCTGATTCTTTAAGGTTATCAACCTGTGTCCAATTCAGTAGGATGAGGCTTATTAAATTAATATCTTATTCTGATCACACTGTCCATGCTACAACATGTCATGTATTTTCAGGTTGGATAAAACAGGAACTCATTCTTGCCTTAGAATTCCTCACACATCATCCAACAGCAACGGCAATATTTTATTATAACATTTTTCATGTGAGGATTTGAGAATTCATCACCTATTCCATATAGATGTTTCTAATGTGCCCACCACTACAACAGTTACAAATTTTAATGAATTTGCTCTCCTTTGACATCCCTGTAAAAAACAAAGGCTTAGGGACATTAAAGGACTGATCTTCAAAAGCATCCAGCATCCACAGCTCCTGATAACTAGGTGACACAAGTTGCATGTGGAGGAGGAGGAACCAGGATTGAATATCAGGCCTCTGACTTCTGTTGCCGTTTTATCTTTCCTTCCCTATACCGCTCACGTGGAGCCACTGAGATGAAAAGAGATTCCCAGAAGCAGTTATTTCTGGTGACTGCTCAGGGAAGACTTTGAAAGTCTATTGAGTAACAAGTTCCAAACGGGTGGCTGTGTTAATCTACTGCAGAGAAACAAACAGAGACCTATGGCACTTTTAAAGACTAGCAGAATTATTTATCACATGAGCTTTCGTGGGAGAAAATCCCACTAAGTCAGACACTGCTGCCAGCAGTTATGTTTTTGTAGCTTTTCCATTTGATGTTTCTACCTCTCTGTTTAGTGAAGCCTGCAGCCACCTAAGTATTGACATGGACAGTCTTTTCCTAATACTTAATCCTCAGATTTAAAGGAGAACTAGAACTTTCTGGAAAGTTTTGCCAAGCTTACTTAGTGTCTTAAGGTTTGTTGAAAGTGACGGCAGAAAAGTGCCTTTAAATAAAGAAGGGAATGTGAAGTGCAGCTGAGTGTGGGGCTGCTTCCTCTGTCCAGCCAGGCAATCACGGACCGGAGCACTTCAAAGCGCTGGGAGTGAGCAGGTTGCACACCTAGGCAATCCCCTCGCCACCAAGCTCTGCATCCCCAACAGGGCGCAAGTTTCAACACTCCCCGCAAATTCGGTTTGCGGGAGGCTGAACTAACGCGACCGCCTCCCGCCCGCAAAGAAACTGGGGCTGAGTTTCTAGCCCGCCAGAGATGCGGACCCGAGCTTCCCCACCCAGGGTACCTGGGGAGCAGGGCTGCTCAGCTCGCCCGCCTGCCGGCTGTGCGCCATGCGAGGGCTGGAGGAGGAGGGCGGCGGTGGCCGCCTGGAAGCCCCGTCCGCTGCCTTCCGACTGGCTGCGCTGCGCCCAGACAGAGCCGCTTGCTCTGCAGCGTGGGCGGAAGGGGGCCGAGAGCACGTGCGGACTCAGAGGCTGCGCTCTGCTGTGGGGGGAAGGCGGAGCTGCGCGTCCCCGAGCTGCTTTCTGCGCCCCTCAGCGCGGGGGCAGGTTGGAGGGGTAACAGGCGAGTAAGAGCTGGAGGAACGGGGGGCTCGGCCAGAGCCCGCTGGTGGCTGAGAGGAAGAAGAAGAAAGGAGAGCTGAGCTGGGCCGCTGGCCCAAGGGCTTCCCCTCAGAGGTAAAAACAAACAAGCAAGTACCGCTCCCCCCCGTCCCCCCCGTCCCCGAACCTCGCTGGAGATGCCAGTTGGGGACCACCTACAGGGGGTGTGACTGACACCTGCCCTCAGGTCAGACCTGCTCAGAGACGGCATTAGGGATCTGTGCATAGTTATTGGATTGCTGCTTGTTTTCCTGAAATAAACGGAGTCCCTGTAAAGAATATCTGTTAAGTATCCCCTAGTTCATACAGGTCACTGGAAGCGTGAAATACCGAATTAAAACCAGTAAAACTACAGAAGCAAAAATCCTGGGAAAACAGTCTTTATTAATAAGAATGGGGTGAGCACACATTTTGATAGATGCTCTTCCAAAGTATAGCAGACTAAAAAGAATTATACTCTTCCAAGAACTGGAGTTTAACTATAATAATAAATAAAATAAGTAGACATCTGACTTGCTTACAATAGGTAGTGCAGTGCAAAAAAAAAAAATTGAATTCCAGTCTGCTGGCAGGATGAAAACCCAACCCCAGGTGCTATTATTAATAGGGAAGTGACATTGAAAGAGTGTTTAGGACTTGCAGTGAATGAGGAAGACAGACAATTGGCCAATTTAGCCAATGGTTCTGATGGAAAAGTGCATTTTCAGATTTAATTCATAGATTATGTTGTCCTTTTCTATGATGACTGTACTCTTTCAATCTGGCTTGAAATAATAAATCACAATGCCATTGGCCTTTTAACTTTCAGAAAGGTAGCTTATTTTGAGGAATCATGTCACCATGCTTTGGAGACATTGAAATACAAGCCACCTACTTTCTATCATATATATGTGCAATAATAGTATACAGTTACTTTTATTTTTTGGTACTAAAATTGTACTTCTTGTGAGAGAATGTAGAAGATCTATTTCATCCCTGGTACACAAGATGATAAAGTGAAACTGGAGTTAATTCCTTGCCCAAGTAGTCAGGGAAGGAGTTAAGTGAAGTGCTGGAGAGACACGGTATAGGGCTAATGACAAGCCTGATGTTTTAGTGAGTTATACACAAGTATTTGGAAGGTATAATATTTTCTACATAAAAATTAAAATAGGAAAACCAATCATGAAGATTGTTGACAAGTTCCAAAGTGGTAAACATGCCAGTCTAGTTCAGCCAGACAAACAAGGAGTGTTGTGGCATTTTTAAAGACTAATAAATACATTGCGATGCATAAATTTATTTGTCTTTAAAAGTGCCACAAGACTCGTTGTTTAGTATGAAGATTGTTGATACCTCACTGATGCCAGAGCAGTACCAGACGATTCTGGAGTGGCCAGAAGCCCTCAAGAGGTTAACTTTATGGATTTTTCAGAGGTGCATCATTCCTGATGGGCAGTGTTGAACGTCTGCATGATTTGAGGAAAACCCCAAATCCATGCATGGACAGGTGTCCTGTATGGATGACTCATTTAATGGCCCTCCCCTTCTACCAGTAAGGTTCTAACAGGAACTGTGATATCTCTGACCTAATGTCTGTTTGCCTGATTAGTAGTAACTGCAGAATGGACTCTAGTGAGTTAACACAGCCAAGAGGCCTTGGGACTGATGTTTTTTCATACTAGGGTAAGTGAGGAGTAAATCCAGAAGAATCAAACACAGAGTTTCTACTCCTGGCTCTGACAAAGATGTCCTTTGTGCACTTAGGAAAATCACAGCATCTGTCTGTGCTTCCATATACTCCTCTCTAAGTAGATGATGATCATAGTTACCTCCTTGACAGGGATATTTACTAAACCAGTGATTCTCAACCTTTTGCAGGTTGGTGGCATGTCGTGACCGTACAGAACACACCAGCCCACGTCCTCTCCAGGCTGAATCCAGCCGTCTCCCTGACATGCCATTATGCACTCACTGCAGTGTGGCAAAACAGTAAATGTGTCCAACACAGTGTTTGAGAACTGCTGTAATAAACAATCTTAACTTATAGGCTTAATTCATTAAACTTGCCAAACATGGTGAGTACCTCATATTGAAGGTGCAAAGTACTTTAAAAGTAAGAGGCAGTATGTCTTCACGGAAGTAGGAGCATGGCTGTCAAATTTCTGTGAGAGACAGATAACAAACAGCTGGTTGCCATAACAGTTAACATATACAAGATAATTATCAGAGCATTCAAAAGAGGTTGAATTTCCCACTTCAGCAGCTGAGGAAAGAGTGGTCAAATACAAGAGGACTATAGAACAGAGAATTTCAGCTCTGCAAAGAAATAATTTGTTCATCATCATCACAGAAAAGGGTTGCTCTTTCAGATTCTATGGCCTTTAGGGTAATAGTTTTTATTTGCAAGGTATACGGAGGTCTGAGGGAAAAAAACCAGACTTCTAAGATCATAAGAGTCTTTGCCACAGCCTTGGTATTTTATTTCTACTTTGCTATCTAATGGTGTTTCTTTGTACGCCTGCTTCATCCTGTTCTATCTTGGTCTTTTTTCTGGCTACCTCCTGTCTTGCAAAGGATCCTGATCCTTCTTTATAATAAGGCAGTTTCTTGTCTGTTAAGATGTTTTAATATTTTCTAAGAGAGTTCACCCAGTACTCCTACTCCATACTATAGCAGTACGATGCTACCTTATAAGCAGTCCTCCCTAACTGCTGATTTTTAAAAAGCAACTTTGAAATGTTACAGTATTTTTTGCCTAGTATTTATAAATATTATATCTCTGACCTGAGACTAGGCAAGCTTTAAAACAGCTGCATTCTTTTAAAGACTAAGATGAGGCTTATGCCTCAATCATGGAGCAAATCACACAGCAGCATCAATCCCAATACCTTTCAGCTCCATAATCTGACCTAAATTTGGCCAGTACCATCTTAAACACAAGCAGTGTGTATCCCTGAATGAAACTTATTTTGCAGTTAGTTTTTTCCCCTAGCTGTAAACATATCTGAAGTAGTTAGGGAGGAATAATAATGGGAGACATTATTTGCTAACTTGAAAAATGCAACTGGAGGCGAAACTGGTGACATTAAAAGTCACATGTTGGCAAGAATTAACTTTGTGGATTTATTCCAAGGGCTGTAGGATTAAAATCCCTGTTTTGTAGGCTGCAAACCCTAAGGGCTGGGGAAGAATGTATCATAATAGAAAAAGAAAATATGAGACAACAAACCATAAAGCATTCACTGAGTAGCAGAAAAAACAGAGAGGGGACATTAATTTGTTCTCCACAGCCTGAAAAACCCCTCACCTGAAACTTAGACTCTAAACATGTTTTCTGTTTCTAGGATAAGCTAGAGTAGTTAAAAGAAAATATGCTACATATCAATAATTTTTGTTCTTAAAGATTTACAGTTCAAATGATTTAATATGAATAACTAAATCCCTATGAATAGACTATATTACATTTTTGTTCAATAACTTAACCACATTAGTTTGAACTGCTTGAAAAGTTTCCATTCAGCTCCATGATAAAACACAAACTGACATGTATGCCTCTGTAACTGGTCAGCTGACATGACTCAACAAAGGAAACTTTAGAGGCCCAAGATGCAAAATAAATTCTCTTTTGGTAGCAGCACAAGCATTTAATATGTACAATAGAAGGAGTCCCCATTATACCACACCATACTATAGCCCCCACTCTCCTACTATAAATTGCATCATGTGAAGACAAAGGAATGAAGATAAAGCTGTTTTAAATAAATTATTGTTTTACTGCGTTACAGTAAAGCTGATAGTATGCTTTGATGATACCACACTAGACTATGTATGTGATCCAAGTACTGTAGCAACTTGTAAATTACAGTACTTGGACCACATATGTAGACTGGTGGGGTATCGTCACATTTTCTAGCAAAACTTTTTTGTTTGAGATTCACTACAATAGCCCTGTTGGTTTAAAATTAGGATGAAGTATATGGGCCCAAAGAGTTAAAGGTGTTAACATAACCCCACTACTATCTACCATGATACTGTTTTAAACAGGGTTCGGGCTTTGTTATACAGAAACTTCAGCCTGCCTAATATCATGATGCAAACACTATTACAAGTCCTTTTAAGCTTGTATTAAAGGTAGAAAATAGAAAGGAGGAATAGTGAACACATGTAAAATGTAAAGTATTAAATAAGGATTTTATTTTAATAGCATCCTTTGTTCTCTTTAGCTGGAGAGCTTTTAGAAAGAACACCTATCTCTACTCTGCCATTTTGTTTGACAGTCTCTTAAATGGTATTAGATGGTAATCCCTCCCTTTTGGGGAGGAGGGGGAAAAGAGAAGTTAATTGACGTGCTTGGAGCTGTCATTGGTGCTGTAGTTGTTAAAGTCTCATACTGTTTGTTTTCCCAATAAGAAAATGAGACACACACACAAAGAGGGGAAAGAAAAGAACGGCAAAGATGTAGCTTGTGTGCCTGGAGTTGACTCTGCTGAAAAACAGTCAGCGTTATTAGTCACTGTGAGTATGTATATACTGCAGTAAAAGAGCCATGGCACAGCCACTGTGAGCTGGGAGAAGCTGCCTTGAGCTTGTGTTGCTGGGCTATAAAATTGTAATGCAGACATTTGGGCTTGAGCTGAAGCCCAGGCTCTGGGGCCTTTCCCTGGTGGATTGTTTCAAAGCCTGGGCTTCAATCCCAGTCCAACTGTCTACACAGCGATTTTATAGCTGGGCAAGCCTGAGTCGGTTGATCTAGGTCTTTTATTGCAGTGTAGATGAACCCTCTGAGACCTGGCAAACTTGTATCAGTGTCAAGATTTTCAGGGCATTATTTTTAGCTTTCTCTTTCTGGTCACATGCACTCTTGGCTGGCTAAGACAGACTCTTACTAGAGTGAATGTAAAAGCAGAGAGATAGGAAAGAGAGGAAATAAGGTAGAAAAAGACATACATGTAGAGAGGCACAATTTCACATCACAAGTGGTATTTGGGATTTAGCCAGAGTCTGCGGAGGTGGATGTGACATTTGGGTTCCTTTCTCTGTCCTGGTCAGATCAGAATCAGGATTATGAAAGCCCAGAATGTGGTAGAGGCAGTAGCCACAAGAATCTCAGTCCATTAACCAATTTTTTGGTCCCAAAATCTTTCTTTAAGATCCCTAAAAGGGAATGGGGATTGGAATAGCTCATCCCCTCACTATGTTGTTCACCAATTAGGCCTAATATTTTTACCCGCCTACAGTCACATTTTTTACTGTTGAGCTCACTATTAGGGTAAATTTGTAGATGCAAATAAAAGCTGTCCCCACACATGCTGTAAATTTTATTTTGAAATATTAATTAATTTGTTGTGAGAGGTCACATTGTCTTGTCAGAATTTCTAGTATATAAAGCTTATATATACTGAATGTTGTTATTAATTAGATAAGAAATTGTGACACATTTACTGGACGTAAATTAAGACAGGTTCTTGCCGTGCAGTTCTCAAAATATAGAGGCTCAATATTTCTGTGAGTAGGCTGTTGTGTTCTCTATTGTATCCTACAGATTTCTAGCTGATTTTTTTTTTTAAACCAGTACTTGGAAGCATTAGTTACTTCTCCACGAGCTTCCAATTTGTACTGATATTTCTTTTGTTAGTTTTTTCCATTGTTCCCTTTTGGCTTCATCTTCTTGACCTTAGAGGAAACACTCCAGGCAATGCTTCCCACATACTTGTCATATAAATATTTATTATTTTCTTTACAACTATTCTCTTTTGTTTATCCTGTTCAATCATACGTACATTGGTCTGTTCATTGTCACATAGAGTTCAGAGTAAGGTGAAAAGGTTTGTTATAGTAGCAACTGTAAAAGAAAACAATGGTGAAGAAATTTTAAAAAATTTCATAACAATGCTAACTAGCACATTACATATGCACGATACTGTCTCAAATATAGATATAGTTTATATCCTACATGATAGTGTCTTGTAAAACCTTGGAATTAGTTTGTATGCATAGATTACCTGAGTAGTCTAGCAGTTGATTACTCCAAGCAATTTTGGTTTGTAGCCTATGAAAGATTAGGATCACAAACCAAAAATATCTGTGCTTCTTTTGAATTATTGAGCCCCAATCAAAATTAAAATGGAGCTCTCATTTCAAATCCTGACTGACTGGTTACTTTTGAATCTTCAGAGATGGATTATGGGATTGGCATAGTGACCCAGGCACACATCATCTGACAAATCACTATCTTTATATTTTAAAAACTCTGTGCAAGTGATTTAAATATATTAACTATAACTATAAATTAATTTTCTGGTATTTATTGCATCCCTCGTTATTAATATAGAAACTTCTTCCACCCCAGTCTCCCTGTACTATGAAATGTGTGCAGCTAACCAAACCTAATAGTTTAACTACTTGTGCGAGTCACTAAGAAACTAACTACAGAATATGCTGTTGAGAATAGAGAATAATCAATGGACATTAAGGCGTCGTTGTTCTTGTTGTTGGGTTTTTTGTATAAATTATATCACAGATGCTTTAAGATTCATGACCTGAAAGAAAGACAAAGAAGTCTGGGGCTACACTACAAATGTCTACACTACAGATGACTACACTACAAAAAGTTAGGTCAACTTTGTTAAGTCGACTTAACAAAGTGCTGTCCATGGACATGAACTAAGTCCACTTTGTTAAGTCGACCTAAACTGCCTTTAGGTCGTCTTAACGAAGTGGACTTAAACATCCACATTGGGCTTAGGTCGACCTAAAGAAGGGTTAGATCAGCCTAAGCAGGCTTAAATCGACCTAATAGGTGGTTCTTATTAAGTTGATTTAAGCGTTCATTAAGTCGACTTAAGGAATTTCTTAAGTCGACTTAATGAAAGCCTAGTGTGGATGCGGCTTTGTTTGTCAACTTAAGCCTCCTTAAGTCAACTTAAACTGCCAGTGTAGACGTAGCTTAAGGTTCTTGTTTTCTTAGAGTTCCATTTCTATATCTAGCTTATATCTGAGCGCGTACCAATTATGAAAAAAGACATAATGGGACTTCAGTCTGTCATGAGAATCCAGATCCATAACTTCTCTTGAACTGGGTGCTACTTTCACCTGAGGAAGCAAGAGCATCTCACGCTAGGGACTACTCATCCATAAGCCTGCTTCTACTTTCCTGTTACCTGATCTAGCCTTTCTTGCTTCATCCTTGAAGAACTGCTTCAGCAGTAATCATTGTGGAGAAAGAATGGGGGAAAATAAATCCTCTCTTCAGCCTCTGGCTGCAATTTAATAGCTCCGGGTTTATCATTATATAGCTGCCAGTTTGTCTTGTCTGCTTTTGAGTTATTAGGAAACCTGGCAAATATGAATCTGGAGTTTTTCTAATATTCTCATATTGGAATTCTCTATGTGCAAAGCCAGTACAATGGGCAGGTTGTTGGCTATCTCAGTAAAGAAACAAACCACTAAAAGGCATGGATGGAAATGGGACTTCTCTAACCCCCTAAGTTACTCCCTATGAGTGATCACAGTTCAGAGATATTGCAGGCAATTATGGGGAAGCTTGCATTGTTACAGCTAGTGCTTTACCTATTTTGTGGCTAGACGACTTCATTTCCCAGGTCTTCAAATAGGACGTCAAAGACTTTCACAAACACTACAGTCACTAAAACAAATGGACAAACAAAAACACTAAAGGAAGGAAAAAGAAATAAACAGCAGTTCTTTGCATAATGAATCTGAAGCTGTGTTTTAGAACATCTGAAGATATGAATGAGATAAAAGATGTAAGGGAGAAAGATAAGACACTAACCATATCTGGAAATAAGTCATGGGGAATAAAATCATGTGATGCAAATTGAGAAACATGAAAAGAAAGAGATCTTGCTTGTCTCTGATCTGCTTCTCTAAAACAGAAATAAATGAGTATTTGTATAGGGTATGCAGAGTTCTAATCACATGACACTTTAAAGTCAAATTTGTCAGTCCTTGTTCCTTAACTTGTTACTAACCATGATCATTTTCAATAGTACATTAATTAAGCTGCACAGATAAGATTATAACAGTGAGATGGCAAGAAGTGTATTATGACTTGTTTGTAAAGGAACAGTGCCCAGATCAATGTGTCTGGGCAACATGGGGTTAAAACTCTTTCTCTATTAGAGACCCCTGCAAGGGTTGTTGGGCCTCTAGCTGAAAGCAATCTGCCTGCAGTGCTTAATTAAGCATCTTAATAACCAACAAAAATCTAATCCTCTGGTAGAGAAGAGAAGAGAACTTTCAAGTTCTTAGGAGAATTTAAGGTTTGAGAACAATGTTTACTTAAGGTTTTGGAAGATTTTTAGGGCATTGTTCATAGGAGTCTTTATTCTTTTGTGAGAAGTTGGTGGATGAATTCTAAACAATTGAAATAAAATCATCTGTCAGCTTTTTCTTTCCTTGAGCAATACTGTACTGCAATGCCTTTTTTGTGTTGGTATGGAGGTTTACCACTACCAGCACCTTTTTTGCTGGCTCCGCTGCCCAGCTGGGTGGGCGGGGTCAGCAGGGAAAAGTAGTGTACTGCTGGAAGAGGGGTGGCACAGGAAAAAGAGGGATGGGAGAGGCATTTTTCAAATTTACTACTAAGATATGAGTACTGGCACTTAAAAACAAAACAAAACAAAAAAGCACTCCTATTGTGTCTGTTGCACTCGCGGGTAGCGATCTGGCCTCTAGTGCATGGGTGGGCAATAATATTTAGAGGGGAGCTGGTGATGGCAGGGGAGAGCAGGCCTGGGGCCGGAGTGGAGAGTGGGGGTGAGGTTGAGGGAGGAAACAAGGGGAACTGGTGACGGGGAGGGGGCAGCCGGCTCGGGGGCAAGAGAAAGCCGAAGGAAGGGGGGGCAGAAGGAGGCAGCACTGGCTGGTGAGTTGGAAGGGGGCAGGGTAGAGCAGCCAGCTGGATAGAGGCCTCAGGCGGGCCAGATGTGGCCCGCAGGCCGTATTTTGCCCACCCCTGCTCTAGTGACTCTTTCAGGTATTGCTAACGTGTGTTTACTCAGTCTTCACTGCTTGTAATAAACTCTCAGAAGCTCTCATTGTGGATCCCTGTTTATCACTTTGAACTTTCTGAACTTCCGAAGGCCTCTTCAACCACTAGATCAATGTTGGGTAGCTGATAATTTACAGAATGGTTTTACATATCCTTCAGCTGTGAGTAGGGTAGTTTACTGTGCAATGGTATTTGTAGTCTGGGTGTATTGTTGCCGGGGTTTGCTTGCTGAAATGTGCACACATTAATTATTTATATCTGTGGTGTACAGCTTGAAGCAGGGAGTCGCTTGTGGCTCTCAAGATTCTGAATTGGGGCCATCAAGGATGAATGTAGTAAGAAGAAAATTTTATGTTTGATTATGAATTCAAAATGTGCTCTCTGAGCCCCACCCTATTTGAACCCAGTTTTTTACTACAGACAGTGCTACCCCAAATGCCTACCTCTGGAGCCGCTGTTTTCTTTTACCCCTGCTATAGGTGCTCAAGAGATTTACTTATGTAGTGGCCACCTGCTGCATTGCAGAGGATAGAACAGCTTTGGCTGCTGTACAGTCTGCTTGGCTACGTGAGCCATTGCCTGGAAGAGTAGGATAGGAGGTAAACTGGTTCTGCCTGATTTTAGGGGAGCACCTACCACAGGATATCTCCTTCCCCTGTCCAGCCAACAGCTCAGAGCAGCCCAGGAGAGGTAGGAGAGGCTGAGATCCAAAAGCTGGTTATGGCTCCCTGATTATGGCTTCAGAGAGACAACAGAGTCCTGTGGCACTTTTAAAGACTAACAGATTTATTTATCACATGATAAATAAATCTGTTAGTCTTTAAAAGTGCCACAGGACTCTGTTGTCTTTCTACAATAGACTAACACGGCTACCCCTTTGGAATTTGATTATGGCTTCAGTTCAGGTTAGAGCTGCTGTAGATCAGCTGGACATTTTTCTTCCCTCAGAATACCAGTTTTATACTCACCTTTTGCATCATATTGTAAGTCAGATCATAACCCCTTTGACCACAGCCAGTGTTTTCTTAGGAGTTTGTGGAACAGTGCAAAATGGCACTAATCCTGATACCATTTGAAAATCTATTTATACTGAGTGTGCAAAGTGGAGAAGTCAGCGATGCAAAGAGAACTTGAACTTTGTCATTTTTGAGAATTCCAAATTTCTGTTATGTTGAATTTTATTTTTTTATGTATTTAATATGTTTAATATGTTGCTTTTTCACGTCTCTATTCTATGTACTATGACAGAGTGCCTGGGCATATAATTTTGTTAATAAGAAAAAAAAGTCACAGCAGCTTGGAATTCCCGTACACTAAATTTGAAGTCCAATTTCAAATAATTTAAAAATTGGAAACTGAGGGGAAATAGCAAAGTATGAATTACTGATATTTGTGTGTCAGCAGTCAACCTGAAGAAAAGCAGCTGTTCCTTCTGTCACACAATATATCAGTATCTGACTCCCAGTCACATACAGAGTCTAGACAGTGAAAGACAAAGGCAAAGAGACATTTATTTGGCTTCTTTGGTTTGTTTGGCTGGTTTTTTTGTATTCAGACTACTTTCTCTACATGTGTTAAATTAATATTCCAGGCTTGATACCATGCTGTGTTTGAATTATGGTAGAGTGAGTGGCTAAATAATTGGTGTTTGGCTTGGTTGCTAGCTAATGTAGATGCAACAACTAACCTGTTCAGGTGCTGTTTCTGGAAAGTGTTGGAAGCTGGAAGGATTTTCTAAGTGCCAGCGATATTCTGTGAGATGTGGCAATCCCAGGTACATGAGGCAGCACTAGAAATCCATTGTGCTTGGCTTATAGAATAGCATTTCTGTGGTTCCTTAACTTGATATGTATTCAGTGCTGAAATAATTGAGTTGTCTTAGTTGCCAATTACTTGGGTTCTTAAAATAGGGTTAAATAATTGGTGTTTTGATTCCTTCCTCCCATGTGGAATTTCTGCACGTCTCCAGAGCAAATACTAGCTGATTACATGACTCCTTTTCTCCTCCAGGAACCTTCTCTTTTCCTTCTGCTTTTTCAGGTGAACAACACGATGAATCTGCCTACATTTTCAACCTACCTGGTGCTAAGAATCAAATATATAGTCCTCTAATGTGAGGCTCCACTGACCCTTCATTTAGAAAAAACATATCTGCTTTACTGTAAATATGATCAGTATTTTTTTCCTTTTGTTTAAGGACAAATTCTTTAAAAAGCATTAGCCAGTCTGAGCAGAAATGTAGTTCTAAAATGCATCATTTAAAAATAAGGGGTTTAGGGACGTATTCTACTTATTTTTTTTATTGTTTTTAAAAACTGATTTTAAACAAGGTCTCATTATTTAGCTTTCTAAGTATGAAAGCTACAGTGTATGCCTATTATTTTGACATGCATGGCCTATTTTGAATGCGTGTCCCCTAATGCATCATATTACGTATAAATCTTCTTTGAATTATACCGCTCGTGTTTCTGACTTCTCTATGAAGAATTATGTAGTTTATGCTAACATAAAATGTTTCTGAACCATTACAATAATGTCTTGTCCAGCGAGAGTGCAAAGGAGCTGCTGGGTTTTGGTTTTTGTTTTTTTTCTGGGTTCTATATTGCCTTAATCCAGGCACACTTGTGCTGTGAACTCCAGTTGAGAGATTAACAATAGCTCTGCCTATAGTATGTGGTCACATAGCTGAGAGCTAATAATGTTCACTAGGAGTTCATGTTGTCATTATTCAGTTTTAGGTATCCATCACTAGAGGGCAACATTCAACTTCTTTTAGTGGTGAACTGCAAAGCTTTGACAAAACGTATTTGCATTCCCCAAATGAGTAACTGAATATGGGCCAGGCCCAATATTCACTGAAGTCAGTGCACAGATTCCCATTTGCTTCTCTCATTGCTGATAAAGGTCCTGTAGGTGCAGACTATATTTGAAACTGAAAAGACAAATACTAAAACAATATCTGAACAATATCTTCCTCACCTTGCAAGCTAAGGCCAGCCCCAGGGTTTTTTGGTGCCCTACGTGAACTATGACTTTCAGGTATATGGTCAGGCTAGCCCTGCATGTTTGGTTTGCTGCTGCAAACTCAGCTAATTTCATTGGACTCACTGGGGTGGTTGCGATGCCAATGACGTTGTGGAAAAAAACACTTTTTAACCTCAGGACTTGGGCCCTGCAGAGGAGGCTGTGATTGTAAAGTTCTGTTGGGTCAAGTCCATTTGCAGTATCAAGGCCTTGGCAGAGTACTGTGAGGATGGGAGTATCTGCTCAAATGGATTTTGAAACCTTATTTGTTTGGTAAGATATTTGAAGATATACACACACAAATGTGTTCTATTTTGTGAATGTAAATACCATGGTGACTTGCAGAGATTGTGCACTTATGCAAGCATATGGCTAACTGTATGTGCAAAATAGTGCTCAGTCAAGATACTTCTACTCATAAAATACACATGCATTTGTGCCTGTAAAGTATGTATCCACGACATTGAAAATCTGAACCAGTATTTAACTGTATGCATCTATTCAGGTGATTATTTGGGGTAAGAATATTTATTGACAGTAGCCTTCTAGGCTATTTTCCAAATACGTATAGTTTTCTTTAAATTATTTTTTGTTTCATTATGTTGATATATTTTGGAAAATAAAACTTGGGGAATATACTGGCCTGTTTCTTTGACCCGCTAGTCTTTTAATAAGACTCTACCAGACTACTGAAGCATCATACCAGTGGATTAATAATATATTTTGGACTTGTTTATAAATTACCTGAGAGCACTTTTTCACACTCAGCATCACAGTAACCTATTTCATAGACAAAATCGAATCCCCAAGCATTTGAATGATTCTTTTGTGATCACATGAATTAGGGGAGTATTTGGGACTTAAGTGTTGATTTCCAATCTCAGCTACACAGTAGATTTGCTGCATATTGTACCTGGATTAGAGTAGAGAGGGTAAAACCAAGGAAAAATTGGCTTCTGTTTATCCTTTTCATTTTGATATATTAATCCTGAGTTTGCCTTGCTAAGAGAAAGGAGGCAGATAGAATTTGACTGGCCCCAGAAGACATTTAATGTAATACTCTGATGGGAGTACCCAATGGCATGTTGTTTTTAAATGCATGCATATTTCATACCACTGACTGACTATTTAATTCATAATGGCTGTCTATAAAAGGCAAATCTCACAAGTGAGCCAGCCAAACACAGCTTGATAGCTTTAGCTGGTGATCCCTTCAAAACTATCTATCGATCTTCTACTTCCCCATGCTATTATCAAAATTGAAGAAAGTGCTAACAAGTGTTAGCTTTGACTGAGTTAATCATTCTCCACTGACTGATTATAAAGTCCATTTAAGGTCTCCTTTTAATTGTTATTGCATATTTTCACCATCAGACCTGTCCTTATGCATACAGCACAATAAATCACTGTAATGAGTATTGGCCAGATTTTTAGTAGAACACACCCAGAACAATTCTGAGATGTCATGGTTTTCAATAACTAAACAAAAAATAAGACAAATCTCATTTTTGACACATGAGTTACTGCTATGTTTTCTTCCCCATTCCCACACATATAACAAGCTTACTGCATTTTTTAATGATCTGAACATTAAGGATAGCTATCTGGCAATGATATCTTTGTGTTCAGAAGAGCAAAGTGCCCTCTTCTCTTCTGATCACAGGACGATTAGGAAAATTTAAAGTTGTCCAAAACCTCAACTCTAATTTGGCATGAAATAATTGCTCTTTTAATCGACTGTTTTGTGGATGGCAAAAACAAATAAAAATAGATATGCAGTAATTTAATCATTCATTCTTCAAAACACAATGTCTTATTTGCAAAATTATGGACATTTAGAAAACAATGGGAACGTTTTAGAATCCAGTTTCCAAGGTTTTGAGAATTGGTTTAGGGATTTCTCTGTCTCTTTGAAAGTACCTTTAAAGGGAAGAACAACTTCTGGTGACCATTTATTTTGCGGAACTGTGTCTGTCTTGGCTTAGCCAAAGGTGATGCACTGGTCTTTCACTAGTTTTTGGTTCTAACACAGTCATTTGTAAGCTTTCCTGTTTCTTTTTTTACACAGAAACTGAGAGGAGGAGATGCAAGTATGATGAGGGAAATGAAGTGATATCAAACTGCCTAAAATATTCTCTAAACATGGTCGATACTATATATGTTGAATATTAAACTTATTTCCTAAAACTTATTATTTTTGCTATAAATTGACCATGAACAAGATCAATTTCTTAGAGGTATCTCTTTATCTTGATTGTAATATCAGGGCATCAGGGATAAAATCCTGACCCCTCCAGAAGTCAGTGACAAAACTCCCATTGAGTTCAGTGGGGGAGAATTTCACCCTAAGTTCCCTATAGAAATAGCATAATTGAGAGTGCATCAATTGCACTATATATAAGGCCTTACTTGAATCACAGGGTGATTGCGGCTGACTTCTAGACTAGGCAGGCAAAAATCACAGCAGAAGCACCCCTATGTGCAGAGCTGACTGCAGGAGCACAGGCCTCCAGCAGCCTGGGGCTTCCACTGTCTGTCCTGTGCTGTCAGTGCCTCCTGGCTGACAAAATTAGGGTGGAAGAGTAATATTGCAGGATCCGCAATATCATGAATTAAGTAGGGTCTTGATTATATAATGAATAAGTCAGTACTGCTCCCTCTTTATGTAAATTTCCAAAGTGCTTTTAAGATGTAGGGGATTTATGTTATATATTAATAGAGTAGTTGGCCGCTGGATTTAGAAATGAAATCGGACTTGTTATTGCAAGCTTGTTACATTAACATGCCACAAGACTCTGTTGTCTTTCTACAATAGACTAACACGGCTACCCCTTTGGAATTTAACATGTAGCAGTTTGACTAGAAAGCTCCCAGGTATAGCAAACAAAGGAAAGTTGAATGGAAACCATTCACAGTTACGTGAAAACAGTTTACTTGTGATGGCCCTTCCAGAAGGCCATTAGGCCTGCTCTGGTAAACAGGATGACGTAGGCAAGGTATCAGAGAGAGCAAGAGAGCCTTGTACATCTCATTGGCCAGAACTGTATTTGATAGCCAAATAACTCATAAACAACAAACATGGGTGGGCTAATGATATGCTGTATTTTAAGTATAATCTACTGTGGCAAAGCCAGGCCAGATGGCTTTAGAAGGGTAATTGAAGGCAGGTTTGTCAGCCCTAGAATGCTGAAAGCACTATTCCCAGCAGGCAAAGGAGAAACAGCTGTGGGGCAATTAGGGACACCTGGGCCTTGTTAAGGGCTGTTCCTGGCCCAATAAAAAGCCCCACCTCCACCAGCTCAGGTGTGGGAGTTTAGAGGAGACTGGAGGAGAGGAGAGGAAGCGAAGCGGAAAGGAAAGGAAGCGAAGCGAAGCAGAGCCGAACAGAACAACACCAGAGCAACATCAGAAAAAGGTTAGAGGAAGGGAAGGAGACTAGGCAAGGCCTGGGAGGCTTGCCTCGTCCACTGCAGCAGGGGCAGCAGAATACTTCCCTTCTACAAGGGCTGAGTCCAGGGCAGTGAAGCCACGGCCCTGACAGGGAGAAGTGGGCTTGCCAGGAAGTCTGACTTACCATAGGCCCTACTACGCCAGGGGATTGGACATTAGGTGGCACGAGTTGGAGAGTACTCTGCCACACTACTCATGTAACCTGCATATTAAGAATAGTGAAACCATGTAGGGATTTAGGCATGATGTAACCTGTTGTATTATGCATGCACCCGTTGCATTATATATATTTTATTTAGCATGTTAGAAAGGTGTATATATATATATCTTGTGAACCCTGTATTCTGGGCTTACTTATAAGGGTCCAGGTGGGGATTTGGCTACTTCCCACTAGGTTGGATGTATAAGGGGAACAAGTAGTTTTGATTAAAAACACCATTCCACTCCTGAGTGGGCCTGATCCTTCTTTTCTTCCAACATCAAGTATTTGTGATTTCCATTTCTCTGTAGAGTTGTCCAAAAATCCAAATAATGGTTTGAAAATGGATTCCCTTACCTTTTACCTTTCATGTTATGCTGCTTTCCTAGCATATCCCATTAAACATTTTTAAATTTTGATATCTTCCAAAGGGGTAGCCGTGTTAGTCTAGTTCAACAAAACAAATAAGGAGTCTAGTGGCACTTTTAAAGACTAACAAATTTATTTATCATATGAACTTTCGTGGAAGAAAATCCCACTTTGTCAGATGCTTGAAGATGGAGAAGTATGGATGAATGGGAGGAAAATAAATGTAGGGAATTATAGTTATTATGCTGAGGGAAATATGGTTATTTTACTTTCCTTTTTCCCCTCACCTCTCTCTGATATCCTGTTCTCTACTGTTTGAATCTGAACAACTGCTTTGATTTGTTGTAACAGTCTGACCTGATCCTATGACTTACACTTCCCTGCCTTTATTTTCCTCCCATTCACCTGTACTTCTCCATCTTCAAGCATCTGCTGAAGTGGGATTTTCTCCCACGAAAGCTCATGTGATAAATAAATGTCTTAGTCTTTGAAAGTGCCACTAGGCTCTTTGTTAACTTTGATATCTATTACTGTAAATTTTGTAATTTCTCTAGAAACAGAAGTATATCACATTATATTTTCAAAAGTCAGTAGGTAAGGTAACAACTCAAGTACAATACCTCTATAAATTGCAAATTATGGCTGTTCCCATTGTAAAATTGGAGAAACTGAGGCAAAGTTGATTTGTCCAAGGAGTAAGTTGGTTTTAGAGCTCATGAGTATTCTGTTTTTATTGCTGTCCACAGAGTAACACACCTGTTCCCAAATAATTCTCCACTACAGGTTTTCATTAATTTTTTGTTGTTGTCACAAATAAGCAGTACACCTGAAATTACATGAGTCTAGACTCTGATATACAATGATTTTATGCTATATGCCCCTTTGAATTGGAGATGAAAATTTCATAAGTTCTCTGGAAACTTGTTAACCATTATAAGGAACCTGTATAGCAGGGGTGCATAACCTTTTTTTGGCCAAGGGCCAAATTGCATTTTCTAAGGCCACTCAAAAGCCACAAATGCAATGTGTCTGGGGAGAGGGAGTGGTGTCACGTCATGTGATCCCCTCCTCGCTCCACTCCGAGAGGGCCACACAGAACATGCTCGCGGACTGCAGGTTGTGCACCTCTGCTGTATAGCATAGTTGATAAAGGAAAGTAATTTGTGAGACAGTTTGTTCACCTTTTCCTCTCTTAGTCAGAAAATTAAATTATAGTAGGTGAGCATCAGCATAGGGGGAGAAAAAGGAGTGACAATCTAGGGACAGTAATGTCAAGTGCAGCATGGAGTGGTTGGCAATGTCAGGAACTGAGGTTGCTGTTAGAAAAATCTGTAGAACAAAGGGGGTATATGTCGGGGGGAAAAGCATGGCAAAATATGGGAAATAGACTTAAGGGCCAAGAAAGGGTGAAGGGAGTAAAAGGAGTAGAGGAGAGAAGGGGACCCTAACAACTAAAAACTTGCCTACATAGGGACATTCAGGAAAACTAATCCAAAGTAGCTAAAATTGAATCGAAAGTGGATTAATTAAGCAACATTAAGTCTCTGTATGGATGCTGTTATTCAGAATGAAAGTAGCCCTACTTTAATTTAGCTTAATTTACTTTGGATGAATTAGGGTGTTCACACAAGTGTTTAATGCTGTTTAACTAATTCACTTCAAATTTGCACCCTTTGTTAATTTGAATTAATTTTCCTGGATGTCCCCATGTAGAGAGCAGTGGTTAAAAAAATGGTAAAATGGAATTGAGTGGTAGGCATCATTGCATGACAAATACTTTTTTGTTAATGATGCTGTTGGGATTTTCATTTTTGATTGTTTTTTCAGCTTTAATTGTTCCTTTCAAAAGTATTTTCTGATTTGCACTCTGTAGATTCTTACCTTGCTAGATGATCAAACTCTTTCTAATCATCTTCCAATTTGTAATCACATCTGATTGCTCATTGCAATTCTACAAATGTATTAGTTTACTACAAAAAATAGTAAAGAAATTCTCATCAGCATTTTTTGCTTTTTGCTTTAGAATAAGAGGGAAGAGAAGAGACTTCTAAGTGTGGTTTCTATCTTCTGTGGCCTGGTCTATATTACGGGGATAAGTCAGCAGGAGGTATGCAATATATATGCTGTAGTATCTCCCGTTGACTTACAACAAGTGATTTGACCTCACCCTCCTCTATGTGCTGTTCCCCAGTGTTTGAATCCTAACACCTATTTTGATTTGCTGTTACAGGCTGACCTGATCCTATGTCATACACTCCCCTGCATTTAATTTCCTCCCATTCTGTAAGGTTCCCATCTTCAAAGCGTCTGACGAAGTGGGATTTTCTCCCACGAAAGCTCATGCGATAAATAAATGCGTTAGTCTTTAAAAGTGCCACAGGACTCTGTTGTCTCCCGTTGACTTAGTTATTCTTACTTACCGTGCTGTCTTCACATACCTGCGTTGATTTGAAGTGCTCTCTGGTCAATGCAGCCTTACTCCATTTGGAGGGGTGGAGTTACTGAGTTACTGCAGAGCACTTCTGGGATCAATTGAGTGGATCTACATTGGCAGTTTTTTAAGTATAGACAAGGCCTATAATTATCACATAGTGATATAGTAATGGCAGCAGGGAATGAATATCAATATATCATGAGTTTAAAGCTGTAGTTCAGGGGAGGTTGCATGACATCAAGAATCTGGTGGCAAGCAAAAACCACAGAGATCCAGAATTTCACTGTTGAACATGATATGAAAAGCTTTTTTTTTCCCTTCCCCCAAACAAAAGCCATCTATGGGCCATATTCAAATGGCACCACTTTGTAATTCCAGGACAGCTCCATCCTTCTTAAGGAGATCTTAAGCAGTGTTGGAAGGAACATTTTGAGACCATATTAGACTGTGAATTGGAAGTATCGACTGACACCCAGTCCACTACTCAGCATCCAATAATAAAATCTCTTACCAAACCTCAGCACCCCCCCCCATCTTCTGAAGAAGTTTGGCATGCCATCATTCAGGCTAGAAATAACAAGTCACCAGGCCCAGAAGGCATCCCTGCAGCAGTCTTCAAAGCTGGTGGAATAGCACATATGCAAAAACTTCATCAACTCCTTGTTAAAATTTGTGTTAATGAGGAAAATCCACCTGAGCTAAATATGCCAATATTGTGACCATTTTTAAGAAAGGAGATAAATCAGTGTGCCAGAATTACCAAAGTATTGTCCTCGTCTTTGCCAAAAAGATTCTATCTCACATCCTTTTAAATTGTTCCCTCCATCTTGCCAAAAGCAGTCTTCCAGAATCCCAGTGTGGTTTCCGACTGTCTTGAGGCATTACCAACTTCATTTTTGTTGCATGACAAATCCAAGGAAGTTTAGAGAACACCACCAGCCATTCTTTATGGCATTTATTGATCTGAATAAGACCTATGAGTCCATCACTCATGAAGCAGTATGTAAGATGCTGTCCATTGAAGTATATTCATGTACTCAGGCTACTTGATGATGGAATGACGGCCATGGTCCTCTGTAATAGATTAGAAATGAACCTGAACACCATCTTTACTGGTACTAAGCATGGCTGTGTTATTGACCCAACCCTCTTCTTCATCTGTCTTTCTGTAATCTTGATTCTTATTCATGACCACCTTTTCCCTGGAATTGGGATGGAGTATTGCATGGCTGGCCAGTTTTTCAATCTGCCGTGTCTCATTCTAAAACTGAGATTACCAGGACTGTTATTACTGACCTTCAGTATGTTGACAACTGTGCTATCCTTACACACACCAACGCTGACTTGCAATCCACCCTAAATATCTTCTTAGGCACCTCTCATAGATTACAACTCTCCCTCAAAATTGGGATGAATAAAATGCCTCACTAGCCTGCCCCAGCACAATTCCCCTCCCCCCCGCCCCCAAATTGTCAGTGATGACTCCCAGGCAGTCAACCTTGATGTGGAGATCTAATGGGGATCCATTGTACCAACACAGAAAGTAATGTAATCACAGGATTTATCTTTCCCTCCCATATTGTAAGTTCCTTTTTTTTTTTT
>ML685793.1:7524674-7546078 GCA_007922175.1 Pelusios castaneus
TATTGAGGTGACTTGGTTCTCCAGCTGAATTACAAGTCCTCCTCTTCTAGGACAGATTCCAACTAACAATGCCCTTTTGGTCCTGTCTAGAGTACAGACTTTCTTGGTGTCCAGGCACAGAGCCTTTCTCAAGACTTAATTGTCCATTTGTTCATCAATTTAATACCTGCCGAGTTGAGGTGGAGCTGCAGGGGAACCTGGTCTTTGTTTTTATTCTGGGTTCTGGTTTAGGGATCCTAAGCATGTCCTGATGGCCCACACCACTGAGACCCCTTCCTTTTTTTTTTTTTTTTTGTTCTGGACTGTTTCCTACATGGTCTGTCTCTTTATAGACTTCTACAGCCTCTCTTGTGCCCTCTTCTTGGTTCACCTTTCTGTTCATTGCAAGTTTCTCCCATAATGAACTCAAAGTCATGCTTGTATAACCTTCCCACAGTCACTTGGTTCCTTCTTGGCCACCTGATCTCTGGACTCCAAATTCTATGACTGGGAAGAAACACATGTTTAGGTGAAGCTGGACTTTGAAGTGTTCTGATGCATTACTCTCACCTGAATCTTAGACCAGCCAACATCCCTGCCAGATCTGAAAATGAACTACATTCACAAAACGGTGCTAGAATTAAAAGGTAGGCAGATCAGGCTTTTGGGAAGGATGAGCCTATGATAAAGGCACCAGGGATATGGGTTCTGCTCCTAGCTTTCGCACAGACTTCCTGTGTGACTTTGGACATGGCACTTAATGTGTCTGTGCCTCAGGTCCCCACCCGTAAAATGGGATAAGGATGCTTCCCTACCTCAGAGGGCTATTGTGAGGATAAATTAATTAATGTCTGTGAGGTACTGAGCTCTGCTGTGATGAGCATCATAGAAATGATAAAAAATAAACAACATGCTTTATTTGGATGTGGAAAAAGCCTGCTTTCAGTAAGATTATGCAATAAATTTCCTTATCATTTTACAGTGAGTTTAATTTCCTTTTACTTCAGATTCAGTTGGAGACAGGCTTGCGTAGGAAGAAATTTGAGAGAGGTTAAAACTTGTTAATGTGGGGCCTAGATGCAGTTACTAAAAAAAAAAAAAACCTATATAGGAAGAGCCTATAATTTTCAGTGCTATCTTTGGACTTGGATTAATGCCCAGAATAGTGACAAATAGAATGTCATTGGGAAAGACTCAGAATGCGCACTACTGGCAATAGCAAATAGTCCAGAAAATGGATAACGGCATAAAATTATAACTTTAAAATCTTTATAGTCAATAAAAATTATGAATTTTTAACCCAGTCTGGGAACTTGTTTTGAGACAGAAAATTAATTCATTAAAGAGGAATTGTTTTTAATAATACTGAAAATAGCAATTGGCCTGGAAAGACGTTTTGTGTTATCAATTGACGTTTTATACAGTTATTAACTAGCAATGTCAAAGTGCTTGATGTGGATTTTAAAAATCTATTATGTTTACACAACCCAAAAGTGTGCTGCTTGTGCTTTTAAAAATCAATTGAGAGAGAGGTCCCTGACCCAAAGACCTTTATGTTCTAAGATACCTTATTGACCTGAGTAGTCCCATTTATTTCTTTTATAGTCAGTAACCAGAGGAAGTAGGGAGAGATGCAACACAGAACATTTCCTGTTTGTTGGGTCCCCCACCCCAATTTAAAGCTTTCCCTGGCATTCAGGAGCCACCATGCAATGGTAGCTTCCCCTTTTCCTCCTTGTAGTTGAGATTATCAGCTGTGTTTATATGATCAGATCCTGAGTGTCTATCACATAGGGGGTCAGGAAGCAAGTTTTTTCCTGTTTTGCCGAATTGGTAGATATCAGTTCGGGTTTTTACCTTCACAGCATTGTTGCAGTGCAGTTAGGTTGAAAGGAGTAAGAACAGGAAGTCAAACATTCCTATATTATCTTTAAATATTAAGTTTTTTAACTTGCATCTAGTGTCCAAATCAGAAATAAGCTAAAGGGACAAGGTCCTAGAGATAAATAAGATCTGGGATTTTGCTGGAAGGGGAGACCTAAATTCGGTGGGCTAAAATTAATTTAATTGCCCTTTTCCAGTGCCTTAAAAGAAATAAATCCCACCTATGGAGAAGCAGTTGGAGAACCAGGATTCAGTCTCAAAGGACTTACAGCAAAGATTGCTCAGAGTTACCCTCCCACATTAAAATACCACTAGGAACAAACATAACAATGATCTTTATTAACTACTAACTTAATAAACCTTATTCTAAGAAAACAAAATGAATTTAAACAGGACAGTCCCCACAGAAACACTGTGAGAAAGATACCCAAGAGTCCCAAAGTCCAGGTGGAGTTCACCCAAATCTCAGTTACAGTCTCTGTTCAACTCCAAAGACTAGAGTGGAAAGAAGTAGCTATCCTCTTCTTTGGTTGCAGAAATCTTCAGTAGAATTCCATGCAGGCTTTTATTTCTCTTCTGGAACCAGCACCATCCGGTCAGCTCATTGGTTAACCAGCCCTCAGTCACATATACACGTGCACAAACTCTGCTGCAGAAGATTCCATAGGAGGGAGAAAACACCTCACTGTCCATTCCTGGCTCAGCTTCTCTCCTTACACACTGAGCACATGGCCTCTTCTCACTGCAGCAACTCCTGCCTGCTCACTGTCTGCTGCTTTCATGGTCTGACCACACCAGCAGGAAACCCTGTGGAGAATGCTCAAATGCTACCACTCCCTGCTTCCAGAAGTTTTGGGGTCTGGGCAACTAATTTGCCCAGCGACAATAACCCACCCTCTATAGACCTCTTAAAGAGTGATCCTGTTTTTGACATATGGGCTACAACTGCAAACTGATATCTCCTTATGAGGGTGAGGGGATTTGTAAGTGTGCTGAATCCTAGGGGTAGGCCAAAGTCAATCTACCTTGCTGCTGATTATGGTGAGAGCCCTGGAAACCTGCATTTGACCTACTTAAGTGCCTGGTGTGTGTGAGAATGCCCCATTTTTAAATTGATAAAATTGTGACCTGCCACTTAAATATCATCTTTTTTTTCTGTATTTCATTTACCTGTGCGTGATCTACCACACATGGACAGGATCTTGCTATCCTGTCATTCAGTGGTGATGACTAAATCTTTTGTTAAATAACTAGGTAAGTTATCTCTCCTATTTGCAGTACTGTCTATTGTGTACGAAGAGACATATTTGAATAAAGTATAGTAACAATAAACATTTAAAATGTACAAAAATATTTTTAGATTTTTCATATACTGCATATTATGAAATCCAAATATTTTAGATTGATTTCACTTCTGTTTACTCAAAAAAGAATATGCCAAATGTTGAAAGTGATATTATTTAAAACTAAAAATAGGAAGTGTTTAAGAAAGCAGCCATTTTGCTAAAGGCTGTGTACCTTCAGTGCCCTGGGCTCTGACTCAGCATTAAATCAGAGAAAAGTGTCTCCTTACTAAAGTTATGCTGTGAATAAAACTAGTGATATTGCTAAATATAAGATTTTGAAATAGCTGGTCATTTAAAAAAATGTTAAATAATATGATTCTAGAGTGAAACACCTTGTTCAAGTGGATTATTGACACAGATTCTTTAAGAGCAACAAAAATCTGTTTGCAGGCCGGAACAGGAGCATGTGATAATGCAGCTGAGCAAAATACAGTTCTCTATATTATATACTGTTGCTAAGGATATAAACCCATCAATGATAGCTCATTTCAAGAGTGTGAAGAACTTCTGTTTACTCAAAAAAGAATATGCCAAATGTTGAAAGTGATATTATTTAAAACTAAAAATAGGAAGTGTTTAAGAAAGCAGCCATTTTGCTAAAGGCTGTGTACCTTCAGTGCCCTGGGCACTGACTCAGCATTAAATCAGAGAAAAGTGTCTCCTTACTAAAGTTATGCTGTGAATAAAACTAGTGATATTGCTAAATATAAGATTTTGAAATAGCTGGTCATTTAAAAAAATGTTAAATAATATGATTCTAGAGTGAAACACCTTGTTCAAGTGGATTATTGACACAGATTCTTTAAGAGCAACAAAAATCTGTTTGCAGGCCGGAACAGGAGCATGTGATAATGCAGCTGAGAAAAATACAGTTCTCTATATTATATACTGTTGCTAAGGATATAAACCCATCAATGATAGCTCATTTCAAGAGTGTGAAGAATGAATAATAGACCTATGACTAATTATTAATGATATAGAGAAAATAACACTGTTGAGAGACAGAAGGTGTAATTGTTTTAATATCAGCAGCAACGAATATTACTTTGAAAAAACATTAAAGCTGCTGAAGCAGGGTGGGTGGAAGTACGGCAGATGGCAGGTATACAAGGGGATTGAAGGCTAATGATTGATGTGGAGAGAAATGCAATCCTGGAAATAATTGTAACTTTAAAAATTAGAGTTGCAGGGGATTGGATGTCTTCAGGATCCCAGGTTATGCCTGCAATCTTAATTCTGTGTTAGCGGTGTGTCACTATTTCCATAGCAGCCAATCATGTTGTTGCAAAGAGGGAACTGCAAATAGAGATCTTATTAAATACATTCATGGAGTGCAAGGTATTTTATATCCCTGGCTTTTTTAACTTATCCTATGAATTTTGGTCCTCGCATATTTTTTGCAAGGAACATGTTGATCTCAGTACTAATACACAGAACTGAAAAGCAGCTGAATGGCCTACAGTTAAGTGGGTCTTTCAAATCTTAATTTTCAGAGAATAGTAGTGAGATCGTGGTTTTATTTAAATATTTTGATTTACCCTCCAGTACCTTAGAAATGTAAAACAGTTGAAAGTGAAGTTGATGTGAAACAGTTGCATGTCTTTATCCTTGTGCCTTTTGCAGCCAAGAAATGGAGTTGCACTTCAAACTTTTCTTAAAATATATTTGCTAGTCATTTTAACAAACTATTTTTCCTTTTACTGAAGATATTAAAGTAGCCCTGATCATTGTCCATGGTGATTATTCTACAATCAGCTAGGTTGAAACCTTAAATAGCCAGTCTGGTTGTTTTCTGAACTGTGCGTTTATTTTCTAAATATAGATTAGTAATTTTATTGATCCTATAAAATATGTTTTGAAAACAAAAAACTGCATCATTGTTTAAATCTGTGTTCCTTGCTTAATTATTCAGCAGCACAAATCAAAGGTATCATGTTTCTTCGCATTTGTGCAATTGCCAAGGTATTACTTGCCATTGTCTGTATTTGTTTTGCAGGCTAGCATTCTGTTGAAATGTGCAAGAATTTTGATCCAGGAGAGCAAGATTAGTGTTCATTGCACTACTTTGCTGGCTCAACAAAGTGGCGCTTAAGGGCAGAGTGGAAGAATATCATGACCTAGAAGCAGAATAAAACTGCTATAACGGGTCTAATTTTAGGCCCCACAGCCTTGACAGTGTTTTGTTTTTTGGTTTTTTTTTTAAATCAAAAGCAGGTAGGAAACCATCCCAATAAGGCTCACGCACACAACACTGTATTTTTCAGTTCCATAACTGATTCTTTTAAAGGCTTGCATATAACTTTATTAAAATGAGATTAAAATTTCTATGTCTTTGGAAGCTGTGATATGTTTCTTATGATCATGGTTGTTACAGGTATTTTAGACACATGTTCTCTAGTGATGGTTTTGAGTATGTTTTATAAAACAGCAGTGTGTCTTATTGCTGTTTTAATAATTTAAATGAATGTTCATCCTACATGTTTACTGCAGTATTGGGCATATACGAAACAAATCCTCAGCACAGTTTCTTTTTTCTCTCATGAAAGCTCATGCGATAATTAAATCTGTTAGTCTTTAAAAGTGCCACAGGACTCTGTTTGTTTTACTGCAATAGACTAGCATGGCTTCCCCCTTGGAACTTAACAATTTAAAACCTCTTGTTGTTAATGGCTATGTACCAAAGTGAAAGAATGCAAGATTGGGAATGGAAAGGGGCTATGTTCTTATGATAAGTATCTTGATCCTGCAGTTTGTGCTCAGGCTCATTTCCCATGTGAGTTCTGCTTAAAAAAGCACTGCAGGTTCACAATTTATCTTTATGGAGAAAATGTTCTTATGATGCCAGTGTTACCATGTGAGATTGATATCAAAAGGAAAGTCCAGTTGAATCTCATTATACAGTACTAAGAAAACGATAAAAATATTTTTATGCCTTGATATATTGCCCTAACAATTTGAAAGATCTTTATAAAAACAGCTTCGTTGCATTTAGGTAAGTGCATGTTTGTGGAGACCTAGTTATGTCAAAAGAGAAACGCTGATTAAAAATGTATAGTACAAGGATAGCAATCTATAAAAATCCCTTTAAAATCATCCATTAATGTCACAAATTGAGGACATGAGTTAACTCTCTGCCATAAGTCTATTTATTAATAGAAAGTCTAAGGAGCATGTAGATTTCTATCAGTTTTATAGCTACAGATGACTAAATAATAAAAAAAATATTCATAACCTTTTCTGTAGATATTTTGATATTCAAGCTAGAGATGTAATTTCCACCTAAAGGTGACATACCCATGCTAGTTCTGATCCAGCAAGTGTGCTAAAAATAGAGTAGCTCCAGCAGTGGGAGTGGTGGGAGGAACTGGCTGACTTGAATACATACGCCTCCAATATGCTAGGTACATATTCAGGGGATCCAACCTGTCCCACCACAGCTATACTTTCTATTTTTAGTGTGCTAGCTGGACTGATGCTAACATGAGAATATCTTCTTGAAGTGGAAATTACATCTCCAGCTTGAAGTGTAGGCATACCTTATATCAACTTTTCTTCATGAAATGCAAGATCTGTTAAGGAAAATGGATCCTGCTAAATGCAAAAGCTCTGGCCTGTACCTAATTTAATGACTCAGTTCAGACCTATGTAGAAGATGCTCTTTATCATACTGGAGTCCTTTAATGGACCCAGTTAGCCAGAACCCAAAAAGACTTAAATTATATGAAGGGCCTTGAACTGTCTGTCAGCACGAGCATGAATTTCACACTCTACGAACAATTTGTATACATACATTTTTAAAGAACTGAGAGGTTTAAAGAGGTTTTTAATAATATGTTGAAAGATCTCAAATGGAAGACTTTATCAGATGCAATGGCTAAGTGTCATTATATCCAAATTTCCTTGCGTTTGAGAGACTGTTTCTCATTAACATAGTATCTGAGAAATTTAAATATAAAATTTTGCTAAGTGAGAAATTTTATACACCAAGCTGAGATGCAGTAAAAGGGATACAGGGATACTGTGTAATATTAAGAATTTTAACTGAAATATGAACATTTGCATTTATCATGTTTATTAAAATGTATGTATTCAGTTTACTGGCGTTTTCTGCCTAGTGGTAAGTATGTATAATGTGTCAGTTTTCTGCAACAGTAGATAGAAATTTTCTGCACTTGTAATCTACTGCCAGTGGTACAGCTACTGGCAATAGATAATGTTTTAAGTATTTGCATCAGTGAGCACATTTGAACTACTCTACCAGCCATTCTTAGGAAACATTGTAGCTCTTTTGACCATACATTTACTTGCAATTCTCTCTTTTATAAAATATCTGTCTGCCATATTTAGTTTTATTTTTTAAAGTCAGCCTTCTGAAAGCAAAGCAAAAGACATCATGAAACCTGTGAAAATATATATTTTTGGACCGTATCAGATACCCAGACAAAAATGCAAACTTAATATATGAAATTTCAGGAAAAAATGTTCTCCAGCGGAGAAACATGTATCACATCAAATTTCAACCTCCTGTTAATTTAGCACCAAGTTTTATGAACCCGAAAATGTAATGGCAATTAAACCTCATCTATTGAGATATAAAGACAGTGGTATAATACTACCACTCTATTTATAATATATTTGAGAGGACTACAGAAGTTACAGAAGAACACAGCTGCCTGTATGTTGTTTGCTTACTTTTTGTGTAAATGTTCATTGCTTAAACAAGGAGCTAGATTGATAGCTTTATTCAATAGATTGTCCCAGGGCTTCTCTGCCCCCTACTGGAGGTGTTGCTGTCCTGACATACCCAACGAAAGGAAAAGTATTATCTTTGAGTGAGGTAGTTAGTGTAGACCTCTGAGAACTGCCTAGAGAGGCCTTTGAGGCTCTGGTACTGGTGCAGTCAACAACATTTGCTCTTCTAGAGGCTAGAAAGACAAGGAGAAGCCAATAACCAATCAAGATCCGCAAGGCGGGATAAAAGACTTGCCTGCTTCATAAGAACATAACATATGTATTGGGTCAGATCAACATCCATCTAGCCCAGTATCCTGTCTTCCAACAACGGCCAATGCTTCAGAGGGAATAAATAGAACAGGTAATCATCAAGTGATCCATCCTGTCACCCATTCCCAGCTTCTGACAAACAGCAATCTCCTCCCATCTGGCTAATAGACATTGATGGTCTAATCATCTATCAACTTACCCGTTTTTTGGGGGGTTTTTTGAGTCCTGTTATAGTTTTGGCCTTTACAACATCTTCTGTCAAGGAGCTTTTTTAGAGAAGAGTTTCTGGGTGAAAATGGGGCAGGAGAGAACCTCCCCAAATCTATAGCAAACACCCACAGCCATCTCAGTGTTTGAAAAAAAAAAGACGGCACTTTTGATTAAAGCTTGCAACAAATTATTCATTACTTCTAGAATTTAAAAGCCCAGGTGACCATTTTGAGTTGAATTTCTGTTATATACTGTAGGACTAGCAAGAGGTTTGCTGCAGGAGATGCCTTGTCTGGGTGAGTTGTGGAAACTTGGAGAGCCTGAGAACCTTTCTTATTCCCCAAGACAGGTGCTGCATGTGCAGGAGCATGTCAAACCTCCTTGCTCTGCTCAGTTCTGCCAGTTTTTCCCAGTCTTTGACCCATAAAGATGATTTTAAAGGAAGGCAAATAAATCAGTTTATCCTCATTCAACTTCCCCTTTTCTCCTGAGATTGCTAGTTAGTCAATTGTGGTGTATTTTGTGATAAAGATGCCTGTCCTCATAGAACTCAACAGAGACCACCAGGCAAAAATAGAAGGGTGTTAGCTTTTTGCCTTTTTGGAGCTGACCTGGATTCAGCCCTTTAACTTAAAAGGTTATATGTCCCTTTACCAGTACTTCCAATCATCCAGTTTCTCTCTTCATGACTTTAATAATGAAAGTTATAACAAGTTAATATAGAGTTCCAATTACATGGGTATTTGACCATTTGCAGAAACAGCTGGGGGTAAGAACAGAATTCAAATCCACCAAACCTAGGTTTTGTTGAGACATAGAATAACCAAGCTAATATACGATCCAAAAGAGAGTAGTGGGCAGGGCAGCAACCAGACTATCTCTGGATGAGGTGGTCAGGATTGAGGTTGGACGAAGGCCTCCAATCCTGGCAGAAGACTATGGAGGATTCAAGTCTTAGAAATAAAGTTATAGATTTACTTTTGACTTGCTGTGAATTATTTTATTGTTTACTGTGACTTTTGCTAGATAATGTTACTTTGTTGTATGTTTGCCCCCAGATGCTGAAATCCTGGAAGCAAGGTTCTACCAGCTTTGGTTAAGGTGGACCCTCCCCATCAAAACTGGTACACAAGTGGCAGCTGTGCCTAGAAGGGGAATTACTTAAAGGAGTGAGGTGGGACATGGTGAACTTTGTCATGGTAAGTTAATTTTATTTTTCACTGGCAACTCTTGTCTCTCCAGTGACTTTTTCTCCAGTAGCTGTGTGCAAACTTGTATATAATGAATGTTATTTCAGATCAGAGGAGTGGAGGAAATTGTGAGGAAATAGTAGCCTGGAGAGAGAAGGGCACTTTTGTTTGAGGGAGCTGTGACATCTTAGGTAGTTATGCAATTCAGAAAGTAATTTTTGTCTTGTGTTAGGACTCAGTAGGATGGCTACAATTTTTCACTCTTCTCAGACAGTTCTCTGTGCAAGTTAGTGGTTTCCTATTTTTATATATTTTAAAAATATTACTGTCATTTTGAGTACTGGGGGAGATGTTGGTCCGAAAAGGGGAGGCTGAACAGTAAGAGGGTGCAGGGGCATACTGTGGATACTGTCATGTATAGACAACATTTTTAAGTACCTGTTACTCATATGTATGGAAAAATTACTGGGAAAATATGGGTTTGTAAAAGTGCTAGATTAATTTCTAGGCATATCTCTTCTGATTTGAGTGATATTCACCTCTTAAGATAAGATTAAAAAAAATTGAAATGAAACTATTACATTGTCCAAGATAGATTTAAATGAGTATACTATCACTCAGAGAATTGTTTGTGGACATGAAAAAATGATACTTCCATGTATAAAGGGAATTTCAAACTACTGGATGTATATGCGGTTTTTAATACAGAAAGAGTAGAGTGAGATGGTTCAAGTACATTTGGCAAGCAGAAAGGTAAGAGATCTGAAACATCATCAAATAATCTCCCTTTTGTTTATAGTGTGCCAGTATAGTATACATTTTAATACAGAGTGTGTCTTGGGGACCATTTTATTAAGGCTATAATCAAAGTTTGTTGGAGCTAGACTTAGGCCTTGTACACACTACAAAGTTATTGCGCGATAAAGCTCTTTAATGCGCAATAACAAACAGAGCGTACACACACAACTTACAGTTATTCCGCGTTAAGTCCCTTCTTTTTGCGCAAAATGTAAACCACCTAAACGAGCGTGGTTGCTGCTAACGCGGAATAGTTGTTGCGCGATGGCCAGTGTGTGTACGCTTATCGCGCAATGTGAATATAACGGAAATGGCCCACAATTCAAATTCCATCCCTTCTGCACTTCCGCCTGTCCTCTATCGTCGTGACGTCATTTTTCCCGACCTCCTCTTCTGTCCCGCGAATTTTTGAATTCACCACTCTCCCTTCTGCCTCGCTGTTCGGTGCTGCTGCCTCTGTGTGCTTCGCTCGCAATGTCGTCGCGCCGCAGCAAACGAGCTCCAGCCTGGACAGCAGCAGAGGTGATGGACTTGATCGGCATCTGGGGAGAGTCCGCCGTGCAGTCACAGTTACGTGGCAGCCGGAGGAATTTTGACATTTTCGGTCAAATATCCAAAGCCATGACCGAAAAGGGGTACGAGCGAGACACCCTGCAGTGCCGGGCAAAGGTGAAGGAGCTGCGGATAACATTTCACAGAGCCAGAGAGGCTAACCGGCGCTCTGGCTCCGCGCCAGCAACGTGCAAGTACTATAAGGAGCTGGAGGCGATCCTGGGCGGCGATCCCACAACCACCCCGAACTGCACGGTAGACACCTCGGAGACTGCACCCCAAACAGAGAAGGAAGCAGAAGGCGACGAGGCAATTGTGGACGAGGAATCAGAAGAAGAAGACTACGAGGACGGAGAGAACGGAGCCACTGACCCGGGGAGCCAGGAGTTATTTTCCACCCAGCCAGAAACAAGCTCCACTGATTCCTTCTCCACGCCTACCCAGGAATCATCAGAAGGCAGCTCTGGTAAGTCCCGTTCGCAATGTCCTCTATTCTAGGTGCTACAGCTCAGCGTAGACATGGTTTTTTTGCAAGGGGTTTTTGTTTTCGGTGTCCTCAGTTCTGTTCCTTACAGAACTGTAAAGGTGTTACTAGCATTACTTAAAAAGGTCATCGATGTATGCCTCGATTTCCAAGTAGTCGTTCCCTTTCAACTCACTGAACGCGTCATCCAAATATTTCCAGAGTCTTCTCTTGAGATTACATGGTAGAGCATTCCTTTGCACTCCACCATTCAGGGACACTCTTCCTTTCAGACTCGCAAGCACTCCTGCGGGCAACATTGCTGCGCACAGTCCTGCAGCGTAAGGTCCCGGCTTGAAGTCGGCAACATGAAGGAGATGCATTCTCGCTTGCAGAGGCACTCTAAGCAGTGTGAGATCTGCCTCTATTTCAGCCATCTCGGGCACGGGATCAGAACTTGGTGTGGCAATAGTCAACTCTCCGTTGTACTAGCTCTGCAACCCGTACCAAGCTTTGGGAAATCTGTTACCGCCCCCCCATAGGTCCCCTCTTGTGTATTGAAGGAATGTGTGGGGAGAACAACATCATTTGCTCCTGACCGTGGCGAGAACAATAGCGGCATTCTACATTTTTCATATCTGAACAGGAATGACCTTCGGTGGACAGTCTACAGCTGCAGCTGAGCGTCTGAGGAGGATAAGGCGGAGGCCTCGCAGGAGCAAGGAAGACGTCTTCCAGGAGCTCATGCAGTTCCATGAGGCTTCTGCGAGGGAGACAAGGCAATGGAGGAGGCAGTGCAGGCAGGACAGGAGACAGAGCAGTGCGAGGAGAGAGCAGCAGAAGGATGCCCTGATAGGCATCATGCAGGAGCAGACCAACCTCCTCAAGACCATGGTCGGTCTGCTACAGGCTCGCACCCCCCATCATCAGCCTCATATGCCTTTCAGTGCATCCACGCCACATTCCCCCCCCAGACAGTTTTTAGACCACCATGGACATCCATGGTGTAACCCTAACAGAACCCCTCCCCCAACATATGTAGTTGAGTCCCGCACCTACACCCACCTTTAGTCCCTACTCCCCTCAAACCCGAGTTTTGATCAATGTTAATTAAATAAAGTTGAATCCTTGTTAAACTTAATCAGACTTTCTTTATTTGTTTCATTAATTTAACATTAACGGTTTTTGATTCAATGAATGTTTACAGGGGAAAAACACAAAATTTCTAAAGCTTAATTTTTAACAGTTGAAACATATAGGAAATGGTTAGTAACTATATTCAAAGGTACAATTTTAACCAACAGTACTAAAATGGGTTTTTAACGCATCCCTTATGCGAACTGCCCTTAGCTGCGCCCCCCGGATACCCCTCGTGTCTGGTTGCTGGTAGGCATTTTCCAGACGTTGTGCCTCAGTGGTCCAAGAGTTCCTGAATCTCTCCCCCCGGCTTTCACATATATTGTGAAGAACACAGCAAGCCGAAATAACTAATGGGATCCTGTCCTCGTGGAGATCTAGCCTGCCATACAGCGCTCTCCAGCGCGCTTTTAAACGGCCAAAGGCACACTCCACAACCATTCTGCATCTACTTAACCGGTAATTGAAACGCTCCTTGTCAGGATCCAACTTCCCGGTGTACGGCTTCATGAGCCATGGCATCAGTGGGTAGGCGGGGTCCCCAAGTATCACCACTGGCATCTCTACACCGCCCACAATTATTTTCTCGTCTGGAAAAAATGTGCCAGCATGTAGCCTTCTGAATAGTCCAGAGTTTCTAAAGATGCGTGCATCGTGCACCTTTCCAGACCAGCCAGCATTAATGTCCATAAAGCGACCACGGTGGTCCACCAGTGCCTGTAGAACCATCGAAAAGTATCCTTTCCTGTTGATGTATTCAGAGGCAAGGTGGTCGGGAGCGAGAATAGGGATGTGAGTCCCATCTATTGCACCCCCACAGTTCGGGAAGCCCAACTCATTAAATCCTGCGATGATCTCCCTCACGTTTCCCGGGGTCACCATCCTCCTGAGCAGAATACGGTTGATGGCTCTGCATACTTGTGACAGTGCCACTCCAACGGTCGAGCGTCCAACCCCAAACTGGTTTGCGACCGAGCGGTAGCAGTCTGGAGTCGCCAGTTTCCAAAGTGCGATAGCCACACGCTTCTCCACGGTCATGGCGGGTCTCATCCTCGTGTCCTTGCATCGAAGGGCAGGGGCAAGCTCCTGGCATAGCTCCATAAATGTGGCTTTCCGCATTCTAAAGTTCTGTTGCCACTGATCATCATCCCACAGCTGAAGGACGATTCGTTCCCACCAGTCTGTGCTCGTCTGCCGGGACCAAACACGGCGGTTCAGGCTGTGTTGCTGGTCCGCGAAACTGATCAGAATGTCCGTTTGGTTTTCAATGCTGTCATCATCCGAGACCGAGTCATCCGTGTCATGCTCCGAATCATAGCCAAAGGCAAACCGCAACAGAATCTGGGCTGTGTTCACAATGCTGAAGGCAGCATTCAAGATCACAGCTGAATCCATGTCGATTCTGAAAAGGCAGTGCCGAGAAGAAGGTTGCTTCAATTTGAAATTCGCGCTCGTTGCTATTGGCAACCGCTGGGTAGCGTCAGTAGCGGAATGCACCACGGGAGATGATACTGGGGACTCTGGGATACGTACCCACAATCCCCTTCGCTTTCCTGGAGGACTGCGCTCAGAAGGGGGGGGGCTTTGTTCCGTTAGAGCAAGCATAGTGTGTACGCGATCTCGCGCAACAACAGCCACGGGAGAATTAATGCGGAAGAGGATTATTGCGCGTTAAAAATGGTAGTGTGTACATAGCCTTAGACTGTGGTTCTTCTTCCAGGAAGTGTGAATGTTATAAAACAAATCAAAACATTTTATTTCTAATACATTGCTTATAGCCCTTGTTCTATTCAAATCAGAATAAATGCAAAAATAAGGGCCATACTAATGAAAATATTAATTTTGAAGATTTTTCAGCATTTTGTCAAAGTAAAGTCACATTTGCCTTTTTTCTTATTAGTTCCATTATCTTATATGTCACTTTGGATGGAAGCTCTTCAGACCAAAATATATTTTAATTCTAATTTAATTAAACAGCATTTTCTTACTGTAAACTAGAGTCATTTCTACTCTAAAGAAGTTTGTTTTCCTTTTCCTGAATCATAAAAAAATGAACTGATATATGCAATAAGAGCATGGACATATTGGCTGCAAAAACTCAAATACAAAATGTAACTTTTGAAAAATCACTGAATCTTATTCTGAAAATCCACCTCAAGTAACAAGCAAGTAATTCAATCTTTGCAGGAAGCAAAAGAAATGTAACAAGTTGTGTTTGTATAACAGTTGCACCTACAATAAAGGCAATAATGCAGATAATCATTAAAAGTTTTATGCAAATAAGAGTATAGAATCTGAGAGGAAATCCTGGAAAGCTTTTGCAATTATCACCTTTAAATAGTCTTTTTAATGCTCTTGAATAAGTGGATTTAAGATTTCTTTTAAAAAGTGTGGTTTTTGTCTGGGACTGCAAATGCAGGAGGTTTTTAGTTGTAAAATATGAAATCCCCATTCCTAAAAATTCAAATAGCAAAATAAAGAGTTTTCTCTTGTTTCACTGTGTAGATTTTGCAGGATGGGGAAATATCCACTTTATCACAATCGTTAAAGCTTTCTTCACAATTTCCTTACCCTCATCTTTACTCTTCAAAATTGATGAAAGATACAAACATAAATGTAAGGATTCTGTGAAGATTCAAAATGCCTTTTTAATCTATCCCTCATTTTAATGCATTCTAAAACATATAAAGATGGTCTAATTTCAAATTTGATGATCTACAACATTTTCTTAAGACTAAAATAAAATATGGTTAAATGTGAAAGCTTTTCAACATTTTCTGGTACCCATAATTGTCTAACATCTCAGCATTTATATACCATGGTTCCTATTTTCTGATGGAATAGAATATAACCTTTGGTAGGGCCAAGATAGCATTCTGTCCAAGTGGGTATTTACAGAATCTTAATCTTCTCATCCAATTTTTTCATAGTCTGTCATTTATCTTCTTTTCCATTTCACCAATTTCAGAACTGTCTAACTCAGTCCCTGATAAGTAAATGGGTGACTGAAAGGCATGGACTCATAAGAACTACACCCTGAGGGATGTCCGAAATGTTTCCCAGTGAGGATTGATAGAGAGTCTTTCTGCTGAATGAACTGCATTGCAAGCAGCTGCAGATAATGAGCACTAAAGGGGCTGGATAGATCAATGGGTCCCCCTCCTGATACCCTTTTTTCCTCTTTCTTTCTGGAATCTCAAGGGAGCCATATTTCGACATCTCTTTATTCTATTGATGCCTCTTTGGAAAAATCTTTTTTAAAAACAATAAAGAAATAATTCATAAAAGCAGAATGGCCTAAATTTAACAAGTTTAGTTCCTAAAGTTAAGCCATGTTTAGTCTCTTAAACAAGTGGCTTGATTTTTTTCCCCAAAGGTGCTAAGCATCCACAATTCCCAGTCAAGACAAGGTGACCTGAATGTGCTCAACACCTTTGAAAAAAACCAAGACACCTGTTTAAGAGCTTAACTATGGTTTCTTCTTTGAGCCATGTCCCCGTGGGTGCTTCACGCTAGGTGCTGGAGCGGCCACGCAACACGGCTTGGAGAATTTGACAGCAGTGTTCATCTTGGTTGCGCGGCTGCGAGAGGTAGTCTCGCTCTGCTTTTGGCACCCTCTCGCTAGCCACACAACTGGACCCCCCTCAGTTCCTTCTCTATCGTCGGCGGACACGGACGGAACTCGGTTCTTTCCTCAGCTCGTCTCTAAATCTGTTCTTCACTACTCTTTTCCTCTTCAATTTTTACTCTCTTCTTATTTCTTTTTTGTTATTTCTATCTTTAAGGAAGAAGAAGAAAAAAACAACGGAAGGGGTTTATTTCCCCCACTGAGCCACAATGCCGGCTACTCCTGGATTCAAGTGCTGCCAGACCTGTCAGGACGCTATGCCTGCGTGTGATGGTCATGACGACTGCATAAAATGTTTAGGAGAAAGGCATACGTCTATGAAATGCCCTCATTGCCAAAATTTAGGTGCCAGAGTTAGAAAGGACAGAGACCTCCGTCTCAAGTTACTTTTAACAGAGTGTTCTCTCCACTCAGCCTCTGACCCATTCTGACAGGTACTTACTTCACGTCACACCACAGCGAAGAGGAGGAGATCCCTCTCTCCTCAGAAACTACGTACTAAAGAGACATTAGGTTCCTCAAGTACGTTGGTGGAAAAGCCCACCCAAAGGTCCTCGTCAGTGCATTTGGACCATGGGAGAAGAGTGCCTCAGGCTTACAGTATGGTGGGCACTAAGCTGTCAAAAGCCGCCCCCTCTGCAGCCCAGCTTTCTACAGCAGCCCCTAAGGAGACACCAGTGGTATCAGTGTCTTCCATGGCTCCGCTTGCCCAAGGGGCTCATTCTGACCCTCCCATGACACCACAATCCTCCAGGCTGATGGGATCACCAGCGCTGACCTCAGCACCAGCACCACCTGCCACTACAGCAGCGCCACACTGTGCTGCTCAAACTCTAACCTCTACGGCACTGTCTAAACCTGAAGACCAGTCAGTGCCCTGCAAACATACACAAAAATGCAAGCACCATACTCCAACTCAGGAGAGGTACCCGACTACTTACTACGATAGTGGGAACGCGATCTCTCTGCAGGCCTGTACCAGCACCCTATCACCAGTCCCCTTTGACAGTGAGGACGAAGACATGCAAGAACAGTGTCACACCTTTTCTCAGCAAACCCATTTCTCCATATCTATGGGACCATGGACCACTTACTTATCCACCGCATCCTTGGTGCCTGCCTCCCTGGTATGCCCAATCTTCTACATACCAACAGCATTGGTCCTCATGGAACACTTGATCTCATTACTCTGCCCTGCCCCCACCCCCGCCAGGCCATCTACCTCACACCATCACAGACCTCCACTTCAACCCCTCCCTCTGCCAGTCCTAGACACCCAGGAGCTCCATGAAGAACCAGGAGACTTGGAACCCAGATCTCCTCCTACCTTTGCATCTCCCTTACCTGAGGATGTCGTCTGCCATGTGATTGAATCTCTCGAGATAACTATGCAGACTGTCCCTGAGTCCCAGCATAAACTCTTGCATAATCTACAAAGCAAATCTTTCACACAAATTGTGCTACCTATGGATGATGCATTAACAGACCCAGCCACAGAAATCTGGAAAATGCCAACAACTATTCCCCCAACATCTAGGAAGGCCGACAAAAAGTACTATGTACCCAGCAAGGATTCTGAATACCTTTTCGATAACCCCACCTAACTCCTTAGTCGTGGAGGTGGCAATCAGTGCCACAAACAGCTTTTTAACTGTGCCACACCACATGACAAGGAGGATAAAAAGATGGACCTCCTGGGGGAAAAGGTGTATGCCTCAGCTACCCTCCAACTCCATGTGGCCAATTACTCAGCTTTACTTGCCAGTTCCGATCATGACAACTACCTCAAGTTGGAAGACTTTATTGAACTTATGCCAGAGAACAAGAAATATCAGTTCCACGCCATCATTAGAGAAGCTCAACTTATTTCTAGGACGCTCTTCAAGTGGCCCTAGATGTTGCCGACACCACTGCTCGCACGATTGCCACCAGGGTCATTCTCCACAGGTGCTCCTGGCTCCACTCGGCAGATCTCCCAAAGCAATTACAATCAACCATCAAAGACTTGCTCTTTAAAAAGAAGAAGCTGTTTTCCAATAAGACTGGTGAGATAATGCATGGATCAAAAGACTCACGAACCATCCTCCGTACATTTGGTATTCATTGCGGACCATAGTGGTACCAACCTTACAACTCAAGGTGCCAATTCCAGCCGCAGTCCAGACCGCAATACAGGCGGCAGAATCATCAGACGCAAACCAGACCCCGCACACAGTGTAGACGACAACCATCAAATCAATCCACCATATAGAGAGTCAGCTACTGTAATAGTCCTGGCTCCAGCATGGCCCATGTATACTTAGCTGCTAGAAATGTCAATGAGAATTCCTTTCACCTTACCCTGATGATACCGAATCTCCTTACTCAACACAATGGACGCACAAATCATCCGGATCCCAGCAGATTACATCTAACAGCCTGGTTCCTAATTAGTTCTCTCAGGAGGAACTGCACTGCTCTGAACCAGTATTAAACATTCTCCCAAATAGCCATAAACTATCTACATGTAGGACTGACCTGCAGAAATGGCAGAGATTCCACCAATGGTGCTCCCATAATAGTGTCCAACCCACACTGGCTTCGATTCAATCCATTTTGGATTATCTTCTACATCTGAAAATATCAGATCCATCAATTAGTTCAATCAGAGTTCACCTTGCAGCTATCAAAGCCTTTCACAAACATCCACGGGATGGATCTCCCTTTTCTCATCCCAAAGTGCAAAGATTCTTCACAGGACTACAAAACCTCTATCCAAACATTTGCTTACCCACTCGCATCTGGGATTTGAACTTGGTTCTTAAAACCTTAACTAAGGCCCCCTTCGAAGCTATGGCACCTGCTTCGCTCAATCACTTATCCATGAAGGTAGCCTTTCTTATCGCCATAACCTCTGCCTGCCGTATTAGTGAACTTGCAGCTCCCATGGCAACTCCACTGTACATGTTTTTCTACAAAGATAGTCACATTAAAACCTCATCCGAAATTCATCTCCAAGATTAATTACCATTTTCATCTTAATCAAACCATTGACCTACCTGTCTTCATGCAGAAGCTTCACTCGAATTCCTGTGCATCTATCTTTCACACGCTCAATGTCCATACATCTATGGCCTTCTACCTTGAAAGAACAAGACTATTCAGAACAACTAACAGACTATTTGTCTCCACATCTGGTAGAAATAAAGGAGACCAATTAATGAAGCAAAGACTCTCAAAGTGGATTTCCAGTTGTATTCACATGTGTTACAAGATACCACTTGTCCCACCCCCCCTGATGACATCCACTCCCATTCCATTAGGGCAATCTCTACCTCCAGGGCATTCTTCCATAATGTCCCTATTCTTGCATATGCAAGGCTGCCACATGGTCCTCCACCCATACATTTGCCAAATATTATGCCATTGGTCAAGTAGCAAGATCGGGTGCTGCACTCGGTCTATCAGTCCTTTCTTCTATACCCACTGCTAACGCCAAAGTCCCTCCTTCTTAATGAGCACACTGCTTTGGAGTCACCTAGCGTGGAGCACCCACAGAGACACGGCTCGAAGAAGAAAGGAGGCTTGCCCACCTTGTGCGGTAACTGGAGTTCTTCGAGATGTCTGTCCCCGTGGGTGCTCCACCAGCCACCCTCTTCCCCGTCTCTTCAGAGTCTATCACTTTTGCTCCCTAGTGGAGAAGGAACTGAGGGCGGTCCAGTCGTGTGGCTGACGAGAGGGCGCCAAAAGCAGTGTGAGACTGCCTCTCGACCAAGACAAGCACTGTTGTCAAATTCTCTGAGCCATGTCGCCTGGCCACTCCAGCACCTAGCATGGAGTACCCACAGGGATAGACATTTCAAAGAACTCCAGTTACCACACAAGATGGGTGACCCTCCTTTATGAGCTTAGCATTAGATACCCAGGTTAGAAAATTCTGGACAAGTAAATTTACTTCCTGTACACCAGAACAATATGTAGAGCATATTGGGCTACACACCATAATTATGTATGCAGTAATAATAGAATAAATCTCCTCTAGCAGAACTAATTAATGACAAGAACACTGACTTCAAAAATGTGCAGGAGTAGAATAGTATTTTTTGAGAGGAGATATTCCAGGCAATAACAGGCTCATTAGTAGAGTTGCTGTTTTTGGATTCCACTGTTGGCCGAAAGGGAATGGATAGTGAAGGTAACACTAGTAATATCATTCACTAGTAATAATTAGTGGTGTATGTATCAGAAGTTGAGTTTGTCAGATGTTTTTGTTAGGGATTGTTTCATGTGGGATACTGCTGCTGAGAGAAGAGAGCTAGGATTTGAAGGTATTGGAAAGCAATAAGAAGTGTTGAAATTGGTCAGCAATAAGAATAACTAGAGCTTAAAGTAGTTGTGAATTCCTTGACAAGATTTCCTTTCTTTTTTTTTTCTTTATCTTCCCATATGCTCAGGTGCATGGGAATCCACCAGTTTCAACTATTCATTTAGAAGGATATTTACTTTTTGAAAGGGGTAGTCTTAATCACTGTAAAACTGACACCAGTACAAGATGATAGTTGTGAAGTGAGCAGACTCCGACCATTAGTTTGAACATTAATTAGTGGAAACACTAACTTCTTTTAATACGGTCCATGAAAATTTGGTTTGTTGTAGATTATTAAGGCCAGAAGGGACCACTGTGATCATCTAGTTTGCCTGCCTCTAAGACTCCAGCCATAGACCATCACCCAGTAATTTCTTTATCAAGCCCATAACTTTTGCTTGAGATCTAGCATGTTTTCCCCCACTCATGGAGAATTCACAATTTCACAAGTTTAGTTGTTCCAATGGTTAATTTATATCCACATGTTGAAAACATGTGCCTTATTTCTAGTTTGAATTTGTCTGGGTTCAGTGTCTTTCCATTGCATCTCATTATGCCCTTTTCTGCTAGATGTAAGAGCTGTCTTCTATCACAGATCTCATCCTCATATAAGCACTAGTAGACTGTGTTGAAATCACCTTAACCGTCTCTTGGATAAACTAAATAGATTGATCTCTCAGTATAAGAACTGTTTTCCACATTCTTGCAGCACTTTTCTTAATCCTTTCTAATTTGTCAACATCCTTTTTGAAGTATGGATACAGAACTGACTTCAGTAATGTAGTCAAATTCCAAAGGGGTAGCCGTGTTAGTCTATTGTAGAAAGACAACAGAGTCTTGTGGCACTTTTAAAGACTAACAGATTTAT
>ML685793.1:7546478-7647693 GCA_007922175.1 Pelusios castaneus
ATAAATCTGTTAGTCTTTAAAAGTGCCACAAGACTCTGTTGTCTTTCAGTAATGTAATACAGGGTAGTACCAGTTCCTTTCTTCTCCTTGATATACCCCTGCTTATGAATCCTAGGATCACATTTGCTGCCTCAGCTACAGTGCTGTACTGAGAGCTCATAATCAGATAATGATCTGCCATTACCCCATATCCTTTTCGGTGTCACTGAATTCTAAGAAACTGTGTCCCATCTTATGTGTGGACCTATGTTGTTTGTCCCTAGACTGATGACCTTGTATTTGGCTGTGTTAAAATTATACATTGTACAAATGAGGCCACCTTACCAAATAAACCAAATCCATTTCTATAACGGATCTATCCCCATCATTATTTATCACTCCACCAGTGTTTGTATCATCTGAAAATTTTACCACCAATGATTTTATATCTGCTCTCAGACAATTGATAAAAATACTGAATTACATGTGACCAAGAACAAATCCCTGCAAGAACTGTTAGAAATCCCCCTTCCCCATATATGGCTGACTCCACATTTATATTTACTTTGATATCTATCAGTTATCCAGTTTTGATTTAGTTTAATATGGGCTACATTCGATTTTGTTTACTACTCATTTTTTTAATCAGAATATCATGCAAGACTAAGTAAAATGCCTTAGAGAAGTCTGTTATGTCAACACAGATACCTTGATCAGCCAAACTCATTAAAAAGGATATCAAGTTTGTTTGACAAGACCTATTGCCAAAAATCATAATGAATGACATTAATTATCTGACTGTCCTTTATTTCTTAACTGATTGTATCTCTTTATCAGACTTTCCATGGTGTTGCTTGGGGTTGATGTCATGCTAATTGGGCAATAGTTATCTGGCTCATACTGTTTACTCTTTTAAAATATTTAAGATTAAAGAGTGGGGGGGAAAAACTTACAAGAATGTTGTAGTTGAGAAGAAAAGAAAAAGAAATGCAGACAACTCACTTAATACTAAAGTTAAAAGAAACCCAATTGTCTGAAAGTATGGAAATGCTCAGTTGAAGAGTCCAAATAGCCTTAACTTTGCGTCATGGAAATCCCAGCCTTCAGTTATTCCTTCTGTTCTTTTCATACTCCTGAAATTAAGGGTTTAGACCATTAGGCTCCTGAATTCAAAGTTGTGTTGTTTTTAAATCAAGAATTTATTTTAAAGTTCACAATGTGTGGCTGTGGACTCTTGAGTTTTAGAAAAGAGATGTTTTAGTGCCCGTACAATTATCCTTTCCCCATCTTTCATTTGTCATCTCCTTTTTAGATGTTATTTCAAGGGTTCTGCAGTCCATGGAAGCATAAATCCTAAATTTTGAGAAGACCTTGCGTTGTACATTTTTTGCAGGCTTATATACACACACTATATATATAATATATATACACACACACACCAGTTATAAGTCCTCTCTCACGAAACTAAACTTCAGTTTTTCATGTCAGTACCATACCTTCAAGAACTAGGCCTAGAAAATTTGAATATTTAGGTATGTTAGTATGTATTTGTTACAGGCATGGAATATACAGAGAAGTTAGATAAATACATAAAATACTCTTTCATGAAGTTTTAAGCATACTGCTGCTTTATTTCTCCAAATCCAGAACCTTAGCTCACACTAGAATAAAAAACAGAAAGACAAAGCAGGCTGCTCTGTAAGACAGTGCCACAACTCACCCCAATTGATTGTAGCTGGCTCTTTGCAAATTGGCTGCAGAATACCCAGGTCACACACTTCCCAGCACAATCTCCTAGTCCACAAGCAGGATGAGAAAACCTCTTTCAAATTTAGTGATAGCTGGTAATTTTAAACCCATCTTCAGACATCACTGCATTACTGATTCCTGTGCTTGTATAGATGGTGGCACATGAAGTCTTAATGAAGAGTGTGGAATGAGGGTGTTTATTGATGCTTGGTATACTATTTTTAGATTCAAGACTTGAAGTAAAACTTTTTCTGTGGACTGTGTATGGCTGGATAACATTTGGAGTTTACGCAAACACTGCGTGATCAAGCGTAAAACATTCTAGTGGTTGTGGTCTCTTTTGTCATGGGTTGTCTCTTACACTGTTTCAGGAATTGCCTTGTGGGCAGAATTGATGTTGCTTGCATGCCTGCATTGTTCATTTCCATATTTTAAAATAGTCAGCGTTTCAAAAAAGTTCAATCTTAACTCTGAATTTCCTGGATTTCTAAATTCCAATATGTCCTCTCAACCTTAGCTCACATTAACAAAGTCTTTTATCTTGGAATTTTCTTAGTATTTTTTGAAATGCTTATAGTCCATGGGGGAGGTCTTCACCCCTCAGTTCCTTTCTCTGATCTCTTTTCGCAAATATTTGTTGGTTTCTGTGAGCCTTAAGGTATCTTGAGTCCTTTGGTATCAGAGAGAATAGAAGCAAAAGGCAGAATATTTCCCAGGATAATGAAAGTGGCTAGTCTTTCTTGATCAGTTCCTAGTTTCTATCCCATAAAGAAGAGGATACCTGAGATAATGCATGAGCTAATGCTCCATGTGTAGCAAATGTCCAGTGCTTGATATGTGAAGAGCCACTTCTATGTGTGACATTGGGAGCTCTGAAAAATTAATGCTACTGAGAACATGTGGGCCAAGAAATCACGAGATTCTTAGGGAAAATATCAACACTCAAATAACATTTGATGAAATAGTAAAAAACCTTAATCTGGCATTTTCTAAATTCTCAGTTTGCCAACAAGTTGGCTACCCATTCTGAAGTTGAAATGAATTAGACTAGAGAAGGTTGGGTTAAAATGAAATATGGTTTAGAATGGAAGTCTGGACTCTACCCTAAGCAAAAAATCATGATCACTGCCTTCATAATAAAGCAAACTAGGAGTCCTGTGGCACTTTTAAAGACTAACAAATTTATTTATCACATGAGCTTTTGTGGGAGAAAATCCCACTTCGTCAGAGGCTTGAAAATGGAATTTCAAGCCTCTGACGAGGTGGGATTTCTCCCGTGAAAGCTCACGTGATAAATAAATTTGTTAGTTTTAAAAAGTGCCACGGGAGTCCTTGTTTGTTTTGCTGAACTAGACAAACACAGCTACCCTTCTGGAATTTGCCTCCATGATGATTGTTATTTGGTTGGAAATACACAGACAAGCTTTGTTTTGTGGTTAAATAGTGCAAGTATCTATTTTGTCCTGCAGAGTTTGAAGAGAATTTGAGATAAAATGGAAATACGTTGGCCAGTTGTTAATGAGTGAGACTGGGTTTTATGATTAGACTGGATAAATAATAATAATTCAGTGAAAATTGTTTTTAAAATGTCAGTTTGTCTATTCATAAATCTATTTCAATTATTAGTGTTTCCTGCCACCCCCTATTCTTCCGTATGTGTGGGCAACTTCTTTTGTCTGAGATCAGTATTGACCATCAATTAATTTCTGAGTAGAGGTAAATGGGTATTTAATTTAAGAAGCACTAAATGACCATGTGACCTGGCTATATAAGCGATCGCCACAATCATGTTTTCCCACACTAATCCTACTTGAAGACTAGATTGCTGACAGGTCTTTTACATGAGGACTCTTGGAATTAGAAGTCTTCCCTTGGTGACACAGAATGTGGATTGGTTAACTGTCACGATATGCTACAACAGTAATCTCTTCCTCCTTTACATGCTTTTTTGGGGAGAGGTGGGATGAAGATTTTGATGTGGGAGGTTCATGATGGACATTACTTGCTAACTGTAAGGTAACTAAATTAGATTGTCCTCTCATTGCTACTTTACAATGAATAAGTAACTTATTTTGGAGAGTATGACTGCTCTCTTTGTTTACACAGTGGCAGAACTGACTGCATTTGTACAGTAATGTGAGGTATCATAAGTACTGAGAGAGCTGTATAGTGTTAAATGCTATACATTTTTTCTGCATTGCTCCAGTATTAGTTTAATATATACATTTTAAAATAGGACTCAAATGGCTAAATCGTACAGGCACTCAGGAAGTTATTTGATTGTAAATACTGTATTATTTTATTCTGCTGCTATTGTTATTTCTATGATTTACATGACATTTGCCATCTTTCTGTGACTAATCCATATTTTCTCTCAAAATTTGTCATAATTAAGAGCTGATCATGGTGACTATAATATCAGCTACTCATACTGCATGATTCAAGGATCTCAAAGTGCTTTGCACACATGAATGAATTTACCCTCACAGCAGCTGTGTATGTAGCCATCCATTCAATGCATCACTTCTTCCATTTTATACATGAGGAAACTGAGGAGCAAAGTTTTACTTCTTTAAAGATTACAAGGAATTTTATGGCAGAGGCAGGAACAGAACCCAGATCTCTTTATGTCAATGCTGTATTTACCTGAAGAGCCAACCTTCCTTGCAGTGAGTTGGGTAGATTTGTATTTATGTAGAATAATTGGTTGTGTCAGCTCTACCAGTACACCTACAAAAGTAGATGCCATAAAAAGGTTATGCTGAAGCAGCCATTTAAAATAATATTAATTAAACTGTGTAAATGTGTAAAGCCAATTCCCTCCTTTGTCTCCCAGTGCATCCTGCAGGACGTTGGCATAAAAACATAAATGGCAGTGAGATGCCTAACTTTCATAGGAATTAGTGAGTTGGTGTTCTTTGTGCCTTTGAAAATCTTCCTGTCTACTCTGTTTTCTTTAGATTGTAAACTGTATGGCACACACACTTGCCTGTATTTTGTGTCTCATATAGCATTGTGCATATAAAATTATCAAAATGGTTAAAGGCTAACAGATATCGTCACCCATGAAAAAACATGCAAGTGTCATGAATGATAAGCTAGGCAAATATAAGAGCACTGATATGAGTTTATTCATTTTAGTACTTAGTAATATTTAAAAGCAGGAGTTCAAATGAATAGTGTTTCTAAGAGCATGTTTTATTCTGACTCTGCTAAGTGTTTGGATTTTTAGGTGATCATTTGCCAAAATACACAAGTCAGCTCACTCGTTAACTCAGATTTATTTCATACATGAACTGTGTTCAGTAGTATTATACATCCATTAAATGATTTATGGATAGTAAAATTATTTGCTCACACACTGCTTTCAAGTGATTTTTATCTGCCACTAGTATTTGCATATAATTCTTTATACCATTTGGTTGGAAATAAAACATTGGAAATAAAATATTGGAAATAAAACAGAGTATTCACTGTTAATTACCTTCTGTTACTTTGACTCTTGATATGATTTTTTTGTGTAGAATATTAGTGAATGCATAAGCATCTCTTGCAGAAATTTGAGGAAAATGAAAGGGATTATTCTCTTGCACTTGTTTAAATTTTAATTACCTTTTCAAGTAACAAACAAGCTTCAAGCTAAGACATGCAGATGTTGGAAAACTAGGTCATCTTGTGTATGCACAAACTGTTTTTCTGTACTGCAGAGTGATAGTTTAAAAGAAATGAATTAGGCAGATTTTTCTAGGATTTATCAAGTCCATAAAATATGTTAGGAGACCCTCATTGAACACAGCTGTAGAGAATCCATTAATTTTCAAGGGTTGTAAACAATTTATTAGAACACTTCTGCATGTGCTTGGAGTTACTTTAGCTGACTGAATGAAAAAATAAGGGCTCTCTTAATTGAAAAGATAGCTGATGGAGTCAGAGTAAAAATATCTCAGGCTCTGTTTAATCAAAATGATCCACTGCCTTCCATGCTTTACAATCCTATGAAGATTTGTGGGGCTCTGCTTCTCTTCTTTTTTTTTTTTTTTAACCTAGTCTCCTGATTGATCTGAATTTGGTGATGTCTTGGAATTTTTTTTTTTTAAATGGGTCAGGTAAGCGGACAACACAAGATAATTTTAATTTAATTCCCTCTGTATCCTTGTAAAAGATCAAATGTGGCCCTTTTTTATTATGGAAGCATTTTTAAATTCTGAAAACTTAGCTCTCACTTTGGGGCTGGCTTTGCTGCTGCTAAGATCCGCTAGGTCTATGGCTAGCTGAATCTGAGTAGATGACTAAAATCTCTTTCCCAAATCACTGTCCTGCCACTGGATGGAAAAAAACTCCTCCAAATTCTTTCACTTTCCTCACCTTCTAAAACAGAAATAAGCAAACCTCAAAGGTCTTGTCTTCAGTGGAAAGTATTAATCATGTTTACACATGATTGTGAAGTTTCAGGTTAGCTGGCATGATGCTGACTATGACTGACTCTTGATTGTAGACAAGGGCAAGTTGTGTTTGGCTTCATGTCAGCTACTTGTTCTTAAATGCTGCAGTGACCAGAATTTAACCATTACCAGGTGACCTGGGGCAAACTTTACAAAAGCATTGAAATTCTATAGTCAAATGGACTTCACTGACTTTGGTGCTTTTGAAAATTTTACTCATGATGCTAATTATGACTTCCCTTAAACTATGTTGATCAGTTAGTTATGATCAATATAATGTAAACTTCATAATTATGTTTAAATAGTATAAGAATTCCCAGGGAATACATACCCAATCATTCAGATTTGGTTAGTACAAGCACACGGTGTCAGGATTCTTTTCTGATCATTAAGAAAGCTAGACCTCTTGCGTCTGCATAACTGATCTCATAGAAAAACCTTGTATGATTTTCAGTGCTCTTGATTTGACTCTTGGAAAAAAATAACATGAGAACAGCAAGAGTATTTGAGCTTCATTTACACCAGCCCTGTTCATAACCAGGAACTGCAGGATTACATAACAATGGGTGGAGAAAAAACTGCTAATCTTTTTGAACATCCAATAAAGTTTGATTCAAATTATGAAAAAACTGTGGGTGACATCTTGCTCTCTACCAAAAGATTCTTCCAAGTAGACTGAACAAACTAGTTGTCAATCATCCTGTCAAGTTTTACAGAATTTTTACTATTTCATAGCACTGTGGGAGCAAATATACTAAGCAATCACACCATTAATTGCTTCTGAAGGCTAGACATGTTGTACACAACAGGATCTTCTTGAATCCCTCTGTTCTACGTCCACAGGCTCACTGTGTATGACCCACCCATCATCTTCTGTTTCAGGGATTATATGTAAATAGTTAAGCTTGTAATTTAGATAATTTTTGATTTGTAAATTATATCTATGCTTTTTGTCTCTGAGAGAAGCCATTCAAGGTGTCAACATTAAAAATCTCATTGGGATTAGGGGCAAAAATGGGATTGTTGATTGAATGTAGGGCTTTAGTTGGCTAAAATTGGGGGCATTTTTCATGTTTAGAAATTGGACTTTTAAAGAGACCACTGATCTAGTCAAAAATTTCTATCAAAATTGTTTTTCAATGGAAAATTATTTTTTTTATCTAAACATTTTTTTAAGTGTCTTGATTTACATAGAAAAATTTTGGCTTTTTGTAAATAAATAAAAAATAAACCCAAAAACCAAAACAAAACAAACAAAAAAAAACCCAAACAAAAACAACCCAACTTTTCAGTTGAAAACGCAAATATTTCCTTTCAAAATGGTACCGTGGTGCCTCATGCTAATTGTATTTGGAATGCTTTATATTTCCATTCTCCACTATGTGATGGGGTCTTTGGCTGGACTACTTTTCCCATGGTGCACCGAAGTCCAGGGACTTCCCCCACACCCTAAAGGAAGAAAATGGTTCATCCTGGGAAGATATAGGCCAGCCAGAGAGACTGACATATTGAGAAGAATGGGAGTATAAAACACTTTAATTATAATGAGGCACTATTGCAGCATTTTAAATTGAAATATTTGGGTTTTCAATAGTTTGCTGAAAGGTAAATTCAAATTCATTTTCATTGTTAATTTTCAGAAATTGGAGGCTGGAGGAAGGGACTGTTCCTGAAATTTAATAAACGGAATGGAGTACCACCCAAGCAGTTATCTAATGGCATGTGCTCTAGCAATGTTACATATCACAGTGTCACTTTGATAAATTTACTGCTCTGTGCATAGATTAACTCAGAATTTGTCAGTATAAAAGTTGTTCCAGAAAACTAATGAAAACAATTAATGTTTATATAACTGAGGTCATAATCTGAGGGTAGTAGGATTGTACAGTTGTACCCAAGAGCAGCATTTTGCTAGAACCTTTGAGAAGCCGTATGTTTGAGTGGATAAAGCACTGGGTGGAGTCTCAAGAAACCAGGGTTCTCTTTCTGGTACTAGCATTCTGGATGACCATGGTAATTGTATATTGTTGTGTGCCTCTATTTCCTTATTTGTAAAATGGGAAAAATATATTTTACCAGCTTCCTAAAACTCTAAAAGATTTATGTATGAAATTCACAGTTTAAGAGGTAGGTAGCATTACTGTTTATTTAATACCAGTGACAGTTCTCATGGAAAACATGTGAGGGTTTTACCTGAATGAACTATTAATCCTTCCACTTTTTACAAGTTCAGTCTTGACTGTCTTGATTGTGTTCTGTATTTTTGTAACACAATTAATTGAATTGCTTTAGGAAATATATACATTTGAGCCATACAAAACTATACACTGTTGAACGAAGTCAAGTGTTTAATTGTAATGTATGTAGTGTTATGTTTGATGGATTTGTATTATAGTAGTGTAGCTCTTGTTCATTCTTCTTCCCTGTATGCAGAATGGCTGTCTGCTGAGTGCAAGTTAATTTACTACATGAGCTGTTTGGATTTTTCTGTTCCAAATCCAGGTGACTAGTATATTTTGAAAGGGTATTTGCTCTAAATTATATTTGGGGGGGGGGGGGGTTGTACAAAATGTGCTGCTAAAACAATTTAAAAAAAAAATTGAACTATTTATATGCTACATATAAAGTGTAGTAAAGATATAATTAGATTGGGTACCACCACAAGACAGAGTCAATTCATGTTTTTGATTCATTCTCATTAAATCTTAAAGCTATCCTAAAGAAGTAAATGTAAAACTTGCTGTTGAACATACAATTTCTGGTATGTGTTACATGGAAATAGGATTACAATTTTTTATATTTTTTTGGCATATAATAAACATTGGACTCTACCTATTGTCTGATTTAGAAATTTGCACTTATTATTTTTTGAAGCCAGCTGACTGTGAAAGCATCTGAAAACACTGTGGTTGGCTTGTAGTTTAATAAATTATACTTTTCTTCATGAGCTGTTTTTTTTCCTTTTGTAGCCTGAAAGTAGTATCTTTACTAAGGAACCACTCCAGTGTTCTCACCAATATTATGCCATTTTCTTGTGCCCCCTAGAAACAACGGACTAACTAAATGCGCTACCAGGACATATAGGACACTTTAGAAACCCGTGCTCCCTGTGTATGCACTAGATAAAAGCTAAATGGTAACTCACGATGAAAGTGATTCAGGCCAGAACGTAGCAACAGGAGTGTGTAAAGGTACAGCAACAGTGTTAGCAGTCCTGTGAATCTGAAGTTTTGACCAAAGCTTCCATAAAGACTTAGAACTACTTTACGCATAGTTTTTGAAGGCAGCTCTTTATGGTAACATGCTGGCATTGTGCTGAAGCTGACATGGTCACCCACTAATGAACCACTCCCACATGCTCTTCTTTGTTTATAGAATTTCTGCCCCTTGTCTTTCACTTAAAAAGTGTCCCAGTTTCTGGCTAGCCATGTGGAACTGATTATTTGGGGGCCTCAGAAATCCCCCTCATCCTATGTGTCAGATGCTGCAGGACCACCTTTGACTCCTTTTGGTAGATGGAGCCAAAGAATTCTAAGGTGCAGCTAGGAATTAAAAATGTCTGTTGCAGATGACTGAGCAGAAATGGAGATGCCTTTCTAAGAAAAGCAAAAATTACTGAGTGAGGTGGATAATTATGAACTAGTAAAGAAAAAGTGAACACTTGAGGGGTTTTCATCTTCGCCTCCCAGCCCAAGAGGGCAACATGTGAATATATCCCAAGCTTCTCTAGGATTATTGGCTGGGGTCAGATATTTCTACTGTTAATCATCGTTAAAACGCATATTGAAGTGACACTATCTGGTGATCAGAATAGACCCACATTCTGAACAAGTCAGCAATTGCATAGCACATGCAATACCATTCGCTCAAAGACTTAAAACACTACAAAAGAAGTACCATAACTACTTTTGGGCCGCGCCCCCCCGGATAATTCTATTCTTTTGATTCATACAAAACCAGACACACTACCTGTTTGCCATGGCAACTGTAATCTTGATAAAACTCTTGTCCTATCTGCATGAGTCATTCTTGACAGGGATAATCTGGCTTTCTAACAGCAATGCTGAATCCTGACTTTACTTTAGGGATGGAGGATGAAGTGTGAACATACGTGGGTTGCAAACAGAAGAACAGGGTTCTCTAAATCTCGTGCTAAAAATAGTTAGTAAAGTTAGTCTACATTTTGACCAAAATTATCTGTGGAACATCATCCTCAGAGCATAAACAAAGGTTTTGATTGTTCCTGAAGAATGCCCTGTAATCATCACATTGTTGTCAATCTTGTCAGTGTGAAGTCTGGATCTTTTCTTTTCTACCAAGTTTTCAAAATTGCAATTAAATTACATGCACACAATAAACAGAAGGAAAGTGCTCTAAAATTTAACAGATGGTATTATTCTAACGTTTAATATAACTCACAATGTGAAATATTTTAGAATATATTTAAATTCAAATATCTCTCGACTTTTTTAGATTAATTATGCCACCTTTGACCATGGCAAGTAATTTTCTCTATTGATTCACAGTTCTCAGATCCACTCCCATAATTAGAAAAAGGCTCAAACCAATCCTCTTGACCTTTTGTGGAGGAAGGGGGGTGAAGGTGACATTCAAAATAGATCCCAGATCTAGATTTCAGGTTTACAAATAGTTGTTGGGGCTAGAGTGAGCTGATCCAAAACCCAGGATTGGAATTTCCCTGAATGATCAGGGACAGGTAGTTTAAAATCCAATTCTTAGTTCTGCAGCCAGTTCCCAGCTCCACTGATACTTAACTGAAGTTACCCAATGATGCATGGTAGTAGAATTTACAAATCCCCCTTCAGTGATTTTTTTTTTGAGGTACTAATTTAACAATCTCCTAAAATATTAAACAAAATGAATCTGTAGGGATTATGCATGCCAGATATATTGTATTCTTAAACAAAAATGAGTGGTTTCAGGTCTTCTGTATCATGCATGAAACCATCTACCTCGTACAATTTTGTACATCAGTTCAATTTGTTTTTTCTTTCTCTTTTGAGAAAGAGGAAAACATATATTGAATATCTGAATGAGGTCAAGGTGAAGAGAAGTTCATCTTAGGTTTTGGGCAGAAAACCCAGGAGTTTGTTTCTCTGGCTAAAAATAAATCCTAAACCCTTCTTGTAACTTGAGATTTTTTTTCTTTTTAATTGTTCTTGTGTTTTTGTGAGGAGGGGTGCTTGGAACTGGACTCTGCTACACTACCCCCACACAGTTGTATATTGTGACACCCCATCCCACAAGGGCTTCAAGACTACAAACCAACAATGCAGCAGTGTGGTGAGGCTGGCCTAGAAAGAGCCCGCTGCTTTCCGTAGCCATCCTAGAAACAATATGGGTGGTGGGCCCTATCTCCAGACCATGGATTTAGAATTGCATTTGCCATACTTTGTGGTCAGTTCAAAGCTTAGTGTCCCCCATTTCATTCTGCCCTTGGCACACATCCAGAGGTTTTCTATTTACAGATTTCCATCAACTCTGCTTTAATTTAGTCAGAAACATTTTCAAATGCAGTTTCTCTCTGGTCTGTCTGCTCAGCCAATCTTCATTCTATACACCCTTGCTTTGAATGGTTTATATTTTATGAAATTGTCATAAAATATTAATGTTGTTGAGGCAGTCTTTCTAATGTTATATGTTGATTTTAAAATTGGTTCCTTTTTTGTGGCCAAGAGCCATGCGGGATCTAAACTACACTTGAACTAAGACTTTAGTACAGTGACCTTTTTCAAAGGAAAGCCACTGTTTTATAGATCTGGTTGGAACAGTTAAGTGGAATCTTTTGGGAGTGGGGCTTAGAGAGAAAGTAGTGATGAGGAGAGAGTTCCTAAATAAAGTGGATGTTCATTAGCTGGAGACTGAAAAATGTGTGTGGAGACACGGTTGTTTTGCCTCGTTTTAAAAGTGCAGAATAGACAGTGATTATTCTGTCTCTCTGCTGACACAGAATGGTATGACCTTCATGTCCGATCTGGGATACACATGTCTCCATAGGCTCTTGCTATTCATACACTGGAAGTACTGTGGAAATAAACTCTTTTGACAGCATGGTTCTAATTTAAATCTTTGCAAAACAGCCCATGTTTGGTTCATGTTATGGTCAAAGCTACAATGACAATTGGTCACCAAAGTGACACACACAGAAAGTTTGTAGGATAAAGCTAATGTGCAACTGCAGTGCTGATGTGTGACTCCATCCACTGCAGCTTGGGACAGTTTGAATTAAGTCTGTTTCCTCTTGATTGATTGCCAGGTGCTATAGGTGAGAAATGTCATGGAATCCTTTGAGAAATACAAGCCAATGTGGCCAGAAGTTAAAAGCCAAATCTTGGAAAGCTTGACATAAATGCTCATGATCTCTTCTTGTTTTCTTCCTTTCTACAAGGGGTTTCTCTTCCCTCACACACACGGAACTATTGTAGGACAATGTATACCTCATGCTGTTATGAACTGCAGATCAAATAAGCTGGGGTGCAAATATCTGCTTGTTCCTGTGGTACAAAAGAAAATGAAATGGTTACCTATCTTTAGTTTAAATGCTTGGAAGAAGTCAGATTGGATTGCCTGGATAAAAAAACCTGGGTAACCAAGCACAAACAACAAAATATGAAAAGTAGACTCGGTAGAAGATTGTGTTATAATACTATCTCCTGTTTGTATTAACATAAGAACGGCTCACACCAATGGTCTATCTAGCTTAGTATCCAGTCATCTGACAGTGGCCAGTGTCAAATGCTTCAGAAGGAATGAACAGAACAGGACAATTATCAAGTGATGCATCTCCTGGTATACAGTCCCATCTGAAGGACTCCTAGACTAGAGCACAAGGTTGCATCCTTGACCATCTTGGCTAATAGCTATTGATACACCTATCCTACATGGACTTAACTAATTCTCTTTTGAACCCAGTTATACTTTTGGCCTTCACAGCATCCCATGGCAACAAGTTCCACGTGTTGACCATGTGCTGTATGAAGTGCTTCTTACGTTTGTTTTAAACTTCTGCTTATTAACTTCATTGGGTGACCCTTGATTCTTGTGTTATGTGAAGGGGTAAATAACACTTCCTTATTCACTTATTCCACACTATTCATGATTCTGTGGACCTCTATCATATCCTTCCTCCTTAGACATCTCTTTTTTTAACATGAACATCCCAGTCTTTTTAATGTCTCCTCCCATGAAAGCTATACTATATTGACTGGGTCACCCTTGTCCATATGCTTGTTGACACTCTTAAAGAATTATAATAGATTGGTGAGGTGTGATTGTCCCTTAAAAAAAACTATGTGGATTCTTCCCCAACATTAAAGAAGGTAGCTAACATATGTAGAGACATGCACAGTGTGTGTGCGTGCATGTGTGTGCCATGAAGTGACCAGAAAATAGTGGAGAAGTATGTATTACCTAAAGGAGCCTGTTGCTGTCCACTCTGGGAAGCAGAATACTCAGTTATGTTTATAACATACTCTGAAAACCTAGAATTACATATGCACTGAAAAACCTAATAAAAATCCTTTAGATCAGTGGTTTTCAAACTTTTTTCTTTGGGATCCAGTTGAAAAAAATAATTTATGCCCATGACCCAACAATTCCATCGTTGAGCAAGTTCCAAAGGGATAGCCGTGTTCATCTAGTTCAGCAAAACAAACAAGGAGTCTAGTGGCACTTTTAAAGATTAACAAATTTATTTATCACATGAGTTTTTGTGGAAGAAAATCCAACTTTGTCAGGCATTCCAGTCTTTTGGCAGCAGCAGTAGCAGGCACTGCAACCCAGTACCTGAGGGTCTGTGACCCAATACTGGATCCTGATCTGTAGTTTGAAAATCACTGTTTTCGACTGTATATTTCATCACTAGATTCACAGTCCATTCCCAGGTGTATCTGCCCAAGCTCTTAGGAAAAAAAATGAGCCATGCTCAAATAGACATGTGAGATGTCATTATATCTTGCTGTTCTACAGACTGTAAGGTTTTAATCTCATAATAGAGATTAGGGAACCAAATAGTCTAGGGTAAGGAATGAAGATATTGTGACTCATATTGTGAATAATAAACTCCTCCAGTTAATCTCGAAAAACATAATTTCTTTATTTTTCTTGATTACTTTTGGTTATTAAATTGTTACAAAGTAAAGAACTGATGACATGACAGTGAGGCATACATAATATGTTTGTTCATTTGTAGGCTGTTACCACTATATTATGTCGTCATAATCGTTTAATATTTAAAGTAAGTTACTTCCTATCTTACTATTACTTAGTCTTAATACTTCAGATTTGTTTATGTTTTTAGTGTGTTTTCTACAAGATTTGTGATCTAGCCTTTCAACACTTACTCATGTGAATAGTTCCACAATCTCCAGTAGGACAGCTAACAGTTTTAAGAGATGCAGACTTGGGCCAGTAGATTTTAAGTTTCATTTGGTAAACAAAAAACAGCTCCTCTCTCTTTGTGCATATTCCAAACTTCAAACTATTGGCATTACTGTGATTATGAAAGAGTTAATATTATAGATTAATTCTAAAACTCTGTATACAGTATGTCAACATATTTATATTACCATTCTCTGATGTTCTTCATTTGTACATGGAATGAAGTTGTCGAAGGCAAATGTACAAATATCTTTCATGGACTGTTTGTTTCGCATAAGCAGAGTGATACACAGAGTGAGGCAATGCCGTGTATGCCTCTAGAGTTGCAGAAAAATGGAATTGAGTATTAGAGAAGCATTGTGCTCATGTACTGATAGACTGTATCATAGTGCATAACCACAAGATGGCAGAGTTAACTTTAGCATTTGCTGAATATGGTGTTTTTAAATCATGCGACCGTAATGTTTTATTATCAGAAGGCAAAATTCTGACCGACTCTTGAATGAGTGCGTACTAATTCCTCCCTTAGTTTGGCCTTCATAAGAATCAGATAGAATTGCAGCTCCTGTACCTTTGAGAGCACAGGACTTGCTCCCACTTTTTACTCCTAGTTGCCCCCCTAACAACGTAAAGCCATGGTTCCCCCATTACTCCCCAATCCATCAAGCACCAACTAGCAATGCTGGCCAGCTGTACAGGGAATGTGAACTCCTATCCACAAAGGAGAGTAGTAAAGGACAATCAGTTTCCTGGGGCTTCTTTTGTTTTGCCCCCTCCCCCTCCGCCCATCCTTGGTTGCTAGGCACTGATACTTGATTGTAAATGTGCTGCCAAGGGGCAGTCCGCAGCATCAAGGGGAAAGTTAGCAGATGGCAATACAGCCTTAGGAACATTTGGGTTGTATTAATTGTTTCCCCTTTGTCTGTTCAGAAGAGAGAATCTGAAAGATTCCCAACCCTCTCTAACTTTGCAAAGCACCATATACAGAGCTTTTGAGAAAGTTATTGCAGCAGTGGGAGGGGAAAATAAGGGGAGCATGCTGATGAGATAGGCTATGTCTACACTGGCAAGTTAGGTCAACTTAAGCCCCCTTAAGTCGACCTAACTTAAGCCCTGTCCACATTAGGCTTTCATTAGGTTGACTTAAGAAAATCTTTAAATCGACCTAATGAAAGTTTAGGTTGAATTAATAAATACTGCAGGGTATTAGAAGTAACCCTGTGTAGGTCGACCTAACCTTTCCTTAGGTCCGCCTAAGGCCAGTGTGGACACACAAGTCCACTTTCTTAGGTCGACCTAAGAGAAATTAGGTCGAATTAGTAAGTCCCAGTTTAGGGTAACCACTTTGTTAAGTCGACTTAATAAGGTTGACTTTAAGTTGACTTAAAGTCGACCTAATTAAGTCGACTTAACTAAGTTGACCTAACTTTTCCTAGTGTAGACGTAGCCATAGAACTCTGGCCCCATTCTGTGCTGGCTGGCTCCTCTCTCTACACAGATGCACATGGCTGCGTGGGGTGGTTATTTTGCTTATTGATGCTGTTTACTTTTGCCTTTTTTGTCAGGAGCCAGTGATATTCATTTAGTGAGATTCACTGTTATTTCTTGTCTGTTTTATTTCCATGTTTAATGCACCGGCACAGTGCTGCAGTGTTTGGGGTCCAAATACCAAAGGCAAAACTACTTAAGAATCTCCATTTCCATTGGAATAAAAACCAATTTATAGCAACGTCTGCTGGCCTCTTAAGCTTTGCAAAACAGTTTTTACTAATGTTGCATTTGAAGCTGGTTTAAGTATATACTCATGCTTTATTTTATTATCCCCCTATTTATAAATTGTCATGTTACTGCTGTTTGTTGTGGTATCTAATTTTTTATAAGGTTTAAAAATATATCTAGATTTTTTTTTTACATGTATTCTTTGGAAACTCTTTCCTTTTTCTCCTTATTTCGGTTTCTATTAGGATGAGGGTGTTGGAGAGTTTGCTGCATTCTGTCAGACACAGCAAAACACAGCACTGCAGTGCTCACCGCCTCCATTGCAGGGGCAGACAGGTAGTGATGTCCTGTCACCATGGCTACATGCAGCCCTCAGAGAGGTTCTGCTAAGATGATTCTGAGTTCCTGGAGCTGGGGGAGGGGCATCCAGCTATGCAAACACTACTGGCGGAATGTGTCACATTGGCTCCATTGTATTTTGAGCCTGAACTACAGTGTGAGAGCATGTTCTTCTGAGACAGGAATGAGAGTAAGAATACATTATTTCAGAAAGAAACAATGGAACATCACGTGTCAGCATTCTTGCATTTGGTACCACTGCACCAGTGCTTCTGTCCCTAATACTCATAGGGTGAACTGTTCCTCATACATTGTACTCATTTGTTAGCATGATCTCTCTCCCCCCGCTCAAGTCAGTTGCACCAATTCCCTGTTGTGCTTACTCAGAATTTTTTTCATTCCTAAGGAACATGGTCTCTTGGTTCTTCTGCCAGAAGCCTACAACAAGAGGCAGCTCGCTTATTAATTTTGATTAGACGTACATGTATGTTTGTTTGAAATGACATCAAAACATAAAAAGAAAGTGAAAAAGTCAACAGATTCTCTTCTCCAAATAAACAAGCTTATAAGCCAAAAGAAGGAAGAGCCAGAAAATTATGCAAATTTTTTGGTGGTAAATTTCAGCCAACACATTTTAATTAATGCAGCTATTACAGAATTGCAGGAGCTCCTGTTTGGGGTGGGGAGTTCCTTATCTTTTTTCACACCCCTTATGCCTTTTCAAACTCCACAAGAGAATCCTGCATAGGAGGGCCTCTGTGTCATTGAGAATAATGGGTCATCAATGACTGTGAACTTAACAAGAACTGGGCAGTTGTGATGCTATTGTTTTTTGGTACAGCCTTTCATCCAGATTGATTCCATACAAACTTTATTATTTATTTACCTTTCTGTCAATCTAGTCTGCTTTTAAGATGTCTAGTTCTGTGATGTAACATCTCATGGATTCATAGATTATAAAACCAGAAGGAGTGGTCTGGACCTTCTGTTCTGTGTTCCAGAAGATGACATGCTTAGCACCATTCTTGGCCAAGAATTCAATAATGCCTTAGAAGGAAGAGTGTCACCTATTGAATAACCAGTTCATTTTTCTTGGAGGTCTCCCATCAGTGTTCTGTATTGGCCTTCTTAAATTTAAGAGATCTGATTTAATCTCAGTTTCAGTTAGTATCATGGCAAGATGCTTGCATGCTACTCTTCCCAGTTCTGCTTGAGATGCCCTCTTTGTACCAGCACAGGCACAGATCTCTGCTACTGAAGAATGGGTTCTGTGGTGGGGTGAAGAAAGAGAGAAACTACAATGAGGAGGATCAATGAGACAAATTGCACAGACTGAAAAGTGGAATAGGATGACCAAACTTAAGAGAGAAGACAAAACAAACAGAGGTGTGGCTGATCTCATGTTTTGGTGGTAGTGTATTGACTTAGGCCATGTCTACACAAGATAGTTCTGCCAGCAAAAGTTATTATTAATTATAACAGCGGCTGGTGTACATACAGCCATCTTTTTGTCAGTGGAGTGTGTCCTCACTATGACCACTTCCACCAACAAAAGAGACAGTGCAGGGGAGCTGAGAGAGCAATTTCTGAGCTCTGTGCAGGGAGCCCACAAGTTCCCTGCTGTCCCCCACCCTTGCTGGGAATCCAGGCACTATGCCTGGGGTAGAGATGGCCTTAGGCTATCTGGGGCCCTAAGCAAAGGCCCATTGTGCGGCCCCTAAAAGCTCCCCACAGGGGGCCCCAGCTCCTCCTGGCCACACCCTCCTCCCTGCAGCCCCGACACCCCGCCTGGGGCCCTGAACCCCCAGCTTCCCATGGCCCAGCCCCCTGAGGTCCTGGCACCTGCTGGGGCTCCAATACTGCCCCACCACCAGTCCCAGCCCTAGCTGCCCGCCACATATCCTGCCAGCTGAGAAGCAGACACGGCTTTTGGAGTAGGTGAAGGGGCCTGCTCAGGGCCCTAGGCGGGCGCCTGCTTCGCCTATACCAAAAGCCGCCTCTGGCCTGGGGCATCTCAGGGTCCCCAGCAACAGTGCTGCTGCAGCTGCCTGGGAATTCCCAGGCCCAGTGGGAGCGGGACTTCAGCTGTGGGATTCCGCGGTCCCCAGTGGCAGGGGAACCAGCTCCTGGGTCCCTGGCAGCAGCACAGGGCTCACCTGTCCCAGCAGTTGGGGGTCAACCCCCAGGGCACACCCCAGTGGCTGCCCACATCACTGCTCCAGGGGACCAGGGGGAGCCTCAGAACCTGAATCCCCACTGAGCCCCAGGGCCCCTCTTTACTGGTCAATTTCACTGCTCTTTTAAAGCAAGTGTGACAGCTGCCCACCACTTTAAGGGGGCAGAGTGTCCACACTGACACTCTCCTGCCTTAACTTTGCTGACAAAAGCCCTGTGCCGTTTGTCTAGGTGGTTTACAATGATCAGTAGGATTTGCCATCTGTTACTGTCCAGTTTTTAATTTCTCAGTGATGTTTTGGCTTTTTTTATACTTTACAAATAACTGTACAACAGCACATAATGTTAATAAATGGTGCTTCATTCACATGGTAGCTTCCTTTGTAACATGTAAACAGTAAAAGACTTAAAGTGGTACCTGGCCTCCTTTGTGTGTATTGTTGTTTTTGGTTTTTTTTTGTTGTTTTTTTAAAAGTAAACAAAGAGCTATTGGTCAGCACCTGCAATAAAAGGTACAGCTCTTCTTCATATATTTGATGGGAACGTCCCAAAGCAGAATAATAGTGGTCAAGGATTTTAAACTTTGCTGTGGATGTAATAAATAATTAGTGGATCCACTTGTGCTTTTGGATTGCCTGTGTAAAAAGACCTTCCCGCTCAATAATCACAGTTTCTCTTCCTTCTTTTGCTAGCATCAAAATTTGGGCTAACAAACGGAGTCCTATGGCACTTTTAAAGTCTAACAAATTTATTTACTGCATAAGATTTCATGGGCACAATTCCACTTCATCAATTGAATGAAATGGAAAACGTAGCATTTTAGCTGAAAATATATGCATACTGAGAAGGGTGGGTCACAAGGTCAATTCATACAGTTCCAGAGGGATAGCTTTCCTCTGCAAAGTAAACAAGCTGTTTTGATTCAAACAGGGAAAGCTGCAAGCAAGAGCCTGACAAGGATAATGAGGGGAAATCACCTTTTGTAATGACTTAGCCATTCAAGAGCTCTATTCAAACCCAGTATGAAAGTATCTAGTTCGTATATAAATTCCAATTCTGCAGTTTCATGTTGAAATCTGATTTTGAAGTTTTTTTGCTGGAATACTGTAACTAGCATATTTTTTTATACAGTGTCTGGATAGACTGAAATGTTCCCCTACTGGTTTTGATGTTACTATTCTTGATGTCTGATTTGTATGCATTTATCCTTTTGTGTAGAAACACTCTAGTTTGGCCAATGTATACAGCAAAGCGGCATTGTTGGCACATGATGGCCTATATCACATTGGTAGATGAGCAGGTGTATGAGCCCTTGATGGAATGGCTGACCTGGTTCTGTCCTATGATGGTTCTACTCGAGTAGAAATGTGGATAGAGTTGCAATGGGATTTGTTGCAGGGATAAGTACCTAGCTTGTTGTTCCTGATGTACGGTGTGAAGTTGCTGGTGAGTATTTGCTTAAGGTTGGGGGGCTGTCTGTAAGCGAGGCATGGCCTACCTCCCAAAGTCTGAGAGAGTGAGGGATCATCTTGTAGGATAGGCTGTAGATCCTTGATGATGTGTCGGAGAGGTTTGACTTGGAGCTGTAGGTGATGACCAGTGGCATTCTGTTGTTTTCCTTGTAGGGCTTGTCCTGTACTAGCAGACTGTCTGGGTACCCATCTGGCTCTGGCAATCTTTTTCTTCACTTCCCCAGGTGGGTCTGTAGTTTTAAGAATGCTTGTTAGAGATCCTGAAGGTGTTTGTGTGTGCCTGAGGGATCGGAGTAAATGCAGTTGTACCTTAGGGCATGGCTGTAGACAATGGATTGTGTGATGTGTCTTGCATGAATGCTGGAGGGATGTAGGTAGGTATAGCAGCAGTCAGTAGGTTTTTGCCATAGGATGGTGTTTATATGGCCATCATTCATTTGTACTGTAGTGACCAGAAAGTGGATCTCCTGTGTGCACTAGTCCAGGCCAAGGTTGATGGTGGGATGGAAATTGTTGAAATCTCAGTGGAAATTCTCAAGGGCCTCCTATCCATGGGTCCAGATGATGAAGATTTCATCAGTATAGCATAAATGGAGGAGTGGCAGTTGGGGACAAGAGCTGAGGAAGTGTTGTTCTAAGTCAGCCATAAAAATGTTGGCATATTGTAGGGCCATCCGGGTACCCATGGCAGCGCCACTGACTTGAAGGTATGAGTCATATCCAAATTTGGGCTGTCACAGTTCAGTGAAGCAGCACCTCTGTTTTCCTCTTCCCAGCCAGAGCACCCACTCTTCAGCTTCAAGTTCCCCAGCCATCACCTCTGTTGGGTGGAGAGAGAGGTCTCTGTCCTTCATGACTTAGCTATTTCCAGGCAGCACAATTCCCTGCCTACCTGGTGATATCCCCAAAAGGTAGATTGTCTCAGCAGGCATGCTTTGCCTTCTCTTCAGAGACTTTAAACAGTGAAATTGCCACACAGCTTTTTCTAAATGTTCATGTTTATTCTTGGGGCAAAAGCATTAGAAAGAAAATATATTAAAACAATTAAAGAACCTACAATCACACTAATAAGCATACCAGAGATTACTTCAACTCCAATAATGGCTTAGGCTCATGAACAAGTTGTTGAAATCCCTCGCAGGCATTTTCCTGTAGTTATCAGCACATGATTCCTTTTGCTTTGAACAAGGACCTAAGATGCTTAAACTTAATTCAAAAAGATTTGTCCAGGATATTGCAGAAAATTACCTTAGCTCCCATATGGTTTAGCAGAACTTTGGAAGCTGAGGAAGCCCCTTGATTATACATCATGGTTGAGGAGAGGATGGTATATGCTTAGACTAGGAAAGCTGGCGACTGAGCTGAGATAGAGGAGAAGAGTTTTTACAGATCTGATTTCTGATTCTAAAATAGCAAAGAATAAATTAACAGATGTAAAACCTGGGAAATGCAGAGATATTTTCCTGTAAAAACATTTACAATCTTTAGCTTCTGCTCTAACAATATAAAAAATTAATAGAAATGTTGGCTGTAAAACTACTTTTCATGTGTTAGCCCTCCATCCCAAAATTGCTACAGTGGTATATTCTAATTTAAATACAAAAATCATTTTCCATATATCTGCTTAAAATCTGTAAAACATAAATAAAAGGCTTAAAACAAAAACTACAGGCTTTCAAAATAGCTATGAAAACTTACCAGACCAATAAAAAGATTTTTTTTTTCACTTCCCTGCTCTTTACCATGTTTGACGATATTGAAATAAAACATTTTACTCAATTCACCTTTTTTTGAGCTGCAAAGGCTAAGTAGATTGTTATAAAACTAGATTATTATAGAGGGTAGTAGCTAGTGAGCTTTATATTGAGGTAGCTTAACACATTTTGTTTTATGTAATAAAAGTTTTTGAAACGTGGAGAAAGGTAATGGGCCAGATTAACAGTTCTGCTGGGCTCACTGTACACTGGTCTGCAAAATGTGAACTTGCTGGATGTGGACAGTGGAGGATTCCCCCATGACTAGGGTAATCATCTCTCAGCACAGGACCACTGCTATAACAATTTCTGTGCCATCCCCTTCCCAGTTATAGGGGGAGAGGCTGGGATGCTTTTCATGGATGTGTTTTCTGGTTGCTTGAATGGCTCTATTTTTCAGCAACTGGGCCAAGGCCCGAAAGCCCTCAGTACACAGGCAGTTTAAATTTTATCTTTGTTTTCCCACCCATCCAGTTGTTTAGCTGAGCACAGTTTAGCTAGACAAGTGAATCTGCACCTGCCCCTGGAAAATAACAGACGTGCTAAAATGTAGACTACCTTTGGTTTCAAATCCTGTTTGCAAGTCACCCAAAATGCAAATAATAATAAGGTAAAATAAAAATCATTGCGTGCCCTAATTTCTGTGCAAGCTCTGTAGCACATGAATTAAGGATATGCCTGGTGCAAGTGGGAGGTGATAGGCAACATCTTTTCTACAGAGCAAACACTCATTAAAGTACCAGTTTTATTCCTTGTCTGGAGCTATTGTGGCAGCATAAGTTACTGAAGGGAGTCTTCTGTCACCCTGATGACCTGTGGAACTGGATAGCAAGGGTCCAATCCATATCGCCACAGAGAAATGCCCCACAAGGACCTTCTGCATACCAGTCCAGGCAACATTCCTTGCTCTTTCCCTTGCTTTTTGTGGCTATACCCACAGGGCTGGATTAACCAGCCTGGGGGTCCCAGGCTGCGCCCCACCATGACAATGCTCCCCCCCACCTGGGCACCTCTCACTGCAGGGGCCCCCCACTGCACGGGCCCCGTTGCTGGGGTGGGGGGCCCTGGGGTTAAAGGATGCTCCTGCCTAGCCCCGCTCTGGCCAGTCTGCCCGGGGAGTGGGTGGGCTAGCTGGCATGCAACATGGAGGCCTCATGCAGCCCCCCAGGGCCACGGGCCCTGGAAGGCTGCACCGGAGTGGTGGAGGCCGCACCATGAGCCAGGCGGCCCTTTCCCCTTGGGGCAGAGCAAACAGGGGCTGGCCTGTCCGGCTCTGCCTCTGCGGATGGGCCAGCCAGCCCAGGGGTGGGGCGGAGTGGGGGTCAGGGCCCAGCCTCTGGCCCTAAGTAGCAAGTACTCCCTAACTTCTGAAAATTTTAACAAATACCCCACTATTCAATTTTCTATGGGATTTTAAATTTACAGAGTAATGTGTGTGGCTACCACATGTACGCCCACCCTGTGTCTGCCATACCCCCAGGGGTGCGTACCACAGGTTGAGAAACTATGCTTTACAGAGCTTGCATATCTTGCCCTAAGCATGTACCTTGGGTCATGCCTTTTAATCCATGTCTGTCATTTTCCACATTTTGAGGATGCAGGTATAGTCAGGATCCACTTACATATTGGTGCTGGAAGTTGTGAAATGACTACAAATTTGCTATGTTATAGGGTCATGTATTGTAGGATTAAGAGTAAATAACTCGGTGACATAGGGATTGTCAGGAAAAGAATGTTGTCTTATAGAATAAGAAAAGATCATGTCAGAGCAAGTAATTTAGTGGTGTGGAAATTACAGATGCCCTCAGCTGCTTCTTGTATGACATGTATATTTCATAGGAGAGCTAGGAATAAGTGTTTTGGCTAACTCCATTTTTGGTTCCTCACCCTGAGAGTATTTGTGTGTGTAAAAACTTAAAATGGCATTGGTTATACTAGAGTATGTACTTAAGTGTAGAGTGCTTAGCATGGCTGCCTGCTTGACTGTTATAAATTGTTCATGATATGTCTTTTCTTATATGCATCAACCGCAGCTCTTGCTGCAGAGATGCATGTGATCTGCTTTATCTCCTGAGAGATGGTAATGTGCTTCAGTTTACTTAGGTTACTGCAGTACCATTTATTTTCTTAGTCCAAGATTCATGCTGCAGCATTTTTCATAGCATGGAGGACTGGCTTTTTTAAAGTTTCAAGTGACGGAGGGTCCTCGCTGCATCACCAAGATAAAATGTATCTCTGCTGTGTCTTGTGGACATGGATCAACACCCATTCACACCATCCCTAACGGAAACGGGTGTTAGTTGTGGGAAGCTGGCAAAAACAAGGACTTTCACAATTAAAGATCAGATTTGACATGCAGAGGACACGTTAGTGAAGTAGCTAATAAACTGGGCTTGTTATTATGTGTATTTGTTATGAATTTAGCCTCTTTTTCACTAGTAAATTTTTCATGGGCCAATCCTGATCTTTTCAAATATATTCATTAGTATTTGCTGAATAGTTTGAACAAATGATTTTCAGATGAGAGGTTCTTTGAATTGCTTGTTTGACGGTTATTATTTGTGTGGTGCAGTTGGTTACTTCAGTCATAGCGCTCTTTGATATTCTAGCACTGTCTTTTCCCCTGTCTTCAGTTCAGCTTTGCCCCTGTCTTCGGCTTCTTGGGGTTTGGTAGGTGTGATTGGTTGTGTGTTGAGTCTTTGTGAGTGTGAGAGGTGTGAAGGAAGGGGAAAGAATACATGTGGCTTGCTAGCTCTGTGTACAGGTGGCTGGCCCTCACATACATACACACAGGGGAATGAGAAGGATCTACCTTCATGACAGGGTCCCCTGCTACTCTATGAAACAAACTCACTGGTCTGTGGCTGACTTTCCATCTCCCTATTCTATTAGTGTGACTCTTGATACTCCCACAACCAATATCCCTTGCTCAGAGGCTTTCCTTTATTGTGCACCAGACCTGGTCCTGACTTTCCAATCCCAGTTAAGTAAGGGACTTTGGTTTCTGGGAAGGAGAAGGAATAGGTTTGGATGTACCTAGACCATGTACACAGTGTCCTTCAAATGCCTCATTGTAATAGAACCATGAGGACTGCACAGAAAGAATTGCTTAGGTTGCTTGAACCTACCATTACATCCTCGCAGGATGCAAGGCAGCTCAGTGCCTCTCAGTGTTTGGCTAAATACATGATAATTTCATATTTTGGTCTCTTTAGCATTACTAAAGCAGAGGTGATAATTTCCATAATAAAATCCACATGGAAATATGTAATAAATAGTTATTATACACAGTATTTTTTCAACCTGCAGTAAAGATTTAAAAATATATTGGGCTTCGTTATGCCCTAATCACCCATCAAATTTTGATTTACACAGATGATGCTTTTAGACAACAGAGTGCAAAAGAGCATCTGACACTACTTTTTAACACATCAGTGTGCATTAAGGGGTGACTTCCCTTTAAGGCTTAGTGCAGTATTGTTCTGCCTTGCTCTTTATACTTGGCTAATGAAGTACATTACTCACCCTAGGATCCAGAACCCTTAACAATTATAAAATCCTCATTCCAAGCCACAGACTCTCATCCAGCCAAAGATACACATAAGCAACTTTGGAAGAAATCCTAAAGGCAGTTTCATTCCTCTGGGTTCTGAATTTGAAGCAATATGGCTTTAAAATTTAGATCTCCTTCCAGGTTTCAGAGCAGAAATTATGGTGGTAGATTCATGTGGGTTTTGCCTCTCAAATGCTCCTTGAGAGTCACAAACAAGATCCTTTACCAGTCCTGATAGGAGGGGTCAAGTTTTCATCACCATTAGCCATGGAATCCATTCAGTAGTTTGCAGAGAACATATGGTAGAGTTTGCAGGACTTACCCTCCCTTTCCAGGGTGTAGTCCCTTCTTTTATTTTTCTCCAAACCTTCCGAAAAGAATTGGTATTTTCTGCAGTGTCCTGTTCTTTCTCTACTGTTGTGTATGCCCATACTTAGTATATGCCCATACTTTCAGAAAATTTAAGAGGAATTACTTACTTTTCTTTAGTGTTGCAAAGTATCAGTCCAAACCATTCTATTTTCAACTTGAAGTTCAAAAACAAGTTTACAAGTCCAAAATGGTGATTTTAGCTGTCAATGCTAGAAACTTCCTCACCTCCTTGGACCAACAAATAGGAATTTCCATGTGTCTATAGATCTGTGTCCTCTGAAGTTCTTGAGATGTATTTGCAGATTATTTCTTCTATTCTGTTACTGTTATCTCCTAGATTTGGTCAATCCTTCTTGAAGTTTTTCCCTGATGATGATTGATAATGGTTGATTGACGGTTCTCTAAAGGAAAACAATGTGTCAGTTTTTGCTCTGTTTTAGATGACTGGTTACTAATAGCTCCCTCTCAAGATTTGGCCTCTTGTGTTCCATATCCAGCAAAGATTCCATGATTTTCTCACATGGATTATTTTATATACCCTTTTAGAGTAGTATTCAATACCTCAGTGGGAAAGGCTGAAGTTCCCTTCCAAAGATGAGATCTAGATCATTTGTCAAATTTGTTGTTTCTTTCTACTCACAGTTGCATGCCAAGGGGATTCTGCTGATCTTTTGTTTGAAAAACATATCATCACTCCAGGCCATCTCAGCTATTGTTGATTATCATCATATTGGAAAACTTTAACTCTCACACACACAGCACCTCAAATGGACCCAATTATCACAGACTTCTCCTGGGTGATCTTTGGGCGCTCGACCATATGATGGTTGGCCTAAGTATAGACATATGGACTTGATATCCACTCCTAAGGAAAATCACCAGGAAAGTGGTAGTGGAGCCTACTATCAACATCCTACAACTGCCATTGCTGATTTTAAAATCAGTCTAAAAAATGGGGACAGCAATAATAGAGTACTTCCTTCTGGTCTTGGACAGGGTCAAGATATCCATTATAATAGTGAAAATGACATATGATGTAGGGGTATTATTTATTATTGATCTCTCAATAATGGCTTTTGATGCCTTTGATTATTTTGTGCTGTAGGCTTGCAGGCATAGGGAGAGAATTTTTTAAGTAGCTTCTCTCATCAGCACTAAATTCATTATGAATTTTGAAATCCTACCAAGTAGAGGATGTTTACTATATAATCTAAAATCACTTTTGTGTTCAAGGTCAGATCTTCTGGGCTGAGGTTCTGAGATGCCTCAGCAAAGGAACTTTGTAAAATAGTAGATTATTTATATGCTTGAGTCTTTGCCAGAAGTTGTAGGTTAGACACCTTTGCTTCTGCTTCTGTTTGGTTGCTGCACTGTAGAGTATGACTTTGTAAATACCCCCTTTTTGGGCAAACAGATGATGAGAGTCCACCTGTTCCAAGTTGATACTGCCTAAGAGTGTGGAAAGAAGAATATATTATCCATTAATGATTGACAAAAGTAAGATATAGAATAATCTAGAATGATCCACCCCTAGGCTTTGTTCAGTCACATTAAAATAATTTTTAAATTACACTTTGATTTGCCTGTTCATTAGTTTTGCTGTCATGGGAACTTGTCCTGTGAAAATAAGGCTGTAAATGGAGAAGAGAGAAGCAACCAGAAATTAAAAAAAAACTTTGAAGGGTAGGTAAGAATGCATGATCTGGAATGTAGGATCTTCACTACCAGATAGCAAACTCTACCCTTTATGTTCCTATTTGTAAGAAATAAAAAACATTCAATGTCATATAATTTAAAAATGATCATTATAACTTCTCTGTAAAGATTTCTTGTATTTGAAATAGAGCAGAGTAATGTATAATTATATTATAGCAAATCTTTTTATTATAGCAAATGCTGGCCTTGTAGGATTTGGTTTTTCACTTGTGAGTTATGCCTCATTCTGTCTGGCAGAGAGAACCTACTACTCTACATTACCATTGGCATATGAGTGTATAAGATATAGATAAATGCAAAGCATGTTTATATTAATTAGATCATGCCAGAACCAGGGTATTGTGGACATATCCACATTAGGGGGATACTGAGCATATTATAGGCAGAGCTGGGGGGAATATGTGTAGGCAGAGCTAGGTAATACTTTCCATTTTAAATTTCTGTTCTTAGGTGCTTATGCCTTGGCCAAATGTAAATGTTTAACTTTAGAATTCCTAACCTTGGTTTCTTCATCGTGTCCCATTTTGGGGTTGTTTTTTTTTAAAGTTGCAGCAAAAGCAGTTCAGTCATCCTCATGAATGAAATTAGGGTGGAGAAATGGGTTATTTGGACAATTAGAAAAGAAAAGAAAAGAAAAGAAAAGAAAAGAAAAGAAAAGAAAAGAAAAGAAAAGAAAAGGGTTCTTTGAACCGTTCTATCACCTCCTTACTTCGGAATAGGTCATTGAAATTTGGCAGGAAGAGGGCTGTGGGATGCAGGAGGTGCCTTTGCACCTTTGTCCCTATTCTGTTGGCTATCAAGTAGCGGTGTTGGCTATCAAGTAGTGGCATTGGCTATTGAGTATCAAACTTCAGCAACGTAGCAGTTATACAGAATATCTTATTTACGGGTCAACTCGGCATTTTTTTAAATGTATGTTTGTTTAATTTTCTACTTATGCAGAATATTTTTATGGTGTGTGAAGATGGAGGTGTTTAAATCCGAGCATTAAGAAAACATTTCTTGTAAATAGCAATTTCTGTCTTCTCTTTCTTTAAAAAATAAAAGCACAGAGACGAAGAAAGTAAATACAATAAAAAATGAAATCTTTATTTTTGGCTTGATTATAATGTAGTTTATGTTCTTTATGGTAATAGCAATTTCCTGCATGCAGTTCACCAACACATTACATGTCAAAAGCTTTAGTAAAAGAGTCTACCTTTAACTTGTGTATGAAACACAAAATGTCCTGATCTTGATTATACAAGTATGCCATTTTATTCCAGGAAAATATTGTGGATCCCATATTGTATTTAGAACAGTTCTAGCGCAGCGTGAATCAAAAGAATAAGAATAGTCTATGTAAACAAACACTGGAAAACAGCAAGGATTCCATAAATAATACAGCTATCTTGAAACTTCTGATGCAAGCAGTGCTAGAAATTCAAACATCCTTCCTTGCCACTTATACTCACCAGATAGAACTATTTGGAAGTAAATAAAAAGGGTTCCAATTTTACACAAAATACTTCACATTGAAATGTTTGCAAGTATAATATTAAAACAAAGTAACCTACAAATACTCACTATTTTCTGTATTTCTTACATTGCGAAGTCATCCATTGAAAATTACCATGGATAGAAAATAAACAAGAGTCTGTGGAAGATAACTTAAGAAACAGTGACATGAACCTGATGACCATTTTCTTATGTACAAAAATGCTGCCAAATATCTTTTAGGGTTTTTTTTACATTATTTATATATGCTAATCACATTTTCAACAGGTTAAACAGTTCGTAGTATGCCCTATACAGTCTGGCTCTACACCAAATAGTAGCCATTTAAAATGCAAAACTAAAGAAGCTGATAAATAACTCCAAACTATTGCTTAATGACATGAAAGAATGAGGTCTGGTTGAATGATTTAATTCACTTTACCACTGACATATGGCTTCCTACTGTGAAGACTTTGGACAGTGGAAGGAGCAAAATACAGCAGCAAAGGCAATATTAACATGCATCAGTGAAACCCTCCAAACTATCTATAATGGTACAGAATACAACATATTACCTGCTGAAAGCTTGCAAATGACATATACTGTGGCACTTACTTGATGCAATATATTGTGGCGTAGCCACTTATTTTATGCTCAAATATGCACAACAGTGTAAAATAAGTATTTACATTACAGAGGGCGTTTAATTGATTAATTTAATTACATTAATCAATTAATTTAATTAATATCAGCCTTACTGAGAGTAGAAGATACTAAATAATATCTCAGAATAAAGCAGAACTTCTAAACAAGTGACTTATTTTGGTAAAGCCACTTTTCAAGGGAAGATTCCATACAATATCTTTTTCTGCAGAACATTTAACAAAAACTCTATGACTGGAAATTGGGATGAAGTTTGCACTTGCTGATATTTAATGACTTGCATAAAAATAATCCATTTCTAAATTCTCGTAAACTACTGGAGACTTTGCAGGCACATAAAAATTTGTCTGGATGCAAAACCACAAATGGTTACCTCAAATTTTAGAGCCACCCTGAAACATAGAAGTAATTAAATCTCTGTTGTGTGATGTCATGTTTTTTTTCCCAAATGTGATATATAAGTGCAGCATGCCTTCATGCAAATCACTTCTCCCTGTACATCATAGAGAATTAGAGAGCAAAGTATCTGGTCCTCGAAACCCTTATCCCAACATAAAACCCATTTACAAAAATAGTCACATATAAGAGTAAACAACCTATGAATTAAAAAAACCATAAATTCACCAAAACCAATTTTGTAAAAATATGGCAAATGTGGCAGTTGAATTACAAACAGTGGATACAGTTACTGTACTAAGTATTTTATAGTATGTTTAAACACACAAATTATAGCTTTGCACGCCTTTCATGGTACCTATAGTCTGTAGCCATCGTGTCTCCTCTTCAGCAATGTCAGCTGTAGTGAAAACAGTAACCTCCTGTCAAGCTTGACGAGGGATCACTGTCTTGTTATAGGCACTGACCATGAGTGTGTGTGTGTGTGTTTGTATATACATATATATATGTAAAAACTGTCAGTTTGGCATATATCTCCTACTGGAGTCCTGTTGACACAAATACATCTTTCAATGGCTGTAAACAATTTGTCACACAAATAGAATTCTTAGTTTTTCACTTTTTACTTTCCCTGACACTTTTACCTTTATAGTCTTTTTCTGGTTTGTCTTTTTGATATTTTTCTTTGTCTGGCTTTGTTACACTATCATAGGAAGGGGGAGAGGTTGTAGAGGAGCTCTCATCTGTTTTTTCTGGAGTGGAATTTTCATTGAGTTTATCAATAATCATATCTCTAACAGGTAGGCCGTCTCCTTTGCTTTTATCTTTGTTATACATACAGGAAACTTTTTTAACCTTTTGCTTTAAAAGGTAACATCTGTAAGCACGCTGAATAACAGTAGCAGATATCTCCTCTTGTTTTCGTTTTAACGTGGTTGTAATTGGTTCATAGGAGACTTTAGAAGGATTAGCTGCCATAAACCGATCTTCCATTTGTATTCGAAGTGCATCCATCTCTCCACTTTCCCCCAAAACACGCTTTGTAAAAGCAAACAAGATGTCAAGGCAGTGAATTCTGTCACCACTTACCATGGGCAGATCCATTGCAATAAGCTGAACTTTGTTTGGTTTTGCTATAAGAAGAGGAGGATCCAGTGAAGCTGCAAAATCAGACAGTTTACTGTATTCTATAAATTGGGTGGCATCTGGATCATACTTTTCCCAAACCTCATAGAACATCTCAAAGTCATCCTCGCTCAAAGGCTCGGCACTTTCTTCTGTAGCAACGCTGAAGTTCTCCAAAATAACAGCAATATACATGTTTACTACAACTAGAAATGATATGATAATGTAACTGACAAAAAAGAAAATCCCAACTGAAGGGTTACCACAGTCTCCTTTAACAGAACTCCCTGGGTGATCTTTATAAGGGTCACAGTCCGGTGCCCCACTGTTAAGAATTGGTGCTAATAAACCATCCCAACCAGCTGATGTGGTAATTTGAAATAGGCAGATCATGCTGTTGCCAAAAGTTTCAAAGTTGAACATGTCATCAATCCCAACTTCCCTCTTAACATAGGCAAAGTTGGACATTCCGAAAATAGCATAGATAAACATGACCAGGAAAAGCAGGAGACCGATGTTAAACAAAGCAGGAAGAGACATCATCAAAGCAAAAAGCAGAGTGCGGATCCCTTTAGCTCCTTTAATGAGACGAAGGATTCGACCTATTCTGGCAAGTCGGATAACTCTGAACAAGGTGGGGGACACAAAATATTTTTCAATCACCTTAGCTAGAAACATACCTGTAAAAACAAAAAATTCACATGGTAAAGTAAATAATTAATACAAAAGCAGCTTTTAAAGTATATTAACTCATTGTTTCTGAGATAGCGATACATAAATATTTCCACAGATAATCAGAACAGTAAGTGCTTGTTTATTTTAAAGGCTGAAAATTAATATCAATCTTCACTGGAAAGAAGATAATAGCATTAGTGTTTATGGAGTTTTTCATTTAATTGTGAAAATGTTACATTGGAGTCTGTCAATAGCCGCCACTGGTGTTTTTCTTCTTTAGAGATTACACCAAGGTATAGATACACTTAGAGCAAAGGTAGCTTGTTTCTATCTAAACTTTGTATCTACTCATAAGGCAGCCTAGAAATAGAAATCTCTCTTAGTGCATTAGTTCTTGCAACTCAGTCTGCTTCAACTCAAGTATAATCAGATGAAAAGTAGGGTGACTTCATGCAAGTTGTTGGAATTTGTACATCAGGCTTCCCAGAGTGCTCAACAAAGCCTTTATGGGTCTGTCTGCATTGCAGTTAAGATAGCTCTGGCTGGCCTATGTCAGCTGACTTGGGCTCACGGGGCTTGGACCAAGGGGTTGTTTAATTGTGGGGTAGGTGTTTGGGGTTGGACTGCAGCACGGGCTCTAGGACCTTGCTGCAGCTTGACCCCAAATGTCTACATCATAATTAAATATCCCCTTTGCTTGAACCCTCCCATCCCAGGGCAGCTGGGCTTCTAATTGTAGTGAAGACTTTCCCTATGAGATCCATCAGAAAAACTGCAAAAAACCAATTCCACAGCCCCTTGAAGTATCTTGAACTCTTGCAAATGGCACCATGGAAGCCTTTTAGGTGACTGAACTCTAAATATTTAGCCTCATAATGATTAAAATATCTCTCCCTGTTCACATACTCTTCAGTTTTGCTAATGAATGCAGACTTGTAGTTATTAGTAAAATCAGCTGAATATTTTTGTATTTATTTATTAACAGTAATGCAATATTAATGTGAGGAAATCACCTCAATTATAGATTCTGAGATTTAAAATTACAACAAACTGCATCAGATTGGTAAAAATGCTCTGATGTGTATCATTTTATGCCCATTTTGCTATAAAAATGAAAATCTGAAGGACTGCTATCTGAATCAAATTGTAGGCCATATAGCAAATGAGAAAGCCGCATATAAAATATCATAAAATCATTAAAAGAAAATGTTCACTTTCTGCTCACTTAGCCCCTTCATGAAAGGGAATGGTTCTTACCCACAATGGAGAGAATGACAACCACAAAATCAAAAATGTTCCAACCTATGGTGAAGTAGTAATAACGGAGAGAAATCAATTTCAGGACACATTCTCCAGTGAAAAGGACAATGAACACCAGGTTTATCCGTTGTAAAATAGTTTCCATCTCATCACTCTGGTCGTCTGTTTCTATCATCATGGTGACCATGTTAAGGCAGATGAGAATCATGATGCTGATGTCAAATACTTGTTTTGTTACGAAATCAAAGACCATGCCTTGGAATTTGTTCTGCAAAACCAAATACTATTTATAGTTTGAAAATACATTTTTCTGTATAAATTGCAAATCAGAAGAAAGTAATTCTCTGTAGCTTGACAGAAATGAGCATTTTAACCCAAACGGTAACTTATCCTTTCCCTCTCCTTCTGAATTGTGGCAGAACAAGTTGTCAGAGGCGAGTAAGAAGAGAATCACTATCAGCTGAAGGGGCCTGATGAGTCTCAAGCCAGTTGTCAGGACAGTGATGTGAGGAATAAAGATTAGTCAAAGGCCACCAGGAGCTCTTTTACACTACTCTGTGCTCTGAGAACAGGAAATGTTATCTTCCAGTCTGTTCTGTGTGACTGCCCTTTACTGATTGTGCTCACTGACTAAGTTGGGTGTTAGGGTTATACCCCTTACTTACTGGCTCCATCACCAGTGTTGCATGTTCCTTAGTCAGTGGTGTGATGACTATGTACAGCCTTTCAGTTTGGCTGTTATTTAATTTGCTATAGGGGATAGTTTCTGCAGTAAGTATTTTCCAAAAGCTGTAGGGATTGAGTTGAAGCGTTCAACAAACAATACTTTATCCTCCAATAGCTCACATAAAGATTAGGCACATGTGGAAACTGAACCTCTTTGAACACAATCTCGCCTCTTCCAACACTCCCTGATACATCCTTCTTAGTTATCTTTGAGGTTCAGAGCACACCAATTTGCCCCTATAATTCTCCCTAATTGTAAGTCTTTAGAAACCCCCAGAAAGGGCCAGTGCATCCCCTTTTCCTGCACAGGTCTTCTGAAGGGAGAAGGGCAGGAAGTCAAGGTTAAGAAGTAGTTCCTCCCTCCCCAGGACAGCAAAAGCCAATAACCAGCCCAAACTGACTGCAGGAGTCCTGGGACTCACCTAAGTCAGGTAGTGCATAATGGAGCTTACCATAAATACCTAGGGAATCCCATATTTCATATGTCCAAAATATATATATTAAAGAAAATATGAGAACAGTCCTAGTTATTCAAAGAAGGTAACTCACAAAAAAGGGGTGGGGAGCTAAGAGAAAATTCTACTTCTTTAATTAAAATAATAGGCAAAAATCAGATATATTCTGTACTTTCAGCTGTAGCCCCCACTTAGGAGTTTGCCAGCTCCTGAGATATGTCCAGAGAGTAACTAGTTTAGTTTCAGTTTTGAGCTTGGGAACTCCAAGCCCTAGTCTACACTGTCCACCATTTTCAGTGGCAGTCAAAGGGAGATACGCAAGTTATTTAAAATTACTTGCATATCTCCTTCAACTTCCTACTGTCCGGCAGGTCCACTGTGCTGAGTCAAAGGGAAATGCTGTCTCTTTGACTCACGCTACTCCAGTTCAGGGGCTGGAGTTAACGCATCAACTCCAAAATTGACTGAGTGGGTCTTCACAGACCCATTCGATTGAACTGGGAAGTTTGATCTGATGGTGGCGAATTTGCTGCTGTGAGTGTAGACAAGACTCGGAAAGAGAACCAGAACAAGCTCACAGTGGCTTATAAACTCCCTCTCCCCATAAAGGGAGACTTTGAACTGTTGTGAGAAAGTTGCATGGATTGGGCAGTTCCGACTCTGGGGAGGCCCGTGGCAGAGAGGCAACAGGGAACCAGTGAACCTGGTAGCAGCCAGGAGAAGACTTTGCCCCAACCAACCTTCACAGCACTGTAGCACTCACCTCTGGATGACTCCTCAGCATACCATCTACATGGGAGATGTTAAGGAGGGAGCTGCTGGGCGGGGATGGGGTGGGGGAGGAAGAAGAGTTGTGAGCATTGGGGAGGTGGGGAATTACTGATTTGTTACTGTTTAGTCCTTACTATATTTAACCCTAGTCCTTTCTTCCCCAGATCCTATTTTCCTCTTCCCAGTAAAATCCTCCTTTGTTACATTGTTATTTTGGGTGTGCCATTCCTTCACTGAACTTTGGGTTGTTAATTATTGCTCCTTGTGCATTGTGTTCTATACTTCTTGTTAGTAGCATTATTCATTTCCCCAAGGGACAGCACCACTTGTGTCTCAAGCATGGTGTGGAGTTGCCTTGGGTGGATGCACTAAGTGTCAGAAAAAGAATCCAGGACTCAACTCATGTGAGGTGAGGGATGAAACCACTAAGTAGCAAACATCAGGGAGGAGGCTTGAACCACAATTTGTGAGAGGGGCTGTACCACCCAAAGCCATGTTTTAAAATGGGTATTTAATGCAGGAGGCATAAAAATAAAGTGACTCTTACCGCTGGCCTAGGGATAGGTTTTTGTGGTTTCTTGGACCCCAGTTTTTTCATTGCATTGTAATATTTCTTCTGTTCTTCTGTCATAAATATGTCTTGACCTCCAAAGTAAGGAAATAAGATCAAAAGGGGTTACAACCATGTTTACAGACATAACTTCTCACTATTATATGTCACCATATAATTTAGTGATAGACATTTGAGTTTAGATTTGATTCATAGACTAATGGGGCAATTTTCAGGTGTCATATAAGTTTATAAAACAGCTCTGTAGGCACAAAGTATATACCAATGATCACTTTCACTGGCAATTGGAAGATTTCTCTAGTGTTTGCAAAACCATTCTCCTTCTCTCCAATAATATAAGATGGCCATAGCAGTTTCTGTTCTGACTTGTTCCCAATCCCGAACCCTGAGCATGTGTCTGTAAGAAAGGTGCCATGGCCGGGGCACTTCTATGCCCTCACAATCTCTAACTGCTGGAATGATTCTTCAAGTCACAGTGAGCCAGGTATATAAGTGTTTCTCAAACTTTAGTGAACCGGGGAACACCTAAAGGTATTAATTACTTTATACAGAACACCTGATGAAAACTTTCTAGAAAAAGCTGGTATATACTAGCTATAATGTTCATAATATCTGTGTACTATGTATTCCTGTGAAAATGATTCAGGAAACCAAATTAAATACAATTTTATGAATATAACATGTTCATTTCTAAAAAATAGATACATACTGATTTTGCACATAACTTAAAACTGAAAATATTACTCTTCAAAGTGTCTGACGAAGTGGGATTTTCTCCCACAAAAGCACATGCGATAAATAAATCTGTCAGTCTTTAAAAGTGCCACAGGACTCTGTTGTTTTTCAAGTTTTAATAGGAATTTTTTTGGGCCTGCATGTTCAAACAAAGCTAATCTATTCTTGGAATAAGGTTTGTCAAAGAAAGTCTTACCATGGAAGTTATGTCCAAGTGGTTTCGATGCTGGCAGTTAATAGTGTTGGAAAATTTAAAATGCCTCAGCAAAGGAGCAAGGTGGCAGTGAATGCTAACGTGCACCTGGAAGCTTTGCTGCTGCTGAGGCATTTTAAATCTCCGAGGCATGCATTGGCTCGCTATGTTGCTCCTCCCCTCCTCCCCACTCAGCTCCCACCCTCCCTACAGGGAGGAGTCAGGGTCAATCGTGGAATACCTTCACTATGTCCATGGAACACCAGTTGAGAAACAATTAGGGAACCTCTGAAGCTGTTCTAATTTGTGCCAAGCCTATTCCTGGCTCGCTCCAGGATTGAAGGCTTATCGTTGGCACAAAACTACCTTTGAACCATCCTTTGCCTCATTCCTGTTCAAGGCACAGCTTGGATGCAGGCCGCCATAGGGATTATTGTCCACACCGTTTAAGAAAAAAGCAAAATAGAGAGATGCTGAGAGGGCAACATGGAAGATTCTGTCATAGGAAGACATGAATTAGAAACCCAAACAAATTGGAGCCCCCATCCATTCTAAGGTTTTTCAGCACTAGGAGCACTTCACAGGTACAAGAATATGTATTCTCTACTAGCGAAATGCTTCTAGTGTGGTGCAATCGTACCAGGAAAGCTGCACTTTATACTGATATAGCAAAAGCAATGTGCTGCATTGAAACAAGCTACTCCGGTAAAAGTGTGATTTTGCTGGTGTAACTGAATCCATATAAGGGGCTTCTCTGCCAGCACAGCTGTGTTGGTGAGGGAACAAATCTTTTCATAGTCCCGACTGACATCGCTACATCTGTAGAAGTCTGTAGTCTATACAAAGCCTGAATTTTTCAGGGCCTGTTATTTTTCTTCATATCAGCCTCCATTTTGCAGATACAAATGCTACCAGACTACTTGATTTGTGAGTGTTTTCCACATTCTAGCATTTGTTTTAGTGGATTATATGGACACAATTAAATGGAAGTTCAGTGTTAAAGTTAGGCTGTTAGTGTCTACTAAACTGGAAACTTAAGCCTCAAGTCATGGCATTTGCCCATTGAAGCATTTGAGGAAGCTGCAAATTGGCTTGCTGTTGTTCTAAAGAGAGATCTTGAGTGTTTAAAGATGTTCTTTAAAGGAATGTTTTTACAATTCTTAGCTGAGTTTTACCTTTGACTCAGCTGGGAGTAGAATGGAAGGTTTTATTTCATTAAGAGATTAGAGTGGCCTCAACTGAAGCCAAAGGATTTTGCAAACAGTCATTTAAGATGATGCTCAGGCTGCAAGTTTTATCAGACACTCAAAGAATTAGGATATTGAGGATCCTAGGGTCTCCAATTATTTTTAATTACATTATTTTAAAATTCCTTGAAAGTTCAGCAGATGCAGAGGAAAAAAATGTTCCTATTGTTCTCTTTCCTTTTTTAACCTTTCAATGAACTATTAATTAAAGGAGGATTAAATGTGGTTTACAGATTCCTCCCGTCACTTCTAATTGAACAGGTCAGAATCATATTGCTCACTACAACAAATCTTTGATAAGCTTTACTCATGTGAGTAGTCCTATTGGGATTGATGGGACATACTTTTGGACGTGCATATGGTCATGGATAGGATTGTGCTCAGAGCACCTAGTCCCTCATGTCTCTCGTGGCTGAATGTCATGGAATGATGATTATTTAAATAATAACACATTTGATTAATTTTAAAGAGGTACTTTTTCCAAGAGGATAACTTTCCACCTAATCAGAATGATAAATATAAATTCCTCTTTTCCTTATTTATTGTAAGTTTTCTTGCACAGTTTGCAAATTGCTGTGACCATATGTGTTAAACAAGAGCTTAATGTTGCCTATCTTCTTTTGTCTTCTTATAGTGAAGTCAAAATGCTGAACTGATCATGTTGCAGTCATATTCCAGGCAGCAGGCTTTTACATTACAAAAACGGGACTGGGCAGAATGTGAATTTCTTTAGATACTTGAAATAAATTGTGTGTCCATTATCTTTATGCAGAATAAGTCCTTGCTTCACTGTAAGGAATGTCTAGAAAGGAAACAGCCTTGGGGGTTCATTGTTGTTAGTCTTTAAAAGTGCCACAGGACTCCCTCCTTGTTTGTTTTGCTGACCTAAACTAACATGACTACCCCTTTGGAAATTGTTTTTATTGTATCTTGTTTGCTTCTAAAGCAGTAATCAAATACTTGAAATACTTATCTTCTTTTTTTGTTGATTGAAGTTATCTATGATGACACCAATGAAAAGGTTCAGGGTGAAGAATGATCCAAAGATGATGAAGATGACAAAGTAAAGATACATGTACAGGTTGTCCTCATACTTAGGCTGATCTAGTAGCTATAAAACATTATACATTATATATTATCTGCATGAACACTGAGAGTCAGAAATTTCATTTAATTCATAAAGCAGCAACTCATGGCACGAGGAGACAAATACAGATACCATTTAGTATATTTAACTACTTTATCTTAGCTATATATTTAATTTGGCAAGCAAATTGAAACTCTGCAGTCAAGTTGATTAACTTTGTCTCTTTTTCTGTTTGTGAGGAGGAGGAAATATGGACACACACAGGGTAAGAATGGGGGATCCTGGTGTGTAGGATCAAGGGCTGGTGCACACATCAGCTTTCACTAGGTCTGTAATTGATTGCAATCATTAACAACTTCCAGCATAAAAAGTCAAGCTTAACTATTTATATATTTACATAGTGTTCTTCCATCAGGATATTTTTACATCACCATACCAATCTATTTACTCCCATTCAAATCTCCTTAGAGTCTTTCCTCTCTCATCCCTGTTTCTTTTTCAACCAAGTAGGATAACTGCTTTCAGTGGACATTTGACAAATCTATTAGCTGAGGAAAGCTTTGCTTATTACTTTCTAATAAGGGATTGATTAGCCGCAACTGTTCCAACTTCAGGTGCCACAGATATTCTTAGTTTCTTAAAGTGACCCAGCTAAGGTTCTACATCCCTGCTCCCATCCCCCAGATACCTTGATTTTTCAGTGCAAATCACTTTTCAGGATTGAGGCGCATCTAAGGTAACATACAGTGCTCAGCATACGTGAACAATGAACTGTGTGACCCTCTAATTACTAATTCTGTAACAAGTTCTGTGTTTCTCTATATTAAATGTATGCATTTTCCGAATATCACTTTTTTAAACAATTCACATGGATGAGTACCAAAGGTAGTCATTAATCTATCATCAGTTGAAGTCTTTAAATTGAGACTGAATGTTTTTCTAAAATGTAGACTAGTTCAATTACAGATTATTGGGTTTAATAGAAATAAGAAAAGTTAATTCATTCCACTGCAGAAATTACTATGTAAAATTATATGGCCTATGTTATGTAGGAAATCTCATTAGTTGATTAGAGTGGTCCCCTTTGACCTTGAAATCTGTGAATCCATGTGGTTACTATTGAATATTTTCTATATAGCTATTTACATTTCATTACATAGGTGGAATGTCAGAATATATTAAAATATAAATGGCATTAAAACTTATATTATACTTACATCTCGTGAATCAACAGCGGCATACATAATATCCATCCATCCTTTAAATGTAGCCTGTAAATAGGACACAGGTGATTATTTTACCTGTAAAAATCCAGGCCCTACAAAATGATTAGAGCCCATTACCTAATAACCTTTTTAAATAAAAAAACAAATTTATGCCAGTATCATTCATACCACAATTAAAAATTCTCCTATAATATATCTATTTAGTATTAATCTCCTATCCTATTTCATAAATATTTATCAGATATTCAAAAATGTTTCAGTTATATGTATGCCATTGCTTCATCCCTTCCTCATGCACCATATGTGACCATTTATCTTTGCTAAGAAGCCTCAGTGGTGATATTGGGAGTTTTTGTATGAAGTAATTGGCAATTAGTGCCCATTTTAAATAACAGTATTGGGTAGACTAAGTATAACCCTGGAGTACCATAAAATGTGATTTCTAATATTCACTATTCATTTAATATATGATATAAATATTAATCCAATATTATAGTCATGAGTATTTAGTACATTTGTCCTCATTAAAATCTTTTTAGAATTAATCCTTTTGGCTAATTTGTGTTGATGTGGTTTTCTCTGCATTACATATTTATAAATGGGAAATACACAGATTTTGGACCAAATATTGGACTTGTATTGGATTCAGTTCCAATATAAAATACATAAATTCACTTACTACTTGAAGCAGTGCAAGATACCCAGCGCCTACATTATCGAAGTTTACTTTCACATTTTTCCATCGGGCACTTTCATTCATTTTTATGAGGTCCTCACACTGAGTATAATTGTCAACGTCGCTGACATCAAACATGTCACCCGTTGTGGTATTAACACAGTGGTAGAACTTGCCAGCAAACAGATTTACTCCCATTATGCTGAAGATCAGCCAGAATATCAGACAAACCAGAAGCACATTCATAATGGATGGAATTGCTCCTATCAGGGCATTCACAACCACCTAACATACAAATTAAAGACAAAAAAGTGTCAATGTATCTTTTATAACTAAAGAATCACACAATGTTCTATTAATATTGCTATAAAACTAACACTCCGATTTTTTTCTGTCTATATTTTATAATGAAATATTTCATCAAACATTGAAAAAATATTATATATAATGAAACAGAAAAAAAAGCAAGAAATAAAAACTACTTGGAAAGCAAGACAGTGCGAAAGTATGAAAAGAAATTAAAGAAAACCTGGTGGTGATAAGATGGAGCCTTAGAATTTGTGTGCTCTAGAAAAAAGAGAGAAAGAAATGTTAAATATTGGCAACATAAATCAAAATCTATAAACAGTGCAACAAAATATAATGTTTAAATAAATATAAAGAATGATTGATGATGGAAGACTGAATAAGCAAAAGAGATTTGCCCATAAAGTAGGCAGTACTGATGACTTGATTCTCAGACTGAATTAAAACATCGGGAATTATATACCTGTATCCACATATTGCTATTCTAATATTCATATAAAAAGTTAGGCAACTCTGGATTACGCATTTAATTTTGTCATCACATAATTTCATATCTTGATTAAAATAATCTTCATATTCATTGGACTTAATGGATACAAAGAAATTCACACTTTTAATTTATTGGCTATGTTTAATTTATATACAATCAAGCAATTATACAGGGAAAAGTGACTGGAAAAGATCAGGCCAACTGCAGCTGAGCAAGAGATTGTTTGAATTATGTGCAATGATTCTATTTTACTCTATAATGATTCAGCAGCTGATGCAAACAGCAAAGAATATGTCAGCTAACCTAATTTGCACTCAGTTGTGTGGCTGGTGAAGGTTTTAGAGTACATCTACACTGGAGGCTCTGTTAAGTCGACTTAACCAAGGTCGACTTTAAGTTGACTTAAAGTCGACCTTGTTAAGTCGACTTAGGGAGAGTCCACAGCCCTGCGTCCACACTGGCAGAAGTTGCGTATTCCAAAGTGAAGGTTAACGTATGAATGTTATCCATTTTGTTACAAATCAGTTTTTTCAGGAGTTGGCATATTCTGCCACTGAGAGAGAGATAATTTGCTGATATGTTTAGGCAGATTGGTAGATATGGAAATCAGAATAATTTCCTAAACAGGAAAGAATTGGCAGGCTGTGTGGGAAGAGAGGCCAGGTGATGGAGTCACACGTGCTTATCAAAATCACCTTGATCCTTAGGAGAAACATACACAGGAAAATTCACAGTTGCAGGACAGCAGTGAAGATACCGGTAAGTCTACTCCCATCTCTCTTCCATTTATTGAGAGAGCTCTTTCCTCACTTCCCGTTCCTATCCCATGCAAGTGCCTCTCAGAAATCCAGAAATGTGAATCTCCCCTCCGCCCCCCATTCTAGCCAGTAGGGAGCAGGGCTGGATTAATTGGCCTGGGGGTGCTGGGCTTCCCCCCACTGGAGCCCCCAATCTGCTCCTCCCTATGGGGCCCCCACCCCCCAGCATGGTGATCTGCTGGTGGGCCATTGCAGGGTAGGGGGGAGCTGAGACCAGAGGGTGCACCTGCCCCAGACCCACTCAGGCCAGTCTGCCCCTGGGAGCAGGGCCGGCTGGTGTGGTCTGCGGTGCAGCCCCCAAGGCCATGGGCCCTGGAATACTAAACCGGAGCGGAGGCCACGCCGTATGCCAGCTGGCCATGCCCTTGGGCAGAGTGAATAAGTGCTGGCTCACCCTATCCCACCCCCAGGGTGGGCCAGCCAGCCCAGGGGTGGAGCCGGAGCAAAGAGCCTGTCCTCCGGCCCCAGGGTCCCTCCCACAGTTCCAGAAGGGCAAGAGCTCTCTCATCACTCTCTCCAAACCCCGCTGGCGCTGAGCAGGGCAGGGGTGTGTGGATTATCTAGAGGTTTTAGGGGCTGGGGCCCAGGACTTCAGCCCCTATTGCCCCTTAGATAATCTGGCCCTAGTAGGGTGTTTCATGCTCTTGATATACCTAAATCTAACTACTGGCCAGCTCGTCATCACCCTGTCCATGCCAGTTCTGACACATGAGGCAGTGGATGGAGGCTGGCAGCAGAAGCAGATGGAATAAGCCTCCCAGGGAGATTGGTGAAGGATCTGGAGTTTCTAAATCCAATGGAATTATAACAGTTTGACGGCTGGAATAACTGACCTCTGTAGTCATGAGAGGGTACTTTCTAAATCTGACCTGCAAGAAGTAAATTATGTGCATGTAATCCCTGCTCAGATCCCTTTCTCTCATACACTTGCATATACTCCATCATAGGAGTTCTGTGCAGTAAGCCCCAATAAGCTTATTTAAAACCCGATTGCCGTATACAGTAAAAAAAAAAACAGGAGCCACAAGATACGCAGTTATGCAAGCTTGATGGCCACAATTTTTAGACTTTTTTTTCCTTAGTAGGAGTGAAATATACAAACTATGTTTCTTTCAGTCATTATCAGTAAATGTGTTTGGAATTAATTAGTAATACATTATTGCATTTTAATAATTCCTTAATATTTTACACGATAACTCTGCAATTAGCTAGGTGGTAAAATAATCTAAAAACGCTTGTTATTTGTAAATACTAACACTGGCGATTCCATATAAGTTTAGTTATGTGATAAAACATCCTATTGTAGGTATTGGGAGGCAGTAGAAAAGAAGACTGTAATATTTCTGCATGGATTTGTCATTACTCAGTTTACATATATGCTTTCTGTTTATGCATGGATTATTTCAGGTTCTTTAATTTGTCTTACCCTCATTCCTTCAAATCGTGACAAGGCTCTTAGAGGTCTCAAAGCTCGGAGTGTCCTAAGTGATTTAATGGCACCAAGTTCAGAATAGCCCAAAGCATTGGCTACTAAACTAACCAACGAGACCTATAAAAAATAGAAAAACAATAATTACTTATTTCCTGAATTTGTTGATAATAAGATATAGTATGTGTTACATGGGTTTCTTAAGACGAATATTGGATCTCTTTCTATGGCATCCCTTTTTTGACCATATGAAATATTTTTTAAAAAATACTGAACAAGGGAAAAGACCTATAGGATGCTGGGTTTTTTTAACCTGTGTTGTCATAAAAAAAAAAAAAGTCCTTAAATTCTGTTATTTTGTTAAAGAGCCAAGAAATGATAATGAATCCTTGAAGAAAGCCTGTATTTTTTTTTTAAGTATACATTAATCTTTACAGCTTGCCAGTTTCCTTATCTTTAGCTCTTCTTGTCTAATTAAACTCAATATCTGGACACAGCTCACTGTTTTCAAAAGTGTTTGAGTGTCCTAGAGGCTTGAATTCTACTGAGTTTCAATAGGTTTTAGTCAATTTCAAACATTTTACCCACAGTGTTTAATAAGAATACATTGTACCTTTTTCTATGGATTTTTAAGTTCTTTGCAATTGTGGCTAAGTATTATTATTTTGATTTCACAAAGGCACAGAGGCTATGTCTACACTAGAAAAGTTAAGCCGACTTTTCTTGTCAACTTTAATAACGTCGACCTTATTAAAGTTGACTTAAGTGGCAACACTTTAAGTCGACTTAATCCACTTTAAGTTACCCTAATTGCCCTTAGGTTGACTTAACAAAGTGGACTTATGCGTCCACACTGGGCTTGGGTTGACCTAAGGAAGGGTTAGGTCGACCTAAGGAGGGTTAAGTCGACCTAATGAGTAGTAGTTATAAAGTTGACTTAAGCTTTCATTAAGTCGACGTGGCTTAATTTAAGTCGACTTAAGCCTCCTTAAGGCGACTTAAATTGACAGTGTAGACATAGCCAGAGAGTTAAGTAACTTGCTTAGAGTCAAGTTAATTGAACAGCTAGGATTAGAATCTAGTTCTCATAACTTCTGGTTCACTGCTGTAACTATTATATCATGATGCTTCCCTATGGACTTGATCATTTGGTCAGACTCAAGGGGCATGACTCCAGGCTTTGCTTCATGTCACCCATGATATTAGCCATAAAAGTAATAGCGCCTATAAGCCACCTTATCTATCTTAAAATCCCGGAGCTAGTGGATAGAACACCCAGATTGCAAATCTTTTTGGCAAAAAGTGGGCAGACACTGCAGTGATCGTACAGATTCAGCAACAATCTTGTTTAAGCTCCCTTTTACCAGCAAGTTTGGTAGGTCTGAGTGGCAGCCAGTTCAGCTATGAAAGGCTGATGGCTGCTGTGATAACTCAGCATGGACACCTTCCCAGTGCCTCTGGTTAGGAAGACTTCAAGAACTTCATGTGTTAATAATACAGTCGCTGTTTGACACCCCGACCTAGAAACACAGTGACTGATATCTGCAAAATTAAGGTTGATGGAGCTGCTAGATTCCTACTTTCTTTACAATCTTCTCTGAAGCGGAGATTGGAGAAATCGTTAATATACTAAAATGACTTACTGAGCAAAGGCCTAACCATCACACATTAAAGGCGCTTTGTTGGACATTATATTAGAAGTGTTTTGCAAGTAAAAACAGCAGGATTTGAACTATAGTGATTGCCATTTAAAAGCCAATGTCTACCAACAAACAAGCAATTCAGATTCCCAACTTATTTCCTATTCTAAATACAGGGAAGTACTATGGTACCTCAAATACTTGTAAGACAGCTATGGGGAAATTTCAGCTTGTTAATAAGCACTACTGTATATTTACAAAGACACATTGATAGTGAACTTATATTAGTACTATGTCAGAGAAGATTGCTCATGTAAATTACTTCACCTCCAGAGAGGATTAACTTTCGTGTCTGCAATAAAGCACATTTAAGCAGTCTTTCAGTGGAAGAATTTGCAACAGTTATGTTTCTTTTGATTAAATTGTGTGTCCTTTTGGGGTCCTATTCCACCACCAGAAACACAGAAGACAGGTATACCTGAATATAAGCATATTTCTTTTCAGGACTTGAAAAAATCCTGAAGATCTTCACTTAAACTGCCAGAATTTCTAATATACGTCATTTTCCAGATACAAGTATTCACTGATATGACATTATGGAATTACCCTATATGTGCTAAAATAGTACCTCCATTTTTATTTTTATATATTATCAGAAATTACTTTAACCACAAATACAAGAGTTAAGGGATCATGCATTTGGAGATGACAATCTGAGAACAGATGGTAATAAAACAACTCATTAATTCTATTTTGCTATATAGAATAATCTTACTGAAAGTAATTTTATAATTAGTTCACTCATCATACCTTTTAGCTGGATTATGTCTAAGGAAGAATGCATTTTTACCAAGGGGAAGTCTTGTATTATTGCTGAAATGGATAAGATTATAAAGGAATTTACTGTGCCTTACTGTGCCTTGTATTAGCAAGAAAAATCTTACTGATGACTGTTAAGTAATAAGATAGACTAATGCTATTTCTGTCATTAAAAGGCAAATTTAAAATAATCTGTTTGCTCTCTAAATCTAGAATGAAAACGTACTTTTAATACTGAGCTACTATTAATATATTCTAGAGATAACCAAATGTGGAGTATTTTGAGCAAAATATTTATAATTCATTCCTTTCAACAAAAGATAACCGGACCCAGATGAGGGACAGTAAATATTACTGAAAACACAGCATTCTTTATATGGTGTTCAACAGCCCAAGAGTCAACTATAAACTATAAAAATATTAAACACATACACAGTTTAGGAGAGCAAGACACCTCCTTTGAAACTGTTCCCATACTAATATCAGATTCATGAGTTACTCATCTCCCACACTGGCCCCACTGGCTCTCAGCCTTCTCTCTCAATTGAACAAGAGCAAAATCCTCAGCTTGTGTAAATAGGTACAGCTCCATTGAGTTCAGTGGAACTGTGCCAATATAAGTTCCAAAGGGGTAGCCATGTTAGTCTAGTCGACTCTTTGATTGATTCCTTGTTCGTTGTGCCAATATAAAATGGTGGGGTTGTAGATGTTAAGATCATTTTTCAACCCAGTTCATTTGCAAGGTACTTTGTGCTATTGTAGCCTCGTAGCACGCTTACATTCATGCCTTGTTAGTTTCTCCATTAAAAAATATTGATCTTACTATAAAATACAACTGTATGACTAAACTAGTCAGGAAAAGATGGATAAAGTGAGAGGACATAATTTGCTTGTAATAATTAATATTAGTTTTGTAGTATAACTAGTATGAATACTTCCTGTAATCCATACGCCATACTGCTTAGATATTTTTAGTTTGACTTTCCGAAACCAACTTTTTTACTACTCGCATAAGAAAATAGCTTAGCTTTAAATACTTTAGCAATCAGAAGTGGCTTTTTAATTAAGAAATGTATGTGTATAGATGCTGTAATGATAGTGCATTTTAACCAATTCAATATAAACTCTTCCTAAAAATGCTAAGTAGAAAAGTGATAAGGGATATGTCAAATGTTTAGGAATATGGATCTCCCAATACAAGTCTAACATTTTGAAAAAGTTTTTAAAACTTTAGGTAGGGATTTAGTGCCTCCAAGTAGCTCCTCTCTAAACTGCTTTATGCCTCCAGGACATCATTGCAGGTGAAGTCTGAGAGGAAACCTAAATCTCCCACACTATAGCTGTAGGAGGGAAGGTGGAAAAAGGACCAGCCATACAAAGGGGGTATGTCCAAACTATCAGAGGGAAGTGAAGCATGAAGGGGCAGGCATGTTGGTTATAAGCTGAAGGTGACAGTGATAGGAGGGAAGGAAACCTGCAGTGTTTAAGAAGAGCTAGAGAGGGGAAACCAAGCAAGACAGAATTGGTGGGAGATAAGGGAGTGTGGTCTTCGTTCTCAGGCCAAGGAGAAAGCGTTTCCTAGTATCACAGCACAGGAGTGACAACTGTATCAGAGAATCCCAAATTTACTTTTATTCTATACAATTTTGGTGTCCCTTTACTTTTATTATTGAAAATTATTTAATCCGAAATGAAGATTCATGAATCTGAAGTGGTATAAGGAGTTGTTTACTTTAAGGTACTGAATCCCTCAGCTTTTTTAAGTGTTGCAAATATATTCTTTTTGTGTGTCACTCATTCTGGGTCTCTGTCACACATTGCTTTCCACCCTTGTGCTGTTGCAAGTTGAGAGGCACACTGGGGATCATAAAGCCAAAGGAGAATTAAAGTCAGGCACTAAAAAAATCATCTGATGCTATTTACTTGCCTTTACCTGCTTCCTCCAACAGCCATATTGTGGTTATAGATCAAGAGGAGATGAGGGTATGCAGTTATAAGTAAAATTGCAACCAAAAAAAAGGCATGTGAAAAATTACAAGGAATGCTAATGAAGGGTGGGGTTTAAACACTCACCATTAACTACCCTGTTACCACTAAAGTGAGTGCATTTGAAAATCTGACCCATAATTGAACAGAGCTGTGAGAAATTCCAGAGGGGTAGCTGTGTTAGTTTAGTTCAGCAAAAGAAGTGCCACAGGACTCCTTGTTTGTAGAGCTGTGAAAATAATTTATAACATTCATTTGTAGATTAATTTAGCCTCCTTCTGTCTGCAAACTTTCTAAAATAGCTTGTAATTTTTCTCGATTGTTTTTCTAATTCACTCAGTCCTTTTTGTGAATAATTACTAGTCGACACTTTATTCCTTGCAAGTACTAAAATTTATTTTGATTAGACACATAATTCATAAGGTGTACTTCTGGTCCCTGAGTAGTTGAGCAAAACTGTTATAATTAAATTTTCTGTGTAAATAGTCATAATTATGATACAGAAATTCACTTTCAGCAAGTGTTTTGCAGTAATCATCTTAAAATTGACTATACCATATATTTCCTATGTGAGCAAGTCATTTTATCCTTTTCTATCACTATTTCCCAACAATAAGCAGCGATAATACTTCCTTTCTCTGGCCCTTTTTCTGTCTTGCCTTTTTAGATTGTAAGCTCTTTACAGAAGGGATTGTCTACTGCTCTAGACATCACTGTAATATAAATAATAATTAATACTACTTTTGGGGAACATTCCTGCTGGGAAGTTAATTTTCATAAAAGCTAGTAAGAGTTGTGAGTACAGTCAAAGTGAATTAATTTAAATATTTGAACAAATAAGCATAGAATATTTTTAGGCATCCTCACCCAGATCCATTAATAATATATAAGCCAGCAATATGACCCATCTTCCTTATGTAGCATCTGTTAAACTTAGTTATTTGCTTAGATGCAGTGCTCCAAAATTACCTCTTTTGGTATTTCCTACTGTATGAGTCATTGAGATGCTGGGATACTGAAAGGTCAGCTCACATAATTTTGTGCCAATTATAGCTATACTATTGCCCAGCGGTATTTAGCAAATATGTTAATTATTTAATATGTTTATTTCTATTTTATTCACATTTTATGTGCAACAGTTTAAAAATAAAGGAGTGTCCAAATTAGGCTTTGGGTACACACAACAAAGTTCTAAAGGTACATGTAAATAAAATCAACATACTCCAGCAATTAGCCAAAATAATGCTACTCTGGCAGAAATTTAGATAAATGCAAGTTTAACAGCTAACAAAATCATCCAACCATTTCCCATCCTCTCTCATTTCTTAACTTGCTGTAGGGCCAAAGAGAAGGTATGGACCTTGCAGTGTGCCCTAAAGAACTTGGGTTGTTCTGAACCAAAGGAGGGGAGAACACATTTTGATGGTGCAGGCCATCAGAGAGTCCTACCCTTTCCTTTTATACCCATAGTTTTGACACATCCTCTGATTGTGGTCATTTCTCCCAAGGAGAGGTCAATCTCCTAAGTAGCTAATAAAACCTTTGAGGAATGTCCCTGTTCATAGAATCATAGAAGATTAGGGTTGAAAGGATCTTCAACTTCCTGCTCAAAGCAGGACTAACCCCACCTAAATCATCCTAGCCAGCGCCTTAAAAACTGCTAAGGATGGAGATTCCACCACCTTCCTAAGTAACCCATTCCAGTTCTTCACCAGCGTTCTTAAATACTTTTAGATGATGGTTGTTTATGCAATCAACCAATTTTATTAGGCAAACTTCAGCCCTTTTCAATGGGAAAAGAGGTAGTGGAGAGAAAAAAGTATAAACCCCATAAAAGGGACAATGTAAACATAGCTTCTGTGTTATAGTCTGACTCTCTCTATGAAAGAATCTATTACTTTCCTTACGATTCTTGAGTGAGTTAATAAGTTTCCGTTGGAAGTGCTGATGTAGAATGCTCAAGAGGCAATTGCTGAATTAGCCTTAGGCACCATGGAACATTTCTGGCTATATTTTTTCTAGAAAGATAGGAAGTTCAACTCTTGCCTGGTCATTTTTATTTCTATAAAATTAAGGAAAATGAGGACATTTTAAATTAAATTGCAAAATATTTATCACCTCTGAGGATCTCATTCTGAGATGCTTTCCTTAGGCAATACTATTGCTCATTGGTTCTTAAACTGGGGGTTGCGAATCCCTGTTTGGGGATTGCAAACTGTGAGCCTCCCGGCTTCCTCCCAGTGGCGGAACATGGAAGGTGGGGGTGGGGGGCAAGTGGTAACACACAGATACTGCTTAACTCCACCCCCATTTCCTCCATGCCCTGCCCCGCCCCAGGAGGCTGGGTGGGGGAGGTTGAGTGAGGAGCAACATCAGGGCTCCCTGCTTCCAGGTCGCTTTCCCCAGTTGTGCTGTGAGACAACCATTAGGAACTGCTGCTGTCTGCTTATGCAGCCTAGGAGGGGAAAGGGGCCTGAATGCAAGGAGTCTTGACCTTGCTCCTCGCTTCCCCCCTCACAATCCTTTAGGGATGAATGGAAGAGCAGCGTCTGAGGGGGGAGCAAGTAGCAATACCAGCCACTGTGTGCATGTGGATCAGTTTCTCCAGGTAGGCTCAGGAGGGGTGGTACAGGGATTCGGACGAAGGGGGAGTGAGGAGCCTATGAAGATAGGGGCTAAGGGAGGTGTTCCTGGGGGCCAAGGAAATGGGGGGCACCCATAGGGGCCAGGAGGTTGCACTCAAAGGCTTGCTTTGTGAAAGGAGTCACCAATACAGAAAGTTTGAGACCCACTGCTATTGCTGTTGCTGAAAAAACACCACAAACTCTACACCAAGTATGCTAAGAACATAAGAAAGGCCGTACTGGGTCAGACCAGAGGTCCATCCAGCCCAGTATCTGTCTACCGACAGTGGCCAGTGCCAGGTGCCCCAGAGGGAGTGAACCTAACAGGCAATGATCAAGTGATCACTCTCCTGCCATCCGTCTCCATCCTCTGATAAACAGAGGCTAGGGACACCATTCTTAACCCCTTTCTGGCTAATAGCCATTTATGGACTTAGCCACCATGAACTTATCCAGTTCCCTTTTAAATATTGTTATAGTCCCAGCCTTCACAACCTCCTCAGGTAAGGAGTTCCACAAGTTGACCGTGCGTTGTGTGAAGAAGAACTTCCTTTTATTTGTTTTGAACCTGCTACCTATCAGTTTCATTTGGTGACCCCTGGTTCTTGTATTATGGGAGTAAGTAAACAACTTTTCCTTGTCCACTTTTTCCACATCCGTCATAATTTTATATACTTCTATCATGTCCCCCCTCAGTCTCCTCTTTTCCAAGCTGAAGAGGCCTAGCCTTTTTAATCGTTCCTCATACGAGACACTCTCCAAACCCCTAATCATTTTAGTTGCCCTTTTCTGAGCCTTTTCTAGTGCTGGAATATCTTTAAACGAATCCATTGGAGCCTTCATTTAAAAGAAAGGAGCAACTGAAACATGAACTGTAGTTCATCTATAAAGGTGAAAGTTTTTTCCTTAAAATACCCCAGGATAGGAGCCCCTGAATCCTCTTATTGAAACCACACATTCAGATTTTCTTTATAATGGCACACTGGCTGTTCACCATGGAACTAGACATCAGTGCTGTAGCATATATTATCTCAGCCAGGGGAAAATTATGTGGTTTGCTACTTTGTAGCTGAATGGTGGACCAACTAAACTGACTTGTCCTCTGAGACTCATGAACCTGCCCAATTTCTAGAGCATACTAACAGAAAAAACATTACAGAATTTGGATTGCCTAGTGAACCAATACAATAATTTAGTGGCAACAACCATAATCATATTTGCACCCAGATACCCATTTTCATTTGAACACTCACATAACTTTGGTTCACCAAAGAACTGAGTCAGATAATGTCCCAAGGCAGGAGACCAAAATATTCTGGGAGAACCAGTCCTTTAAGATAGTGCAATGACTTTGTACATATATACATCTTGGCTGGGAAGGAAGCCAAGATAGCGTCTGTCCTCTTCCATCATAAATCCCCCCAAGTCATGGCTGATTTAATTATTATATATTGACAAACATCTAATAAACCCCACCTACACTAACTAAATTTCAGACCTTAATGCCATTGCCTTTTTCAATACTTCACTGCAAACACTAATAGAATACAGGATAATATTTTGGGAACAAAACTTTACAGCATTTGGACTAAACTATCAAACAAAATATCTTAGATACAAAGTTTTGGATGGCTATAGAAAAATTGCATGATATTATAATGTATTATTTGAGAAACAACATGTGATCATATAATAAGACTGTGTCATAACGTATCTACACAAGTTGCAGAGTTTTGAATGGAATCTTAACTTCGGTATGTCCTGGCTTTTGCTTAGTATGTAATAGTCTGTCAGTTATGCTTTTCTCAACCACAGGCTGTTAGTAAAATTTTCATTAATTTTTGCTCAGAGTTCTGTGTTTATTAGAAATATACTTCATAGTGGTGAGCTTTGTGACTTTGTACATAGAAAAATCAATCTAAAAAAGACTTGAAGAATGAAGAACTTACATCAACAATCAAGAAGTCCAACCAGCACCAGGCATTAGTGAAATACATTTGAAAACCATAGGCCACCCATTTTAGAAGCATTTCCAGAATGAAGATGTATGTAAAAACCTTGTCAGCATATTCCAACATGGTCTTGATAGTCTTCCGCTGCTCTATATAAATATCTTCAAAAGCCTGTGACCACAAAATTTTAAAGTATTTATTAACACTTGCATTTCAGAAAGGCCAATTGGATAAATGAAGAAAACAAAGGGATTTAAGTTTTGTCACTTCTTCGTGCTTCATATGTTAGTTAGTTGCCATTTCACTACATCTGCTTCTGGTGGATCCAACTTTGAGAGAGGCAGTCTTGCCTTATGCTTTCTCCAACAGAGCCGTTTGGCTATGGATCCTCTGTGTTAAGCAAAAGGAAAAGTCTAGTCTCTGTTATTTTGTGAAATAAGAATTGTGATATTATTTCTCAATATAGGGACTCCACAAATAATTCTATGAACTATTTGTGTGATACTCAATTGGTTATGATTTTTTTCACAGTTAAGCATTGGTTTTACAAAAATCCAAGTAAATAATTCCAGGCCAAATCCTGAAATACTTAATGAGATTTTTTACTCAACCTTTAAACAAACATTCACAGAAGTTAATAAGACTTTTGCCTGTGCAAGAATTATGTAGAGACTTCAGGATTTTCAATCCTATTTTATTGTTGAATCAAGAAATAAATACAAAGAATGGTTTCCGACAATATTTTAATAAGTGGCTTCTTCTAACCCCCCCCCCCCCATACATATACATATATTCTCCCAGAGAAGAATTGGAAGGGTGATTTTATTTATTTTCCCATTTAAATAAAACGTGTTCCTTTCAGCATAACCAAGGAAGAAGACAGTGTCAACAGGCAAGCAAATTTATATTTCAATATATTTATGGAAATGTTTGTCACTTGTTTTTGGAAGGCATACTATACCCATTGATAGTGAAGCAAGGGTACATCTTGTGTAATTTGAAATAGGACTGTGGTGAAGAGTGGTGATGTTTTTGGAGACAACTGCCATTTGCTTATAATCTACATTCCAAAAATGACAAACATTTAGAAAAGAATAATAATAGCAAGGTGACAATGTCCAGAATGGAGCATAACAGGGATGATGTAAACTGAATTCAGAAAGCGCCTGAGCTTCACCAGAGAGAAGGAAGTTCAAATGGCCCAAAATCTGAAAGTGAAATGATTTGAATCTATAAATTTGTATATGTTTTCATGTCAAAACCATGAATTGCATATGATTTTGCTGTGTAGTCAAACATTATCCCAGGTTCTCTTAGAAGTAGAGATGGGTAACAGTAACAATGGTCAGTAACTTTCAGCTTCAAAACCTCTGTAATGAGTGACCACTATAAGTTCAGGATAACACCACTGACTTTATTAAAGTGACTCCAGATTTACAGCAGTCTAATTAACAGCAGAGGTTACCCTCCAGTCTGCTATAATCAAAATACATGTGAATCTTAGCAAGTCCTTCACACTTGGTCCACATTTCTAGATTGTAATGAAACATGAAATGCAGGAAGTTTTAGAGTGAATTTGAGTAACAGAGTGAACATTTTGCATAACTGTGATTAAAATATATCTGTTGGGGCTTCTTTATTGTGCAAATTACAAAGTTAGTGTTTGCTACTGCTGATTCTAAAATAACACCCAAATGTTTTAAAGCGGATTATATTTTCTTAGTGATCAAAATCTATCCTCTATACAAACATTCTTTTAATAAACCACACTTCTAAAAACCTGTTCTTCAGAATATGTCATACTTCTTTCACTCACCAGGGCACCACTGCTCAGAAGAATCATGAAGACAATGAATGTCTCAAACCAGTTGTGTTCAACTATGCTGTAGCAAGTTTTCCTAAGATTCCACCATATTTTGCCTTTGCCATCTTCTATACTTACTTGACAACATGTGAACTTCTGCACACAACCTGTAAACATATTAAATTACTAGACATTGGAATAAAATAGCAACTTATTTGGGAGTACTTAATCACTCTGGCACCAAAATTATTATTAATTTTCTTAATAATAATCTCTTTTTAAGAGATATTTTTAAAAACCAACACTGAAATCCCCTACTTGCCCTTGCAGGATTCTGAACATCTGAATTGTGATAGTAAATAGATTTAAACTACATCTAGGAGTGAAACTCTAGACAGAAATTGACAGTGACTTGCACTTACAACTAAATATAAAATTGACTTTAAAAATATCTGTCCAAATTACACATAATTATCTAGGAGTTGTATTCAAAACACAGGAATGTTTGTGGCTGTTGGTGGCCCATGAGATTCTGTTTGTCCCAGAGAAACAGAGTTGCTCCAAATTCTAAGGGCCTTCTTTAGTGACTACAGAACACAATTATAGGAATGGAAAAGTTACTAATGCAGGGATCTTAATACTGAGAAATTGAGCAGGAAGGAGAGTAGCTACATGATAGAGAATTTCTGCTTTAACAATGAATCAAGTCCCAGTTTACTAACACATTTCTTTATACAATAAATTGTTTTGTTACCTTCTGTAAAACAGGCTATTGGTTCAAGAGCTTCTTCAGGTTCAATCTCAGCTTGTTCGCCCTCTCCAGGAGGGGCAATGTCAACTGTGCTGCCTTCTGATGAGCTGGATGCATTTAGCTTCTGAAAATAAAATCCCACAGAAATTTTGTTTTCCTCGCTAAGTATATACTTACTGTTCATAGAAGATACTGAAATATACCAATGCTCCATAACTTTTAAATAAGATTATTAGTGAATACCTAGTGATAATATGCATTATCATTATAAGTAAAATCATAGTATTAAAATCTACATTGTGTGGTTTTGATTTCCAGAATATCTTCTTATAGGGAATTCTAAAGAATAATTTGGCCACTAACCTGATCCATGTATAAGAATTCTGAAATGAAAGTTCAATAATATGAAAATTTGACAATTTGCATATGCCGTTCTGTTAGTTATTTCATTCGTTATCATATTGGATAAAACCAGAGCTTTTTTTGTGATGGTACTCAGGGGTACTGAATACCGGCACCTTTTTTTCACAGCAGTGAGGCCCCGGCTCCTGCTGCCGCAAGCCCCAGGTCCCTGGCCGAGTACCGGCACCTATATTTTTACAAAGAAAGCACTGGATAAAACTCTGAATGTCACTTAATCTTTCAAGCACAATGACCAAACCAACAGAAAGTAGCACCACATATCTTCATGTCCACTACGGGTGGTATTTCCTCTAAAATATGTGGTTGAAATATTGAAAATAGATCTTTTTTCTAGTAGCAGTCCTTATGACAGTGACCTGTTAAAGTATCTTATTATGATATCAGTTGAGAGAAGCAGTAGGTTAACTTCAGGACACGCCACTTATTCTGCATTATCTTCCACTATATATATATATTACCATTATATATGGGGTCAAAGTCTTCTGTCCTTACTCAGGCAAAACTCCTGATTTCAGTTGAAGTTTTGCTGAGATTGAGGATTGATCCAAAGGTTATCAAATCAATGGAAACCTCTCCACAGACTTTTGGATCAGGCCGCTGGATTACTGGCGGTTTAAGGCTCTCCATTATTCTAGAACCTCTCTTTGCTTTTAAATTTGCAAGTAAAACTATTTTTAAAAGTACAGAAACATTTATTTTTGAGTACAACTAAAGTGAAAACAAATGGTCATCAAAGAGTTTTTAATGTTTTTAACTGTTAATGTTGATTTGTGCCTTGAATTACTTTAATCATAAATACATTCTTATTCAATTTTAAATAGGCAATGCAACCAAGTCTTCAGTCTCAAAGAAAGCACTGTAATGAATTACTTGATTCTAGATCATTCAGCAGTAATAGTATGATGCTGCATAACTAATTTAGATTATACATGAGAACCTCAAAGTTATGAACACCTTGGGAATGGAGGATGTTCACTATTCTGAAATATTTGTAAGACTGAACAAAACATTATGGTTGTCACAAGAGTTTACAACTGAACATTGACTTAATACTGCTTTGAAACTTTATTATGCAAAAGAAAAATGCTGCTTTTAATTGTCTTAATTTAAATGAAATAGGCATTGAAACAGTTTCCTTACCTCGTCAAATCTTTTTTAAACTTTCTCTTTATTTTTAGTAGTTTACCTTTAATACAGTATTGTACTGTATTTGCTTGCTTGCGTGTATGCGTGCGTGTGTGTGTGTGTATCTGATGCTACTTGATTGCATACTTCCAGTGATGACCAATGAGTTTGTAACTCTGGTGTTTGTAACTGAGGGTCTACTGTAGTATTCATAAGAAATTGTTAGTTTTATCACCATATAATTTATAATGTCAGGAATGGTGACATATTCTACAGTTAATTCTAAAAATGTATATAGGAATTGATGTAAGTATGCTGAGTTAATACATGTTGTATTAATACTGCTAAGTGGATGCTGATTCAGAGTATTATTTAAAGATTGATACTATATTATATTAGAATATAGAATAATTTAGAGTCATTATCTATACTGAAAATTTGAGTGTGATTCCTGAAGTAATGAAGAATAATCCTGTTCTGGGCTAAAGTACTTTGAGATTTATGTGCCATATCCTTAGATTATGTGTAAATCTTTGTAGCTCCATTGACTTCCAGTGAAGGGGAGCATGATTTTGTTGAGCTACACAGATTTACCCCACTTTGAGGCTCTAGCCTGACATTTTTTTCAGCCTAGGATATGGTTATTACTGAATCAGCAGGCACAACTCTGGAGTTGTTACCCCCTTGCTGAAATATCTAATGAACAAATATTAAATTGAAAAAAACTATAACAAAATGAGTGACTAAATATAGACATGAGATACAGTTCCTGTTTGTGAACATATAGATTTCAAATTCTGAGGGCATCAATCAGAATGCCGAGACTTGCAAACAGTATGGAAAACTGTAATATGGGTGGAAGTCAGTGACTGTACCTGAGCTCTGACTGGCTGCCACATTCTGTTCCAGTATAAATCTCGATGTTACTTTATGATTTTTTGTGACTTCTTTTGAATTCTGTGTAGCTTTTGTAGAGAAGTAGATGAACAGATCTGAAGACTAAATTTCCTATTGACCTTTACTTAAGGCCTGATGTTACAAGGTGTTAAACAACCTTGCCATCCATTAACTCAGGAGGCAGCTTGAAAGATCAGGCCTTAAATTATTTGGAAATAAAAGACACGATCCAGATATAATCGAAATGGATGTGAGTCTTTCCATTGACTACACTAGTTTTGGATCAGGCCTAAAATAATAAGTTTATTATAACTCAGTAATCTGTATCTAAATAATGACTTAGGATATGATCCTACTTCTTTGAGCAGCTCTGCATATTCCCACTTATGGGTATTGTGTTGCCTGGTGATGCCTGATGATAGAAGGACTGTTCATTAGAGCAATTGCATGACCCTTTTGCACCTGCCCTCAGCATTTCCAGATGTTCTAAGGGGGGTGCAGTGCCCTCTATTACCTCATTTCCTTCAAACTTCTGTGCCAAATGAAAGTGAATCACTCCAGACCATTTGGATACAGGGTTTTCACCAGTCCTTAGTGTGTTTGGTAATTGTTGAGTATAGTTATAGTTTAATAATAGATATATTTAGTTAAGTCAGTTAGTTGCTTGGTTCTGGCTTATGGCAAAACTGAGGAAAAAGAAGCTAAATAAATTATTTATATTGGTCTTCACTGCAGGGGACATGAGGAAGAATCCTATACCTGAACCATTACTCTTGGGTGACAAATCTGAGGATCCCAGATAGAGATGTCAATAAAGTAGGTTTTGGAAAAAATTGATAAATTAAACAGTAATAAGTCATAATATGGTTCATTCAATAAATTTCCCTTCTCTGTTCATTCCCTTTGAAGCTTCTGGTGCTGGCCACTGATGGAAGAGACGATACTGGGCTAGACAGACCATTGGTGTGAGCCAGTGTGACCAGTCTTATATTTTTAAGAAGCTTGGATTCAAGAGATGTGCATTGTGCCTGGCTGTTTTCCTGGTATCAGATGACCATGTTAGGTGGTTGAAATGCTTGAGAGAGGGCCACTCTCCTTCTGGGTCTTCTGTCTGCTGAACTTTCATGGCTAGAACTTGTAAGGAGAGGCAGAAGAGATACAGATGCTTCTCCTTAAGGAGGCTCTTGAGGTTAAACCCTCTGGTGCTGAACACTCATCAGATGCAAAGTCTGAGGCCAGTCTCATTTTCTGTGACTTCCTCCTGCAAGATGAAACACCTCAGATGCTGCAAAAAACCATAACCTTTGTTGGATCTGGCTCTACATCCTGCTGCTTAAGCAGCCAGGGCTTCAAAGGCACAAAGTGATGATCAAGGGAAGACCACCTGCTTGAGGACCAAAAGCCACATTGTCATGTCCTACTGCATCAGCTCTGAACAAGTAATCAAGGGAGAAGACAGCCACTGTTAGCAGTGCCAGATCCTTCATGTCAGATTTGTGAGAGGTCTGGACAAGCATATTTCCACTCCTGCTGATAGAGAAGGGGAAAAGATTGATTCCCTAGGGAGCAGGGTATTCATCTCTTCCTTTCATAGTATTAGGGTGGCAAATTATCAAGCACCTGTCAGTTCCACTTATGAGGAAAGATAAGGAGAGATAGTTTGTGCAGGATTTGCCAGAAAACAAATGGAAATTAGCAAACACATTTTGAATGGAGGCTAAAAATGCAGCAAAGCATGGCTTCAGAGCTTCTTTTGAACCTTTGACTCTTCTGCCAGAACATTGGCACGTGCAGGTTCCCATCAAAACTTAGTTGCTCTTACCTGGCTCTGGATATGAGAATTGAATTTAGGAGGTGGTCATTTAAGTAAATGCTGGATGAGTTGGTGGAAAAGATGAAGGAAACAAGATCAAAAGCTGCTGTTTGAGTTTTGATTTCTTTTACCAGGAGGAGACCTTTGACTATTCCTTTCCATTATCAGAAACACAGTCTTTCTTGACTTATTTTCCAATGAATCAAAGATACCAGTAACAACACCAACAGACATCTTTTCAGAGCCAACACAAGAGGTCGTCTTTCAAATCAAGGTCTAAATCTAAATAAGCTGCTTCCTCCCTGTCATCTTTGGTTCTGGACTCTTGATCCTCTTGGCAAATCTGAGGCATGACTGTTCACCAATCAGTGAGGATCTTTCCTTTTCCCTAGCCTGTCTGGAGACAGGCTAGTATGTTTTGTCATCAGACAGAGGCTTTTTATATTGGACACACTGTTGCTTGAAATTATAGAAAAGGGCTAGGTCATTCAATGTGAAAAACTGACTCCTTTCAATTCCTCCTACCCTACCCTTTACCAGGAACCTTCTTATAAGGCCATTTTACTTTCAGAAATGCAGAAATTGCTTCTGATAGGGATGCTGCAGAGGTATCTAACAACTGAGTGGTTTGTTTTATTCAAGAGAATAAGACAGGCAGTTTCATCTGATTTTAGATTTAAGGAATCTGAACAAACTCGTTCAGAAGTTTTGATTATATATGTTAGCTCTCATCTCCATAATCCATTCACTTTCAACTACGATTTGGTTTGTGGTACCTGTGTGAATGGACTCATATTCTCCAGTACAGTCAACAAAAGTATCTTCATTGCATGGTGGTGGGAGGCCATTTCTAATACACCATTTGGCCAGTAGTATTTATAAAGTGCCTCTTTGTAGTAGTGGCTCAGTTAAGAAAGGAGGGTATTTTTGTTTACCCGTATTTGGGTGATTGGCTGTTGAAGGCTGCTGTTCACAAGGATCTATCAAGCTGCACTGCTATACAACCATCCTTTTTTCAGACCTGGAGCTGCTTCAGAATGTCAAAAAGTCTAATTTCTGCGCAACTCAGAGAATTGTATTCATAGACTTCATATTAGACTTGATGGTAGGAAAAAACTTTTTACCAGACGACTATTTTTTTTAAATAGTGTAGTACATTTTAAATTCCAATATGTCAAACTTAAAAAGTAATTTTCTCCATCAGTCTCATGGGAGGTACTACTTATGTGACTCTGTTTGCATATCTCAGAATAAGGCCAATGCAGCATTGTATGTCTCAGGTCATCAGGCCAGCTCTGGATAATCTTGACTTGTTAGTCGATATCCTTTGAGACACTCTGGACTCATTGGTGTGGTCAATCAGAACAAATGTTCTCAGATGTATCTAGTTCTTTCCCCTTTTGCATTGGTATGGGTAAGTTTGGATGTGTCAAACAATGGTGGGGGGGTGTATCTGAGTCATTTTGCTGTTCGAGGTCACTGGTCTCCTTTGGAGAGGAGCTTTCACGTAAGTATGTTAGGCCCTTAGATCCTTCCTCCATCACATACATAGGAATTTTTATTCAAATAGTGATGGATAATATGTATTACATCAGCAAATAGGTGGCAGCTTACTCCATTCAGCTATGTACAGAGGCAATCCGATTATGAGACTGTTGCATTCTCCAAATGGTTAGTTGTTCTTTTTGCAAGAGAAAACAACGTGATTGCAAATCATCTCAGCAGGGATATTTTTTGAATACACAGGTGGTCCCTGAAGGATTAGTTGATGCAGAGCGCCTTTTACAGTTGCGGTTGACCAGATGTGGATCTGTTCATTAGGATGTTCAACAGAAAGTGTCACTTCTTCTGCTCCAGAGCAGAGAGATACAGTCAACCCATTTCAGAAGCTTTTCTTGTGCACTGGGGAAGGGGGCCTTCTGTATGCTTTTCTTTTCTTTCCATTGACCCAGAAAGTGGTGAGGAAGATTTTCTCAGAATAAAGCAAAAATAATTCTGTCTGGCCCAACATTGCCACTTAGCAGCAGGTTATGTATTTGCTTCAACTGTCTAATGGTGTCTTCATAAGTCTTCCTCTGTCTATAGATCTCTTGTCTCATCAGTACGGCAGGTTTCTTCATCCAGATCTGCAGTCCATTCACCTGACAGCTTGGGTGATTGGACTTTGACTACATCTACTCTTAAACACTCATGCTCCTCCATGATACATAATGCAGTGTTTAACTCTGGAAAACAGAGGCTTGGATTCTCTTGTATCTTCCTCCATACTTTTGCTATTAAAATATTTAATATACTTAGAGTCTGAGGAATCATCTAACTCATTGGAAGTTCATTTAGCAGCTATTTCAGCTTACCATATTTTGGCTTATGTTTGTGCATAACATGGTTAAAAAGTTTATGAAGGGATTATCAAATATGTATCCTTCTTTGAGGGATTTTAATTTATTTTTGTCTATATTTTTGAAGTCAGCTTTTGAACCCTTGGCTGAGTGCTTATGTATTATTTATCTCTTAAAATGGCATTAATTGTTGCCATAACATCGGCCAAAATGGCGAGGGAATTAAAGGCACCAGTGGCTGATCCACCATGTATATTTTCATAAAGGTGGTTCTTAAACCTGATCCAAGACTTATTGCAAAAGTGATTTCTGAATTTCACATCAACCAGACAGTTAATTTGCTGATATTTTTTCCAAGGCCACTTACTAATAAAGGGGAATCTGTTTTACATATTTTAGATAGAAAAACTCTTGTGTATTATTTAAATAGAAAACTTTTTTTTAAAATCATCTAGATTATTCATCTTTCATTCTAAGAATCATGTAGCTGATACTGTGTCTCCCCAGACTATTTCTAAATTGACTAAGGAATGTGTTGTTGAATGTTATATTTTAGCAGAAATTCCTGTACCTAAAACTTTACGATCTCATTCCACCAGCACTGTGGCAGTGTCTTTTTTTTTTTTTTGTCTTGTCTTGTGCAAGTTCCTGTTGCTCAGATTTGCAGATTTGCAACCTGGAATTCTGTGCACACTTTTTCTAAACATTATGTTCTCAATTTGACTTCAAGGACTGAAAAGCAGGCTGTTCATCTTGTTTTAAGATGGACAGTCCTAGTTTTAAATGGTTTGCCCCTGTCTCATATGGTCATGCCAGAGGGGGTGGGCCCTTTACCGTTCCCAGAAGTACTGGAATGCCTGGTATTCTGGGGGTTGTAAGTGACAATCCTAAGGAGTGATGATAACAAAGTGGTGCTTCAATCTCTATTAAGTTAAGACTCTATTCTTTCATCAAGATTTTCAGGACTGGTTATCAAACTATTCCATAAGTGGGAATATGCTGAGCCATTTGAATAAGAAGTGAAGGTTGGTTACTTATAATCAGGGTTCTTAGGAGTGGCTCTGTATATTCACACTTTTTGCCCTCCTTTTCCTCTTTCTCATAATCCTTTTGGGTTTTTTCTCTCTGAGTGGTCTAGTGAAAGGAATTGAGGTGGTAGAAGGTGCTGCACCCTTTATAGAGCTTTGCCCTCAGAACATTCAATACATACATACTGAGGGGGGCAAAAAGGGGGTGCAAGAGCACTCGAAGGAACACTGCTTGGAGAAGGTTCTACTGTGAAGAGCCACTAAGCAGTGCAGTCCCCATAACCATAAACTCCAGTTGCAAGTAACTTTCATTTTATGCATATGAGGTTTCCCACTGAGTTCCCATTGATTTGAATTGGGTCAGGTGTCACATGCATAAAATTACTCATGGGATAAGGTTTTGCAGGATTGAGGCTTAGTGGGGTGACAGTTTAGTAATCATTCCAGAAGCTGACAGATACCTGAGTTATACTTCTTTAGACTTGGCGTTATGTGTTATGGCTATGTGAAATGCCGTACCACTCATCTGCATTCATATTTTGATGTGAACTTCATATAAAATAATGTTTTATTATAATAAAGGACACAGCATTTGTTACAAGAAAATGTCACTTAATTTGAGATTAATATTCTCCTCTTGTTCAATACACGTAGTCACATAGCCGTGTACTTTACAAACTAGATGTGTTAAAAACTTTTATATGTAACTGATTTTCAAAGTAGGAAATCCTGATCCTGTTTTAGTAATTGTATTTTTGTTATACTGAAAGACATAAATTTTAAATATTCATCTGGTAGATGTTGATGCAGCAGAATGATAGTTGGTCATTATAGCATTAATGGACGTATTTTCTGATTGGACAATCTTTGACGTACAAGAGACCGGTTTGTCCATGTGTGTTGTTTTTTAAAAGAATTCTAGATAATGTATTATTTCTAGCTAGTGACTGAAGCTTGACTTCATGTTTTTAATCGGTGCATAAAAATCAGTAATTGAAGAAACTGCTTGACTAACACTGGAGTAAAACACAATTTTAAAAAGAGGCATTTTCTTGTTCTCTCTCGCTTTTCTGACAAAGAATGCTGTAAAATAAAGCAACTTATTTTTAATTAATTTACTAAAAAGTGTTCCATAGGGAAAGAGAAATTGAGAGATAAGAAAGTGGTTTGATTTTTGATAGATCACATGAACCAAAATCTTAATCAGGTTTAGGGGAGCAATTTATTTCCCCTCAGATAAAATGGATAGTTTTAAGCAATTTTGTAAGAATGTACACCTTTGTTGATAGATTGTTATAGTATCTAGCCCCGCCTAAAGACACTGTTCAGTGAATTGAAGTTCATCTGTGTTATCTAATGATTAGTTTAGTCATCTTTGATATCACAGACTTATTTCCCAACTTTAATTGAAATGAAATAAAAAATAAATTTATAAGATTTCTCCTGAAATAGAAAAATCCCTAACAGATAGAACGATTAAAAAATCCATATGAAGTTATTTTTGGAAACTATCTTTCTCTTGTAAAATATTGTGTGAGCCATCATATACATGAAACAACACAGGAAAGGCGTGATGAGGGTAAGATAAATATCTCAGGATTTGAATAACATTGCAAACTCTTAACTAGTCCTGTTGCATTTTTAAAGACTAACAAGTTTATTACTCACATGAGCTTTCATGGGCATTATCCCACTTTGTCAGATATATGAAATGGGGAGAAGCATGTTAGGTGTAAATATATAAATACAGAAAAGGGTGGGTCACAATGTTGATGCAAACAGATCCAGAGGGACAGACTGCAGGCCAATCTCTGCAAAGTGGGTTTGAATAGGACTCTTGAATGGCTGAGTCATTACAAAAGGTGATTTCCTCCTAATTTATCCTCACAGCTCCTGTATACAGCTCTGGCTACCCTAACAAACTGTTTGAATCAATACAGCTTGTTCACTTTGCAGAGATTGGTCAGCAGTCTGTCCCTCTGGATCTGTTTGAATTAATATTGTGACCCACTCTTCTCTGTATCTATATATTTACACCTAGCATGGTTTTTTTCCCCCACTTCATACATCTGATGAAGTGGGATTATGGCCATGAAAGCTCATGTGAGAAATAAACTTTGTTAGTCTTTAAAAATGCCACAGGATTCCTTGTTTGTTTTGCTGAAACAGACTAACACGGCGGCTTCTCTGGAAATTGTAAACTATTAGAGTCCTGTGTGTGGCACCTTAAAGACTAACACATTTCTTTGGGCATAAGCTTTTGTTGGCTGTAACCCACTTCATCAGTTATATCTGAAGAAGTGTATTGCAGCCAATGAAAGCTTATGCTCAAGGAAATTTTTTAGTCTTTCAGGTGCCACAGGACTCTCGTTTTTCTTGCTCTATACATACTAATGTGGCAACCCCTCTGGAAATTGCAAACTATTCTAGCTTAACTTGGCTACCAGGATATCATCATATGTCCTTCCTCATTTCCCCCATCCTGATGTGCATCCTTTTAGTTTATAGGAGGCATAATCAAATATCTAGTATTTATATGTGTATATATTCTTGGTTAGGCATAACTGAGCTCATTGATAAATTGTGTATGCATATATGTGTGTGTGTGTGTATACATATATAATATACTGTGTATGTATTATAAAACACAAAAAGTGTGTGTGTACATGTAGTACTGTATTTTATATATATATATATATATATAAATCTCTCACACATTTTGTTTTTTTAACTCAGTTTTCATAGTAGGTTTAATAATATTAATTCAATGATTTCCAAAATTAAAATATGTTAAAGTTATGTCAGAATTGCTTCTAAATTGGTATAATTTTTGAACAATTTAACCTATTATTCTTCAATATCAGAACTCAATTTACAAACTACTGAAAATTGATATATTTAAACCAAAGAAAGAATAAATTTTTGTAAATAAGTAGACAAACACATTTTAAATACAAGGTAATAATATGAATTATATTGAAGTATTTTAGGATTTTGCTGTCATCATTTCTTTCATTTCTACATTGCAAAGTGCTGTCACAGAGGAAGAAAAACTAGTTGTTACTAACACATATCCTAAATGGAAGTGGAGGGGAAAGAAAAAGAAAGCACCATTTTAGAAAGGAGAAATAAGACTTTGGAACTCATTCTTTTATTATATATCTGCTTATTTACTAGAAATAATTACATGACTGAATTTCTTCTTGTCACTGAAAGTGGGGGGTGTTTATTCATTAAATGTTGTAAAGATGGAAATTGTGAGAATAATAATCTGATATATTGAAGTTAAACAAATTAGAACTGATTTATTGCTTCATCCTTCACCATTGAAATCTGTAAGACTTTAGTCACTGACATCAGGAGTCATAAAAAAGACTAATAATTTCAATTATTAATACTTCAAATGATTGTCAATGAAAAAATAAAGCCAGTTCTTTCACTGTTCTTCCCCAACACAAGACTCTTGCCATTAGTCCACTCATGACAATTGTTCATTTGTTAAACAGAAGATGAGAGAAGAGTAGTTTAGTATCATTAATATAAAGAAGAGTTCAATTTCTTAGCATGCTCATGTTTTTTCCAGCATTATCAAATAATCGCAAGTTTAAAAAATAAAGTGAAGTAAAGTTAAACCTCTTGTATCCACCCTCCTAAAATTAAGAAAGAATGTTTGTAGTTTAGAAAAGGAGGTTTTACAGCTGATTTATCTACCAGTAACACTAATAAAAATATAAGAAAGTTCAAGGTACTATATGGATTACACAGTAATTATTTCTCAGATTCTTCCTTTCATTTTATGTATAGGATTATCAACCTCTAGCATATCTTATTCCCAGTAGATACTGCTCAGTACCTGGAAGGAGCTGTTTTATTCTCTATAGAAATGTATTTGAAACTGTTTGTTCATGATGCAGCATTCTCAAGCCTTAATCAGCAAAACAACATGCTTAAACTAGAGCAGAAACACCCTCACCCCACATGGAGTATCAAGGAAAAGCTACTTCTAACGGTCTTAATGTTCCGAAAAAAAATATAATTATACACATTATTGTTCAGTGTGTGACAAATAGGTATAAATAGAGTGCTGTAGTACCAACCAGAATATTTTAGTAACTACATTCATTAGAATGTAGAGTGAATCTACATACTCTTTTTTTGAAAGTAGTGCATTTTCTGATTTCAACAGCTTAAATAATCAAAACAAACCTTGACCAACAGCATGTTGTTGGGTTCATTTCCATCAGAATGCATTCACTTAAGACCCATTCTTGCCCTCATTTAAATTTGCTCTAAATTTCAATGGGAGCAGGAGCAGGCTGCTAAAATTGTAAGCTTTGCAAACTGCTTCATGATTCAAGTGACAATAAAATAAATAAAGAGACTCAGCCATTACAAATTGCCTTTAATAATCCAGCTATTCATTTTAAACTTTGAGTTTTGACTGTTACAAATTGCTGCATGATTTGGTTGACAAAATATAATTTAAGTAAAGGAATTCCCCATTCAAAATTGTCTGGAACCAAACCATTAATCTTAACTCTCATGGAATTTGAGTTGCAAGTACACTGTGAAAATAACTTTCCTAACCGTTTCTCTTAGAGCTTTATTCTGGTCTTTTTGGCTTAGCTCAAGCATATCTTGATTTACAACACAATGACATCTGTCCTGAACCTTAAATACTGTGTATGCTACACAGCGTTGTATGAGCATATATAAGGGCTAGTAAGGGAGATTGAGTTACTGCCCAGGTAAAATCATTTAAAATGATAGATGTCAGATGCCTATGCTATACATAATTTAAATTCTGAGTGCTCAGGTCGTATCTCCTATGAGGTGAAATCGTCTTATGAGTGGGAATGAGGCGCATGACCTGAATGGTGGTCTTTTTCTTTTGAAAGACACATTGTGCCATAATGCCACGGCGCAGAATGGATCTTGCTATTCCTTTAACAAGATTGATCAAATGGCCCTGTCCCCATCAGCACAGCCATCTTATTACATAAGAAGATGGAAAAATTCCCCTGACTTCTTCTTTCTATGTCCATTCACACAGTATGAGTCAAAATTTTGGTACCAGCAACTCTACAGTTGGTTCCCCATGGCAGACCCTTATGTCTATGCAGATTCCCTTTGCAACCACTGGGGCTCAATGTGGGCACAGTATTTTGTCTCTATGGATTCAGTTGCAGAATTGGAGTCTTAGTCATTACAAGGCCCTTAAACAGCTGCCTTCATATCAAATTCTACTCAGAGCTACAATAATTCCATTAAAGTCACTAAAATTGCTCCAGCTTTTACTAGTGTTAGAGCAGGAACTAGTGCATAACTTTTATAAATGTTCAATTTTTGTGTCATATTTCATGTTATTAGTCACTGAAGATTCTGTCAGGTATGGTGCTGTGGTGAGTCCATTTGCCTTTGTGGAGAAATGTAACAAGTGCAATTTTGTAAAAAGAAATGTTGCTTGCTTCACTTTCTCTGATTTACATTGAGTAATGTGAATCCCAGATTTGAAACATTGACTCCAGAATCATAGCATGTGCATTCCAAAATAATTGTATTTGATGGAAGAGATTTATATGCTGCAATTTTTTTTTTAGTTTTTTGGTTTCTGGAAGAGAATGTTTGCAAAAGACTTTTTTTTTTTTTTGTATTTCTGATCTCTCTTCTCTTCTGAGAAGCAGTTTTGTTTGACTGTTTGCTTCTGCTGCATATCATTTTAAATATAAATTATTCATTTTGTTCATATGCTGTTTATGAAAATTCAAGATATGTAGGTACCCAAATGAATACAGAATATCGCTCTTAGTACCTAGCAAGTTTGCAGTATAGTTCATTCAACATTTCAGAATATAAATAAATGTAAATGTTTTTGTAGCTGAATAGGTATTGACATATTTAAATTATATTCATTAAGGAATTTAGGTGTGAAAAGAAACATTACATCAATCAATTTTCTTTATTAAAATAATACATTTATAAGGGCTGAATCAAAAAGGGTTGTTTTTATATTTTTAAAAACTATGCATGCTCCCTTTTTTCTTGTCCTTTTAAAATGTGAACATTCCTCTAAAATTTTGATCAATGTTACAAAACCTATAGAACATGCAGTTACTTTTAACATACTTTATAAAATAATATCTAAAACGTCGCATCATTAGCAGAGTCACATGTATGTTAGGATTGCCAGTTTTGCCTGATCATGCTGTGATGTGAGTCACATGACTCAGCAGAGAGCAGCTGTGCATGTTTCTACTGTCTTGCAATGGATAGGAAAGGAACATAGCTGAATAGCATGCAGGCCAGTCAATATCCATAAAAAAATTATTATATACGTATAGCTTGCTGAGGTAACCTGTGTAAAAGTGGTGATACGTTGCTCTACCTGGTTAAAAAGCACCAGAGCTGCATTCTTGATTGCTCCAGCTTGGTTTTACCCCTGTGAGAAGTAAGAATGGTAGGCAGTGAAGTTCAAGATTTCAGTACCTCGGCTTTTCTTCTTTTTGGAAATTCTAATTCAAACATGGCTTCAAAACAGCAAAAATATATTTACTAAATATTTTATCAGTTGGCAAAAAGGAGGACACATAATTATTTACAACAGAGTATGAACAAACATTCCTAAGGATCTACAGTAAATTTATATCTAGTATCATCAGATTAATATAAAATGTGGGATTCATATAAAATGTGCAGCTAAAAGCTGTTCTGTGAAGTTAAGAAACAAAAATGAACTAATTCCATAATAATATAGCTAGCACAGATTTGGAAAGTTTTAAAGATAAATCTTAAACATTGTTTTAGCTTTTGGCAGAATATTTCTCCCAATTTTTACCCTTGAGTTGTCTACTCTTCATTTAATTGACCATGTGCGTATTTTATCTTTCAAAACTGAATGCATATGATAAGCAAAACACTTTGAGGTTTTCTGTTGTGTACTTCCTGCCTCTATTCTTTTAACAGTAACGATAGAGTTTATATGTAGAAATACCTCACAAAACCATAAATTCTTGAATTTCTATCCAGATTGGGTATGATGAGGTAGTGTATTACATAAATGGTTATTTTAACATTAACATTATTTGTATATTTGGGTTTCTGAACATTTGGTACATTTGGGAAGGAATGGGCCAGCTTGATGCCCATCAGTGCCCTCTGAGACAGTGGGCTGACAAGTTATAGATCCAAGCTATCAGGCACTCTAAAGAAGCTGATGCTTTTGCATAGTGTAATGCCATTTGGGAAGGAACTGGTCCTTTTATTGGCCAGATGATAAGATTGGGAATTCAGGCTGTTGGTTTACACAGTCTGTGATCACACTGATCAAATCATTATGAATGATGATATATGTGCGTTTGCTAAGCGATTTACTAAAATTTTATTGCACAACAGAGTCAACAAGAGTCCAGGATTTCACTCCTTGTTTTGAGTGACTGTACCAATGCCCTCCCTGCTGGGGGGGGGCACAGGGGGAGCCTGGCATGCCCCCCCACAGGGCAGGGCAGAGCCCTGCCCACTCTGCCCCTATGCCCTGCCAGGGTCCCTGTCCCCCTTTGCCCCATTGTACATAGGTACAACGGGGCAAAGGCTGAGCCCCCTGGCACTGGGCAAGGGGTGCCCCCCCTGCTCCCGTGAACCTGCCCTAGGTTCCCCTAGCCCCTAGAAGTCGACCTAAGCGTCCAGTGTGGATGCTCTAGGTCGACTTTGTAAGTTTCCCCCAAAGTCGACTTAAAATTTAAGTGTAGACTCACTAAGTCGACATAAATTTCCAAGTGTAGACAAAGCCCTAGTCTTTAAAGTGAATGGGATTTGTATATTAGCAGTGGCCCACCACTTATTAAGAAAACCCCCACCTTCAGGCAGGTTTGCCAGGCAGCAGCTAGGGAAGGAAGTGCTGGGATGTGCTGAGCAGTTGCAAAGTCAGTTTTCCATGAACTGAAAAAAAATCTAGGACTTGGTTTTTCTTCTCTTACACACCAATACTAACCTCTGATTTATGCTCTCCCAGACCATTTACTGTAATAGTATTCTTGCTAGCATATTAAACACTTAATATTTGTTAACAGGTACAGAATACAATCACTGGATTCCGATGTGTGCAAAGGTTAACCCATTCCATACATTATACTGATTAGCAGGCATGTTTTGTATTAGGATTAACATCTATATGCTTGATCGAAGATCTTCTAAAAGACTCCAAGTTACCATTTAAAATTAGATATTCTCATTTTCTTGGTCATTGGGTAACATAAATCGATTTGATTTTCTCTGCATTTTCAGTGCTGAAATAGATTACTTTTATTGTTTTATCAGTTTGATTTTGTGCACCTACTTTTTGGAACCTCAGGTCTGATCAATTTAAAAACAATCCTGCCTTCTTCCACTTTAAATATAAAGTGAAGGCATATTCATTTTTACTCCACTCAATTCAGTTATTAACTCTACACCATGAACTTTTAATTTTCTTGAGCTAAATCCTATTTCCCGTATAAAGCACAAGTAAATAGTCCTGATGTTAATACAAGGGGCTGCCTAGGAGCAGCCTAGGGGCCTACCAACATAGCCTCAGGGTCTCTAAGCTATTGTTACTGTGTGTTCAAGGCTGTTGTAATCTTCCCATACACTACCTCCTGCTGAATGGTTGGGAGAAAAAGGTTTGGCTGTTGGATCCATGTAATAACATATCAACCCACCCAGCTCCCCAAAAACCATGTTTGCCCCTGGCACGTGGAACTGGGCTCCAACAATGGCTCCCTGAATACAGCCCCACATTCCACAAAGTGGCATTACAATAGTTCCACTATTTTCAGGCTCTTCTATATTCATATAGAGCCTGGGGGAGGGGAGGCTTAGTGTAAAGTAATTTGTGATATCTCAAGGCACTGTAAAAATTATAGCGGCTTTCATTGATGGAAATGAAATTCAAACTAGGCAGTTTTATTAAAAAATGAAGGTCTCAAGTTCACAGGCAAAAATATGCGTGCAGCTTCCCATTGTTCACATATAAACATAGATTTTCTTATGTGAACCTTGAACCACAATTTTAATTAATATGCTTCCAATATTTCAACTTGTGGATTTTTAGGGTCCACATGGGAAAGGCATGCCAGGTACACTAAATAGATGCTACCAGGGAGTCTGTTGGAAATACACATGGGTAGTGACAAAAAAGCTGCTATATTCCAAGTACATGTAACAGAAAAACGTTTAGCTGTATAAATGTTTCAGAGTAAATAAGGATTATATTCATGTACGAGTATCTTCAACGTGCCAACTGCTGAGACTTTTCTTAGATGTGAATGTGAAGAGCCTGTGGGAGGCAGCCATGTACAAATAAAGCTAGTATTATATCCTCCTATGCAGAATATTTAACTTAACCCTGAAGAGTTAGCCGTGCAAAAGACCTCCTTTGAGGGTACCATCTGCTATTTAGCTAGCAACCTTCAAGAAAAGGTGTAGCATGACTTAGAAGAATTGGGTTACTGTTTTGAAATGCAATGGGACATGTCTCTGGAAGAGCTGTAAGTGCATTATTATGACAGTAGCGAAACAGTTGTAATCAGGATTGTTCCTGTATTTTACACAACTTTGTTTCCAAAGACCAGTGCTAATTATACTGAACATTCAGACTACGTGTAGCATAACCCTGAATACTCTGATACCCAGTCGATTAATTGTTTTATGGAGACACAGTTGCCATCCAAAGTGAAGAGTGTAATTTAGTTTTCATTATAATCCCTTTTCCCCAGATATACTAAAAAGGTAATTTCCATTTCATATTTAGCAAGTGTAGGCCAGGGAAACTTTTAAAATCAAATCTGAGATGAGTTGGATAAGTTACTCTTTGGAATATAGGACTCAGAAGTAATAGTTATTTTTTTAAATAATGTCAAATGCTTTTGCTGCATTTTATCCAAATCACAAACTGTTCTAGAAATTTTTAATGAGATTTGAATGATTTTAGTGAGATTTCTAGACCACACAAGCATTTTCGAGACAGAGAAAGGCATATTTGGGAAGTTATTTATACACTGGCAAATCAGTCTCTCTCTCTTTCTTGTTAACATAAGTCTCTAGCCCATTTTCTGTGGAAACAGCCTTGCGAAAGAAAACTGATTGCTAGAGTGCTTTTGCACTGTTATTTATCTGGGAGTAAAAACAGGAAAATCAAAGTCCTTTCTCTCAGCTGTAATTTCCAACTAAAATACCTGGTCTTGGCATCTTCCCTCCTGTACTTGCCTTGTCAATGGAGATAGTCAAATAAATGTTTCGAGTGCTCTTCCCTAAGATATGTGCTCTTAATGTCAGAGGTTGTGCCCCAATGATACCAGAAAAAATGTTTAATACTTGTACCTGAGTCAAGATATCTTCGCACAACTCTTTCCTGGTAAAATGGAGGGGGTGTTTTCTGTTGAAGGGGATGTTTTCAGTGTCATTCAGTGGTTTGGGGAAGGGAAATGCTGTCTCACCTTGACCTCTGGTTTTGAGGTACTGGACCTTTTTCCCAGCAAGAGTTATGTTTTAATGGAATCCCTTGAGAGAGAAAGTAGAGTGGATGATGTTATATATCTCCTGAGAGGTCTAATTTTTAAACACTGGCACAGGAGACAAGTGTAATCTTCAGCCTCCTGCATACAGAAGACAGAGAGTAGAAGAATAGGTATGGGTCAGGCTGGTGGCAATAGAATCTTCACAACTTGCTCATCAAGCATCAGAATTGTTACACACAGACTACCGGCAAAGGGCAGGTGGCAGTATTTCTACTCACATATAAGAGGAACAGGCAGTGGTATCTTCCTAGACAGTGAGAGCCAGAGCTAATCCAGGAGGGAGGGATGAGAAGTAATGGGGCATGAGATAAAGAAACATGGATTTCCTAACTTCCATAGTACCATTTAAAAGTTATTTCTTTAATTACCCAACATATATTTCTACACTCTGTAAATGTGTATATTTGAATGATGGATAGCTAACCATTGCCAATAATAATTCACGAACAGAGCAGTTGGACTCCAATTTCCCTTGGTACTAGTGATTACTACAGTCCTATGGAGATCCTAAATTTCCAGTGCCATCCTGCCTCCCCATGCAGAGTGCTTGCAGAGCTCTTAAGATCCACGTGCTTGTGCTGATGAATTTTGAGGTCTTCATCAGGCAGCTTCCATTCAGCCAAAGTCATTTGACCACTTCTTTCTTAGATTCCTTGTATTGACTCTTGCTTGCAGGTTTCCTGAAGACTTAATGATTCATCTAAAGCCTGCATCAGGAACCTGGTTCATGTTTATATTCTAAGGAGACTATAGAATAGCTAAAGGAATAAAGAGCTTAGATGGAGAGATGGAATAAAGATATGGAATCTGAAGAAGCAAATGGAGTATGGAGAAGCTGACTTGTAGAAGTCAGCTGGGAAGTCAAAGTCCATACAGAAGTTCTGATATCATCAGGTGACTTAACTCTGTCCCACTCCCTGACTCCAGTTGCTCTCCAGAACTTAGGAGCCTCCCTGGTTTCTAATGCATATAACAAACTTTTTTAAATTCTAAGGAATTTCTCAGAAAAAAAGCTTTGCTGGATTAGAGGAGAGCACATATCATTATACTTTAAAATGCAACCATTAGAAAACCAGTAAATTTAGAAATACGCATCATCTTGAAAGTAATTCAACCATTTGAAAGGTCAAAAATATACAGGCAATGTCATACAAACAATCTTAATTGACGGGGAAAAAGGAACTCTCAGGTGACCATATACATCCATACCAAAAATATTTATCTCATTGTTGACCACAAAACTCCAATGGTTTATTCCTAACCTTCAAATGGGTATGCTGTGACAGACTGCTTTTAAAACTGTGTAATTCATAAAAAAAGATACACTTTACATATAAGACATATAGTATATAGGTAGAGCCCTGCAAATCCACAGATATCCGCATCCACAGATACAATGTGGATATCCGCAGACAATTTTTTGTGGATGCAGATAGGATACAAATCCACATATTTGCATCTGTGCAGGGTTAGAGCCCTGCAAATCTGCGGATATCCGCATTATATCTGCATCCGCGGATACAACGCGGATATCCACAGACCATTTCTTGCAGATGGAGATTGGATGCAGATCCACATATTTGTATTCACACAGGGCTCTACATATAGGGACTAATGGAATACGATTTTTTCATAAATCTAAGTGTTACGGACTGATGTTGAAATATATGGCATTCTTTGAAAATATGGGAATTGTATGGCTGTGACTGAGAGAAACTAGCCTATTGTTTAATATATGAGTAAGGGAATGTAGAGATCCTCTGCAGGCAATACAAAGATTGAAATTTAACCTGGAATATAGAGGTATATACACATTAATGGACAAGCATTAATGGGAGAAATTCAGAGTGTGGATATGCAATTCCAAAGGAGCATTAGAAATAACATCTGAGAGACAGAAGTTGGAAAAGAAGGTAGCATACACTATGGAGTAAACTTGGAATACATATGGAATACATAAAATGCACATTTTATGCTAGAGGCCAAGTTAGTGATACAGATGCTGGACTTGACCGAATTTATCAATATGCTAATGAAAAAGAGGTCTTCAAGATTAGAATTCTAATGCAGATTGCTCACACCTTGACCTCAAAATCTCCCCAGAGTATAAAGGGAATGAAGGAAAAGAGGAGTGAAGCTCTAGGGAAAGAGAAGGAAGTTCCTCTGAAAGACACAAGGTCACAGAACCAGTGACTAGAACTTTAGGATGCCAGAGAGAAGAAAAATTACTTGAGAAACTAATTGACACAGAGTGCTAAAGCTGTGAGCCTCATATTTTCTTTAAACAGAAGTGATTAGTCTTCAGAGGTGAGTGTATGGAAGCCTTAGATCTAAGTGTGTGTTTGAATCCATTTAGATTTTATTCTTCTCTCTGTTTTTAAAATATGTTTCATTTGACATTTTTTGAATCATTGACTATTTCTGAGATAATTCTCTGCAGTTGATTCTGATGAGAGGTCCTTCAGATCCTGAAGGAAGTTAATTATGGGGCTTATGCCTAAGCCCTAGTTGGGTTCTTATTCAAAACTGCCAACCAAGGTGTTTTATATTAAGTATTCCATAAGGTACAGTTGGTTCTCTGTCTGTGATCAGCCTGAACCATAGGAAGAATCTGAAGACTGCAGACAATAGACTAGTTTGAAGGGTCAAGGTGACACATAATAAACAATTATTCCTCACAGTTCAGTAAAGTTATACTGATTATATGTGCATTATTAAACAAAAAACTATATAGCAGACTACCCTCTTATACCATACACAGTCATGAATGTGTAGCTCCTACATAGAAAAAATAAAACCTACTGTAATGATGAAACATCACACATATTGCATACTTTGCGCACTCTTCCCACAAACTGGACCACAACCTTGTCTATTTTAAGCGCAGGATGTTTACAGCCATATATCGAGCCCTGGGTTTCTAATACTTTTTAAAAATAATTACAATGTCCTTGTAAATTTGTATCAGATTTATTTTCCTATGACTTATCTGTACTCTGAGCCATATACCATAATTCTTCAGACAAACTTTTCTTTGTCTGAAATTATTATCTATATCCATTAAAATACAGGGTGTCAGCCATGTCTATTTTGAGGACGCTGTTGGTTTTTGCTTTTAATTTGGTAACTTTTGTCAGCTTTTTTGCACAATAGCCAACATTTAATTACAGTAATAGTAGTATCATTTTTTTCATGTAAACTACCTCTATATTTATATACAATATAATGGTTATTCTGTACTCCCACATTGCTTTTTTAAGTCTAAATGATACTTCAGAAAGATATGGAATGTTCCATGTCAGCCGGCAATATTGTCTGAACTAAAACTCTTCAGTAAGATTATTTACAACAATTTTCAGCTGATCTAAACACCAGTCATTGGTCTATTTATACTGTGATGACTTAATATTCACCTTTAAAAATTGCCCACATATATATTTTACTTTTCATATATAAATTAGATTCGGTTTGTGCAGATAGTTACCCTTCAGCTATAGTACTCAGGGCCTGTACAATTCTCAGATTTCACAAGCATTGATCATTAGTATAATTAATACTGAAATGATGGCTTATGAAACTTGCATCATTTGCTAAAACTTCACATAATAAAATTTGAAAGAAATGCCATATTTATAAATCACACAACTGTTGTAATAAGTAAGCTAATAAATAGACTACTAATTTTTCTGTTTACCAGTCTTACAGTAAAAATGCAGCATCTAAGGAATCCAGAGGCATCATTAGGTGGATCAGTGCTAAATTATCATATACATTACTCTACATTGTAGTTTTTTATATCATACAACAAGAGTAAACAGTACTGGAAATGAAATTAAATAATGAATAAATAAGTGCATAATTTACAACTTATTTTTCATATATAAAAAATCCTACCTCTTTGCTTTCTTCTATATCCGACTCACTGCTAAACTCTTCTGTGTTTACATTTTCAAAATCTGATTCTCCAACAGCAATAGGTACTGTCACAGTGAGGCCCGGATTGTTTATGAATGACATATAATCATTTTCTTCAATTACATATTTTTCCACACTGCTGCCTGTTCCTACACCACTGGTAGTTCCATTCCCATCTCTAAGACAATTAAGATCTTTGCTTATTTCAACAACAGTGTGGTTGGAAATGCAACTGTCTTTCTTGTTGTTTAGATCTTCAAGTGCTTTGATTTCCTCTAAAGCTTTTTGCTTTCTAACAAAGGCTTTTTGGACAAATTCCTGTAATTTTTTTTTCACATAATCTATTCCCTTCTGAATCCTTGCCACGGCAATCTGTAGATTGTTCATTTCATTATCATCATCTGTAGCAGCAAGGTTATCTGAGCTAAATGAGCTCAGCAGCAAGGCTAGAAACAGGTTCAAAACCTAAAAAATGAGAAAACATAGCTTTATAATATATATGAGTATACCAGAAATTAGTGTTTTTAAAGGACATTATCAAATTAAAAATCACATACTCTATTTGTTTTAAAAGACAAACTTCCTTAATTTATTTTGGATAATGTTGTAACAATAATAAACATGAAAGAGTTTTATAAAAACCTCACTTTTTTTGTTTGCTGTCCATCTTTACCTAGATAATGAAAATATACCGTTAAGTTTTTGGTCAGTTTAGCTTCCAGGTTTTTGCATACTGGTACATTGCTGCCATGCTTGAATTCCAAACATCTCAAGATAATGTTTATTCATTTATAGCTTTAAAAAGTTCTGGCTACCTGTGTCACTGAAAGTATTGACAGAACACTGTCCAAGCCCTTTTGAAAAATCTGGTAGAATTTAACAAGGATGAAACAATAGAATTCTATAGAAATTATTCTAAAAACCTACCTGATTTAATGGTAAAATTTTGTTGTCCTTAGATTAAGAGAAACTCTTTAAGAGTTTTCTAGCAGGAATGTAATTTTCAATTAAGTTTTATAGAAAGGTTAACATTCTTTATTAAATCCTAATTACTGCCATAAAGAGTATTTTAAAAATTTTGCTTTTTAAACTCAATTGCTTAGAATACCACTTAGGAAATGATAAGTAAATTATTGTATATTTCAGTTTTGCTTGCTTTTCCATTTAGCACACAATGATTTCCTCTTCTTTTCTATGGGAATTTGAAATTAAAATGGACTTCTTTGTTCACCAGAAATATTAATGAGGCCAGTATCAATACTGTCCTGAGAATACAGTTTATTATTTATACTGTAGGCTAGTAGATGTCACACAAAAAGAAAAAACATTAATTATGTTATTTTACCAAGATCTTCAATAATCTCAGGCTATTTTCTTTTAAATGTTCATAGCAATGGACAATCAGATATCTATAGCTAAGTAGATATATTATATATAAGATAGCTATATATCAAACAATCAAGAATAAACTTCCTCACTTGAGTACACTTTTTAAAGTGGAGGGGTCTGGATACTTTAAAGGTAAAGGGATATGCATACTTTTTCATCTAGGACTAGAAGTTGTCATCTGATGTCTGAGTAGCTGTGATCTCAGCCAGTGTATTTCCTAATGAAGAAGCATCCACAAAAATTTAAGAAAAACACTGAGTGATGTAAATCCAGGACAGATATCAAACAAACAAAATCAATCACTGTTAATTTGGTGTGATGAAACGTTCTGCATATACAAAGGTGTCAGATCTCTACTTTCTAATCTATGAAAGACCTTACACACTCAAAACTTGACTGAAGTCATAGAAATATTTGTACACACGAGGAATTCAGGATCAAGCTCAAATATTATTCCTGAGTAAAAAGAATAATATTAAAATGCAGAGCAGGTTGCGAGCAATCTAGAGCTCTGCACACTTTTACTGACTTCACTAATGACCTAAGGATGAGTTTTCTAAGTCACAGAAATGAACAGGGTTGCCATGTTGATTTCTGTAGAACTTTTTCTCTCTATCTCTCTTTCATATGCAATAAAACACATGTCCAAAAGAGGATGAGAATGTCAACACAAAGTATATTACAAAAATGGACAATAAAAGAAACTTAAAACTGAAATAAAAAGCAGTAGACTTTATCTTACACATTACTTCCCAGTTAGAAACACATTTTTTTTAAAGTTCTAAATTAGCCAATTTAATTTACATTGGGCAAAAACTTGGCAATCTAGCTGTCAGCTTGGATGTGAATCCTATTCTGAAAATACAAGTAATCATTATGTCACTTTATTCTTCTAGATTTGTCATAAAAATATCTCAAAGTATTTTTAGAGGAATCCACAAATGGTATAGTTTTAAAACAGAAGTTTTTCAGCACACGGTGGGTGGAGATGCATCTTGCTCTGGGAGTTTGGTTTATAATATATCTAAAGAGTGACAATGGTCAACATTTGAAAACTTACACACCTACTTAGGTACCTAAAGTTATGCACCTGAATCCAATATGTGCTACATAATTAAGCACAACTGAATAATTTACAACATTTAATTGTGAGTGCATTTTTTTATTAATTTAAGCCAGAATCACAATTATTGTGCATTAAAGATGTTATACAGTCCACATAAGGCCTTGTGTTAATAAGGACATGCTGTGGAGCATGTATTTTCTAATCCAGGGATAAGAGGTGATAGAATCAGAGAGGGCTAGATTATTTCTTCATATACATATCTGAGCAAGGGTTGGGTGGTGTAGCATACACAGCACCAAACCTGATTCATGGATTCCAAGGCCAGATGGAACCATTGTGATTATCTAGTCTGACCTCCTGTATAACACAGGCCATTGAATTTCCCCCAAATAATTCTTAGAGCATGTCTTTTAAAAAGCGTCATGTCTTGATTTAAAAATGGCTGGTGATGGGGAATACACAATAACCTTGGGTAAACTGTTCCAGTGGTTAATTATCCTTACTGCTAAAAATGTATGTCTTATTTCCAGTCCAAATTTGTCTAGGTTCAGCTTTGTGGGAGACACTGTGACTCAGATAACACCTCTGAGTTAATTATTTGCTGCTAACTCATTCCAAGCATGGGAGTAAGTGGATGTGCAGTATCTGCTTATTCTTGCACACTTCGATTCAAATTTAGGGTACTCCACACTGCAGGGAGGGGCGGGGGGAGAACGATCCTCCCTCTCTCCCCTCTGTGTGGGCTTTGTAGTCTGAGTCACAATCTAGCCCACGCAGAGTTGTTTACAAAGTAAGCATGGAAAACCTTTGTTAAATGCATTGTACACTTTTTTGCCTCAAAATAAGTATCTGAAAAATTTTGATTACATACCACAAGGTTTCCAATGACCATGACCAGCATGAAAACAATAAGGCACATGGTTTGGCCTGCAACCTCCATGCAGTCCCACATAGTCTCTATCCATTCTCCACACAGCACTCGGAATACAATCAAGAAAGAGTGGAAAAAGTCATGCATGTGCCAGCGTGGAAGTATGCAATCTGTAGCAATCTTGCAGACACAGTCTTTGTAGCTTTTACCAAACAACTGCATACCAACCACAGCGAAAATGAAGACAATGATGGCCAGCACCAACGTCAAATTTCCCAAAGCCCCCACTGAGTTACCAATAATCTTTATCAGCATATTTAGTGTTGGCCAAGATTTTGCCAACTTGAATACTCGGAGCTGAAAAACAAGAGTAAAGGAATGTTTTTAGTACTAATTACAATGAAGCTTTGAATGTGTATCGTGCATGTCTGTCTATAAAATGTTCTGTATTAATATTTCATTTCATGATTTTAGATGCCATTTATCCAAATTTTCAGTAGATGCAGTCTACACTATATTTTGCAATTCAGAACCTATAGGGCTTGTTCCTAATTAAAGTTTAGAAATGTGAATATAACTTTTAAAATCAACTAAAGAAACCAGTATGTGAGGCTATGACTTGTAATGATACTAGTAAGAGAACTAGACACGGATATTTTAAATGTGAAAATATTTCAGCTACTGACTTTTAACAGTCTTAACATTTTTCACAAAGATTTAGGAAAGTCTAATGGGTTATCTGGAGATTAAGAAAGACATGGTGTAATGAATGGGGAGGAAAATTCCATATTTAATGTGAAAAAATTTGAATCAGGATTACATTTGGTTAGTTATTGCAATTTATTCTCCTTGTGGCTGCACATGAAAAGAACCCAGAAACTTAAACGACTGTGTAATGCATCAGCTCATCTCTCATGGTGTCTGCATCATTTTGAATTGACAGCACTAGTACTCCTTGGACTACACTGACAGTCTTTCCCCTTTTGATACCATTCAAGGTACTGGTAAACCCTAAAGGGACTCAAATCCGTTTATCTGAGAGATCATCCAGTATACTATGTAACATTTTCTGTTTGATTATGGAATTAAATAATCCAAGTCAAACACCTAAGAGTGTTTTTAGCAAAAGGTTCCGACCTCTGGAACCTGTTCTCCCTAGAGATCTTTAAGAGCCTATTTATTGGTGAACTTTCTTGCAGTGGTCTGCCTAAATCTGTAGCGAGCTTGAAACAGTCATACTAAGAGATATGACATACCTTGTTCCTTTTACCGATGTGTTAGTTTAGAAACCCAATTATGATTATTTAAAGGCTCACATTGTAAACTATTCATGGCTCTTGAAACCATGTGGGAAAATGAAGAAAAGGTCATAATACTAAAATCTGTATAATCTGTTGTGAGGGACAACTCATTATATATGGTACCAAGAATGGATATCATATGATAATCACCATTTTCTCTCCTCCCTCAATGAAGCCCAAGGAGCCTAACAGAACCTGACAAGGCATGTCAGCCCCACCAATGGGAAGCCAAATCAGTGAGCACACACAATTATATTTTTAATATCTGCACGAACTGCTGTGAGCAAGTTTCAAAGGGGTAGCCCTGCTAGTCTAGTTCAGCAAAACAAACAAGGAGTCTTGTAAAACCAACAAGGAATCTAGTGGCACTTAAAGACTAACACATTTATTTATCGCATGAGCTGTCATGGGAGAGATCCCACTCCATCAGATGCTTGAAAATGGAAAAAAAATTCAGGATAGGAAAGAGGCATAAATGCAGTGAGCAGCAACTTATTTTGGCAACTCACATAGCAGGAGCTTATTTGGTGGTTGGGGCTTCTGTGGGAGGTGAGTGTGGAGTTGTTTTCCATTTGAACTCCTGAATGGAGAGGAATATGTTGCACTCCTTCAGGGTGTATAGTAGTATACACTTCCCACATCAGATGCAGTGCTCAACTTGAGGGGCCGTCATACTTTCATCAACATAGATCTGGGTCTTACAGGAACAATCTAGTTTTAGTCTAGTCTTGATATGGTACTGTTATATCTAATGGAGTTCACTGTAATTGTTGCTATATTTTATCCTCTTTTGTTGCATACTTTTCCCATTGAAGTAAATGTATTACTAATGATGAATGGATGAGGAGCTATAGAGAATGCAAAATGTCTGGAAGAAGGGGGTCAAGTCAGATCTTAACTAATGATTTTCTGGATTTTTTTCTCGATGTATTGGTAATTATGTGCTTGCACAATCTTAACTAGCTTTTAATAAATGTATTTGATTGGGGAAGACAGATGGATAAAGTACATATACAATTATATTGTATATATCTATATAAATATAAAAGATACATGATACTGCCTTATAAATTACATGCCTCTGTCTAGCATGATGATATCAAATCTCTAAACTTTTTCATTCTGTTATTTGCTGTATTGTTGCTAAAAAGACTCGAAAAATTCCACGGTTTTCTCTCTCAACTGATAAATCAGATTAAATTATTAATCAGAAATTAAAAATGTGATAGTATATCTCTCTTAATTTAATTTGTTTTAAAGATTTTAAAGCTTAGTTTCAATGAATTTTAGGAAGAATTATATGGCTAAAATATATAAAAGGCTGAAAATGTAGAGGTGGGTATATCTTGCTGCCTAAGTGTTACAAATAATGACCAATATCCAAGATGTAAGCATTCTGAACCTGACTTAAAAATTTGAAATGCAGGGAAAAAATGCTCAGTTGCATCCACAAATACATTATATCTAATTGTAATGAAAGCAAATATATGCAAAAAAAATTAAGCATGCCTTTCTGAGTGATTGTGAATGCTTAATTTTCAAAATCAGGTCCAATAGTAATAATAGTAAATCTATATTTTTAACACAGAGCTTAGTTGGCATGTACAGATCCCTGATATTTTAATCTCTATTTCGATATTTTCCCCATAAACCTCGATAATTGATACTGTATTTTTCCACTGATGCTATTCCATATTGCATTGTGCATGCAGTTAAAATGTAGATTTTCAGAATGTGCCATCTAAACATAGTGTGGCTGAATTAATGAGCATATTTAGGACCTGTAAATAAAAAAATCAAATGTTATTAATTAATATATTTACCAGTCTGAATGATCGGAGAACTGATAATCCTTCAACATTTGCAAGACCAAGCTCCATTAAACTAAGGCTGACAATAATACCATCAAAAATATTCCAGCCTTCTTGGAAATAATAATAAGGATCCATGGCAATTATCTTTAAAACCATTTCCGCTGTGAAGATCCCAGTAAATACCTAAATGCAAAATTTAATTAATTAGTCTAATTTTGTTGGAAGCTTGTTTATAAATGTAGACTAATAGACTTTAAAACAGAAGGAACCATCATGATCATCTAGTCTGACCCTCTGCACATTGCAGGGCACAGAACCTTGCCCTCCCACTCCTGTTAACAGATCCCTAAATTCTGGCTGAGTTACTGAAGTCTTCAGATCATGATTTTAAAAATTCAGATTACAGAGAACCCATTATTTATATTAGTTTGAAGTGGCAAGTGACCTGTACCACATGCTGCAAAGAAAGGCAAATCCCCTGAGTATTCGTCATTCTAACCCAGGGAAAAATTCCTTCCTGACCCCAAATATAATGATTTTAGACACTGAGCATGTGTCAAAACCCACCAGCGAGACATCCTCAGTCTATAACTATTATAGGTAACGAATTGTTATATATCTACATAGTTCCTAAATATTTTTACACACTAATATTCAGTAATTAAAATCAGTGACTGAAAGATTTACCTTCTGACATTTACTTGGTAACTTATGTGTTATTAGTTGGTACTTTCAGTCCAGATCCTACAGGATACGTCAAATAATAACACAAATTGACAGTAATTTACATCCTTGATGGCAGTCTCAGAAGAGAGAGAGTTTAAATTAACTTTCCCCCAAAGGTGGCTCCTTCAAGTCAGAGCTGGAAGTATGGAGATGGAATAGGGTAGAGATGCTTGCTTTGTCTGGGGTGTACCTGCTCTGTGGATAAACAGAGGATTCCATCCTTCAGAGCTGTCAATCTAGCACCTTCTGTGAGCTCCAGATTCATATAGGCAAAAAGGCTGTTCAAAGCCTAGAACTGTATGACAAAGGCCACAGCCTATATGACAAAACTCCCATTGATTTTAGTGGGGCCCGGAGTTTCGCACCTAGAACTCTTTTGCACTAAATACTGATAAACAGCACGTACAGTAACAGGAGTTGATTTTGAAGCAAATTATATAGTGCCAGATATATCTGAATGTTCTGCAATACCACAGAGGTATGTCTGTGATTCTCCTCGTTATCTGCTGAAGCAGGAATTGTGAATTCATTCGTCACACTATGATTGTGTAGTTTCTTCATCCCATTTGCTCTCAGCCTCACAGCAGCTATCTCTATGGCAGGAGGAGTGACCTTTTCCTCTGCTATGAAATTGTGATGCTGTGGGTGACTGGGCCTAAATTTAGGAATTTCAGAAATTGGGAATACAGTATCTGCAATGCCATTAAAAGGTTACTCGTCAAATGGTACATACCAATATTTTTAAAAACTACTACTTTTCAGAAATAGCAAAACTATACAGTTAAACAGACATTATTGAAGGGAGATGACAGCATAATCAGAGGAAAAGGAAGACAACTACAAAATAGTTACAGTCAGGGCTCAAGAGACTTAGGTGATAAATGAAAAACAAATTTTAAATACAAATTTCTCCTTAAATACACAGATGCATTGCCCACAAATAATTTTTCTTGGACTTTTATTGCACCATCAGAACTACTAAAAATAGAACATTTTAGCTGAAGTTAATTACTTTTCTGATCATTTCTGGTATTCTCAATCTGAAATGACTAATTATTAAAGTTTGTAGAAAGCGAATCATTATATTTTGTAACTATTTTTTCCTTATCATTACAATACTGCAAGAGCACAGTCTTCTGGTTGTTGCTTTATAATCAATCTACTAACAATATAACATGATGCCATCAATAAATACTAAATTAATATTCTTTTGATGAAAACTACCAAATGAGGAACTGAGGATTTAATTGAAATCAGGAGAGATGGCATTCTCTGCATACACATACCCCTAATTAAGGTTAATGAATTATTAGAATGAATAGTGTAGAACCTACTTGTTTGCATGCAGAGAAAAGTAAATGAGGAACTCAAAATGGAACAGAAGAGAGAAGCACCTTGGACTGGCAAATGGCTGGAGTAAGACAAACTAAATTAATCTTTTCAGAGACAGGTAGCATTTTGGGAAAGAATATTCTGGAATGCGTGATGAATACAAGGAAAACATGAGTGATTTCAGTTTGCTGCAGGAGGGAGGACATCATATTGTATAAAAGGGAATCTCAGACTGTTATTTTAGTTTTCTTTGTTTACATGTTCTATTAATATGCAGTTTTGTAGGGTCACTGTCAAAATGTAAACATTACAGAAAATGTATCTGTTCTTTAAAACATCCTCTTCCTGTACAGCTTGTCAATCCTTCTAAATCAGTGTTCAGTATGAATAGAAGCTAGACTTCTCAACCTCCACCTGACAATCAGTCACTTGGCTGGTTTCATTTCTCAGGTGTACATATGACATGAGTCAGTGCATACTCTCTACAATCCTGTATGCTGGTAAGAGATTGAAAATTTATAAGAATCCTGTTCTCAATCAAAGGATTCTTGCAAATAAGCATGAGAATGGCAGGTAGAGAGAATGAGACAGTATAGTATGTATGTGTTTCTAACACATTTAGATTCACCAATCCCACTTCCTTCCCAACCTGGCAGATCTTATTTTTCAGAAGGACAAGTGTGCATAGCCCTAGATCTATGGGTGAGGTTTTAACAAAGTGTCCAGATAAATATATAAAATTGGCACAACAGTTCTGAACAAGCAACTGTCATATATACTTAGCTTTTCTTTATAGTGGGATGTTTATTTAGTATCAATACTACCATACTATACTACCATATCAATACTACCATACCACCTTTCATCTGGATCACAAAAAATCACAGAACTAGAGTTGCAGGTTAGGGAGAATGCCATTATTGTCTAAATCAGAACATTTATGGTAATGTGTTCACTTTCATGAACATTTGCACAGAAATATCCATTTTGAGATTTCTGAAAGTTTGTTTCAGAATTCCAGAATTTTATTTTAAATTTAATTTGACAGGTTTTGAATTTTTATTTTTGCATTATTTCATAGCATGTGAGCATTACCACTGCTATTGACATGACATAAAATAATGGCTGAAATATTCTGTTCTATTTTTCTATATTAAAACATCATTAATGACAGGTGCAACTTACTACTGATTGAAGAAATCCTTTGATGTAGAAAAAATAAAATGTTTCAATCAGTAGTATGTAGCAGCTGCCCTTAATGATGCTTAAAATAAAATAATAATAGTAATTTAAATTATGTCAAGTTAGAAAATGCCAGTCACCGCATAATGGTATGAAATAATGTAAAATAATATAAAAATTGGAGAAGAGGGAATAAAATATAATTCTAAATAAAATGTCAGAATTCCAAAAATAAGTTTTTCTGAAACAGAATTTTTTTTTTTTTTTTAAATTACAGTGCACAGGAAATTTAAAAATATGTGTTTTTGTTGTGAAATTCCAAGTTTCAAATTCCACCTTTAAATAGTATCCCTTTCTTCTAGTGATATTATTGATAAATTTACAACTACTTGGACACTTTCTGATATGGGATAAAATGTAACTTTCTAGTTTGCTGAGTATTTTTCGTTTCCTAAAGTGACAGTGGCATATTGGTAGCAAGAGGAATGCCATTTCCAGAAGTAGTACTTTCAAATCAAAGTAACTGACTACAATTCAAAGAGCTATTCTGATAACGGAATATTTTATTAGATTTCTGACATTAGAAGAATATTTTCTATGCAAAGAGTGTCAGCACCAAGGGGAGAGAATTAACTCATCATTTAGCAGCTAATAAAGACAAAATTTAATATAGGCTTCAAGGAATCTGTCAAGCAATTTACATATACTGAAGATTATACTGTCAAACACTATTCAATGATTTCATTACAACTCAAGATTTTGGCCTGATCATGCTCCAATAGAATTCAGGTGCAAATTGGTCTCAGTGGAAGAGGTCACTTATCTGTGAGAGTCCAAGATACACTCTCTAACTTGCTTATAAAAGGCTGTCTGGAATTAAGTTAAAACAATCTTTAAAGTATATATAATGAACACTGACTACAAACTTCCTTTTAGGAGAATTAAGTTTTACTCACCACCTGCTACATTTCAAGTCACTTACCAGGTTTCCCACAGTGAGCACACTGCTGAACTGTTCTGTCATTGGGTAATGTTCCATAGCCATAAACAATGTGTTTAGAACAATGCAGATAGTTATTGCAAGATCAACAAATGGATCCATCACAATCAAATTGACTATATGTTTTACTTTTAACCATGGGGTCCAACAGTCCCAGATCAAGAAAGTGTTTGCAAATCTGTACCAACATGGTGGACATTTTTGTCTAGATTCTTCAAGTTCTGAAAAAAAAGTGTGCAGTGTTAACTTATAAAACCAACAATTTCCCTAACATAACCATTAAAAGTTTTTAGTATAATTTTTTTTTTAAAAACAGCCCTCATTACCTCCTCCTCCTGCCCTCCCTCTCTCCCCCCCAATGTCATGGCACTGTTTAGTAGAATTTGAATCTGAGTGTAAACGATGAGGGGGATAGGTCATAAGCTTTCCTGGGCTGGAACCTACTTTGTCATATTCATCAGAATCTGGGTGCACACGCTGCAAAGGGCATCAGTAAGTGGGGAACAATTTCCAAACTTCTTTATAAACATTGGTGATAAAGGTCTTCCTGCACTAAGGTAGAACAGGCTGGCTGGATGAAATAATCAAATTTCTGAACGTTTAGCTAGTCAGAAGACTGACGGAAAGGATGATTGCCTGGAACCTGCAGCAGAACCAGGCTCCAGGCACTCTAACAAGCCCAGCTGACCTGTGATAGGCTACTTAATTGGCTACACCATGTGATTGATTGGAGAAGTCAAGAGACCAGCTCTTAAGCAGGCAGCTGTTCAGCAGCTGCTCAAAGCATTTGCCCATGGCTGTGTTAGTTCCCGCCCTGTCTCACTCCAGATAACCTCAGCTCTGGTTACTGATGTCTTACTTTGACTCTGAACCTTGGCTCCACCTCCTAACTCTGGGTCTGATTCTTGGCTTTGGCCTCTAAATGACTCTGGGCTGTGACTCCTGTTGACTTACATCTACTCTAACCACTAGCCCCAGATACTCAGATCCCAGTGAGACTACGAAGGATTGGTCAGGATGACATAGGATCAAATCTGTCTGATTTTTCTGGCTGCCCTTGCTAGTAAAGGAAGAGGGGGTAAGAGGTCACAGGGAGAGCGTTTTTCATCTGAAGACAGATATGACAAAAGGAAGAGCTTCCATATTTGGGAGAAGAATTGGCCCAGAATTTTGCATAATGGGAAACAAATAGGCCCATCTACCTATAATGCTTCATTTAGAGACATCGAAAAATTTGTACTAACTTCTTGTATGAGTTCTGTATCCACTGAAGTCAAATCTAGCAGAAAGATAGACTCTGTTGTCATCTGAGGTTTGCAAAAATGCTTTGGAAGTACGTTTACAAAAGAGTAGTGGTGTACACCTTCACTACTGATTATAATTAAACTTGGATTGATATGCTTCTCTGAAAAATGAGAAAGTGACTTAGGAACTTGTTTTTAAAAAGCTGTTGAAATTTTTACTTTTCACAAATTAATTTGAAGAATACTTTGTAAATTTGATTTGTAAATTTTCTTTAAATATAAGGTAGAGCATGCGGGTTATGAAGGAAATTAAATGGGCTTTGTCTGACTTTTTAGAACAGCTGTTAAAAATTTCCTATACATAGCTTTTGGTGGTATTACCAATTAATATCATGAGCAAGTAAAAAATGTTTTAAGTTATCTGAATGAAGTTCTGGTATATTCAGTTTCCATCATGTTTCCAAACCACCTTTCATTCTTTTAGTTTCTGTGAATAAATTATTTATCGAAGGGACTTCCAGTATATGGGGATTTTTTAGAGGAGTTTATATAAAACGTTGTTTATACTCTTGTCTTCACTTCTCTAGTATGACTCGAGAAGCAGTGGATATTTTGGATTGGAGGGAGCTAACTGCCATTTTATAGAGGGGGTTGTTTTTTTTAACCAAAAGACATCCCTTGCTGTTGTTTCCTTTCCATACTTGTCAGTCTGTCCATTGAGTTTAAACTGTTTGGGCAAGGACTATGCATAGCACATCAGTGGGATTGCCATAACCAAATTATTAATATGTAGTAATAGCTCTTGTGAAGATATGCTTTAATCTTCCTGTTGGCCTAATGTTTTAGGAAGAAATCCCCTTCTGCTCTATCAGCTATCCCTTTGGCCTCTGCCACTTCATCATAGATGGTAATGTCATGGAATAGCCTTGCTCCTTCTGCAGTTAACAAAGAAAGACTAGGATGGCTGTTTACCCATACAGACTTCACCTGTCCAATCATACAATTACAAGGGAAACTCTGTACATCTTATCTTAAGTGTGGGTAGCGCAAATTCAGGGAAATGTGTGTAAAAATGAAATACATCACTTGCCTTCCATTGTGTTTGTGAGTATGCTGGCTATACTCATTGCTCTTTGTCTTGCAGCAGAATCTTCCAACATTTCCATGGAAATTTGGTAAGAACTCAGTCTTCGCTTTTTTATTTCTGTTTCTGTAGTGGTGCCCTGCAAATAAAATGCTGGTGAATTAAACCATCATATTCAGCAACTTATTAACATCACAATATACAAATCCTATAGTGACTTCTAAGGAAAGTCAACAGTGAACAGCTTCATATTCAATGTATTAGACTTTCCTCAAATACTGCAGGTTTCTGTGCATCCTGGGATTATCTTAACTGTTTCCTAGGTATTTGGTGGGAATTTCAAACTGCCCCAACAAGCAGTGAGCTGATTGAAAGTGGGTATATGCAAATACATGGAGTGTGATTAGACTAGATGGTGAGGAAGATTTTAGGTTCCAGCAGAGATTCAGGTTCTCTCATTGAAGGGGTTGTTTGAGAAAGTACTTGCAAGGTGACTTTCAATTTGAGGGGTGGGAGGCAAATTTCCAAGCAATGCTGAGACGTTTGGGACAATGCTAATTTAAATGAATACTGTGCAAAAACTAAAATTTGCTGCAAGGTATCTTTTTGCTAAATGCTTATTAATCTCTTAAGAAATTAACTGTAGTTGTAGCCTGTTACCCTAAATTCCAGCCAGGTATGCATATTTTTCAGTCATAAGATTGCATCAGCAAAGAATTACTAAACTAGAATTTAAAATGGTAATGTTGATGAATGAAATGCAGTATGAAGACCTATGTCAAGATAAGAAATAAATGTAGGAAAAAAACCATGAAATATATGGTAGAAGTGAAATTTTAATACTTCATTGTAATGAAGATATTTTTCTGATTAAAGTCAGTGCTATTAAAAACTAGCCAGTGTCATTGACGGAATACCTTTTTTACAATATTGTATTGTATATCCTTTTTATTTCGGTAAATATTTTAAATATGTCATATAGTATTCCAGAATTTTATAACTACAGCTGAAATTCAATTAAACTGAATGGGCATATAATAAACACATTTTTCTCATTAATATTATGTAGCTGGTCTTGTTGCAATGTTAGTTGTTGGGATTCTGCCATTGATTTTAAAGGGAATAGGTTCTCTTCCCTTATCTTTTTAATTCTATGTGTTTCCAAGAACACTTCTTTTAGTTAGTTATGGACTGAAGGAAATGTATCTATTCCTTTCCCTTCGTTGGGGCAAAACTCAGTTCCAAATGAAAATATTCAGTTAAGATATTCTGCTGTCCCTATCCTATATGCAGATTTTTCACTGAAGACAATGCATATAGGGAGGGCATAATATCTGAGTTTAGTTCTGCTGTATATTCCTGAAAGGAGATATTTTCCCCTCTTTGTGAAAAGATTACAATATATAGCTGAATTTGCAACTGCAGACACACTGGCCAGAACTATGTAAAACTGGCTTATATGACAGTGAAGTTACTATAATTAGTGGTTTATCTATGATCACCTCTGGGAGAAGCTGTCCAGTAGGCGAAGTGAGAGCAGAAGGTCCTCCAACTAAGGAAACCACACCATTGCAATCTACAGTGCTGTGCATCTTCCCATTCGGCGGATGTGCTGCTACCATCCTGGATGACATACTAGCTTGACTAATGTTACTGTTGCGCCTTTCACTGTGTCTGTTTGGAACAAAGAGAGAATCTCTTCTGCTTTCATTGTCTTCAAGAGTGCTGTGTTCATCATCAGCAAAGTCATTTTCTGATCCTATATCCTTTGCACGACCTCTGAAGCTGAAAATACTCGTTCTGCTGTTGCGCCTTGGAGAAAACAGGGAGCCACGAATACTCAGCAAAGACTATAGGAAAGACCCCACCCCCCGCATAGAACAGCATTAGTACATGAAACATTAAAAATATAATACCTTGTTTTTTCTCATGGTAGTAGTTACCATGATCTAAAGAAAGGATATTTATTCATTTTTAAGCATGTTGTCTACTAGAGGGGAGGAATAATTTTTGAAGTGTTATGGAGGAACTGAGTTGGTGTCCACCATTTTCTGGGTTCTGGGGACAAGCTATTTCCTGATGGTTTGTGTGCTCTACTTCTTTCTGTCTCCCACAAGATGGCAGGGATGAGGGTCCTTGTACATTTTTCTTTCCATTTCTGGAGGGGAAAAGGGACTCTGAATCATCAGGCTCATTGCTCACTGCATCTCCCTTTATTTGCCTGAGTAATCTAGTAATGAGTGCTAAAGTCACTCTGGGTAAGCCTAGGCAGTACGCTTGTCTGTAATCGTCACCAGCAGGCCCTGTGATGTGGGAACAGTGTAAATAGCATTATCACACAGGGAAAACTTTGGAGAATACATGCTGGAGACAATATTTGCACATGCCAGCCCTCACTATGCTGAGTGAATGGTTCCAAAGCTCAGAGCCCTAGAAAACGGCACAGATTTTCCAGAAAGCCACCACTTATCCATCACAGTTCTCAAGATGCTCTCTGCATATAGTTAAAATTACTTTTAAGAAAATTCTAGGGCCATAAGGTCCAATTCTATCCTTCAGTGGGACTGTGGGACTTCAAAAGGCTCGTGCATGAGTGTCCGAGGGCAGGATTTGACTCAAATCAAGTACACAAGTGATCAGCAGGGATCACAGTTATGTGAAGATGACCTTCTATCACTAAGAAAAAGAACATCAATCTTTGCTGGTAATTCTTCTGTTAAATTACAATACAAGAAACTGCTTAATGGAGTCTTTGCCTTCCTTTCTGCATATTTTATTAGAGGCATTCATGAATAAATAAACGAGTAACAGTCCTGAAGAAAACAAACCCTGCATTAAGCTTTCTTCAGTCTTTCCTTTCAACCAATCTTAATTTCTTGGTACATTAAAAACTTGATTTTGACATGTGTCTCAATTCAGCCACCCTTTTTGTTAAGGGGAAAAAAAGTATTTACATGCATAAAATAATAGCATTTACACTCCATTTTTTATTGTGAGTGCAAGAAAGCATATGAAAAACAGAGGCTGTTTTTTAAAAACATCTATCTCTACATCCATACTAATAACCTGAATAACTGTTGGAAATATATACCTTTTAGGTGGGTCTGGTAGCATTCCTTTTATTAAGGTTACCCAACATTTCCCAATATAAGATTTAGTGTTCAGTTGCTTATAACATTTCCAGATCTTTAACCGTTTCAGCTGAAATTTTCCATGCCAGTTATCTGCCTCAAAATCTGCCTATTTTTGGAAAATACTGCCTGAAGTTGCTGAGCCATTTTCAAGAATGAGGCTAGGGAAATACGTTGTTTTACCATGTTAAAAATTTTTTTAGTGCCCTTTCCTTTAAAAGGTCTAGTGCCCCCATGCTTTGGAGCATGGACTTCAAATTCAGAAGTGGGAGGTGGCAGCCTTTGTGCCTTTTGCCATCCCCAGGAAAAATTACATGTCACATCTCTCAATAGACACTTCCTAGTTTTTACCATCTAAAGTCCCTGAAGGTTCTCTCTTCTCTGAGCATACTCCAGCCTGGGACTAAGCAGGACTTTCCTGCAATTGCAGCATGGGCTGCTCTGGGTCCAGGCACTTGAACTGAGAGCAAGGAGGCTCTCTGACCTGTGTTCCCAGTGTTTTCCCTGCTGCATTCAGGATGAGGAAGCTGAAATGCAAAGGAGACAAGAAGCAGATCTGCAGAGAACTTGGGAGAAATAGATTGGGCAAGGAGCCTAGGGGTGGAAACTAGGAACTTAGGTTGATGGGGTAGGGAAGGTGGGAAGAAATGCAATTGGACCTTGGGGTGGAGGAAAACTGGGATTGGCTTGGCAGGATGACTGGGGTTCAGTGCTGGAGAGGGAATGTTGAAGGCAGGGAACTGGGAGCCAATGGTAGGGGGAGATGAATGAGATCATCTGAGGAAGCAGGTGGGGAGACTGCAAGTAGCTGAGCAAAGAGACTGGAACTGGGATCAGTAATCCAGAACAGTGGTTTTCAAACCATGGTCGGGACCTAGCACTAGGTTGCAGACCCTTAGGTACTGGGTTGCGGCGCCTCCTGCTGCTGCTGCTGAAAGACTGGAATGTATTCCTGAAAGATGTAATTGTTGTGGGCATAAATTATTTTTTTCAACTGTGTCCCAAGGAAAAAAAGTTTGAAAACCACTGGTCTAGAAGGGTCTGATATGAGAAGTCCCTGCTGAATGACCCAACTGGACATCAATATGGTGCCATATGATGGGGTTGTTTTTCTTTTGTTTGATTTTTTAAAACCAAGGAAATGACATGTAAATTCCATTAAAAGAACAATATTAAGATTGCAAAGTCAAACACTTGAAAGGAGGGAAATGCCAGAATTAAGGTTATCTGTACAATCTTAATTCAGCCTCCTTGGGTGTGTGCATTATGATACAATTGTTACCTTACCTGGTCATATTCTATTTTTATTCCCACAGATTGCATCATTATTCAGTGAACAGATTGGATGGTGCCGCTGACTTAAATGAGGAGCTATTTTGTTTTTTCCTCATTCTGGATGTGGCTCCATGTTTATTTACTGCATGTGAGGACAGAATTATTAATTTCCTCATGGGCTTTTCTGTGGCATTTATCATTATCCTATATCTGAGTACTTTGCAAATGGTTATGAATTTATTTCACAAATCTCCTCTGAGGTGAGGAATTGAAATGATCTCCATTTTATAAATGGGAAACTGAGGCACGGGGAAATGGAGGTCAAAATTGTCCATTAATTTTGGAGCCCGGTTATAACACCTAGGACCTGATTTTTCAGAGAACTTGTTATTATATATATATAATGTTCAACACACAGCCTCCATTCATTTCATCTGACGTTCTGAATGCTCAGCACTTTTGCAAATAAGACCTGAGGGTTTCCAGTCAGAACGTGAGAAATGCACAATTAATAACAATCCATAAAAAGTTTGCTTTAAGTAACATAATGCACCCATCATCACATATCAACTCTGTGGCAGAAGCAGGGGCAGAATCCAATTCCTTGGGGCAGCATTCAGCTGCCTATACCAGGGCAACATCTTGTGTTCTCCTGCCTCATTCACTATATATCTTTCATCTTTGCAGTATATGAAGCACAGACCCTACAGACCAGTGTGTCCTTCATTACATAATCCTGATTTATATCCAAAGCAAGTCCATCCTGTCATTGAACGAAGCAAGAGTCCTGTGAACAGGGCTGTCCTTTGGGGGTCAGGAGCAAGAGCCCCAGGCCCTGAGGTTTGGTGGGTTCTGTGCTGTCCCATGTGGGCTCCATGCTGCCTTAAGTGGTATTTCACACTGGCCGGCCCCTGGGGGCGGAGTAGCCGGCCCAGGAGCAGGGTGGGAGCACAGAGCCTGGTCTCTGGCCCAGGATGGACTCATCCCCCAGCGCAGAGGCAGGCGGGGGGCCTCCACAGGGGGATTGGCCCTGGGCCCTGGCCACCCCTAGGGATGGCCCTGCCTGTGGAAAAAACAGCATGAGGTCATGTAATTCATAATGCATACACACAAGGAAGCTGAACTAAAGTTGCTTAGGTGATCTTATTTCTGCCATTCCCTAGCTTTTGAGTGCATGACATTGCAAAGTTAATAATAGCCTTATAACATAGATTTTTGTGTATAATTGTATATATAGCTTCTTTCTGGCATTGTACTCACAGAAAAAGGTTTTCATTTTCATCTTTTCCAAGGTATGCCAAACTTTTATGGTGTGTGTGTGTATATCTCCAGCTCCATTTTAATGAAGTTATAGCAATCAGATAGAGGTTCTCTTTTTGTCTAACTTTGATCTATCTTTAGAATTAATTATATTTATTTTTTAATTTTTTATAACTTAATAATTTAGGCTATACAACTGAAAATTTTTGAGACCATCAATTTTTCTAATAATTTCTAAGGCCTAATTCTACGAGCCCCTATAGAGTGGACTTCCATTGATTTTGAATGCTTGAGGTTGGGCCCTAAGGGAATAATTCCAAAGGGAGAAGTATACAATCAGAGTGAAAGAGCTGTGTGCTTCTCAAACACATACGTTCGAAAGACCGATTCATAAGAAATAGAACCCTCACTCCAAATCTGTAGCAGTTGCTCTGCATGCAGGGGAACATATGGAATACAGGAGCTGATCCAGCTCCTGTTGAAATGAATGGAGAATTCTCAAGGGAGTTTGGACAGCTGCATGGTGAATACACTGTGAGAAAAGAATTGTGGTTGTGTTCCCCACTCATATGCATGCACATGGAATCTTGAGTTAGTGGATCAGAGCAGTGCAGGGACCTATTTGCCATATTTTCTGTACTCTTCCAGCCTGTTCATTATGTTAATCACTGCCACTCACACTGTGATGTACAGTCACTAGGTAGTTCATTGTGTGGTACACAAGAGGCTCAGAGTCTTTCCAACACAGACTCTTCATGTAGTAGAAGAACACAGATTACTTAGTTAGAGCACTGTACCTGGTGGGGGGAAGTGAATCTCTTTTCATATGTCAGTCGACTCCCTTCCATGGAGAATTGGAAACCTTTCTTTCTGATACTGTCTTCTGATTCAGATTTAGGGAACTTCTCAACATCTCCCTTATCATCTCCTTCAGACAGTTCCTTCTGTCTTCTTTTCTTCCTTCTGTTTCTCCTTTCTTTAGCACTCTTGGAACTCAACTTTGATGCTTCTGAGGAACTTTCCAAGAGCTCCCCTAGTCCTCCTACTCCGCTCAAATCTCTTGATGCAACTGATGCTGCTGCTACTGCTGCTGTTGCCTGTTGGTTCACAAGGTGTTGTATTTTTCAAATGGAGATAGCTAACCATTTTATATACATGTATTCATTTTTATTATTCTCAATATAAACAGTTGCAAGTCATGAGCAACATTTCAATGGAAGGAACAGTCACAAAAAATAAATTCAAGATAAACTTTATATAGAGAACTATTTAATTTGCTGTTATATAGAGGATAAGGCAGTGGTTCCCAACCTGTGGCCCAGGGGCCAAAAGTGGCTCACCGCTTCCCTCCCACTGGCTGAAGAAGGGAGCCACTGTGTAAGGACCTAGGAAGAGTGTCCTGCTTTGAGTCTAAAAGACCAATGCAGACTCCTTGCTGCAGCCAAGGGGACAGGAGATCAGTGCTCCCTTCCCCCGGCTGTGGCAGGGAGCATGGCAAAGTGCTCTGCCTGGGTCCATATGCACTTGGGTCCCCACTGAAGCCAGAGGGAAGGAAGTACTGATCTCCTGTCCCCGTGGCTGCAGAAGGGAGCCACTGCCTAGGTACTCAGTTGAGGTGCGTGGGGCTACAGAATGTGTCCGGTTTTCCTGCTGCAGTTAGGGGGATGGGAGAGCCTCCTCACTGAACTCTTTCCATCTGGCTGCAGAGGGGAGAGGCTGCTGGCAGAGACAATGGCCTTTCAGGATATTAAAAATTATAGCTGTGGCCCACTAGCCCTTGAGGCAAAAAGATTGGGAACCACTGGTGTAAGGCAACAAAAGAATGCCATGGTGACACAGGGGAATCCCTGGGTACCGTGAAGATGATATAAGGTTCTGTGTCTCTTGCTCTTGCCCTCTTCCTCAAACCTGAATAAAGAATGGGTCAGGGACCAGAAAGGAGTGAATCCCTTGAGTTTGGTGATGTCCAGGTGGTACCTTATAGACCATGCCTGCTTTGTGATTTTGAGCAAGCTGAGGGCTGCTTTAAGTTTTGTTTGGGAATGAATTGATCCCAGTACTAAAGGAATGAAAAGGTGACTTGCTCTCCTTTTCCACTCCAGCCGTGCACTGATTATAGCTTGATAAGACCCAGTGATCTGGCCTCCTTCCCACCTTCTCAAACCCCAGAGAGGCACACCAAATTCTCAGATTACTCCACTGACTCTGCATTCATTTAAAAATAACTATGCATGGAGTCTATCCAGTCTTTGTTTCTCTCTGTTCCTCTCTCTTTCTGCTCATCTAGCAGAAGTCTCTCTGTCCCTTCATGCAATCGTACAAGTACAGTGCCAGCTGTCTGGAATAGCCTCCAGATAGCCTTCAATGTAATTAATCTCCATCTGCTTTCAGATATCATCTGAAACCATATCTTATCCCCCTGCTTGGCTGTAGATCCAAGTTTCTCTCTCTTTTTGTTTTTAACTTTGTAACTGCGTTTTGGATTTTAATGTATGAAAAGTACTAGAGCAAGTAAAGTCTGCATTGAATGTTAATATACATAATGGCTAAAATTTCAAACAATAACAATGCCAAATTTGAAAAAAAGGATGTATCCTGTGCTAATATATATTTTTATTCTTCACAATTCTGCTCCTTTCTTAGTGGTTTGAAGTGACAGTGTTTAAAAGCTAAAATACACATATGCTAATGAGAGGTCACAGGTAGTGCAGACGTCTTTTCAAGTTAAAGAAAGAGGGTTTGATCATTCATTGCCTTGTACCTTATGGAGTCATTTATACCTGGTCAAAATATGTGTAAAATAATACAAGTATAATTGACATGGGGATTCTGATTTGCTACCATATTACACCCACTCTGTATTGATGAAAATGACTAGACTTTGTGAAAGGCAGTGGAGAAGGAGGCTGAGATATTAGATGCTGGCTCATGGAGTTGGATTCTCACGCATAACATGTCAGACAATTTGTTGTTGGATAATAAACCTCACACAATAGGTGTATGTTAAAAATTACATTTTCTTGTAACATTATTTACAACGTTTTCCCAGCAAACAAGATTGTTATAAAAGATTATTCAAGAAGTAATTACATCCATCAATCACCCCTTTGATATTTAAAGGATTTATATTATTTCCTAAAACCCCAATTGACTTCAATGCTAAGTACTTAGTTGAATCGAGACCTATGAGACTAACACTTTTCCTTCAGTCTTTTTTGTTCTGAGTGCTTGGGAGGTATTATTGAATAGAGCAACTGTAAATGTTTTCTCACAGACAATAAATGAGAAGTAGCTTCTTTTAATGCGATTGGATTATTTCACAACTTTCATCAGATCTGTAAATTTAGAATTTCATCAGTATCATGCACTATAATTCTCCATTATAGTCAAGTTCCTGTAACATTGTAATCACTAATCTTTTTCTTAGAATCGTATGCTGAATTTAGCGACAGTGGGTACTGTGCCATGAATTTGTTTTCTTGTTATTTTTGTTGGTGAGATTATTAATTGTTGATTCATTTCATAAACTAGTTACTTTAGGTGATAAATAAGGCTTTCTGTTTTCAGTTCACTGCTGAGTATATTAAATATTATTACACATGCTACTTTCTATGAGTAATATAACTTTAGGCATAAGAATAAGAATGTGCAGAAACAGACACAAAATACATTTTCTTCACGAAAATACCTGAGCTTCCTCTTGTTGCTTTTTTAGCTGTTCAAGCATCTGCTGAAATTCTGCTTCTTTCTGCTCTGCTTCTTCCAGGGTTGCTTGATTCTGTTCTTCATAGGCCATGGCAACAACAGCCAAGATCAAATTCACCAGATAGAAAGAGCCCAAAAAAATCACCAGAACAAAAAATATCATGTATGTTTTTCCGGCAGCTCGTAGTGTCTGGGGGGAGAGGCAAAACATATCCATATAAATATATAGTGTTACTGCTAGTCTGCTGGTATGTTAGTGCTGCAGTTCACGCTATGATAAGTAGTGGTTTAAAGGATTTTGTCACAACTGAGTATGTCTATTCATACAGGTTTATCATATTAAATAATACTTAGCATTTGATTCACATAGGGTTCTTACCAACTGATATAGGTTTTCCCAGAAGTCCTGAGTCATCAGCCGAAAGAGTGACAAGAACGCCCAGCTGAATGTGTCAAAGCTAGTGTAGCCATAGTTGGGGTTTCTACCAGCTTTAACACATATGTATCCTTCTGGACATTGTCTGTGTAAAGACAGAACATGAGGTGATATAGTTAAATTTCACTATTATTAACACTTTGACTGTATGGTATGTTTCAGAACAAAATGCATTATTTTCATACCATATCGTGTATTCATTACCATATCATGTATTATTTTAGACAGTTGTTATTTAGGAAACTCTTTTCAATTAAAATTTTGTGTTTTTAAGACAATTCCAAAGACTCCCGAAAAGTCAGCTAAAATGAAAATACACAATCATATGTCTCTTTAATTTGTATTTTGTTACTCACTTGAATGTTTTCCTTAGTGAAAACACATCGAACTATTTAGTTCAGATTTTCAATAGGCACATTTTTAACAGTACTCTCCAGTCCAGAGTAGTAATTCCCAGACAAAAAATAATTGCTAAAATGGACTTAAGACCGAAAACAAAACTGGGCAAATAAGTGATATTTTTGGTTCACTGGCAGATCTGGAAAAAAGATTGGTTTGGGTCAAATCCAATCTAAAAACTTTAAAAAACCTGTTTCTGGTTGAATGAAACATGGTGATTGCCATAGGCTTCCTTCTATCATTTAGGCTAGTGGTACACATCTGAATTGTGAGAGACTCAGGTTCAATTATCCCACCTGTCTGATGTGGAAACGTAATGTGAACTTCTGGCTCTCACCT
>ML685793.1:7647793-7679410 GCA_007922175.1 Pelusios castaneus
TGGACACCTAGGTCGACTTCTAGAGGCTAGGGGGACCTAGGGTAGGTCCACGGGGGCAGGGGGAGCAAAGGGGGACAGGGACCCTGGCAGGGCATAGGGGCAGGGCTCTGCCCTGCCCTGTGGGGGGGCATGCCGGGCTCCCCTTGTGCCCCTCCTGGCAGGGAGGCATTGGTGCAGTCCTGGAGTAGCCCTAAGTCGACTTAGGGCTACCCCATGTCTACACTGGCTTAATTCAACTTTAAAAAATTGAATTAAGCCTAAAGTCGAATTAATTCTAGGTTTAATAAAGTCGACTTAATTTTCATTAAGTCGACTTTATTTTCCTTAAGTCGACTTAAGGAACTTGCTTAAGTCGACTTAAGAAAACTGTAGTGTAGACGCAGGGTAAATTAAGTCGACTTAAGCAAGCTTAAGTCAACTTAATTTACAAGCATAGACGCAGCCTAGGCTAGCATGATGCAGAATGCGTATCACCCATCAATTTAGTTACTCTTACTTACCATGCTGTCTTCACTCAGCTGCCTCGCCTTGAAGGGCTCTCCCATCGACTCAGCATTACTATTCCACTTGCAGAGATGGAGTTACTGAGTCGACCGAAGAGCACTTCTGGGATCGATTGAACAGGTCTGCACTGGCCGCTCAATTGATCCTGCTTACAGATCGATGCAGTTTTTTCAGTATAGACAAGGCCTCACTGTCTCTCCCAGGCCCAATTATGAATGACTGTGAATTGCTACTATGAATGACACTAAATAGTCAAAATGTCAGGAAAACAGAGTAAGAATGAAAAATGGGAGACCCAAATTCAAATTTCTTTTCACATCCCAGGCGAGTGCCCTAACCATGGGTAAAAGTTATAATAGAGGTCATAGGCTCTGCTTCCTGACACAGGACTTTACTGTTGGTATTACTATTAGTATTAGTACTGGCAAAAATATTCATGACAAATTTGCAAATACTTTCAGGTTGACCAAACTTAATTTTCCTATTAATAAATTATTTGTCTGAAAAATTTCAGCTCTAGTTATAAACAGCCAGTTATTTAGAATGGTATCATTAAACAAATGTGGTTCTAAGTCAGGAAGTCCACAGCTAAGATTAAAAAACAAATGTTTTCTGTAAATTGTTTCACACTATGCATTTAGTTTCTGGACCTTAACTGTCAAGTAAATTCCTTCAACTCTGCCCATTTGACTGGCAAAGTTTGCCACTCTGCAAGACCTATTTAGAAGCTTGTACATTGTTGAGACCTCATGGCGTTTTCAAAGGTTCAAATATGTGTAGAAAACAAGTGTTATATTAACTAACCAGACTTTCAAAAAAATACTCAAACACTCTAGGTCAGGGGTATCCAATCTACAGGCCCCTGGAACATGCACAGCACACCAGAGCATTTCATAAGGCCTATGGCCTGCTTCAGCATAGTGTACTAACAGCTGATTCATTGGTGTTTTGTCATCATGTTTACATCATTTTTGTTCAGTTGTGTTCTTTATTTTTCCCTGTTTTCTGTAATACTGCTACATGTTTTGTGCACTGTACATAGAAACAACCTCTCTAAATAAATAAGAAACAGAATAGATCCGGCTCACACAAGGTTGTGCTTAGGTTTCTGTTGTTGGGCACCACTGCTGTCATGTTCAGGAACGTAAATTTGCAACTTCTAGGCCAATCTGGACCAAGCTAGTTTGACTCTTAAGATTCAGTTGGATTATAGTGTGCCATGTAGCTATTCTTCCCAAGGTAGGTGCACCCTAACCCTAACCCTGACTCTAGGGTGGAATAATTTACTGCACCCTTTTTATGAGACAACATGCTACATTGTGTGTTTAGCCCAGCTCTGCTAGCTAGTGGATGGAGAAGCTTCTTTGTGAAGGGTGAGTATCAGACACACAACCATTGCTGTCTCCTCAATGCTTGGCACTGTAGTCCAAATGGATCTTGTGTAACTGCCTGGGGGATAAGGATGCCTTTCCCCCCTTATCTCCTTGTGTAGTCAAGCAGGACCAGGATGCAGTGAAGCCCTGATGAAGCACAAACTTTGCAGAGAGCTTGTTTACTTTGTAGAGAGCTTGTTTTTTGGAGAAGTTCACACATCCAACTGTTTCAGCAAAAAGGATTTTTCTCGGAAAGTTAAGAAGGAGCCAGATTCAGGATTTAAGTGGAAGTAAGGTACATCCTTGAACTATGCAGTCACTACTGTGTCTCCATAACATTTTGTGCTTTCTCTTTCTTGACTTTATTCTTTGCAGTTCACATCTTTGATTCCATGTTGTTTGTCTTCAGTCATTGTCACTAAAAGGAACTATACCAAAGTGGATATTTTTATCATTAACACTTTTCAAGCAAGCAGGCACAAATGTTTATAGTCAGAGTTTTGTATGGCCAGAGATCAGACTACCTTGACCTGACCAGTTGAGTCAGTTCCTATGGTAACTTATGTCCAAAACTAAACGTCTAATGTCAAATTCCTAGAACTTTTCCAATGATACAAAATGTGGAATCATAAATGTTCTAGTTAAGTTAGTCACCTGATTTATTTTGCATTTCATTTCCATTTGCTGCATTCCTATTATAATAAAACACAAGAGAGTATTTTTAAAGTGTCTTACCCTGCATCAGAGCCATTACCACAAAGTAGGGCATCTCTTTGTCCTTCCAAAATGTAAAAATGAGCTGTTTAGAAATAATTTGTAAAAGTATGTGAATAAATAAAAAAAATTAAGTCAAAATACTACGTAAAACAGTCAAATAAAAATAATGTATAATCAATTCAAAATGTTTAGATGCCAACTGCTCCTCAGTTTATGTAGAATCTTTTCTATCAATCATTTCTGAATGACTTTTGACCACGATATGTCTGACCATATCGGGATACATGAAAATATATTCCTATATTTGCATCTGTTTTGTTGATTTTTTTAGTTATAAACAATTTAATAGTAATTCTTACTTTCATCCTCAATGTACTCCTTCCAGTTAAACGTGCTCACTGTTGTATTAACAAAGGTACCATTTATGTCCATTGTGCTATTTAAGTAGGAAGTAACGTTTACTTCAAAAGTGGAATTGTCTGGAGGCCACTGCAAGCATTTATGCCTCAAGTTGCCCATGAACAGCTGCAGCCCTATTAGTGCAAATACACTCAGACAAAACACAGTCAGGATCATTACATCCGAGAGCTTCTTCACAGACTGAATTAGGGCTCCTACAATAGTCTTCAAGCCTGCAAACACAAAGGAATTCAAAGATATATTAAAAATATCATGTTCTTCCTATACATTTAAGATTTCATGCAGAAACCAAAAATAATATTTTTTTCTTATTTATAAAAAGGAAAGCTTTGTGAATAGCCTCATAGCTTGTGAAGATGAATGAACAATGTAAATTCTTGTTTATGTATGTGAACTGGATGTATATTCCAAATACTTAATGTTTTATTTTATTCACAAACAGGAAAGTTTATCAGTCATGGTTACTCAAATATATGAACAACCTGTAAAGAAAAATCTTCCTGTTTTTATTTTATTTTTGATGTTCTGCCATTGCCTCCATTCCAAAGCATTGTTAAATAGGACTCTACAGCAATACATGGAACTGGAGTTGATTTGGAAAATACAATATCTGAAGATAATTACTGTAATTTCCATGTGCAGTGCCCATGCTAATTTATTTTTTATTAAAGTTCCTTTTTCTCTATTTGGTAATCAGTTTTAAAAACTAATTTCTATTTTCAGTGACTGTAATAAATGGTAACATTCAAATCAATAAAAAAGCCACAGTACTAAAGCTTTTGCAATGTGAAAGGGAAAATTTCTCATAATAAAATGCAAAAGAAAAAAAAGTGTCCCAACAATCCATAGGCTATATATTTTGTATATGTTTCATGCAAAAATTTGTTAAACTCAAAGGCTGATTTTGCAAAGGAAAAAGCTAACATTAAAAATGCAAAGAGGCATATTGCTGTCTAATGATTCTCGCCTTTTTTGGAATATGAGCAGCAAGTAAAGATACTTATGCTAAAAAGAAGTGAATTCAACTTCAATGGAACTAAAGTCAGCCTCAGTGTTTAACCTAGCTCTCACCTGGAATAACTGATATTGTTTTCAATGCTCGGAGAACTCTGAATGTTCTCAACGCTGAGACATTGCCCAGGTCCACAAACTCTGTCACATATCTGCAATAGGGGAGTTCACACACAAACACAATGACAGCACACAAATAACAGTTGGAGATACAAGGGACCTAACACCTTACACCAGTTACTTCTTACCTGGGATTACAGAAATAGTTTTCAAAGCTCTCAATACTCTGAAAGTTCGAAGAGCTGAAACATTGCCTAGGTTTACAAATTCTGTTACATACCTGTAGGATTAAATCACAGTTATTCAGAATTTAGGCAGCATTTTTGCTACTTACTTAGGTCTTCCATCAAGACCTCTTTGCGATTTTAGCAAATAATTCAAGTCAGCAATTCACCTTTCTCTGTTGTTCATTTCACTTTAATACACACTTGTCATCAAATAGATTTAAATTTTATTGAAGTGAAACTCACTAATTTTGTATTTGAAAATCTAATTAAGATAAATCAGTTTAATAGTAGTATGGGGGCATGAAGTCCATTCTAGTGAGCAGAAAGAATGTAGGACATGAAATTAGTGTCCCTTAGTGTCTGACATGCCATTCTGGCTCCTGTCATTTTTTACTTTTTTTTTTTTTTTTTAACTATGAATGCTAAAATGAGTGATATATTCAGTAACTAAACATTATTAACTGGAGGAATTCTATATGTTTAAATCAGATCATGCCTGATAATATCCTATTTGCTGCCATTAATTTCATGTCCTCATAAGCTTAAAAAATTGTTAAACCACTTACGCCATCACAATGACGCTGAAGTCAAGCCAATTCCATGGGTCTCGAAGAAAAGTAAAACCTTCTAAACAGAAGCCCCTTGCAAGAATTTTTACAAGTGATTCAAAGGTATAAATTCCAGTGAATGTGTACCTGAGGAAAAGTATCCAAGCAAGTATTACGGAAACATAGTCTTGGCATATATGTGACTATATACAATATCATTTTTACAATGCATTTATATTTTCTATCATGAAAAAACAAGAAAACTTTTAAACTGAATGGAAAAGGCCATAAATCTCATGTGTCCACAAAATTGTATGAAGGCAATAATTATAAGGTAAGTGAAATGAGAAAATGATGAACATATGGTGCTGAGTTTAGAAAGGCTTGATTCAACATCCAATTTGTGTCCACAGGTTTACCCTTACAAATAATTATAGGAATACATATTTATAGGTACATTTTCTAGCATATGCATAGCTGGCTGCCTGTTTGCATTCACAAATCTTGTAGGTAAATGTCTACATGCTATAAAAAGTACATAGTTGTTTGCAGTATCAAAATCAGAACCCTCTTCTGAAAAACAGGTCTTGAAGCTTACAATATTAATCACGATAGTGCACGTGTATTTCATAATTAAATAGAACTTTCTCATAATAAAGAAATGTGTAGATCTTTTATTATTCAAGAACCATCTGAGACCGTACCATGAAAGGGATGTGATTTACATTTTCTACAGTTTGGGAATAAATCTTGGTAGCTCGTAGATCTCCTGAGATATGCCTGGATCTTGAAGGATCCACAGGATCAAGTATTGTTGCATGGATGCCCTTCCTCTCTCTTTCCAGGGCCCAATTAGACACAAAGACCATGGATCCTGCTGGATTTGCCTCTTCTAGGAGTCCCTCTTACAATTGTCTCTGGAAGACCCCAAATAGGGATTCCACAGTGTGGAGAGGCCAGCCAGCATAAGTTAATACAGGAATAAATGAAGAATGAGGAAGAAACTGAAAGTGGTTAAAATCTAATTTCGAGTTTAATAATATATTTTGAAAGAATAATTCATAGCTATGTTTTTGTTAGCATAATTGGACTACATCCTGTCTACACAACCATGTTCCAGCTTCCCAGCATCTTCACTTTACCAGGAGTCCCTTTAGCACAGGGCAGCATTCCAAACGACAGGCCAGTACAAAGCTTTGCTGGTCCGTGAAATCATGAACTCATTTTTTATTTCTGGTTTCTGTTTCTTAATGTTGTGTGGAATAGAGGGTGTTTGCCTATTTTGGTGGCAGTTTGTGAACTCATGAGGATGAGAGTCAACAGATATATCTTTTTGTCAGATAGGCATACAGGCTTCCCGGCTTCCAGGGCGGGGGGCGGCTGCCGCCCCGAAGCCGGGAGCCCAGCAACCAGCTGTCCGGGTTGCCAGCTTTGGGGTGGCAGCTGCTGCTGCCCTGGGAGCCGTGAAGCCAGGTGGCTTCAGGGAATCCCCGTGGCAGCGAGGCTCTAACTGCTGCCATGGGGAGTCCCTCAAGCCGCCCAGAAACCGAGCGGCTTGAGGGAATCCCTTCAGTGGAGCTCCAGCCACCAGGGCTCCTGGTGGCCAGAGTCCTGCTGCCACCGGGAGTCCCTCAAGTGGCCCGGGAAACTGAGTGACTTGAGGGAATCGCTGCAGTGGGGATCCAGCCGCCGGCACTCCTGGCGGCCAGAGCCCCAATGCTGCTGGGGCTCCCCTGCCACCGAGAGAGCCCCGCTGCCAGCCTAAAGGCTGGCTGGGCAGTGCATGGTGGAATAGGTGCCCACTATGCATTGCTCCTTCTAACGAAAATGCAAAGAAGCGTGTGAATGCTCCTTTGCGTTAGAAGGATTTCTGGTTGGATGGGGGAAAGTGTTACAGTTATAACACTTTGCTTGTCCCACAACAATTTATTGCGGGACAAGTCTTCTGGGTGTACACAGCCTTAAGCCATTGTGAGAGTCCACATGCACTAAGATAACGTGCACCCTGGAGACATTATGGCTGGCCTGTCAAGATAAGTACGTTTGAGGCTATCTAAGATTCTTTTCATTCTTGCAAATCAGTGCCACTAAGGACGAGATTTAGTCTTTAATGTCACCCAAGAAAGCTTCAAATATTCATCAGGCAGAAGGTTCAAAGACAAAATACTATGTTTAAACCACTTAGAGGGGCATGCATGGGGTGGGGGCAAGCTGGGGGATGTTTCCCCCCTGCAGCCTGAGGAAGGAGAAGGGTGGCTGGCTCTTGGCTGAGCTCCCCTCCCTCCACTCATACAGCTGCCATCACCTGCTGGAGTCTCATGCATTGCCTTTGTCTCCACCCCCTGACTCACCTTAGTGGGAGGCTTGCAGCAGCATTGGGGCTCCAGAATCAGGGAAGGAGAAGCAGCAGCTATAATGGGGGAAAGGGGGGAGGCGCTTAGCTGTCAGCCATCCACCCTGCTGCTTCTTCCCTTCGGGGACTGAAGAGCCATGGAGATTGCCGCTGCCAGGGAGAAGTGCTACATCATTGCTGTGGGGCAACCCCACCAGAAGCATCATGAGAATCGGGAGGAGAGGGATGATGGGAACTTTTCTTTTGTGAGTGTTTAATGTGACCCTTCAAAAAAAATTCAAGGTTAATTTATTGTGCACGCCCCTGACCACTTAAATAATGTAAGAGAAAAGGCTAGAAAGATCCTTATGACACTCATAGAATCTAATCCCTTATGAGTATAGAGATGCAATTTCTCAAATAAACCTTCTATTAATGCTCCTTGATGGAGCAACATCAAACTAAAATTGTTGTTCCAATAAGTAGATTTAACTTACTCTACATTCTTTGTCCAATCTGGAGGGTTACTCATGGTCATAAATACACAGTTGGTCAAAATAGTGCACATAATGAGCATGCTGAATAATGTAGACTGAAGTTAAGGAATGATAATCAGATATTGTATCATCCAAAAGACATGACGTTCTAGTATTCTAATACTTGGATTACTAAAATATTAGTAAATGTATATACAATTAATACAACATACTCTAAATAAAACTGAAGATAAACAGTTTGCATGTAATTTCATCTGTCTTTAATAACATACCAGCATAGTGGTTTTGTTTTGTAAACTAATGCATGTATCTTTCAGCTCTGTTAGGCTAAGGGTTTAAACAAAGTACACAATATCCTTAAGTAGGAAAAGTATGAAATAAGTATAGTTTTCCCCCTGATTTGAATGCAAGACATTCTGGGACAGGACTTTATCTTTATTTTCCCATGTGTTTGTACAGCACCAAACACAACGTGGCTTAATGCTGATTGTGCCTTCAAATACTAATGTAATATAAAAACAAAAAACTTGTTCTCAGCCTACAATTTACTCATGTTTAGTCCCATCTAGGACCAGTAGGATTAACGATGAGGTCTATTCATGCAAGTTAAGACTCACATGAAACATCTATTTGCATGCATATGTTGGTAGTGTTTTCTTCAACATTTGCACTATTGCTCAGTTGAAGTCACTGATGTTAATAGAGCTGCATAGAAACTCATTGCAGGATTGGGGCATTAATTTTAATTGCATAAATATATGATGACTTAAAATCATATTTCAGTGGATGTCACTTTCTTAATTGAAACAAACTGAATTTGCAGTTATAAAAAAAGAATTTATATTACTGTGACTATGGTTATTTCACATTCCCTAATATTACAAGGCTCTGAGTGATCTCAGACATTTGTAAAATGGGGATTTAAGTGTGCACTCTTTACTTGGGTTTTGCCATTCAATTTTCTGACGCTGACCTGTTTTGTTATAATGTAAATGGCCAATTCCTGATGTCAGCTATAAACGTACTGTTAGCAGAAAGCATTAACCTTGCCTTTATTATTGCTGAGGCCTGTGTCTGTGTAGAGTCCCAGTGAAGCCTGATACAGGAGTAAGGTTTAAGCTGTTACTGTAATAATTGAAAATATCTTCATTTGCTCTGATTCTGATTATTTATGGAGCACCTTCCCATCTACTGAGGGCAACAATGCCAGTTTGCCCATACAAATAGCTCTTTACTCATGTAATTAATCCTCTAAAGTGAACTAGTGTCATTTGATTTAATGGCTTTGTCTACACTACAAAAAGTTAGGTCGACTTAAGGTCGACTTTAAGTTGACCTAAAGTCAACCTTATTAGGTCGACTTAACAAAGTGCTTCCCCTAAACTGGACTTAGTAAATTGACCTAACTGCCCTTAGGTTGACCTAATAAATGGACTTAAGCATCCACACTATGCTTAGGTCGACCTAAGGAGTCAACCTGACGGTTAGGTTGACCTAACCGGCGGTTCTTATTAAGTCAACCTAACTTTTCATTAAGTCGACTTAAGGAATTTCTTAAGTTGATTTAATGAAAGCCTGGTGTGGACAGGGACTAAGTTAGGTCAACATAAGACTCCTTAAGTTGACCTAACTTGCAAGTGTAGACATAGCCAATGGGACTAATTCAGGGGTTGACAAAACAGACTCAAAGCTAGGCACCAGCAATTTTACTTTTGGTCACCAAAGGGTGCTCTTCCATTACAGTTCTGCACTGGAGCTAGGTGATAGGCTACTAAAACTAGTTGCCATGGTGACCAGAAATATTGATTTGTCATCATGGTGATCAGAAATATTGATTTGTCGAGCCCTGACTAGTTCCATGAGTAACAGGATCACTCTCAACTATTTCTTATTAATGAAATCATTGGGGCTGTGCATGGTGCCGGGAGTCTTCCCACATAGAGCTCAAAGTAAGAGAAAGGTGTAAATTTCTATCCAAATCCAAATATTTAAAATCTGACAGTAATGGGTGACTCAGTGAACTGTTCTGTTTGGGACGAGCTGCCTGCTACAGTTCAGTTGTGAAACTGCAGCTTTTTAAGAATAATCAGAATATGTTTAGTGAATGTACGTACATACACAACAACATTAAAATGAAAAAATGTTATTTCAGTAACAATATTTTTAAAAACAGTAACATTTACAATTAACCACTTGAAAAGGATATGAATGTACCAAAATCTTAATAGCAATTTTTCTAACAGGGTTGAGAGGAGTTAAAATGTACAAGGCAGATGTGGCACTGAATCGGAAAATTGTCTTTCCTTTATTCAGTACTATGAAAGTCTGGAAAAGAAGAACATACAGTGAAAGTACAATGTTCACAAACTAAGCGTTTTCACCTCCAGTACCTTGTAGGATCGAGCCTTTAGAAATAAAAGTCCCATTCTGTAATCACCTGTGGCAAGAAAATGCCTGATTTCTGGGGAAATAGCTGATTTGAGTTATCCACTGTTAATTTTCTAATGTTCTAACATTTATGTTATAGAAATTTTAATGGGATCAGGATTCAACACATACAGTATCAATGGGAAATTTTTCTCATCAATGTCAATTCTAGTAGAATATGGCCTTTCATCACTTAAATAAATGTGTATATTTTTTATTTCATTTACATTACATATATTCAGACATATCAAGGCAATTTATAACAATAAAATCAAGTATTTAAATAAAAGCAAGATCACATGTAAACTCAAATATATTGCATTCAAACACAAAAAACTTCTAATTGCTAAGGGGAAATTCTGATATACCAGCTTTAATTTAGCAGCATCTTCCTCCACAAATGGGATTATTTGCAAAGGACTACATTCATTGGCTGCATCTACACTGGTAAATTAAGTCGACTTAAGCTTGGCTTAAGTCGGCTTAATTTGCCCTGTGTCTACTCTACACTTTGCTTAAGTCAACTTAAGGAAAATAAAGTCGACTTAATGAAAATTAAGTCGACTTTATTAAACCACCTTTCTACTCGACCTAAGGCTTAATTCGACTTTTTAAAGTCAAATTAAGCCAGTGTAGCCCTGGGGTAGCCCTAAGTCGACTTAGTCGGCTACCCCAGGACTACACCAATGCCCTCCCTACTGGGGGGGGGACACAGGGGGAGCCTGGCATGCCCCCCAAAGGGCAGGGCAGAGCCCTGTGTGACGCTGTCTGGATTTAGGGAAGCATTTATGATATTATTTTCTATCCATATATCCTAAATGCTATAATCCATAGGAGCTATGTCATGTTTGGTATCAATAGAAAGGTAGTGATTTGCTGGGAATGATTATATAGTTTATGTCTAGGAATTCTATTTCAATTAGAAGTTAGTTTAGTTAGGAATTTGGTGTTATATCTATACTTTAACTTGTATGAATCTGGGTAAATACCTGAGAGAGGCGGGTGTGTAAAACCACTGTGTCCCTAATATTTAGGAATTTTCCAGGTACAATGGTCCCAGGGAATAAACTGATGAGCCATTGAGGACACAATGGTTGTATTCCTTATGTCCTTAATGGCTCATCAGTTTACTAACTTTACTAACTTAATTAAGTTGACTTAGTTAAAGTCGACTTAAATTAACAAGTGTAGACATAGCCATTGTGACTAAAAGTATGAGAATTTGACCCTAAAGATAAATATAATTAGAAAATCACTTTTTTTAGTTTAGATTACATGGATTTCCTGAATAGGTATGTCCATAGGCAAATGAAGGGAATGACAAAAATGCCAACTGACATCAGTCTCAGCAGCTTGAGACAATGAACAAGATCCAAATGGACAAACTCTGTTGTAACAGCAATGCTACTTTACTGGCTGTGAACACTCAGTTTTGTGTATTTATTATCATTTACAAGTCGGCTTAAAGAATATACAGGCAGTGTTTCCATCCTTGTATCTTTCCTGTTGTCTTTTACATATTCGTCATTTCTATTCCATATGTACATGCATAGGATTCACTTTTATCTTTGGTGCTGCTTGAAATTTCTTAAGGACATTACTATGCTTCCTTTCAGTCTTTGTAATATTAGAATAGAGTCTCCGTTATGTTCTCAGCAAACCAACTTTCTGAGTTGCTTTGTACTGTGTAAAGAATGAGTATGTGATTAGAGATGCTGCACTGCCTGACTCCGCATACCCTCAAGGTCTCCTCTCTAGCACGAGGTAAATTGGACCCCAGTTTGGTTGGGGAGAAACCAAGCTAAGGGAGCTGCCCTTTCTCCAAGGTCACTGGCCTTGTAGATATGGTGGGGAGATCAAGCTCTGAAAGACTACTACCCTCTTGATGTGTCTGTTTGGCGGGAATTATGCTGACAGAGGCTGCCTCCCACACCCAGGACTGACTCTCTGTTAATGGTGGTGGGAAGGGTACTGCCCGTCATAAGGTCACTGCTGTAGCAAATCTGTTGCCAGATTCCAAGTCATATGCAATTTTCTCATGATTGCAGCAACCTCTATGATTAAAAGTACTTTCTACTAATTGGATAAGTGTTAGCAACAGGAGGAGGGATGAGTAATTCTCATTAATCACTTATGATGTCCATTCTTTTTTTGTTCAAAGAATCAAGTTGCTAGACATTTAAGAACAGATGCCACTTGAAGTAAATAGGGTCTGAAGGTTACTCATTGCCACTAATGGGTTAGCTAATCCATGACTATTTGGCCTTTTTAAACTTTTGCATCCAACATCTTTGTCCCCATATGAGATTTTGAGTTCATTGACGAGTTTGTTGAGGATGCTCACTGGTAACTTTAGAAGACAGTTGGGCTTTTGGTTTATTTAAAACACTGTATTCCCATATTAGTCTGCAGCCAATCAGACAAGGGGTAAAATGCACATAATGCAAAAACCTTTTAATTGAAAACAGACCACAACACTGAGCTGCTGCTATGATATCCATAAGTGGGGGCAAGCCATTCTCTACCTTACACTTGCATTTCTTTAAATTGCCTAAATGACTTTAATATAATAGCTATGTACGCTACTCTCTTTATACATTAATTAACTACACACGGCCAATTTATTTCATATTCATTATTAATTGATGGCTTTTGTAATAACATATTAGAATCTATTTTACTTTCCACTCAAGTTAATTTTAAAGTATTGATCTTGGAGCTGTAATTTAAAAGGAAAATGGCTGCTAAGCAAAGCAACTTTAACTACAGTAGGGCAGTAATGTTAGTATTGTGATTATTCAAAATGAACAAGATAATGGTCCATTCAGTTTATTAATATTTTATGTGTTCATTTCTTTCTTCGGTTACAGCTGTTTAAAGTACAGACCTCGCACAGTCACCAAATACCAATTGAGTATGATGCTCCAGCGTACACTCTGATGGTGGAGTCACATACAGCCTGAAGCCTCCTCTAAAGGTTGTCTACCAACAGTTTTTCTTCTATAGTCATCTTTTTGTGAAGTTCTCTTTTTGCTGTTCATTCTTATATATATATATTGTATAGTATTAGATATATATAATATTTTGTATTCTATTATATATAGTATAGTACAATATATGGAAAAGGGGACTTATCTTACCTTGGTGAGCTAACTACAGTTTTGCCAGTTTCAAGCACTTATCATAATTCTGATTGCTATAAAAACATGATATCGTCTTGAAATTCATAAGTATTTGTAGATACAGTTATTTGTAGTGTTTTCTTGATCTCCCTTCTAATTTTTGAGTGGGAAGCTGCCCACCCATCCTCAACTTGAAATGATCATTTTAGGTTATAAATTCAACCACATGGGCACACACAAAAATGCAAACTTCATTTTCAATCCTTGGAGGGGGCTTCAAACTCTTTCTCCTTTCCCATGCCTGTGATAAATGACCACTCTATCCCCATACTCCAGTTCCCTTAGCATTCTCCTCCTTGCATTTCACATTTTCCTGCACCCCTGTTTATCTTCATACTTTTAGTCACTTTCCTGTGTCCACTGCTGCCAACACTTGCAAGTTTATTTTACATGTCTTACAGTATTGTATGTTTGTGGATTTTGCTAAATTTCATATGATTTCATGGTACATGGATTTATACTCACCAAATTTCCGTTATATAAAGTGGCCACCACTCAAGCTGAGAAAAAATATTTCATTTAAGTGATTTTAATAGATTATAGAAAATGTGGGCCTTAATATAGTCATTAATTCAAATTTAGTTTTAAATAAATTTAAAAAGAAAAATGTATTTAATTCAAATCAGATTTAAATAAAACATCAGATTTTTCAAAATCATCAGTTTTTATCTAGCCTGGAAGCAGCAGAGATGCTGTACTGCTTCTTTCTCCATCCTTGCAGGTCAGAAAGGAAATGCAGGATGAAGCAGTAGTGGGGCAGGGTGGAGTCGGGCACAGAAAAAAACAGTGTGTAGGAAGATAAAAGAATGGAGCACCAGTGTATGGAAGGGCAGCAGCCAGGTTTGTTTGTGAGGAAGAATTTCATTGAGGCATGGAGAGATTTAGCTGCTGTGGGGAAAGTAGAAGAGACAGCACCACTGAAATGGGAAAAGTAGGGTTTAGAGCAAGGCAGTGCAAAAAAAAAAAAAAAAGCAGAAAAAGAAAGAGATAACTTAGGGTCAGAGGGAGAAATAAAGAGGAAAAACAGTAGGTGAGAATGGGAAAGAGAAAAGAAAGCAGAGCAGAGAGAAAACAAGAAAATGCAGAAGATAACAGACGGGTTGAATAAAAAATGTCTTTTAGAAAGAGACAGAGCAAAAATAAAAATGAAAATATTGAAAATAAATGTACGAGAAAAAGACATTGAAAAAAGTGCACTGATGTTTCAAGGCTTGAGGATATAATAAGATAAAGAAAAGGTGGAAAAAAAACTGGTCAGCAAGGTGAGAATTTGCTTATTTGTCAATTTCTCCCACATGCATCTTTGTACCTGTTGTACATGATCTCTTATGCATCCAACGCCCTTGCTGAACTAGTCTTCAAAGCCACAAAACACTCCTTCAGATTCTTCCTCAAGATTCAGAATTACTATGAGGCCTATAGGAGGTTCCCTCCATTCAGTATTTCGATTCTGTTATTTAATGGTTGTTGGATGATGATTTTTTTACGGCAAAAATTCAGAAGTTTTCCCAGCCTTTTAGTCAGCTTACTCAGTTCCCTCATTTACTGGAAGATGTTTGATATTACAAGCAGAGTGAAATTGGAGCTTTTAGGATATTCGTTTACCAGATCCTAGGATGTATGGTGTAGATAATGTTAATTGTATTGTAAGTTAAAGGGATGGTGTGCATGAGTAAGGGGTTGCAGAATCAGATCATAGGTGAAGACGGGGAAAATAATAAGAGGAGATGACAGCGCAGGAAGGAGTCACAGAAGGGTACAGTCTAGGTGAGGATAATATGATTGTGCCGTTGATTGGGGGCTGGGGTGTGCTTTTTGTGAGTTACAAACTTGTTTTCAAATTTAAATGCATTATGGGCTATGGAACTGCTTCTTTATATCCATAGCCATGTCCACTTACTTGTCTCCCAGAAGCATCTTTGAACCTTTTGCATACTGGTCCTTATACATAAAACACTTCCTGAATCAGCCTTCAAAGCTATAAAACCCTCCTACATGTCCTTCCTCAAAACACAACTGTACTATTATGCCTGCCACAAATTGTCAGTTGAAGATGGCTTAGTAGAAGACAAACACTTCATTTCCCTGAAATATCAGTAGTGTAGTCAGCAATGTATTTCACAATAGTTTAAAGCTGTAGAACAAGTCAAGAATGTGGTTAAAATGCAGTTTTCCCCATCTCCGTTCCTCATTGCAATTTATTTCACTGGACATTTGCCCTAACTGGCACCACCTTGTTACCTACAACCTTCTCCATCCCAGACTGTTTTCAACATTTTATTTTCCATGATCTTTCACATCTAGATTTGCTGCTGTGTAAAAATATTGAAATCTTCAGGCCAATTTTTTGTCATTTACCTGGTGTTAATCAAGTGTAATTCAGTTAAAGCCTGTGGAGTTACAGCAATGTAAAATTGATGTAAATCCAATCTGAGATAGGCCAATAGTCTTTCAGCATAGTGTTGTGGCTTGGTTGCTCTAAAAATACAGTGATTAAACTCTTAACCTCTCTTGTTAGCAGTTGATAGAATAATGCTACTCCCCAGTAATTTCTCCAAGTATAAAATACTGAAAGGTACAATTAAATTAAAGGATCAGATGTATTATAATGAAAATAACAAATGCATTTAGTTTCACAGAGGGAGAGAGAGAATAGGGGAAAAAAACATTCCGTTGATCTAGAGTATTTTAGCTGACTGTCAACAGAGGCATCCTAACTGCAATCTTGATAAACACTCACTTTTTTATTGATATAATATGGGTCCAGGTCCTCCAAGGGCTCGGACACCATTCCTGGAGGTATGTCACCATAAATAAAGGGCAGTGTCTTTCCAGCTTCCAAGTCACTATTTGGCTTTGGGCCGTTTTCATCATCATCGTCTGTATGATCTTGTTTGGGTTTTTTAGCTTTCTCTTCTGTGGCGCGCTTTTCAATAGCCGCAAGAGATTCTCTAGTAAAATAGCAGAAGCTGTCAGGTCCTGGTGGTACCAGCAGTGCCTGTGCCATCTTTTCATCCTGCAAGTTTAATTACGTTTAGCCTCTTGCATAAGAATGTCCTATGAAAGAAAAAATTCAAACAAGTTAGGAAAAATAATAAAGGGAAAAATACCCATATGCTCTCTAAAATAATAAATGCTGATCATTTAAATGGCCAAGTAGATTATATCACATATATTTTACCAAACTGATAGGAGCCTGAGAACCACACCTCTGAGCCTTTTATATAAAAGAAAATAGGAATTTTGATCAGGGCTAGCCAGGAGCAGAATGCCGCTCCTAACTTCTGGTCTGGGAATTGCCATAGGATTAACTAATTTTAAAAAGAGCTTGACTATCTTGTTATTTGCTAAAGATCAGGGCAAATTTGAATAGTTATTTTTAACAGAGAAAAAGTTTTTACTGTTTTGCACATTTTAATAGGCACTATATAAATGTAAAATAGTACTTTAAAAAACTGAGTGAATTTTAGTGCCAAGAAAGAGAGCATAAGGCTAAATTATCTGTCTGCCACAAAAGGCGCACATCTAACAAGGTGGGAAGGTTCCTGTCATGCCAACACAAATACTCTTCACCTTGGGTGTAGGCAGTGGTTAAAATATAATTTGACAGGCCCCGGAACTCTCCTAATCTCCAGGCCCCCTTCCCGTATTGTCTGGGCCCCCTTCATGCATATGTGGGCCCCCAGCCCAGGTAGACATTTACACTTCTCAGTACTACATGCATCGGGTATCGCGCCATAAAAATATTTATAATTTTATACGATGTTTATGTCTATAGAAATTATTGTCACAAACTAGCAAACACTGCATAACACAATAAGTATTGTGATTAACAACGGTGGGGCATAGGACCTGCCAGCTGCCAGGGCAGGGCGGAACATGCGTTCTGCCGGATTTTTCTATTTTTAGGGGCCCTGGAACTCTGGCCCCTCAAATTTGTGGGCCCCAGAACTGAGTTCCGGTGCATTCCCCCTTATTTTAACCTCTGAGTGTAGGTAGAGTGCATAGCAAAATAAAGGAATAGGCACTATCAGTACTACATCTGGGATAATGCAAAAAATTGAATGGGGATTCCTGGTAATAAGTGATCTACAACAGATGATAAAATAACATAAAAACAGATAGGATTTTTGTCAAGGAAAAGATTGGTGAACCATGAAAGGTAAGTAACAGAAGAGTAAGAGAGACTTTGAAGGGGGCAGAAGATGCTGATACAGGGGGAAGTGTGAATTCAGCAAGCAATCCAGTAAAATGCATTTATGCTTAAACTTTTATTCTTTAAAGATTTTTTTCATGCTACTACACAAGGATGAGGCCTTTGGTGATCTGCTAGAAGCAGCTTGACCAAGACAACTGCCTCATATTAATATAGTCAGTAATAATAAGGATCCTTATTTCTATCAAAAGGGGTGGTTGAAATTCTTTTCAACAGGCTTTCTCTGGGGAGATGGAAAATTGAACTGCCACATTTGCTCCCATAACTGCTTGAGACTCCCCTGGGACTTATTGACTGAGCAACACTTGACATGTTTTGAGCATTTGCCACTTGAGTCTGTTGACCGAAGTGACTTTTCCTTACATTTGGTCTTTAAAGGCATAATTCTTCTTTGGATTGTTAGTGGAACAATGTTCACTTCTATTTGTTTATTTGGTTGGGTTGTTTTCATTTTAAAACACTGCCTTTTTTAATATTATACCTATAGTGCCTGGTCTACAGTGGAAAGATATTTACCCTATATTATAGCAAACACCAAGGGTGAAGCTGAACCAGCAGTAGCAACAGCATTAGTTTAGCAGAGATAGGGATTAAGCGTTTTAACCACCGTGTCATAAAAAATAAATGTTTTGAAAAAGTTTCTTTGACAAAGTGGCAAAATTTCCAGAGCCCTCTCTCCACTGCAGATGTATTGTTGATAGCTAGGATTTGTATGGGCCAAGTAATAAAAAGTGGCACTGCACATCTCTGCAAAGCAGGCACCATGTTACCTCTGGGTAAGAGGGTTGTTAAATGTTTATAACATACTGTATGCCATGGACTGGGGCATGCGTGGTTTTGTCTAATAGTTAGAGACAAGAGCTAGGAACTAGTGTCAGGCATCAGGTTGGAGGCAAGTCAAGGTCAAAGCCAGATTGGAGTCGGAGTCAGGGGATGAGCCAAGGGTCAGGATAGAGTCAAGGGTCAAGTTGAGAGCCAGGAGTAGAGTGTAGGAGCAAAGACCTGGAGCAAGGCAGAAAGAAGGAACCAGAAGCAAACATGGATCAGGAGGAATGAGGAGTCAGGGAGGCAAAAACCAGGAGTCAGGCCATTAGACAGATTCCATAGGGTCAGCCAGCCAGGGATTCAACTCATTGTTCAGACACATTTCTGTGCCGCCTTCTGGCTTTAGTATGTTTGGGACAACTAGTGGGGCCAGATAATTCCACAACTATGGAACTTTGTAGGAGGACATCTTAGTGAGCTAATGCTCTGCTAGCCTTCTTCTCCTGTGGTTCTTGTGAGCTGCCAGTGCCCAGCTTCAAGACTTGTGATTCTTTATGTTTCCATTGGATCTCCTCATCCATGTAGTTAGTTAGAAAACATAAGTTCTGTGTGACTACTATATCATAAGATCCCGTAATACAAGAAATATGCCATAGAATATACTGGAGTATATGTTAGCATGATATTTCGTGATATACTCTACTGCATGCACTTTTCTTTCAGTCACTTGTTTCCTCCATTAACTGGTGGCTGGAGGAGTTAAGCAGAACATAGTCTCACATTCTGTTTTACATATCTTTTAAATTAATTTTCACTAATTTCTAACAATGCTTTTATATTAGATTACTTCTCCTGTTTAATGGATGTGTTATATTTCTTTTATGTGTGACTCCTTTTTCCAGTACTTATATTTAAAATCTTTCAGAAATAAAGTAAAATGTCTTTGAGCTGAAGACATGTCATCCATGTTTTTTATATCTGAATAAGCTACACCAAATTGCCTGGAGGCATCTACAAAGATATTTAGGACATCTGAAGACAAGTTACTGGTGCAGTGAAAATTTCAGTGCAGAACCTTGTAGATTCTTTTATTTAAATGATAGGTCACTAACACTGTATAGATAATAAAACATGGCTATCCAGTTACTACTATATTTTGTGCTACATCATCCATATCTAACCCACAGAAATGTACAAATGACAAAAGTGCTCAATTTTGTGACATTTGTCATGGCTCTCTTTTTGCCCTCTGAATACTGGGACTTGAGCTATGTCTTCAATTGGAACCTAAGAAAAAGCTGACTCTTAAGCTTTTTCAATTCCACTAAAACGTTGGCACAGTTATGTCTTTGATTATTGTTGGCATAAGTGCAAGACCAGCAAAGAGACTTTTAAAAATGACCCATATGTCCTGATTCTTTGCATTCAGTTATTTCATTTTCAAGGGACTATAATCAGGCAACTTGCTCTGGGGTGAGTAGAGCACTAGGCGGAGACCTGGGTTCCAATTTCTGCTGTAATTGACAAGTGATGAGTTTAGCAATCTCAGTACAGTCCATAATAGTTATCTGTCTGCATCCCAAAACCAGAGTTACTGCTGTATGGTGTGGGGAGATGAATAGGACTGACTGCAGCACTCACCCTCCCTAGCAGCAGCAGCATGCCTAGTAAGGGTTGTCTTTTTCTGCTGCTCTGGAGAACCAGTGCCTAGAAAGTGCTGGCAAAGGTGACTTCACCAAACAGTACCTTCATCACAAGCTCACAGCATGCAGAGCCCTGAATGGAATACCATCCTCACCTATGTGGATCTGTTTTTGGGGAGTGGGACTAGGAAAACAAGAAGCAAAGCACCCAGAAAGCACGAGGGAGCAGAAGAAAGAAATGTCCAGAAGCGTGAGCAGAAGAGGAGGTCTACCAGGGTGGAGAAGCCTAGAAGGAGGGAAAGAATAAAAATGAAAGTGAAGAAAAACACCCAGGTGACAAACATAAAACCCCGTGAGTGTGAGGGGGTGAGTGCACAGGGGAGTGTGGGAGCAAATGACTTGGTGTGAGGCTGCTGTTTCAGGGGAAACAAGATACTCTTGCCTCTACTTTTCAGCCAGGACTCTGTGGCCTACAGCTGCAGCCTCGTACAAAGCAGAAAATCACCTTTGGCAGAATTGAGGATAACTGTCAGTCTCTGGTAGTAGCAAGAGTGTTGTAAGTCAGGAATGAGATGCACTTATTTGCAGAGATGTGTGGAAATGCATGAATAGCACTTATTAATCTATTCCTCTAGGCCTTGAGCTAGCCAGTGTTATTAGCATATTACATTCACTAGCATCACCATTAAACAAAAAATAACAACAAAAATAATTTAGATTGAAATTTGTTTATAGATTTTTCTTCATCAAGGATCCATTTTTATGTGACTATTTAAAACAAAAATAAAATATCCACAAAACAGTGTGCGGTTTGCAGAAACATAAAAATAGAAATTTATCATAATATTCTTTATAACTCAAGATCTAAGTAATTAAAACAATTAACATTATATTGCATAATGCAGGCTTTAGCATTTTGGAAGCAAGATAAATTCTCTGCAAACCATAATGTTCTTGGCAAATTCCAAACTGGGTAATTAATATATTAAATTCACCCGATAGCCTCCTTAGGGTAGCCACCTATTTATATATTTGTTGTCCTAAATTACTATATAGGATTGCCACAAACTATTTATTAAACAGTTACCATAATAAATGGCTACATTTCGATCGTAGATGAAGTTTTTCTCCATTTGTTATAAAGATTCTTATTAAGTGTGTAGTAACTGTTTTTCCAAAGAATTTTTAGCTGAATGTACATGTACATATGGGACTAATTTTACATAAACTAAAATTATACAGTTACTTGTTCTAACAACGGCCTTGTCATGTCTTTATTACAATAATCAAAAAGTTGCCTCTTTAGGACTGACAGTCTTCTCTTTACATTTACTTTTTAAATTATTTCTTTTATCTTTTTTAAAAATTGGCAAAATAAGAAATAAAACTCCAAAAAGGAAGAGATTTGTGAAATGGAACTCTTGTAATCCAAACTGGCAAACAAACTTAATTCAGACTTGAAGACAGATCCAGCTGAAAATATTCATGGGCTTCTGAGCCATGTAAGCTCCAGAAGGCCATGAATGTTGGCCCCACAGCAGTAGGTGTATTCAAAGAAAGGTCAACCCATCATGGAAGCTAAAGACGCCCTACAGCTCTGCAACCAATCATTACTGCAAAGCAGCTAGGAGAGAGAAATGCTTCTATATTCCGCTAGGCATGATTCATGGCATAGTCATTAGCCCACATTTGCAGTAGTGCAATTCACTGAAGTTAAGTCTCAGGACTGGGAACACACTGACTAGGGAGTAGAGATGACGTGAAACAGCTATGCATAAAAGGTATTTGTCTGCATGCAAGATAGAGTCTAATATAAGGGTTTGGACAAATAATTTTTTACACATCTACTGGAAGCCAAATAGTTGAAAGGTGTAGTAGAAAGTGAGAGCCTGAGGCATGAGGCCTAATATAATAGGCCTAGATGCGAGATCTGAGGCATGAACCAAAGTCTGGCTTTAGGAAACAGGAACAGCTGGCCTGCTTACAAGTTCACTGACTTGTACAGGAATTTGGCAGAACCACAGCACTGTTAAGGCATTGGCACTCCTAAGCAGTAGTAACAGGAACACAGTATTATTACAGCATTAGTAGTGCTAACTCCCCTGATGCATGGTCACTGAAGAATCACAATTCACCAACGCTCCCCAAACAGAAATACAATATAAGGAGGAAGTACAGGCTCTCCCCAAAACACAATGGTGCATAAGCACAGTCATAAGGGACAGTACAGAAACACTACAACCTTCAGATAGAAGAGACAGGATGAAGAAGGCAAATGTTCTGCTTGATTTGGAAGCAAGGTATAGAACAATCGTCAATGTCAGAGATGCAGTGTGAAACTTGTTTATACCAGGCTATAAGAAGGGGACCCTAGCAGAAGCATCTTTGTCCAGCCAAGGGGATAAGGGAAAGTTCTGCCATTAACTGAGCCAGTCCATTGTAATAAGCATACATGTCTTAATGTACCGGTACCTGTAGCTCCTATGGGCACTCCTATGCTTCGCCTCCAATAAACCTGGCCGAGTGCCTTTGCAGTTTATCCAAGTCTGTGGTAATTTATGGGCCATGCTTAGCAAGGTCTATTGATTCAGCTAGCTGCAGAACCTGAGACAGTGTCTAGAGGGGAACTCACACCAGTACACACACCTTAATGGACTGAAAACAGAAGGATATTTGGCTTCCTCCCTACAGTATGGACAGCTGGCCCATTGCTTCTCCACTTTCCCCCATGATCATTTCTAATTGTGCTGCAGCCCAGGATGATAAAAGGTTTTCTTCATCTTCACTCACTTCATCTTTCCCTACCACTTCCATCCCACTTCTCTTTTTCCTTGTTCGGATCATCCTCTCACTGTCATTCGTCTCCCTCTACCGCCCCAATCTTAGACACTGCTTCATCACTTCCTCTCACTTGCATTCTACCCTCCTCCACTGTATTGGACATTCATAATGAGGAGGGAAATCAGAAATCTTGGTAGAATACAGGTTTAAGTGTTTTCAGTAGCCTGTAGGAGCTTATTTATGTCATTCTCCACTCCTGCAATTTGCATTAAAACAGTAAAAATGAGAACAAAATGTTTTTAAGTATAAGGGTTCAGTAAAGAATATTTGTGTAATTAACAGTGATGGCCAGTCTGATCTCACTTCAGTTTTACATTGCTATAATGCCATTTACTTCACAAAAAGTACCCAAGATTTATACTAATTTATATTAAATCTTAATCAGCCCTACTTTATTATTGTGATAAGAAGAAGGTATGAACAAAATATATTGAAAAAATACCTAATACGTTCTGGTGAATGAGATTGTGAGATTGACTAAATACTGTTTTTATTAGCATTCTGATGCAATAAATGGTCAAGTCAAATTCATCATTTAATACTTAAGCCACTATTCAGTTTCTAATTCAGCTTTGGCTGGATAGCATTTCCAGCTATTTAGTATTAGTTCAAATGCTACAGTCAGACAACTGGGAGCCAGCCTGTAGTTCGCTGATGTAACAAAGGCTTTCACACATAATATGACTTTTCCTCACCCTGTGCCAATTCTGGCTTTCACCAGCTTTCTTGTTGCACTGTTTTGTGAGGGAGATTGTAACTTCTTTGGCCTTGACCCAATATTCAAGCCATTAACCATGTCCTCTCTTAGACCTCACTGAGGTTATCGTTCAACAGCCAAGGACACCAGCCTTGATATCCCATTTATCTCTTTCCATTCTACTGACCATGCTTTTTTCAAAGCCATCTGCTGTGCATGTAATTTTCTTCATCCCAGTATGCCATCCCCTCAGCATCTCCTTATTCAAATCCCTCCTACTGATTCACTTTTTCTACACTGCCCTCCGAAAATGAGTTAAAAAAACAAAACCAAACAATCCTCCCTCCCACAATGCTGTTCCTTTCTCTGATTTTCTCAGTGCATCTCTCTTAGGCATATCTTTCTATTAGATGGTAAGCTTTTCAGGTAAGGAGCTGTTTCCTTTTTGTGGGGAACAGAATTAAGTGCATTTTTAGAGTTTAATATGTAACAAAAAATCACTCTGAGATGTGCATCATTGATTATCCCCAATTTAGCAATCTTCCACTACAGTTCCAGTTTTTCTTCAGTAAAGCACAGATTTTATTGGCAAGTGTAGAAAAGAGAGAAAATCACGCAATATAAATTGGCTGAAATATAAATATAGCTAGAGTAATTAAGAAAAGATTTGTTAGCTAGGCTCAGGACTATATTACAAAATGTTATATAATATAGCAGAAATCTTACATAGTAGAAAAAAATCATTTTCTGTTCACAGTATAAAAACTACCAGCTCAGAGTTAGGTTCTGCAGTGGCCGGAGCCTTTCAGTGCCCATTCCTGTCACAAGCTTTCCTTTGAAAGTTTGCTTCCTCCAAATAGAGCAGGCTCTGCAACTGAGCCTGTTTGGTAGGAATTTCACAAAGGGTAGCCTGTTAGCCTTCCCCTGATTGGATGGGGGCATGACCTGTCTCATCTGCCTTTAAGAAATCAGAGCTTCTCACCAAAGTAATAGAACCTCAAGCAAGCAGGGGTTTTTTTTTTTCTTTTTCTTAATTTCTGACTATTAACTAATTTTAGTTTCCTTTTATACATATTAACCAATGAGTAAAAGTCCTTGCTGACTTGGACTGTTTTTCTTTTTAATTATCCTGCAGATCAATATAGTCTCTGTGCTAGCAGCTTTTTATGGGACGTAAATATGGAACACTAGAAATTAAAATTAGCAGATACTGTCCACAGAAAATCCATGGCCAGGATTTTCAAAACTGTGCTGGGGAAAGGAAATCCTTTCAGAATAAGTTTTAGAGAGGTAGTTGTGTTAGTCTGTGTACAGCAAAAACAAGAGTACCAGAGAGAGGTGCCACAGGACTCTCGTTGTTCTTTCAGAATAAGTCAACATTGACCTAACTCTGCTTCTATTGAAATCAGTGGTATTGTGTGTTTCAACGTAAATTGACTTCAGTGGTAGAAGAATAAGGCCAAATGCTGAGCATTTTTAAGGCCAATGCTGAGCATTTTTTAAAATACCACCCTAGGTTCCTTAAGTGCTTAAATATGAATTTACAAGCTTAACTAGGCACATACAGTGTGACTTTTAAAAAATGCTCAGCTTTTATCTAATTTTGCTCCCTTTGAAGTCCCACTGAAACAGTGGCCAGAGTTTTAAACACGCTGAGCACCTTGTATGGTCAGAAGTCTTATAATCAGGCCACTTAATTAGGTGCCTAAATACTGAAACTGGAAGACTAACTTTAAGCAGCCATTCTTAATATTGGTCATTATATTACATATAGGTACATACAGGGCTCCAATCACATAATACCTAAGCAACTCATGATTTGGAGCCATACTCTGTTTGCTTGTAAATATCTGGGCATGTTGGGACTATACCAGTCATATGTTCGCTAAAAAGGGCATTGTCGTGGCCATGCAAGATTAAAGACAAGACAATCTGGTGGGTTCTGCCTGGAGACAATGGGGTATAAATAGTCTCCCTCCCTAGGGTGTGATTAGTGGGTCACTGTCCCACCTGAACCAGCCTCTTCTGGTCCTGGTCCACCTTTGCCCCCTTTGTCCTCCCCTTGGAATGTGAAGGCAGTGGGGAGCCCTAAAGGAGACACAATCCCTTTTTTACCTGCTAGCCTGATAAAGGACCTCCCCCCATTCACATTCAGTTGTGGTGAGCGCATTTTCTTTAGTGATAGCTTTTTCCAAGTGTATGCCAAGCTGCACCAAATGTACTCAGAGGACTAAGAACATTAATGTACAATGCATAATGCATTTCTAGTAAGCTGCTCAAAAATGTTCAGAAATGGAACAGAAGAAATAAAGATTTAATAATAATCACTAATGTATGTGAAACACAAAACTGACAGGTATCTTTACTACTCTATTCCAGTTTATGAGCACAAAAATTGATGTTAATAGAATGTGGTGCAAAGATTTTCAGTCTAGTTTTAATGCCTGAATTTATGCTAGACATTATGGGTGCATCATCTGATATGACACTTACCCACTCAAGCATTTAAAAAATGCTACAATTATAATTTTAGATATACCAAAACAGAAGTGTGTGCAGCTTCTTCAGCTAGGAATATACAAGGAGAAAAAACATTGTCAAGTAGCCTTTTTTCATTCCTGCTTGTAACTGCAAAATCTAACAAGTTCAGAGAAATCCCTATTCTACAATAGTGTTGTTCAAAATAGTACATTTCTTCTAGGGTGCAGAAGAAATTGCTTGAATACACAGAACTGCTTATTATCACCGGCATATGATTCCTCCCTCAGATTGTACATTATCACTGCAGTTTGTTTTCTCTGCATCTCTATTAAACCAAGAAGCTCTCCAAAGGGATCTAATTTTTTGCAACAGAGGGATGCCTATTATATACTGTGCTCTTTAAACAGTTTTCTCACATGACAATTATTTTCCCTTGTGTGAGGAAATTTTACATTGATCTGAGATTACATTTAAATATTGATTACCGATGGCTGATTTTGCATGCCTATCTGATCAATGCTTCCAAATCATTTTAAAAATCACCCATCAGCAGTTAATATTTAACTACAAAGTGGTTTCACTAATTCAAATAAAGTACTTGTATGAATTCATTTGAATTGGCCAAACCATTTTGGTATGCAAAACTGCATTGCAAGTCACACAACAGCCATTACTGCTAAGCATTACCATAATATAAATATTAATTTTTAAAAAATGAATAATTTGGAATATATGTAAACCATTGTACTGTTCACTCTGCTTGTATATTACAATAGTTTTTCCCACACTTTGTCTTTTCTGTTTATATTATAATCTCTTTAGAGGAGGGACCATCTCTTAAGGCTTGTCTATATGAACACTTAGTTTGTGGCAAGATGGGGTGAAAATTTATGCTCCACTATGTGTCTATGTGGACCATGCTGCTGCACACTAAAAGTTGCATAGAGCACTTTAATCTACCCTGTTTGGAAATGGGAGTAGTCTAAGAGCAGTCAGGAATGTTTAGTGTGTGGATAAATAGGCCCTTAATGCATAGAGTTCCTTGTACAATCGGGGGCCCTGGTTTCTGCTGGAGGCTGTGGATGCTACTGACATATAAACAGTAAATACGAGTAAAATTTCACACACAGCTTCTGACTTGAGATATTAATTCCTGATCTCTATGTTGCAGTTAACACTGCATCATCACTGTCTGTTCCATAGCAATAGTTGCTGATGGTTCCTAAAGAGGAACACATTTATGTTCTGATGAGCTTGCTGTAACAAGCAGAGCACTTGGGCTATATGAGCAACCATATGAGTTCCCCATTCCTGCAGATATACCTCAGTAATTATTTTGATTTAGTTAAGCTCCCTAAGAGTTGATCTGCTAATAATCCTTGCCTGGACAAAAACCCTTGGAAGAGTAACTCATTAGATCAGAGTACATCTATAAGGAAGTTTTCTCTTCATGGTCCCAGACTGACAGGAAGAAAGCTTGCAGGTATCTTGATTCCGTAATAGACTTTCTTAACACTTGCTTTGTTCATTTCCATCCTCGGAAGGAAACAAGAATGAAATTGAGTGAAATTGATAAGATAGTAATACAGGTGGATTTCTTTCTTAAGAGAGGCCATTGAGATGAAGATAAGTTTTGAAGGAATCTAAAAAGAGGTAAAAGTCTAGGTATGAAAAGTATTTGAGGCAGGTTTCAAAGTGGTGGAATCTGAAAAGGACAAGTGGATGGAGACAGATCTCCTTGAATTCTCCTGATCGTAGGACACCCTGAACAAAGGGAAGGATGCTATCCTCAGCCTGGACAATATAAGTAAGTGGCTCAGGGGGACAGATCCAACACAGAATGAAAGCTCTCTCAACATCTTCAAGTACTGCATGTCTGGAGCAACTGGAACTACCTAAGTTCCCCTGATGGCAAATAATTTCAGTAAATAGATTAATAACCAGGCCTGCTGCCTTAATAAGGATGGATATTTGCTCCAGACAAGAGGAAACATGGAAAGTAGTTGATCAGGTGAAGAGAAATATTATTCCTTACTGAGAGTTGAGAATGTAGACTTGGCCTTACCTTTGTGTTTCTGGTAAATGTAGCCACTGACCCTGTTGTTCTAATGAGGGAAATGCCACTTCTCCGGGTGAACGCAAAAGATTTTGGACAGAGGGTAGAAATGCATCTCCTCAGAAACTGAAGCTTCTTCAAGACTGTCCCAGTTTGTTTGTATCCATTGTTTATCTGAATAGATCAAAACAGACAAAGGTATGGTAAAAAGAGGAGAGTGGTGTCTGCCTCCTGGTTACTTGTTTCTCCAGTGTAAGGCTGAAGAATCTTAAGAGAAAGCAGCATGAAAGGTTTCATAAAACTTCGTATATTTTTATATTTCCAGGTATTCCTTAGTTTTTTGTTTACAGTTTTAACTGAAGAAAAGAAGCTGTTGGTGTACTTCAGCAGGTATGCCCTGCATCAAGAGAGAACATAGAGCACCTATTCCTCTATAAGGAATGTTCCAGTTTTACTCAGAGAATTCCAGGGTGCCACATCATTTCTCCACAAGACTTACTGTTTTTAAACAGGAGTAGAGGGATTCACTCTATATGTGGAGGAAAATTTTGTATCCCGGATCCTGTTGCCCGTTTTACAACTTAAGACTTATCTTTTTAATGAGCCTCTTCTTTTTGTGTGTCTTCCATTTTTAATCTATTGCAAGGAATTAAAAAATAAGAAAAGTCAGTTTCTTCTCAGTTTTCCCCATATCAAGGGTGTTCCTCTTCACAGAAGCTGATCACAGGTTAGATCTATTTTCCTCGATTGCTAAGGCCTTGGAAACCTTAACAAAGTGTTACACTCTACGGTCATCATTAGGCTTAAACTGTTTATTTACAGTAGCCAAATCAGAGTCCTCACCCACCGAGGTTATGGTGCAAAGCTCCTACCCTATTTTTTCTCCTTGTACGATTTATTTCTTACTTCTTTTGATTTCATCCTTATTATTTTCTTTCTTATTCCTATTAACATGAAGAAGATGAGGAATGCATAGCTAGTTAAAAGGGATCTGCTCCTGCCAAATAACCCATGCCAGAATCCAACCCCCTTATATGGTCTAATACCACAGAGAGAATGAGCTGCTGTACATAAAGTTTATAGATACATTAAAAGGAACTGACCCATAGATCCAAAAGAGAAAAAAAGAAGGTGGAGGAAAAAAGTTCTTGACATTAAAAGCTTTTCATTTAACCTTCGTGGTTTTTTATTTGGTCTTTGTTTATTGTTTTTAATTCTACAGGATCACCACATACCTTTTAAATCCATATTAATCCAGAATTACATTTCCCAGGGTTATACAAAACTGAGTTACCAGAAGTGATGGTGCCCAGGACTCTGCTGTCAGTGTGGACTGAAACAAATGCGCATCATGACAGCTAATTGTAATTAAATACCCAGAAGTGATTCTATAGGCACTGGGACAGTGGCCTGGATAAAACCAGCCTTTGGGGAGTCCCATCCCAGCTATGTCGTCTGTGGATTCTGCCCTTTCAGGTTTCAGCCTTTTGCCTGCAAGGAGGAGACTGGTTGGGGTCTCTTACAATTCTTGAGCTATCAATTTTATGTCACAAAAAACTTAGGGCCAGATCCTCAGCTGTACAGACAAGATCCTCAGCTCATGCAGACAAGGAGCAGGGGTGGGCAGAGATAGCTGTACCTCACCTTTACAGTCTTCTAGTCCTCAAGGCTCCCTAGGGTTAGCTCCCTGAGTATGTACGTATGGTCTCAGAGAAGATTGTGCTTGACAACTGTGGCAGTGAGCTCCTGTTGTGTCACTGCACTTCTATTTTCATCGTGCCATCTCCATCAGAGCTAGCATGAGGATGTCTGCTTGAGCTGGAAATTAAACTTCCCATCTCCAGCATAAATAGACTCTCAATTACCCAGTAAATGTTAGTAAAGTAAATTAGTAAAGAAATTAGTAAAGTAAAAGGAAAGACTGCTCAGTCTTCTCAGCCGAATACTCCACATATTTTGGATATTTTTAATATCTTTAGATTCTGATACATGCAGCATTAGATGTGAGAACAAGAGTAATATTTGACCATTCTCTAGTAGCCATTGCCTTGTCACATGAGCCACCACAGAACACCAAAAAATGATAAGTGAATGAAAGATTCATAGTTTTTACTCTCCTTTAAAAAATATATAAAAACCCCTCTATTTGAAAACCATTGTTCCATCAGCTCCTTTTCAGGCTGTTATAAGGGAAGCTGGAAAAACCTTTTAGACATAAAATAATTATTTCATATGTTTCCAAACAAAAAGAAATAATAATCTAAACTCAGAATTATCTGAAACGTTAAGAATTATAGAATTGGAATACTACTGTTTTCCTGTTCCAATTAAACTCCCGCAACTACTCAATACAAGATATGCAGAGAATACACTCCACAAAGCACAAGATGAATGGATTTTATTTATACTTCAACAGTCATACTCGGAATAAAAAAAATTAAAAACTAGGAAAACATTTAACAGATATTCTCTCCACTGAATATCATATTTAACATTTGAGGGAGGAAAATACCCCAAGGCTTTGTTTGCCTCATCAGTAGATATAAATCTCAATTTCAAAACTAGTATACAGTGTTTTGTGTCTACAAACCATCCATTCTGAGGTCTGAACCCACTGTCTTTTCTAGTTCTGTCAGAAGATAGAGTTGATTTCTTGGAAGCATTCAGGCAGAATCAATTAGAGTCTGTTAAAAGTATAAAATAAAAAGCTGGAGAGCTGGACAGGTTTCTAATCGAATGGTATCAGTCCAATCTTGATCCGGTCACCCCTTTGTTACTATTTATATGTTTGAACAAGCAAAATCTAAGGGATAACTGCTGCTCCTCCCCCAAAAGTCCTTATCACTGTTATATTGAAACAAAGTAAGCAGCTGAAGCATGTGCCAGTTAGAACCCTATATCATCAATTAACTGAGACTGTAAAAATTTGGCCAAAGTATTCTTCCTAAAATAATTTATTCTAATGAAGTCAGTTTTACATATAAGAGGTATGAGTCAAATGGTGTTTATTTACTCCATTAGTCCTTCAGCCAAAACCTCACTGAATAGAGAGAAAGCCTTTCTACATAGAGTAAGATTTGTTGTGTAAATATTTCTTTTTCAATCCAGACTTTGCATCCTGGGTCAGACTTCTTTATACTAACCCTCTGGTTTCAAATATTACTAATAGGTATACATCTCAGCCATGTTTACGAATCAAAGCAAGTGCCATGATTGTTCCAACTGTCCTTTCTTGTTCTGACCTTGGAACTGTGAGCTGCAGCCATTTAAACTGACCTTTGTATGCCTTGCATTAATCTTGGTTAATTGGAGACTTAAATAATGTTATACACAAATTATGGACTTTTTATATCAAACCCTGATACCTCTGTTCCTCATCGGTCATACAGGAATTTGGTATTTCATTGTGGTCTGCCATAAACTATAATAAGTTAGAAATTGTGTATATTTCTAGAAGAGGCTTGAAATGCCACTTTGATAAATGGAATTCCCTTTGATAAGAAAAATGATTTAATATTTAGGGGATTTTAATATCCAAAAAAAGGAGATTTGGTGTGGAAAAGTATAGATTCCTGTAGTAGGTACAGGCCCAGTACAAGGCCCTTAGCAGTTACAGGCCC
>ML685793.1:7684410-7755104 GCA_007922175.1 Pelusios castaneus
TCATAAATGCTTCCTAAATTCAGACAGCGTCACACCCTGCCCACATGCCCTGCCAGGGTCCCTGTCCCCCTTTGCCCCTTTGCACACAAGGGGTGCCCCCCCTGCCACCGTGGACCTATCCAAGGTCCCCCTAGCCCCACAAAGTCGACCTAGAGCATCCAGTGTGGACACTCTAGGTCGACTTTGTAAGTTCCCCTTTAAGTCGACTTTAAATTTAAGTGTAGATACACTCAGGCGACTTAGTTAAAGTCGACTTAAAAGTGCAAGTGTAGACATAGCCCCAGATACATGTTAAAACATAGTAGTGACTGAAGGGGACTCTGAAAAGCCACAAGAGAGAGCCTTGAGGGCAGACGACTTATTGCTCAGTATTTCTCTGCAGCTAAAAAAAAGAGGAAGAAAGAAACTGAGCAATTTTGATGACTCTTACTTCTGCTGCTAGTGCCCACTAGAATGTCAACAGTACTTCATGGACAACAATATTGAATCCAGTTGTTAGAAAATTGATACAGACATGTAAGTTTGTCCATCAAAAGGAAGAAATCATGAACTAACAATATAATGTTTTCTATAACATAACCAAACCCAAAAGCCAAAGTCACTGGGGACAGAGAGAGTAGAGAACTCCAGATATTGTTGTAACTGCTCTTACACAACCTTCTTGAAAATCTTCCTTCAGAAATGGTGATTTTGAGGTAAGGCAACAGTTGACCAGATTGTCAGTATCAAGAAGTGATTTTGTAAATCTTCTTCTTGCCAAACCCAAACAAGAAACCACAAAAATGCCAAATTCTTTAAAATATTTATGTATTTCAGTCGTGTTAACACAGAGATGCTCAGCCACACTGAATGGTGGAAACATAAACAGTATTTCCATACCCTCACTTGCTTCAAGCATAGGCCTTAGAAACTGCTTTAGCCAATATCTGGGACCCAATCCTGCTTTATATACCAAAAAGTGCCATTACATATAAGGAACAGAAAGTGAGCCCTTGTTTTCTAGGCAGTGTTCTTTACAATTCTGTGTTCCATTGATTTCTACAGCTTGTGTTTGAAAATAATTTCCAAATTAAAAATCAGATTATGTTATATATTGGTATGTATAGAATTGCTATTTAAAAGTTATTCCATTTATCAAAGTGATATCTAAGAGATTTTTTCTCCATTTACCTTTAGTGTTTCACTCCTAAACTTATTAGTAATAAAATAGAATTTTAGCAGCTGAGTGGAGAGTAGTAATACAGAAGGGACACAAAAACTCTTGTGATTGTTTTCTTAATAGTCCTTTTAAGAAGTATATACTAAGAAAAGAATTTAATGTTGCAGGCTGTACAACAACTACTGTATCATGAATAATGTGGCCTCTGCTTAATTAAGTGTGGTGAAGCCCGCCTCCCATATACACACACATACATAACTTGTATGCCATTAAACAAACAATTGTGAAGAACAACAACATTCCCTTAAATATCTTTTTAAAACTTAAAAAATTACATTAGGCTTCTTAAAACACCACCTGTCCAAAGAAAGTATAAATTAGTTGCATACTGACTATGTCCCTGGATTTCTGGAATTTGACAGCCTTATTAAACCTGCTCTGTTTAAATGCTGGGCACTAATATTTTTATTTTTCTTCCTAAAGATCAATATCACTTCAACTGTGGACATAAAACATACCAGATGAGTCAATGAAATATATATCTTGATAATAAGAAAATATACATTTAACAAAAATCAGTGTTTGTAAAGAAGACCATTGCACCACAATGTCATATTTATGCTAAGTGGCCAGATATCAGGCTTCAGGCTGTGTTAAAAAAAAAAAAAAAAAAAATCACATCACCACAAACAGTCAATTCAAAATGGCTTTGAATTCCCTGTTCTTTCTTTTGCTTTACAATAGCAACAAACAGAGGCTCCAATATGACTCTGAAATGTAAAAATGGTTATCCTGCTCAGATTTACCATGTGTATAATTAAATGTTTTGCCAGCTTACCTGATGAAAAGAGAGCAAATCACAGCAAAGCCCAGCATCCAAAAACAATATGATAATATGCCTCCTCCTGAAATTATCCAGATTTCTGACCACAGAGGTTTGCAAATTAATTAGAATTTCTGCATTCTCAGTGGAAAAGAAAAACACAGAGACCTTTCCAGAATCCTCTTTGCTTCTGCCTCCGCTTCCTGTTCTCAGTCTCACTCTATGGTACCCAACATATACTAGAAAACAGCTTATTAGGAAGGGTGGTGGGGGGAGAGAAAAGAAAAGGGGGGAGATGGAAAGACAGCACCTAACATGGCAGCTCCATCTACTGGCAAAGAGAGTGAATACATGTACAGCATCACTTTGTGAAGCCACTTTATCCAACATACATTTGACTCACCCGCTACATAACTAAACTCTTCCATACAAGAAATAAACAAACAAAGCATCCAGAGAGATGACTGAGTGTGAGCACAATACTGACTAATAGCATTTTAAAGTTTCTAATTAAAGCTTTATTTTATTTAAAACAAAAGTGATTATCTAATTTCTTTTTATAAAATATTTTGTTGCAAAAATGTTATTGCTTCACAAACTATAACGATTCAGAAAAGAGGAATATATAAAGAAGATGCTTGGATGTTCAAGCACCTTTCTTGATTTTGTTACTGCCTTTCTATTTCAGTTGCCTGGCCTTTATTTTATATATCATTTTTATTCTATTTACACATGTATAATTACTATTATTATATATGAACACAGACACTAAATGATTTGTGATGGAATGATTGGCCTCTGTCTTAAATTAGAGGAGTCTCAAGGATTCTTTAACTTACACCCAACTAGCCTTCCCCTATAGAATGACCATCTAGCAAGTCTGAAGAATTGGGAAAGGGACTTGGGAGGGGGGGTGTTCATAGGTGGTGATTTATAAGAAAAAGCCCCAAGTGCTGGCACTGTTCCTATAGAATCAGGACATCTGGCCACACTGTTCCCATGGACAGCTTGAGAAACACCTGGGCACAGAAATACCTGAGTCACATCCCCTTTCTGCTACTCATATCCTTAAGATGGAAGCTGGGAGTGGTGAGGTAGGAGCCGCTATGATATTTATAGTTCACCCAGAAACTCTGTTATCTTAGGGTTTCCCCTAGCATGTGATTCACACCACCAGGCCAGCATAAAGCAGCAGCTGCAGAGGCAAGGAACCGGGCCATAAAGTTGTTTTCATTATCTATAATCTATCCACACCATTCATATAGGCCCCAATCCTGCAGAGCTTTTAAAATTTGTGTAACTTTAAGTAGATGAGTAATCCCATTGATTTCTGTTAGACTAGTAACATGTTCAAAGTGTGCAAGTGCTTAGGAGTGTTCTTGAACCAGGGTCCTACAGGCAGACAGATATTTATTTCAGACCGTGATCCCAAAATGAAGAGAAGAGGATGCCCTCCTAGCTTTTATATCTAAAATCTACACTTGTGTAGTTTCACAATTAATGGTGATTGCCAGCTTCCTTGGCATTCACGTTACTGTATCTAAAGAAAGCCCTGATGTAGCAAAGAAATGCATGCAGGTCCAGTTCCTCGCCCACATGGAGGCCTGTTGACTTCTTAGATCTCTGCACTGGCACAAGGGTGGCCTGTACACATCTTGCTGCATCAGGACCTAAGGAAGCAATTCTGATGTCCTTATTCAGGCAAGTTTCCCATTAATTTCAGTTTCAAAGGGGTAGCCATATTAGTCTAGTTCAGCAAAACAAACAAGGAGTCTTGTGGCACTTTTAAAGACTAACAAATTTATTTATCGTATGAGCTTTCAATGGGAGAAATTAATTAATTATTATTAATAATTAATTTCAGTGTGTTTCCTATGGTCTGAGTATGTACTACAGAATGGAACCCCCAAAACACTGTGACTTGCTTCTAAATTATATTTTTAACATTCAGGTTTCCAGTTTTTCTATAAATAATAATGGATATATTTTTTAAAAAGACAAAAATGTTCCTGGTCCCTGTGACTTCTTGCCATTTGTTTTGTAGGTTTCTTTTTGCTCAGCAAATCATATGACTATGGTTTTTCAAACTTGCAGTTTTATTTCAAAATAGTTCGGAACCATTGCTTTGTGGTGGCATTGTGGTTCAGAGTGTCTTCCCAGTGACTTCAACAGGTGTTAGATCAGATCCTTAAAGAGGGCAATGTATGTAGAACTAACTGTATATTTTCTAATGTGATACTTTATTAGTTATCAAATCTTCCCATTGCTAAAGTCTTCTTTCATTACTTGACTTTTAGGCACATGTGAAATATTTTTGATCAGATTTCTGGTATTGCTATATCATTGATAAGTACACATTTAATCAAAATTCAATACCATTAAAAATCATAAGAAACACTAAGTTAAGAATCAGTTGCTAGACAAAACTCCTCCAATTCTCTACATTTAATGGAAAGATTTATATTGACAAAAACCAAATAACAGGTGTAGCAAAAGTTCAAAATGGAATATTAATGTATTAGTTATGTGTAATATGTAGAACTTTTTATATAAATTCATTTTTAATCCAAGGGTCCTGCACATCATTAATCCTGAGAGAGCTAATCTGTTTTGCAATGCTGCAGCAGACTCAAGAATAAGGCCCCTGCCGTGGCCTATGCCCCCTCCCATGCCCACCCAAGTGGGGAACGTCTGGGGGCACAAGCAGGGAGGGCGACCCCACAACCTCCCAACAAAATGCACCACCCTTTGGTTCAGGGCGTATGACCTCACGAACTCAGAGTCAGTTCACCGGCCCTTGGGTTCAGGGCAGGTCCGAATAGTATGGCCCAGCAGCCTCAGGGTCAGTTCACCGGCCCTTGGGTTCAGGGCAGGTCAGAGCAGTAAGGAGTCCTCACAGGGGCTGTGCCCAGGTAGGGGGGGCTCAGGCCTTCCCGCTTCACTGAGCCCAGCCCAGGGCCCTATCGGTGCCGGGGTTCTGGCACCGAGTCAGCGGGGATCCAGACCGCAACACGCTGACCCTCAGCCAAACCACCTCCGGCTCCACAACCTGGGCCCCTGGCCTACTTCCTACCCGCAGCTGGGCATTGTCCCAATCCAGGTCTCCACCTCCACTCCAGTCCATCACGTGCTTCTCTGCAGGTGCCTAGAATCACTCCGCTGTAGTTGGTGCTTGATATTCAGCCTCGGGGTTGGTCTCCTCCTCTGCCTGGGGCTGACACCACTCATGGGCTGGAGCTTCCCACACAGGTCCTCCCTCTTCGCTGATCAGCCCAGACTGAGCTGTCCTGTCTCCCTTTATACTAGGGCAGCGGCTCGAGCATGGCCAGCAGGGCTTCTGTTGCCCACAGAGTCTGCTGGGCCTCTTTAGTGTGGGGTAGGCTCACCCTCTCACAGTCCCTAATATTTTTATTTTTTAAATATCCACTTCTTTTTACAAAACTAATTGATAATAATGTCATCCACACATTTTAATGTAAATTATTAATACAGTTGCTTATGTATCATCACTCAAAGCACATAGTAGGAATTATTTTTAAGAGAAACTTGGCAAGCTGTATCTTTATAAACAATCTGATTGCTTGGCTAGTCTCTCACAGGTGTGGTCAAGCTCTTAATAATAATGAGTGAATGAAGGTAAAGCCATTATATCACTTTCCAATAAACACCTTGGAAAAGAATAGTTTGGGGGGGAGTGTTTTGCTTTGTTTTGGGGTTTATTCGTTGTTTTGTTTTTTTGCAAAATGGCAACTCAACAATTTTAGTCTAAGAATTCACATCAAATAATCTGAAAAAATAAGTTCTGTGGTGGGGTGAGGTATACCCCAGCCTGGGACAGAAGGAGTTAAGGAGCAGTTCTGATCTCAAGTGACTGTATCCTGCCGCACCTGCAGAGCTTGCTTCAGGTAGAGGAGGAGCTTAAAAGGGAGCAAGACCGCTCATAAGGAGGACAGGACAGGACAACAGATGTTCGGTTAGAACTCCTGAGTAAGACCTTGTCTATGCTAGAACTTATGTTGATATAATTTATGTTGCTCAGGGGGTGTGAATAAGCCACCCTTGTGAGCGACATAGGATATACCAACCTAAGCGTTAATGGAGACCGCAGTATGTCAGTGGGAGACCTTCTCCCATCAACATAGCTACTGCTGCTTGTCAAGGCTAGAATAATTAAATCGACAGGAGAACTCTCTCCCATCGACTTAGAGCATCTACACTAACAGCACTTCAGTGGCATGGCTGTGTCAGTGCATCTGGGCCACTGTAAGCATAGATAACAGTGGATGTCATTACTGTAAGGGAAGGGCCTGTAAGTGGAAGCTGGACAAGTGGCTGGGGAGGAGACCCAAGTGACAGGTAGCTGAGAGAGCTTTCTCCTTCCAGCTGAGAACTGAGAGAAGCCTAGGGGGATGAACCCTGAGCTGGAAGTCTTCTTAACCCCCTTCTTTTATCTATTCCCTCTATCTTACTGTATATTCTGATCATAGCATCAGAAAGAAATGCATTTTACCCTATTTCTATTGGTTTAATCCAAATTAAACACTGATTATTTATATTTATTGGCATTCTTTTGCTGCGTTCAATTTCTATCTCCTTTTTTTCCTCGCTACAGTAGGACTGAGGGGTTCATAAATATTTGTATTTTAGAAATCTTGGCCCAGTATTCCTGTTATAAAGTCACATGGAAAGGGGTTTGGTTTGGTGATAATAAGGTATACTACCATTTGTGAATCTTGGGTTTTTTATTCTTAGCCCAGTCTCCCATTCGTTAAGGTTGGTAAAGCCACGTTGTGAAGACATGATATTCATTAAAGTAAACCCTTTGACATAGTAAGAAAGGTTAATGACAGGCTTGAAAACGAAATTTAATAACTCTTCTTCAGTCAAAAAATTGGAGGCTGTGCATGCAGACCTTTCAAGTTTTGGGGGAAAGGCAAGTAAGAAATTTAGCAGACTGTTAAGGGTTATAACAGGATTGTAAAAGGACATTTGGGGGGTTAGAAAAGGCAATAAAACATACCTGCTTCCCATATCCCTTTTGTATTAATAATCCAAACATTAGTAAATATTACAATAATTTAAAAGTGTAAGATTTAATAGTAACCTCAAATCTCAATCTGCTAATATAACTTAATTGGTCACTGAACATGCTGTCTGACAATCAATATACCTGAAGGCATATGCAGTATAAATATCACAATATGTATTTAGGCTAAGAGTACTCTTTAATTTTACTAATGGTCAACTGTTAAAACAATGCAAAATTAGTTTAGCAATTGCATTTTTAAATACAATCTACAACCTTACTGTCCTTCTATAGAAATGCTAACAGAGACATGAGTGGCCTAATTCTGATACTAGTTACAATGTAATTCTATTGACTAAAGTGTGGTTACTCCATATTTTCACCAGTTAAGAGTAAGAATCAGGCTCAAAGACTTTAATTAAACTAAAAACCATGCTTAAGTACTGAACTCCAGATTCATACTGCACAGCCATTCAGGTAACCTAGAATAACGGTAACAAAATAAAAACGAGAGTTCTGTGGCACCTTAAGGACTAACAAATTTCTTCGGGCATAAGCTTCACCAGATCCATCGTGGGTTGGAGCCCATGATAGCTTATGCCTGAAGAAATCTGTTAGTCTTTAAGGTGCCACAGGACTCTCGTTGTTTTTGCTGTACACAAACTAACACGGCTACCTCTCTGGAAGTAATAAAACAATAGAAGTTTGAACTGTATGTTCTAATTGCCTCATTCTCCCTCAGAATGCTGTAGGTGCCTAGTGATATTTCCCTGCTACATTCATTTAGTTACCATATATGCTCGCCTGTTAGCCAATTCATGTATAAGCCGACCCTTGTTTTTAAACCCTAAAAAACCAGAAAACCGCACCACCTGCGCATAAACCCCCCTTCCCCCCGCGGCCCCTTCCTGCTCCTCTGCCCGCCACCGCGGCCCCTTCCCTGAGCCTCTGCCCGCTGCCGTGGGCCCTTCCCCGCTCCTCCGCCCGCCACCACGGCCCCTTCCCCGCTCCTCCGCCCACCGCTGTGGCCCCTTCCCTAAGCCTGCTCGTCCCCGCAACCCCTTCCCCGAGGCTCTGCCCCCCCTACCCCCCCACGGCCCCCTTTACCTGTCTGGAGGCCTGGAACTGCAGCGGTGGCTGGCAGAGTCGGTCCTGGGCCAGGCCCCTTCCGCCCCAAGCACGCTCTGTCTGAGCATGCTCAGGTTGGGAGGTTTGAAACTCTCGCTTTTAGCTGTGATCCTCAGATTAGCCAAACACAGCTTCTGGGGCATATTTTGGGGCATAAAATTCTCATCTTATACCCAAGCGTATACAGTATATCAGAAAGCTGGCAACAGTAGAAAACTTAAATAAGAGCCACCCAGAAGCCCTAGGCCATGTCAGGCTAGTCTTCAGCTTGTACTTTAATTGGCCTATTCTAGTGCACTCAATTACTATTGACTCTTTTTGCAATCCAAAGGTTCCCATATTAACCCCATTTAATGCAAATTTAATAACATTTTATAGTAGGAGAAATCCATGCCTCTATTCTATTTCACAAAATAAAATGTAAATGTATCAGATTCCTCTGTTTCTAGGATTGGTCAGTATGAGGTGCTTCAGTATGGGAAGAAAAGCATAGTAGACAATTATGGAGTAACCTGTCCACAGACGAAGTTTCTTCTAATCCCTTTCAGCTAATGATTAGTTTATGCCATGAAGAATAAGATTTTATATCCCTTTTAAATTTTGTATCCTGCCTAATTCAACTATAGCTATCCTCATTTCCAACATGAAGTCTATTTAGGAATACCATAATAGTGTTTCTAAAGGCAACAAATTTAAAACTCATCAAAGGAAATACTTTTTGCACAACATATAATTCACCCATGGTACTCATTGCTAGATCTCACTAAGGCCAAGAGTTTATAGTAGGAATAAAAAGAAAAAGATCAGATATTTTATATGAGTAATAAGAAATAAAGCTAGGGAAAGAGATGGTCTTATGGTTCTGGTGCTGGGCAAAGACTCAGACAATCTGTGTTTAATTCCTCACTGCTGCAGGCTTCTTGTGTGACTTTGGGCAAATCATGTGTCTCTATTCTTCACCTGTAAAACAGTAATGATATAACTTCACAGGGACACTATGAGGAAACATTCATTAGTGTTAGGCACTCACACTGTGCAGATGTAAGTCAGAGACATGTTATTTGTTTATAGTATCATGGCACACACCTTTTTGTGATAGGCACTCTACAAACACTGAGTAAAAGACAGTCCATGTCCCAATGAATTTACCATCTAAAAAGACAAAACAGACAAATAGAAACAAACAGGCAAGCGATTTACTAAACGTACCATATAATTTCAGACAGAGAGACAGAAAGATTGTGAAAAATGAACAAATGAGATAAATAATGCAATAGCAACAATTGCAGTAGTGCTCTCAGAGCTAGTCATAGAATCTAATAATCCTCTCCCAGGACACTTATAAATAAATAGATTCCATTCATATGCTTGAATTCCATTTATTGTCATTGAATCATGCAGTTTAACTGGTCAGATTAACAGTAATCATCACTTGGTTGGGGAAGTTGTTTTCTTAAGTAGGCCTAAGGTTACATTTATTTATTTGTAAAGTATCTTAAAGGTAGATTACTAGAAAAAGAATTACTGTTTTCTCAAGCATGCAGAGAGAAATTTTTAATAGTTATCTGCATAGAAAATAATACCTTTACCATTAAAGTTTTCATAAGTGTTTGTCCAAAAAAGACAGAATGAAAAATCAAACATTGCTAATCACCTCTCGTCTTATAAAAGAAAAACGACTTTTCCCTGGCCTGTGCTTGGCCATGAATAATATGGATATAGAAAATGTGAATTGCCTTGACAAGCTTTTTCATGAGTAAACGTTAATGTATAGTTAATGATCCTGTCTTCTAAGAGAGAAGGGTGTCGAAGCAGATAAGTAGCTAGAAGTGTTAAAACCCCAGAACACAATGATGCATCTATAAAATAGCAGCTTAAAAATAAAATACATGTTTAGCTCTGGCACTAAAATACAAGTGTGATGTACGGGTTTGACTGTGTATCCCACCTTGATCAGTAAGGCAGAATCCAGCTATTTTGTACAGTGCACATGAGACAAGAACGTTGGCACTAGAAAGCCCTGTTGATTCATTACGGAAGTAGAAGTAGAAGCAAATGCATTCTGCTGTTGCTGGGCCAGGGAGGAGTTCCCATTCTGGATGAGGGGGGCAACAAGGGTTTTCTTCAGCAAATCTGCACAATCTTTTTTGCTTCTATATTCACTGCATCATCATGACAAGGAAGCTGAAAAGCGATAGGAACAGTTCCAGCATCGGGTAGTCAAGAATGGAGTAACTGGCTTTGTATTTTGAAAATACCACGAATTTGATTAAAAAATATTCCCTGTTCTAACATAACTATGAAAGGCAGAATGAAATTACTGACTATATATAAAATTACATTTGGTAGCTTTTCTTTAATTAACACAGAAATTATTTCTTTTTTCCTCCCATTTTGTCCTTTCAAGATTAAAGTGAAAAACTGGTCACTGCATTGTAAACTTGAACATAGGCTAATACACATCGAAAACACCTATTTTTGGTACTAGGTAAATGTAATTTTTTTTTTAATGGTGTGATAGCAGAGGCAGCCAGCATAATTTCCACTGCTGGTGTGGGATATAGGGACTTTGGCATGATCATTTCTCTGGCATGCTGCTCTTCTGGCTTCTCTCCTTGCATGGAGATGAGGGAGGGTGGGTTACTAGATCTGACACAACCCTGCTTACCTTCTCTCCTGCCTGCATAGTGGGATGGGGAATCCCCATCTAACCTAATCTGCATATTACCGAGGAGAACCAGCCTCTAAAATCCAACCTGGCTTTTTTCCTGCCCAGGGAAGACAGCCCAGATGACCTCCACCCAGACAGGGCTGTCGGGGCACCTTTGTCTTGCCCACAGAGCCAGCCAAGCTCTGCAATGAGACACTCAGCAAGAAGAGGGTGCAGAAGACAGAGACCCTTCCTTTTGCTTCAGGCTTTTCCTCAGCCTGTCTCCCTCTCTGAAGTCTGCAGAGGTGGCAGCCACTATAAATGCCTCAGAAAGGAAAGCAGAGCAGAGCTTCAGAGACATTCTCCTCAAAAATCAAAGATAGCTCTGGAATGTAACTGGGAATAAGACAAACACATTACTGAACTGAACTGTTAGTCAAAATATTTGAAATAAAGTTTGGCATTTTCCTCAGAAAAGCTGTGAAGCAGGGAGGCCTCCCTGAGTCACAAGCCACTGTTGAGGCAGAAAAAAATGTTGGGAACTTTGGGGAAAGAGCATTCAGTGACTGACTGGTCTGGTTCTGCTTCCTCACTGCAAGCAGGTTAGAGTGCCATTGTAGCGCATCTGTGCACCTTACTACTTGAAGAAAGAGGATTTTCAGGTAGGCATGGATAAATTTCCTTTGGTAACTTGTGCCAATGGTTAACTACTCTTGCTGTTAAAAATGTTCACTGTCTTCAGTTTGAATTTGTCGAGCTTCAACTACTTAAGATTAATTTGTCTGTTGCGGAAACAAAGTAGGGAGCATGCCTTTGGGAAGACAGAACTTCACTTGCAGAGTCACAGGATCAGGGTAGATCCCAAACTAGGGACTTTTTTATGAGAGTACGTTAGCTCTGTTTTAGTTTATTGTTCTAAACATCATGCCCTAAGGAGAAGTCTGTTCTAAACTGTTTCTTGTTTGTTTTTTGGCAATTTTTTCCTACTGAGTTATTACATCAGGTTACAATCCCTATCTTATGAGCTGATATTTTCTCTCTGTTCAATTCATATGAAAACATTCTCCCGTAAATCCAAATAATTCTGTGTTCAGTATGATTTTCTTTCTTAAAAATACTATATTTTGCATTTGAAAAAATCACAGTCCCTGGCTTGCTGTCCATGAGATAGGCACGTTGTTTTTTCTGGCCACAACATCTGTTAGTTTGGGATTGAAAGCTGAACTTGGCTCTGGCTCTTGAAACACCCACATGGCAGTGTCTTGCACCCCAGCTGGACCACTAGTTCAGGCTAAGTAAAATATTTCAACCTGAAAATGAAAGAGACACAATAGCGGGATTCACTATGAATACTGATCTCTGTTCATCACAAATGGGGAGATGGGGGCAAGTTGTTAAAGATGACTTCAATTGCTGGGCAACAATTTATTCCACCACGTAAATCAGAGCAATCTTGCAGGTGCTGGATGTCAACAGCCAATAAGGGACCAGATTAGTCAAAAACAGAAATGCCCTGGCCACATCTCTACACCCCTATTCAATGAAGATGACTGTTAGCCAGGCCCTGAGATGCAAATAGATATTTCTTGTATAAACCAGCTCTATCAGCATGCTTGAATGAGCAGAAAGATTCTTCTGGCTATCCCACATTTAAGACACTTAAGCAATAAGAACATCAGAAAATGAGATTTGTTCAATGGACATTTATTTTCATCCAAGTAGTGATTACTATTAAACTGATTAATTAAATCATGAATAAAACCCAATTGCTTGCAGGTGTTGTGGAAGAGCACTATTACATTTAGCTTTAGCTTTAAAAGATTCACTATAATTTGTTTGCTATCACAATGCCTTTCACCTCTATCCTTTTCAGCAAAGCTCTTTAATTTTTATTTTTCCACATTGTCTGGTTGCTGTAATTGGCAAAATATGCAGCCATTATGAAATGCAGTGTGTTAGCCAATGTAAAATTTTAAAAAGACTTCATATTTGTGGATGTTACCTGTGTCTTTATTAGCTCTCATTTTGTAGTTTCCGAAATTGTATCATGCTCTTCATAGAACACACAAACCCATGATTACTTTCTGAAAGAACTTCCGCTATAAATTGCCACCATGACGTGAATGTAGGTGACAAAAGCAAAAAAGAGAGAGTGAACAGAAGAAAAAGGGTTACAGCATTGCAATAATGCACTTACTCAGTTTAGTCTTGTGTAAAATTTGGTGGTCCAGTTTTGTTTGCTTTTTAAATATCAGAAAATATTACTGACATACTTATTGTGGGCCTTGAGGAAGAGTTGAATTTTCAGGGTGGGTTTAAATGAGTTGAGGGTGACATTGTGCGGGACCAAGTAAGGAAGACATTCCACATGTAGGCAAAGATTTCAATGTGACTTCAGCACTTAAAGGCTTTGCTGAATAGCAAGGGATTTAAGCATAATTTTTGCATGTTTTTAAGGAAGGGCATATTTTACTTACACTCATGATGCCCATAAACAGCTAAAATAGTTTTGTTCAAACTTTGCAAAAATATTTGCACCAGTGTAATTTATACGTTCTGGCAGACTTGGATCACTCCATTGACACACAAACAGCCATAAACCCAGCTTAAAGATTTGCATCACTGGAGTGATACAAGGCTGTCAGAATATGCCACCACATCTCTGGTTTGCATTTAGGCAGAAAAAAAGTGCTGGAAAATTTAAACTCAAAGGGTGAAAAATTCAGAAATGGGAGTGAGAAAGACTGTAATAGAAATCATTATACCCTGCTGTTCCCTTTCAATAAATGCATTAATTTATAAATTCTCTCTCTCTCTCTCCCTAAATTTCATATTATGAATGTGTGCACATTTCACATAATGATTCGAATCAAATCATTCTTTGAATTTCCAGTGACTTTCATCTGAATCTTCTGTTATGTTAAGTTTTCAAGAAAACTAGTAAATTTTCACCCATTTTGTGAAATGGGACAGATTTGTATTGAAGCAATGAAATATAGCATTATGGAAGTGATTATTTTGTGAAAAGTGTGATCAATAACTGACTTAATTAGAATAGACTATAAAATGTAAACATGTAAGACTGACGCTTTATGTCTATGTTATTAGCTCCTAGATAATATCTGCATTCTGGATTAACTATCAAGAACTGTAGAAAAATTGTATTTAATGTTACAAATACAATGTACTTGGAAGTTTTTGTTGGTTGGTTGTTTTTTTGTTTTTTTTTTGTTGCAGGAATAGTCCTCTATGCTGGCAAAGCCACAGGTCAGCACCAAGGACAGCACTTAGTCTGTAATATAAATAAGGAACTAGAATAGTAAACATAAAAGGAAATCTATTTTGTTTAAGTGTGGACATAAAATTAATTCCAGATGACTTTAAGAATATCATTTTGTAAAGCTATGTGAGGGGCTGGCAGTACTCACTTCCTAATAAGCACTTTCTGCTGGTGTTATAGGGAATTAGCTCAAGCGGGTGCCCCATCTGCAGCCTGTGCTCCATCTCTTCTTGTCCAGCTGTTCAGCCCTCCAGCTGAGCACCTGTCCATATTCCCCACTTCTAGGGGAGATTTTACTGTCCCAATTCTGCCACCTTACCATTAGTGCCTGACACAGTTCTACCACCACTCTGCTGGTGGTCTGGAGAAGGTGGGGAGGGAACCAGGCCAACCCACTTCTCTGGGCTTCAGCCCAGGGACTCTATTTGCAGTGACCTCTGTACCACCTATTCCCCCCAAGTCCTCAATAGATTCCGTGGGATGCTTCCCCACTCCCAGTCTCTTTTCCACTCTTGTATCAGGACCCTGGCTCCTATAGAGCCCCAGAAGTCAACCACTGCACTGTACCAGGTGCTGAACCCTTCAGCCACTTGGGCAACCAGCCTTCCTTCCCTGAGCTCCTGGGCGTTACTGCCCTTGGTCTGGTATTTCAGCTCCCTTTTATACAGCTCTCTCAGGTCCTGATTGGCTCTTCTGTCACTCTTGCCCATTGGCTGCTTCCCATGGCCTTTTTAATCCCTTCCTAGCTGGTGTGGGGCAACTGCCCCACTGCAGGCTGTTAAAATAATTTTTAGAATTCTTTAATGGTGATAATTTTTACAATTATAAAATGGTTGGAGAATGCCGGACACAAATCTCTTATATGTCATACACATCCTCATTGTAATTTTTCTCTCTTTTCTAAATGTGACAATAGCAAAAACAACAACAACACTTCAGGGAGTGCATTTCAGGGTAATGATAACACTTCTCTTATTTATCTAATGTAAAGTAGGAAATTGAAATCTGTAATGTGCCAACTAAAACCCTGCCATCCTAGGGCTGAAACGGAAAATATCATGGAGGTTTCTGGAAGTCAGGGATTCTGTGACTTCCATCACCTCTGTGACATAGTCTTATCCTCACCTATCAGTTAACCAGATCTTAATCCATTGAATGTGTGCCATGTTCATTTTATATTTTTCTAATTTTTAAATCAAAATGTCATTTGGTACCAAATTCCAAAGGGGTAGCCATCTTACAGAAGTCCAAATATATTACACAGCAGTATTCCCTTTATCAGTCAAATGTGTAATCTCATCACAAAATTTCAAATTAGCATCTGTGGATATATTTTCCATAAACACCATGATATTTGTCATTAATTTTATTATACTTCTCACCTTTAATTCTTTATTAATCAAGTTCTATATCAGCAACTCCATTATCTTGTTCCAGATTGATGTCAGACTGACAATTCTGTAAATAACTGGGTCATCCCATTTAGTCCTTTTAAATATTGCATCACGTTAGCTTTCTTCCATTCTTCCAGAATTTTCTCAGTGTTCCAACACTTGTTGAAAATCAACGTTAATGGCCTAACAAGCTCTTCATGTAGCTCTTTTAAAACTCTTGGATGCAAGTTATCCAGATCTGCTGACTTAAAATGGTCTAATTTTAATAGCTGATGTTTATCGTGCTTTTGAGATACTGGCGGAGTTGATGGGATCTATGTTTTGGAGAGAAAAACAGAACAGAAATATTTGTAAAGACCTTCTGCCTTTTTCTGTGTCTTATTTATACTTCTGTTATTTCCATCTAGTAGTGGACAAATGCCATTGTGAAGATTTTTGTTCCTAATATACTTTAAAAACTCCTTAGTAACCTTAAACATCCTGGCCATAGATTTCTCCTTGTCTCCCTCTGGTTCCCATTTAATTTTCTACAATTCTTAAATGTTTAAGCATAACCTGTCCTCGTGTTTTAGTACGTAATTAAGTACTTTATACTTAGTACTTGCATCATTTCCTGAAGCCTTTCCTGATGCAAGCAGGGTAATTACCTTTTCAAGTTCATTTATAGAAGGTTCTTCTGTATATATCAATCTCTTCAATAGTCCCAAGCCTAGGGATTTAGAAAAAGAGGTTTCATGTGAATAGAGTTTGTGATAATGGTTCCACCCACATTTGCATGTTTGCTGCAGTCAATGATGGTGTCTCCATTAAGAGATTGGAGTGGGGCAGTCTTGTTGGCTGAAGGCCCTATTGTTTTCATGATGCCATTGTACACATCTCTTAGATTTCTCTTTTCAAAAGATGTTTGTCTTCTCACACAGATCGAGCCAATACGATTGAGCACATTGCTTTGCTGGTTGTTGCAATGTATGCCTGGCCACTTTGAGGTTAGAAAACATCTCAGGAGAGGGGTTCATGTTATAGAGGAGATATGATTTGTGTTTTACTTCAGTAATTCGGAGCATTTCTTCAGAGTATTCTGCAAACCAGTATTCTTTACCTTGTACAGTCTTTTTACCAAAAACTTAGGTTGCAGCTACATGGGTATTTATTCTGAGTGTATTGCATGCTGCTTCAATCTTCAGGGGAGATTAAATCAATGATAAAGCTTTCTGGAGATTCCTAGTGATTTGGAAACACTTTCCTTGGCCTTCTATGCAGTGGCATCACTGCACCCGAGCCCCAAATGTGCCCAGCAGTTTCCCAAGCCCGGCCGAGGAGTTGGAGCCGGCGGGGCCATTTTAAATTTCCCACCCTGCTCCGCTCCCAGGTACATAGCAGGAGGGGAGCTTGGCAGGAAATGTAAACAGCTGCTGGTCTCCTCTGCGTCTGGAGGATCCCTAGCTCCACAGCAACCTAAGTGCTCTGCTGCTGGGAGGAAGCCTTGGGAGCTGGGCAAGGGTATTGGGGGGGGTGGCTCGTGGTGCGGCCTGGCTTGGGATTCAGCTCACCTGGTGGGGCAACCAGCAGTGTTTGGGGGACCCAGCTTGGCAGGGCAACTGACAGCACTTGGGACCTGGGCTGGGGGGAGTGTCTGGTGGTCAGAGCCTGGCTCAGGGATGACCCGCTCGAATGGGAGCAGCTTGGGCCCCAGGGCCCCAGCAGAGCAGCTGGATTGGGCCCAGAGCCGGATCAGGCCTGGGACTGCCTGGGGGCAAGGATGTGGGGGGTGTTACACCGAGGGGCCCTGGGGCCTGCATACCCTGAATGTTTGGGGGGGGGGGCAGCTACGCCCCTGCTTCTGTGTTAATGTTAATGTGTGGGAAACAGCTTTGCTTGGCCTAATGAAATTACCATGTGAAAACTTTCTTTTAGAGCATACAAGCTTGTACTCTGTGTCACAGTCTGCACTGTGAAAACTGAGCATGGTGAACATCCCTTAGATGTTTTCTACAGGTGACAAATACAATTGATGCCAATGTCCAGATCTGTGTCTCAACAAGGCACCCTTGGAAGTAGGTGTTGGTAATGCACAGTCATTGGTGGGTGCAGAGCTCTTGTGGTCTTTGCCTATTATCATCCAGTTTAACCACTCCATGGAGGCCAGTGCATACTGGCCATATTTCATAGTCTGAGCCCACTTTTTTCATTGAAGCATCCCAGTAGAGGTGTTTAGCTGGTGGAAGTTCACTGATGACTATGTTGAGCTGCTGATAGAACAAATCCTTCCTTCTGAGATTAAAGAAAATGTTTAGTCATATGTATTTCTATTGGCAAAGCCACCTAGGCTAGATATTCTTAGTTATGTCAGAGAATCATAGAACTGGAAGGGACCATAAGAGGCCATTGAGTCCAGTCCCCTGTATTCATGGCAGGTTCAAGTACCTTCTTAAGCCATCCCTGACAGGGATTTGTCTAACCTTCTCTTAAAAACTTGCAGTGATGGCAACTTATTGCAGTGGTTAATCACCCTGACAGTTAGGAATTTTTTCCTAATGTTCAACCTAAACCTCCCTTTCCATAATTTAAGCCCATTGCTTCTTGTCCTATCATCAGCAGTTAAAGGAGAACAATTTTTCTCCCTCCTCTTCATAACAAGCTTTTAGGTACTTGAAAACTGTTATGTCCCCTCGCAGTCTCCTCTTTTCCAGATTGAACAAACCCAGCTCTTTCAATCTTTCCTTATAAGTCAAGTGTTCCAGACCTTTAATCATTCTTGTTGCTCTTCTCTGGACTTTCTCCAATTTGTCCACATCTTTCCTGAAATGAGGCACCCAAAACTGGACACAATGCACCAGTTGAGGCCTAATCAGCACAGAATAGAGTGGAAAAATTACTTTTCATTTCTTACTTACAATACTCCTGTTAATACATCCCAGAATGGTGTTTGCTTTTTTTGCAACAGTTACGCTTTTGATTCATATTTAGCTTGTGGTCCACTATGACACTCAGATCTCTTTCCACAGCACTCCTTCTTAGGCAGTCATTGCCCATTTGTATGTGTGCAATGGATTGTTCTTTCCTAAGTAGAGCACATTTCAAATTAAAATAAAGTAAAAACCTACCAAAAGAAAAAGTATGCTGCACACATAATTCACCCTTTTGGAAAAAGATGATACAGAGAATGATACATATATGACCAAGATTAGTCACACTGATGCACTACTGGAAGGTGCACAGATACTATAGTAATGCAAACAATACAAGAATGTATATAGAAAAGTGCAAATCACTAACAAATCTGAATGGTAGCATTTTATGTTTCACACATGTATAAATGATTACATAACCATGGCAGTGAAGAAATAGGTCCACTACGTCAAATGAAAACAGAACATTGATAATCAATACCGAGAGAGGAAATAAATAAATGATAAATAAATAAATTAAAAAATAAATAAAATAAAACACAGAAGCAAAGCTAGGCAGAATAAATGCTAGATATCTGAGTTGCAATGGTTAAAGTTTAGGAGTGGTAATCTTTCATGGTAGTGTCCATAGATAGTAAAAATTATTTCTTTCTCCTTCATGACTGGCAGCCCAGAAATTGGCTGCTTTTCCTGTTCTCACAAAAAAAAATTGTCTCTCTGCTTTTGGAAGAAACTGTCATATGTCCATCTTTTGGCAAGCATTAAAACTAGTCTCCATAACGACAGTTTTTCCATGGAACAATATATTGTATATGTACACCTGTACACCTGTAAATATTTAAAATATTCATCCTGCACTTGTAGTCTAGAGATTTTGTCTTAAAGCCTACAGTACAGCATGGCCACGTTGTACCACACTATCCATCCATCCCGCCACGGGTCATTCAGGGGAACTTCCAATAGCATGGTGGAACTTACAAGGGAACTTCCAGTAGCCCAGTGTCTGCTGCTGACATAAAGATCATGATTATAGCAAAAGAGTGGGTGGCTGGGATTGCCAGATCAATCTCTTACATCCCTGGCAGTTAGCATAAGTTAGCTCAGTTTGCCAGTTTCAGACTCAGAGATTTTAAGGTCAGAAGGGACCATAATTTTCATCTAGTAAGTCTGAGCTCCTGCACCTTGCGGGCCATAGAACTTCACCCACCCACTGCTGTAATCAGAGGCAACTGGTAACTCAGAGGGCAGTGAGGGGGGGAGACAGAATTTAAAGTTTGGGGATGGGTGGATGACTGCTTCAAGTCATCTCTGCTGCCCCCCATGACCTCTTCATACTGTCACCCCTTTCACTCCCCTCCTCCAGATCACCCTCTCACTGCCTGCTCCCTCTTTGCATCTTCACTCCCCAGCCCCTGGGTGGGGCATGTCTGGCTCCCAGGGCTGTGGGAGACTGAGCCCCTGAGGGATGCAGTCACTCAGTGCACCTGCAGCCTGGCCCTGGCCTGCAGGCTCCTTCCTTCCCGACTGCCTCTGACCTGTGCCTGGGGAAAGCCTGTGTCACTCCCCATGGGGTGCTGCCCAGGAGCAGAGCCCTGCATGGATGTGCCAAAGCCAGGCAAACTCCACGCAGCACTGGCACAGGGGAGCCTCTCTGCCCCTCAGGTAAGCGATGCCCGTGCCTGTTCCCTCCCTGAACTCGCCGGTTCCACAGCAGACCCCCCTGGCAGGGGCTTAGCATCCTCTTCGCTAGGGCGCTGTATAGCTAGGAAGGGAAAGGCAGGAGCTGCTTCCAGCTGCAGGGGGGAGGATGGGAATCGCTCTGCAAGACAGGCCAGGTCATCCTTTCTGTCTCCCTCCCACTCCTCTCCCAAAGCAGCTCCTGTCCCTTTCCTCAAGTCTGAGTTTCACATAGTGCTGAAAGATTGCTGCTGGCCAAATTCTGGTGTGAACCTTCCCTGGCAGAAATCAATCCCCCGTCACCAACCATAGGAGCTATTGGCTGCTAGCCGTGGCAGACCAGTTACCTGCTATTGTAGGCAGTCTCATCCTACCATCTCCTCCATAAACTTATAAAGCTCAGTCTTGAAGGCAGTTAGGTTTTTTTGTTTGTTTGTTTTGGTTTGGTTTGGTTTTTTGCCCTCACTGTTCCCTTTGGAAGGCTGTTTCAGAACTTCATTCTTCTGATGGTTAGACACCTTTGACCAAATTCAGGCTTACATTTGTTGCTGGCCAGTTTATATGCATTTGTGCCTGTGTCTGCATTGGCACCTAACTTAAATAACTTCTCTCCTTCCCTGACATTTATTCCTCTGATGTAGTAACTTACGTTGGGTACCAAAATTATATACAGCTGGTCAGAATTCGGAAAACACAAAAGTGTTTTACCTCTCTTTAATTCCTTCCTCCTGAGTGATGTCATTGCCCACGCCAAAGAATCTAGCCCTTTACATAAGAAACCACATTCTCCAAATCATTAATTTTTGAATTATAGAGATGTATTTTAGATCATTCAGAGCCAAACCAAGGCTGAAAGCATTGTACGGCAAAAAAGCAATCTTCAGTGGTACGTAATTTTTAGAAGGAGGTTGTGAAGAGGATGATAATTTTAAAGATGGCACATGTTAATATATAATAAAGGGAAGATGTCATAGTGCCTAGAGTTTTCTTGCTATTCATAATATACGGATTCAGCCAAAAGCAAAAATAGTGGCAAACAAGTTTATTAACATAAAATCAGAAAACTATAAGTCTCTGGGCAGCAGTTTTATGCCCCACCTCATACTTTATTAAATATTTAATAGCCAGATTCAATAGTTCACATCCTCTTCCTTTAGATCAGTGTGGTTATAAGCCAACTACTGATTATACAGTAGAATCTCAGAGTTACAGACACTTCAGGAAAGGACTTTGTTTGTAACTCTGAACAAACCTTTATAGTTGTTCTTTCAAAAGTTTAAAACTGAACTCTCAATACAGCTTTGAAACTTTACTATGCAGAAGAATAATGCTGCTCTTAACGATCTTAATTTAAATGAAAGAAACACAGACAGTTTCCTTTCCTTGGCAAATCTTTTTTTTAAAACCTTCTCTTTATTTTTAGTAGTTTACATTTAACACAGTAGTGCTGTACTGTTTGTTTGTCGTCTGCTGCCTGATTGTGTAATTTTGGCTCCAAATGAGCTGTGTGGTTGACTGGTAAATTTGGCGTTCATACCTCTGAGGTTCTATTGTACCAGATTTTATCAGCTAAATTGCAGTTCTGGCCAAAGGGTGTTTTAAAAAAGCCAGACGATCTCATTCAATCTCATTCTCTCTGCCAGTAGGTGGAGCTGTCATGTAATACGCAGTCTTTTTTTTTTTCTTACATTATCTTCCCCCTCCTCCCCCCCACCTCTCCTATCAGTTTGCTGTTAGATGTTGGGGACTATAGAGTGAATTCATAACAGGAAGCTAGGGCAGGGGATACAGACTACTGCAGAGGTTTCTTTGTTGTTCGTTTTTTTCCTTTCTTTCAGCGAGGCTAATGAAAAAATATAAGAGTTACAAGCTTCTTTGCTGAGAAATCTGAACATCTGTGTTAGAAGGTACCTGATCACCTACAAATGTATGGATATACCTTATGCTATGATTTGTAATTCTCTTTTTATCAGGTAAGACAACAGAATATTTCATTAAAGGCATCATACAATATATCTCATTTTATTTATGTCAATGTTCCATCTTGCATGCTGACACACCTAGTTTGCTATTAATATTAGATGCAACAAGAGGAGCAGAGAATACAAAGCCATCTTTTCAGCTGGATATCATTTTCATTCTGCTTTTGTGCTAAAATTAGGTCTGGGTCTAGCAATAAATCAATTTGGTATCCTTTGGATTTCACTGGTCTTATGGTTTTTAGAATCTATGTAAATTTTGTAATTTTTTTTTTTTAGAATCAATTCTTAATTTTTATTTTCATCCCGGGGTAGTATTTTGTTATTGTTGCTGTTGTCATCTACAAGTGTTATATTTCTTCACTGGAGGTTATCATGCTGCTTTATGCAGAATACAAATTGGAGTGTAATGTTAAAGCACATGAACAAGGAAGGCAGTGAGATTGCCAAGCTGTATGTTGCAGGGTGTGACAGAGGCGTTGCTTTATATCTTAAATTCCTACTCCTGTAAAATATTGGAAATGTGCTGGATTTTCATCTCCCTCTAAAATAAATATATTAAATAAATTAGCCTCCTTTTAAAACAGAATGGAGGACATTTATAATTAAATACAGTTTTACACCGTTGCAGATATCACATAAAACAAATAGTGTGAATTGTTTTATATGCTAAGGCAAAATGTTTATTTTAAAAATTCTGTTCTATATTGCATGAACCATAAAGATCTTTCTTTTTCTTATTTTTAATCACATGCTACAGGCTGTGAGGGACAGGAGAATGACTCAGGGGGGTGAAGAGCTCATGCAGCTCCATGACTTGTCTCTTCAATTCTCGTATTTTATTTTTCCTTACTGTTTCCTACCTACAAAAAGATTTCTTCAGCCAGGGACAGCACTGGAGAAAAGCACTAGCTTACACAGTCAGAGATCAGTAAAAGAGCCTGGAAGCTTAAATGTGAGAAAAGAATGCCTGATTAATTTTAAAAAATAAATTGCTTCCTTTCATAGGGAGGGAAGTAGGAAAGCCATTATTCAGGCTTTCCTGTGCTTGTGTAGAGGTGGATTTGGTCTGCAGTTATTATCAAAGCAATAAGAATTTATCAACTAGAGCAACCTTGGCCTGTCAAGATTCTGTGACATATATGAAATATAAAGACGTTTCACATGTGCCCTTGTTCTCAGTGCATGTTGATTTATTGCTTGTGTTTTCCTGAGCAGTGGGGTGCGGGCTGGGGTGATACAGAGAAATTACTGCTGTCTTCATGAGAAGGTAAAGGTTCCTCCCTTCTTGGCCAAGAATTAGGGAGCAGGCAAAAGCATTGTACTTAGCTGAGTAGGTTTCCTTCAGTGATGAATGTATTATAATAAAATAGATTTGGTTTCTATTGAGGATGATGACCCCTTATGCAAGTAGGCCCAATTAAGCAAGATACTTAAGCAGGTGCTTAATTTTAAGCATGTGTATAATCCGGAATCAATGAGATTACTCACATGTTTAAAATTAGGCATGTAGAGCCACAATCTTTTTTCTTTAAAATTACACCTGTTCTCAGAAAGACAATATCTTTTTAAAAAATGTAAACACAGTATTATTAAATAGACTTCACCTAGCAGGACAATGGAATAGTAAGTAGCTGAGGTTTGATTTTTCAATGAAATGTGACCTGTTGTGAACCTTCAGGGCAAATCCTGGCCTCAAAGCCTATCATATTCTGAGTAAGATGGCTTTGCCCATTAGACATCCATGTGGGAAATGAAATGATAGCCATATCAGATCAAAGCTGTGGTCTAGCATCCTCTCACTGACAAGGGCCAGTACCAAGTGTTTCAGAAGAAGGTTCAAGGTATAGTGCAGAGTAATGAAATAAGATGAGCATAGGGGACGTTTCCTCCCACCCCCTCCAGACAGTGGTTGATTTACGCCTAGAAGTGTGCAGGCTTACATCCCTTATAATTTATGTTCATTATATCTAAGGTAGATGTGAATGTTCTCATTATCCATAGAAATGTCTAGTTCTACCCATCACAGCAGAGCTGCTCTGCAGCTGCTGTTGCAGCCTCAGAACTGCAGTGTTGTCTGTGGCACTCGTGCTACGCCTTCATTAGAGTTCTTGATTAGTGGACCAACATAAGGCACAAGTCTTCCCAGTCCTTGTCCCTGCCCAACCCAGGGGGCATTGAGAGCCCCCCTTTCATTAATCAAAACAAAATTACAATATCTTCATAAATCCTCCAAAACACTATGATATGAAAGGGTATGTATGGACTGCTACTGCAGAATACCATAGTCATTTTAGATAAAGATTGCTCAGTGCTAAGCAGGGAATAAACAGTCCCTCGCATGATTTCTGCATTGCTGAGACTCTTTGTGCAATGGAACTGAGGGTTGTTTTTTTTCCAAATACCTTTCAGGCCTTTCTGCAAGCTAGGGATTTTAGCCCATAAACAGCTAATATTTACTAAGACTATCTTACATGCAAAACACTAAGAAAAAAGAACATTAATGTTGCAAAGTCAAGCATTCCAAAGTTAAGAAACACCATAATTAAAACAAACAAGGAGTCCTGTGGCACTTTTAAAGACTAACAAATTTATTTATCACATGAGCTTTTGTGGGAGAAAATCAAGTGTCTGATGAAGTGGGATTTTCTCCCACGAAAGCTCATGCGATAAATAAATTTGTTACTCTTTAAAAGTGCTACAGGACTCCTTGTTTGTTTTGCTGACCTAGACTAACACGGCTACCCCTTTGGAACCATAATTAAAGTCATCCATGTATTATGATACAGTATTTAGTTACATGCTCACATAATTTTTCACCACAAGATTCCTAGTGCACAAGATGGATGATGCTCTAAGAATTAAATCAGGATTGTGTAGTATATGGCTCTGTTTTCTGTAGGATCCTGTTTTATTTGTTGCATAAATGGGAAAGTGTGCAATGTCTAGAGAAAGGATAGTCTCTGTTTAAGGTAATTAATGCCACCCTAGAGAATTGGATTTCATCCCTGCATCTCTCCTGAAGTTCTTTTGGGATGTGGGGCAAGTTGTTTAAATCAAACTTTTCACAGGCAGTTACTAATTGTGTTTCTCATTTTCTCGTGCCTGTCTTGAGACTCTTGAAAACCAGTCTGCAGAAGTGTTGAGCGCTCCCATCTACAACTGAGGTCAATGGGAGCTCTACTTGTGAACATATAAAGCATGACTATGTAGTGCTAAGTACTCTGAAAAATTTCTCTGTACCATCTGTAAAATGGGAACAATCTGTCTTGCTTCATAGTGGTATTGTGAAGATAAATTCATTAGTGTTTGTGAATCACTCAATACTACAGCAATAAGAGCTGTAGGAAAGCCCATGCCAAAACAAAATTCTGTATTAAGTGCAGGTTTTAGAGACTATGTGGTAAATATGGCCTGAGGCCACACATTGAATGAGGATAAAAAGAAATATTTAATAGCTACCTTTCCCTCTAGCCTATTCTTGTCTACCTCTGCTTCCAGCCTCTGTTCCCTTTTTCCTATTTTCTTCCCAGCCTGTCATTTGTCCCCTTCTCTCCTCACCAATTTTTGGATCAGATCAGTTCCTTCTTCTCCTCTATGCTGTCAAGGTATCAGCAATAGGAGCATTCATAGTACAGGAGAGACAATCTCTCTGCTTTCAGTTCTTGTGCTCAATGTCACAGCAATCTCTGGCGGCCAAGAAGAGGAATTGAAATGAAAGTACTGCTTAGCCCCAATGGACTAGGTTAGAATATGTTCACTGCAAATGAAATCTTTGGAAATGTTTACTGAAAGTCTCTATCAAGCCTCTGCTGAGATGTGTAAAAATGTTTTATAGGCTTCTAACCTAACCGAATTTAAGTTGATTTCACAGGAACAGCAAAATGCACTTCTCTGAGTCCAGAAACATCTCCTGCCAAATATCAAGTCGCTTTTCCAAAGTATAGAGGCATTAGATGCTTCTCAGTGAAATGATTTTAAGAATGCTATTATTGCAGTACTGCCAGCTCCAAGCATTCAAAAATCATAACTTAGGCCTCAAATCATTGGCTTAAAAATCATTATGCTTTTTGAAATATGAATTCATTTGGGGTTCCTTTTATTTGCTTTTTGATTTTTCAACTTGTAGGGTACATTTGGATGATGTTTACAAGCTTTTCTTAACAGCCATGAAGACTAGAAATTTCCTTTTTTTAAAAATATGAAAGCTGAGATTCTCATGGAATTATATGATTTCAGGAGCTAAAGCTGAAAGAACAGTTAATACCATTGTTGACTCATGATAAAAGAATGAGAGTCAGCAACATTGTACTGTCCCTTCCCACAACCAAATATATTTTTCTTTAATGTTATTCTCAGAAATGGCTTAATAATTTTTAATGAAAATTTCCAAAGCAATTCAGCATAGAAAACTTCACCTCCAGCAGTTAAAATTTGGCAAAGCTACATGCAACTGAAAATAGGGTCTTATAATGAAAAGTGTTAGGCAACCTGAACAATTAGTATTTCTATCTGCTCCACCCATAAATTTATGCTCCATACCATAAATTTTAAACATGAATGTTTGAAAAGAGATTCTTAAATACCTGCCACTGTTTAAGTATCTCCATTCATTTAATCTATCCTATATTAATCTTTAATAGGGTTTTCTATAATGTCCATCATCCTTATTTCTGAGGGCTTAATGGAGTATCTTAATGAGAGTAGACAGTTGACTGATTGTTACCTGTGAAACTTTTAGATTTCTTCTTCTTCTTCTAATCAGAAAGCTGATTTTGCCATGCCTGTTGCAAATCATGAAACTAGCATGGTGTTGATTTTTATTACATTTATAAATCTTGGTTGTGATTGAAAGGATAAAGTGAAATTCGAATGATATCGCTGTTGTTACTTTAAGCTAGTTACATGGTTCATGATAGCCACGGGCAAGATTTGCTCCTGCGTGATATAAGTGGATTGGAGGGCAGTATGGAGTTGCCAGGAAGAGTAAACCAGTGTGTGCCCTGCCGAGGTAACTCTCTAATCTTTGAAGTGAATGTCATACAGTCCATGCTGCTGACATGCTGCTGACCTCTACGTATAAGGTAGCAGACTAGAGGCCTGACTATGCCAGATAACAGTGTCCCCTCAGGCTAACAACCAGTGACCAGCACTGAAGCTACACTCCACTTCTATGGTTTAATCTTGTGAAATGCTGAGTACCATGCAGGACAGAGCCTTCTGTATGAGGCAGAAAGTCGGCCCAGCCATGTGAATCTGAGCTGTATATAAAAGGATTCTTACATCATTTCTTTCGGTCCCCTAAAGGCAATTTCACAATGTTTAGCAGGATTTGACCTTTAATGTAGTTTATGTTAAAGTGATCAGTGCAAATGTCTCATTCTGAAACTAAGGGTCTGAAACAAACTGTCAAAAACAAATAAAATCTGTGCTAAATTCACCTCTTTATATCTGAAAAAAATCACAGATCAATAGGTGTTCGGTGTTAAGTACCTACACACAATGGGGTAAGGTAAGGACAGAGTGGCTGTTTCTGTGCATTTGTAACTCCAAAGAGGCAATGACCTTTATCAGTTTTTCTTTTATCAGTTTTTTGGAATTTAATTGTTTGTGATACTCTTTTCAAAGTCTGAAATTAAAATGTTCTTTCCTAGCCATTTTGTATGTTTGACTTAGCCACACAATGATTCTTGTTTATTTAGTTCACTTCCGTTACTGACCTTTGTTAACTCTGGGCCTGATCCTAAGGTACCTGTTGAGGCTTAATTGACTTCCATCTCAAAAATGCTCCCATCAAATTTTATTTTATTATTAATAGTAGTGTTTTCAAACTTCCAAAATGTTCTGTGCATATTATGTTATTGAAGTAGCACCCACATTGTTCTAGGCACTGTCCAGACATTCAGAAGATTACAGCCTGAAGAGTTCAACAGATTAAGATAAACAGAAAATGGTCAAAAAACAAGAAAAGACAGAGTCCCTTCCCTGTCAAGATTACAGTCTGTGTTCAGGGCACAAAAATGAGAGCCATAGACAGACTCATAAGGAAGCAGAGGAGGGGTATTGCCAGGGTTACAACAATAAGATCATCCAATTGCTCAGTAAATACAATGGGAAAATACCAATTAATTTCAATAATTTCACTCTAGAGCTGCAGATGAGGACAGCATAGAATATTCTCAGGATTTGACCCATAACGAAAATGTTTATTTATTTCTATTTCATAGTATGACGGGAGTTCAGAAGACTGAAAAAGAACACTGTTTCAAAGATCCAAGATGCTGGTTGATCTGAAAGAAGCATTAGCCAGTCTTAGGGTATATTTACCTGGCAAGCAAAACAAAACACAGCAGCAAGTCTCAGAGCCCAGGTCAGCTGACTTGGGCTCCCAGGACTGGTGCTACAGGTTTAAAAATAGGAGTTTAGATGTTTGTGCTGAAACTCAAGTTCTAAGCCTCATCCCTTTTGCCGAGTTACAGACCCCAACCTCCAGCCCCAGCAGGAACATCTACACTGCTATTTTTAGCCCTGTAATGTGAGCCCCACTCACTTGACTGTAGTTCTAAGACCTGCTGCTGTGTTTTAGTTTTTTGCAGTGTGGATGTACCCTTAAATATCCAAACAGTGACTCTGTAAAAATGGAACATTGGAGTTTCCATATTGAATTTGCTCAGTTTGCCAGTTAAAACATGTTTTCTGTGCCTGAAAGCCTGACAAACTGAGCCTGGGCTCCAACAGTGGCGATGGATCCTTTCCATCTCCAAGGACACCACCAGTAATAGCAATTTGGCAGACCAAATTAGGTATTCATCTACACCATTCAGTCTGATTCTGCACTGTCCTGCACTTTCTGTAGTCTCTGCAGCTATATCTGCACAATATGGGCCTGATGCTTTTCTCATGACACCACTGTAGATCTGGAGACTCCACTTAAGTCAGATGATTAACACCAAGTGGGATTTTCTCCCACGAAAGCTCATGCGATAAATAAATCTGTTAGTCTTTAAAAGTGCCACAGGACTCTAGTGAAAAAGCAGTGAGAGCATTACCACCAAATATTACCACCAATGTGTGTGAAAGGATGAAAATGATTTAGTGCTCACTTTGCTCCTGTGTAAATGAATGATTTATACTTTTGCCAGCTGTGGCTTTTATGAATTAGATGATGTCTGATGATCTGAAGCAAAGTTTTTGTTCTCTAAGTCATGCTGAAGGGAGGTCAGCAATGGTACAGTAACAATCTGTTACTCTTCTTCACCAGTAAGCATCAGAAAAAAAATAATTAAATATGAGAGCTTGCTTGAAGGCATAAAGATGATGCTCTCACATGGTATCTGGGGGAACTGGGTATAAATTCTCAGGCTGATATCTTGCTGCCTGGGTTGGCAATGTTGGCACCACACCATTGTGCCTTTCTCAGCCAAGATCTCCCTTGCAAATGAAAGAATAGGAGTTCACACATTGTTAAGAGAATCACATCCTGCCTTTGGTGAGAAAGACGGTGGATGTAATGCAGAAACTTGAAGGTGCTGGTATGAAAATCATGGGAGAGTTGGGAAAATATTTAGGACTCTAACAGATACTGGAAACTTCATGTTGGAGCCTTGATAAAAGAGAAAGAAAAGAATGCGGAGTAAATAGGGTGGGAATCAAAGGAAAAGAGAGACAAAAAGGTTATAACATGAAAAAGAAGCTAAGCACACAATCTAAAGCTGACTGGGAATTTATGCACATAGTAGGATTCACAGATCCCAATCAGCACAGCTTTAACTCTTGTTTACACTAAAGTCTTTTCAAAGAGGTTCATACTCCTTTGAATAACATTTTGCTATCCCCAAGTTAATGCTAGTTTTCTCAATGGAACAGTGATAACCACCTTTCTGCCCTGCCTCAAGTGCCTATGTGGGCCCTATGCACTTAATCCCATAGGATAGCTTGAGCCATAAACATGTTTTATATTGCTCACAATGCTTCCAATTAATCTCTTTATATTATAAAGTTTTAAGTCATCATAGCAATGTATAATGCAAGTGGAAGCTGAGCCGGGCCAGCTGTTTCAATTTTTTTAAATAGCATTTCTATTTAATTGTGGGCCAATTAACTACTCAATTTTCTTTCAGATAAAAAAAGCCAAACACAATAGAGAGCTGCTTAATGCTTCTTAATGCTGTGCATCTTACTGATCTTTTCATTATCCAGTGAAACAAACATGCTGGTCAGGTCACAAGGGAGCAGTGGTGAAACCTACTTCTCCAAGGGAGCAAAATAATCTTTTGTGTTGCCACAGCTCCAGGTTTTATCAGTGATTCTTGTACAGCGACCTGCCCAAAGTAGGGAAATGTGAAATGATCAAACTGCTCTGGCCTACACAGATCAGCTACCTAGTCATTCAGCACCAGGAACTGTTTTCATTCTGTTTGAACTAATCTATAATGTCATTTCAGGTTGGAGGATAGAGAATTTTGAGTCTTTATACTGTCTCACAAAATGACATTTTGAAATGTTAATTTGGCAGATCTGACCATGCTAATATTGAGGTGCTCATGGGTTAGTAGTTTGAGCACCGCAGAGGGAAATGTTATAAACAATTAATGCTGTTAGAAGAAGTACATCAGGAATTCCTGACTTTTGACACTAACTCTGTGATTGTGGGTCTTTGGGTCAGTTAAAAACCTTCTCTGCTGTTCTGTTTCCCACTCTTTAAAATGGGGTGAATGATACAGACCAATGGGTTTTGAGAATTAACTAGCTAGAGGTATGGAGATAGAAAGTGTCATATAAATATTATACATACACACAAAAATACATTAAAAGAACATTATAAAGATTGCAAGATCAAACACTCAAAAGTTGAGAAATGCTGGAATTAAGGTTGTCTGTGTAACCTCACATCAGGCACCTGAAAAATGAGGAATACACAATTAATGACCACCCTGAAAAGTTTGGTTTAAGTTACTAGCCTATGGCACATAGGCATTCTGTCATAGAAGCAGAAATAGAATCCAATTCTCCAGGGCAACATCACCTGTTTTAATCACGACTTGAACTGCTGGGCTAGAACACCAGCAAGGGCAATGAGATGGATGAGAAATAGGAGACAGTGCATGGAAGGGTGGTGGTGGAGATCAGATGAGGAGCCAGAAGGGAAGACTGAGACTGGTTGGAAAAAGATATTGGGATAAAAAGCCAAAGCAGGGAGGAATCTACTTTCGCTTCCTACAATTTATTCTTCACTGCCTCCCATTCCCCCTCCATCCCCTTTCCCTTGCCTGTTCCCAGTTTCCTTGCCTGGCCAGTTCATGTCTTCTCTGAGGGCAGACTAGATGATCTAATGGTAAAATCTATGAATCTGCCACTCCCTGCAGCTCCCAGTCTCCTCCATGCCAACTCCCTTTCCCACTTAGCCTCCCCCTTGCTAGTTTCCAGTCATAGTCAAGGATTTTTATTCCCACCCTCTCCCCTTGCCCCAGCTTTTTGTCTCAGTCTGATCCCAATTCTACACCTAGGTCTAGCTCTTGTCTCCTCTGCTTTTGAATCACACAGCTTCCTGTTCTATGCTTCCTGGGTTCCAGCAGGGGAATCATTGAGAACAAAAGAGAAGAAGCCTCCGTGGTCTCAGTTCAGGGGCCCAGACCCAGAATGATGGCCCACAGCAACCCAGAGCTGCAATTACTCGGAAAATCCTGCTCAGCCCTGACCTGGAGCATATCAGGTGTAGACAGCATCTTCAGAGCTCTAGCATGTTTGTACTAAGCATGTGCAAACTGCAATTTGTTAAAGGCTGTTAACATGGCCAAAATTGGGCAGATTTTTGTGGGTATGGCAAAAGCCACTCCCTCAGACAAAGGCCACCCCCCTCTGCCAAACTCCAGAGCCTAGGAGTGCTAGAACTCTTCAAACTAATGTACAAAAACTATTCAGCCTGAAGCAGTTATCCAGCAAGGAAAATTACAAGGCAAATAGTTAAAGTTTGGCTACTCTAACTGAAAACCATGTCTTACAATGGGAAGTGTGAGACAGTTAGAGATTTCAGTCTGGCTTCTAATCGATAATATCACATAAGATCAGAACAAATAACTAGCAGCTGAGCTGTGGACCCATCTGCACATTGAATCGTGTACTGCATCTTCCCAAACAGCACTGCAGGAACTGCTTCCCATAAAACTTTGTAAGACTAAATACAAAGAAAGAAACCTAAAAAAATGTTTACAAATGAATACAAATGAAGTGGGGGAACTGAGAATGACTCAGGAAGAGGGCTGAGGTCTGGGATTAGAGAAAAAAAGATGAAGCACAGGCCACCTGATGGGGAGGCCAGTTCAGCTATTCCTCAGTTCCATCACCAGGAGGTGCCCATCTGGTATGTCACATGCAGCCACCTGTCTACACGTGGTGGAGCAGGCAGTCACCTCTGACACAGCGGGGCTGGGTGGACTGTGGGAATTGACTGCCCAAGATGGAGTCCATGTTTGAGGAGGTGGCATTTCTGAAGGGAAAAATTGGCCTTTTATCAGTAACTTGCTGGTTATCATATCTATTTCCTGATTCAAGCAGGTGGAAGCAACTTGGCTATAGTCATCCACGTAGTTAAGTACTAGTCAAGGTAAGTTAGGCCAGTATTCAGCTGAGCAAACCTGGGCAGGGGACATGTAAGAGGAAATACATGCTCTCCCACCTTGCTTGCTCTTGAGCCCACAGAAGCCCCTTCTGCATCAACTCCTTAGGGACTGAGACTCTGCAGGTCTGATAGGGAAAAAGCTGGGTAACATGTTCTCTGATATTCCGCCCCCTGAGCCTGACAGATATCTCAAGAGGACTTAATGTTACTCCAAGCAGAATTAACTCCTTCAGAATCCCCTCAACAGCTGATATTGTGCAGCTGCAGGAAACCTGTCATTGGCAGGTTGGCTCCTGAGGGAGAATTTTCATACATTGTCTATGAAAACATCAGTTTTCTCCAGGTAAAAGGGTTGTGCTTTCCATATGTTCATGGAGCTCTGAATTCAACAACAAGTGCTTCATGAGACCAATAAACTGTGCTCGAATTCTGTGCCTACTAAAATCATTTTTCAAAGTGAAAAATTATCTTTAGGTAAGGATTCCTTTTATACTTTGCAAATATTTTAAAATTAGATCTCTCTCTCTCTCCCTCCCCCTCTCCCTCATGCACGCACGCACACACACCCTGCCTGCGACATGTACTTGGCACTCACTACAGTCAAATTCCCTTTTCTCTTAGAGCAACATTGAAATCAGGACAACCTTTAAAATTAGTTGCAAATAATTTTAGTATTGCACCTGCCTCAAGTTCCCCTTTCCCAGTTTCTCTGGTTTGAAAATTACATTTTCCTATAGCTAAAAATGCCTCTTTATCCCATGTTGTGGTTTAAAAATCACACAAGCAACAAGGGAAACTAACTGATTAGAGGGGAAATGGTGTAACTGACAATATGCCTAGTGCTGTCAAATGCACAAAGTGAACAAACTGAGAAATTGAAATTATTTTAATCTCTCAGCCCTTTCAGTTATTGTTATTTAAGCTGTTCCTTGTTAAAAGGGGTTAAAACCTATTTTGACAGAACGTTGTGAGTTTTAAACTGATGGTGTCCCTTTAATTGTCTTCATAATGGGACAGCATGCAACCTGAGAAGCGGATCTATTCACTGGGAGAACAGGTGATGGGTAGAAATCCTTCCCACACTCCACCGCTGCAGAGATGGTATGTGGAAGCTACTGCAAGTGAATAGCTCCCAAAATCAGGGGACTGAGGATTTGTGACACAGCAGATCCTGTGATTCAACTCCTGCAGGTTTTGTGCACCTTCGTGCATTCTCCCAAAAGACGCTTCACCCCTTTGCATAACAGAATGGCCTTATTTTCACAGCCTTCATGGCCAGACTCAGGGACTGACTTTGCCTCTCTCTGATTTACTTTTTTATTTTGAATACTTAGTAGCTGCTATTTTCCTTTGGATCTGTTTGTCCCTCTTCATTTTGATTAGTTCCTTTTGACGCAAGTAGGGGAGGATTCTGTTCTGAAAATAAGATTTTACAGGTTTTATATGCCTGGAGAATGGGTTTTAATTGTGAAGTTTCCTTAATTTTATGGCGGCTGTGGAAAATCCCCCTTGTATTCCTCCTCCCTCTCATGCTACTCATCTAGCTGCTGGGTCACAACTCTCCTGCTGCAGTTTCCAGGACCAGTTGCTAGGCAACCTTTTTCCACTCCCTTTTCTATGCAGACTTGCTTCTCACAGGGGCCCTTTCTCTGAGCAGGCATAGAGAGAGAGAGCCGCCATTGCTAATCCATTTATTTTAATGTGGTAGTAGTTCTCCTTACACTTCCTTCTAGTCAGTGTCTGATCTATCATCTTCCGTTCAATTGCCACCCCATCTCCTTCTGTCAGTCCCATACCATATCATGAGTTGAAGTGATAACATACAGTACAGATGGGGTTGGTGCTGTACTTTAAACCATTCAGAAATGGCAGCAAATGAAAAATGCAGCAAACCATTTGTATAGTGATGTTTTGCAATAGTACTTTACATTTGTGTTCTATGAGCTGCAGTAGCTTCTAGCTGATTTTGGTGCATTTTAAGATGTTAGGGTTGATATTTAATGCCTTAAATGTTCTGGGTCCTGGTAACTTATCTCTTTTATCATTTGATATAATAACAATTACTATCAGCTATAACACTCAAGTATAAAATCATCTCATTTTGCAGCAGGTCATTCTGAGTGAGGGGTTTCTGACTCTCAAAATCACTTCCCACCACCACCCCACTTTGGTTTGTCATTGGAGGTAATGAAGTTGCACATGTTTAAAAAAGACCAAAATATGGCCTGCTGGATCTTTAATACCAGTGGCGATGCATGAGTCAGGGATAATACAAATTCACTTTCAAATCCCAGATTAAGCTTGTGTTATCATATTACACTTATTACAATAATAGTGGAGTTTTTAAACTAATAGCTGGAGGAAAGTGGACAAGTGCAGAGGAGCACATGGTTCAGACGGACACATCCCTTAGGGAAAGATTGATTAAAGACGATACTCTATATCAGTGGTTTTCAAACCACAGATCGGGACCCAGTACTGGGTCGCAGAACCTCAGATACTAGGTAGCGGCGTCTCCTGCTGTCACCGCCAAAAGACTGGAATGCATTGCTCAAAGATGTAATTGTTGGGTCGTGGGCGTAAATGACTTTTTTTCAACTGGGTCCCGAGAAAAATGTTTGAAAACCAATGCTCTATATCCTAGTGAAGAAGAGAGGATAGAAGTTGATAAAGTACAGATAGGAACTGAAGAGAACCTGTGAAACAAAAGATATTCTCATTCAATTAGGTCACATGAAGGCAGACAACTAATTAGTAATAAATTTGTAACTGCTTCTTACAAATGCAAGAAGTCTAAATACTAAGACGGGAGAACTTGAATGCTTGGTATTAAATGACAATACTGATATAATAGGCATCACAAAAATTTGGTGGAGTGGGACATGGTATTACCAGGTTACAGAGTATAGTGACAGAGTAGGTTGGGATGGTGGGGAAGTGGCACTAATGTGAAAGAAGGCATAGGGACACATGTAGTAAAAATCTTCAATAAATCAAACAGTATCATGACATCTCTATGGATAGAAATTCCATGGTTGAATAATAAGAGTTTAGCAGTAGGAATACGTTACAAACCAGCTGACCAGTATGATGATGGTGATTGTGAAATACTCAGGGAGATTAGACATCTTGCAAAAACAGAAAACCCAATAATAATAGGCGATTTCAGGTATTCCCATATTGACTGGGAAGATGTCATCTCAAGCCAGGATTCAGAGTTAAAATTTCTAAACATCATTAATGACTGCTTCTTGGAGCAGCTAGTGCTGGAACCCATAGTACTTCTTGGCATTCAGGATCTGGTCCAAGAGGTGACTACAACTGAACAATTTAGGAATAATGACCATAATATAATTAAATTGAACATCCTTGTAGGGAGAGAAAATACCAAAGATATCCACCACAATTCAATAAGGGGAACTACACATAAATGAGGAGGCTGGCTAAACAGATATTAAAAGGAACAATCACAAGAGTGAAATACCTGCAACCTATATGGAAACTTTTTAAAATCAACATGATAGAGGTTCAAACTACACGTATACCTCCTGCCCTAAAAACACAGTAAGAGGAACAAAACAACACCACCATGGCTAAACGACAGACCAAAAGATGTGGTGAAAGACAAAAAAGACATCTTGTAAAAATTGGAAGTCTGATCCTACTGAGGAAAATAGAAAGGAACATGAACTCTGGCAAGTCAAATGTAGTGATATAATTAGGCAAATCAAAAAAGAATTTGAAGAGCAATTAGTAAACATATAAAACTAAAGCTAAAAAATTGAAGTACACCAGAAGCAGGAAGCCTGTCAAAGAATCAGTGGGGCCACTGGATGATTGAGGTGCTAAAGGAGCACTCAGGGAAGGCTGTTGTGGGGAAGCTAAATGAATTCTTTGTATTGGTCTTCATTGCAAAGGATGTGAGAGAGATTCCCAAACCTGAGCCATTTATTTTATGTGACAAATCTGAGGAACTATCCCAGATTGAGGTGTCAGTAGAGGAGGTTTTGGAAGAAAGGGATACATTGAACAGTAACCATATGGTATTCTCAAAGAACACAAATAGGAAATTGCAGAACTACTAACTGTGGTGTGTAACCTATTACTTAAACCAGTCTTTGTACTAAGTGACTGGTGGAGAGGTAATGTGACTTTGATTTTTTTTTTAATGTGCAAGAAGAATCCAGACAATCATAGAGCAGGCAAACTGGTGGAAGCTAAAGTAAAAAACAGAAGTATCAGACATATAGATAAAGAGGATATGTTAGAGAAGAGTCAACACAGCTTTTGTAAAGGGAAATCAAGAAGGAGTCAACAAATGTGGACAAGAGTGATCCAGTGTATTTGGACTTTCAGAAAGCCTTTGACGTGGTCTCTTACCAAAGGCTCTTAAGCAAAGTAGGCTGTCATGGATAAGAGGCAGTGTCATCTCCTAGATCAGTAACAGGTTAAAAAGATAGGAAACAAAGGGTAAGATTAAACAGTAAGTTTTCACAGTGGAGAGAGGTAAGTAGTAAGGTCCCCCAAGGATGTGTACCAGGACCTATGCTATTCAACGTATTCATAAATTATCTGAAAAACTGGTGAACAGTGAGGTTTTTTTGCAGATGATAAAAATTTTTGCAGATGATAAAAATCAAATTTTGCAGATGATAAAAAAATTACTCAAAATAATTAAATCCGGAGCAGACTGTGAATAGCTACAAAAGGACTTTACAAAACTGGGTGACTGGGCAATAAATGGCAGATTAAATTCAACGTAGATAAATGCCAAGTAATGTACATGGGAAAACATAATCCCAACTATACATGCAAAATGGGGTGTAAATTTCCTGTTACCACTCAAGAGAGAGATCTTGGGTATAGATCGTTCTCTGAAAACATCTGCTCAATGTGCAATGGCAGTCAAAAAAGCTAATGGAATGTTAGGAATTGTTAGGAAAGGGCTCGATAATAAGACAGTGAATATCATAATGCCTCTTCATCAATCAGTGGTACTCCCACATCTTGAATACTGCTTGTAGTTCTGGTTGACCTATCTCAAAGATGAAATATTAGAATTGGGGAAAAAAGCCCAGAAAATAAAAGGGATTATGGAACAGCTTCAATATGAGGAGAGATTAAAAAGAGTGGGACTGTCCAGTTTAAAAAAGAGAAGACTAAGGTGAGCTATGATAGAGTTTTATAAAATCATGAAAGGTGAGGAGAAAGTTAATAACGAAGTGTTATTTACAAATAACACAAGAACCAAGGGTCACCCAGTGAAATTAATAGGCAGCAGGGTTAAAACAACAATAAGTATCTATTCACACAGTGTGCAGTTAAACCTGATGAATTGGTTGTCAGGGGATGTTGTAAAGTATAAGTAGGTTTTAAAAAAGAATTAGGTAAGTTCATGGAGGACAAATCCGTCAATGGTGATTAGCCAAGATGCTCAGGGATGCCTCAGGTGTCTCTAAACCTCTGAACATCAGAAGCTGGGACTCAGTGACAGGGGATGGATAACTTGATCAATTGCCCTGTTGTGTTCATTTGTTCTGAAACATTTAGTCACTGTCAAAAAACAGGACGCTGGACTAGATGGACCCAGTATGGCCTAGTATGTGATCTAACAATAAGAGACATAATAAATGTGGAACCACACAACACCAAAATCACTCTTCACAGCAGAACTATGAGTAATGTTGGTTGCCCAGAACCACTGATTGGGTCTTACAATGATATTAAAATCATATATCTGTACCCTTGTTCCCATAAGGTTCAAATTATTCATAATGGTGTTTCTTGTAACTGGCTATGTCTACACTTGCACTTTTAAGTCGACTTTAACTAAGTCGACTTAACTAAGTCGACTTAAAGTCGACTTAGTGTGTCTACACTTAAAATTAAAGTCGACTTAAAGGGGAACTTACAAAGTCGACCTAGAGCGTCCACACTGGATGCTCTAGGTTGACTTTGTGGGGCTTGGGTGACCTTGGGCAGGTCCACGGTGGCGGGGGGCGAGCACCCCCTGTGTACAATGGGGCAAAGGGGGACAGGGACCCTGGCAGGGCAGAGCCCTGTGTGTGACGCTGTCTGGATGTAGGGAGACAACAGAGTCCTGTGGCACTTTTAAAGACTAACAGATTTATTTATCGCATGAGATTTCGTGGGAGAAAATCCCACTTCATCAGACGCTTTGAAGATAGGCTGTAGGGAATGTAGGATGTAGGGAAGCATTTATGATATTATTTTCTATGGATATCTCATAAATGCTATAATCCATAGGAACTATGTCATGTTTGGTATCAATAGAAAGGTAGTAATTTGCTGGGAAAGATTATATAGTTTATGTCTAGGAATTCTATTTTGATTAGAAGTTAAGAATTTGATGTTATATCCATACTTTAACTTGTGTCATTCTGGAGAAATGTCTTAGACGGGAGGGTGTGAACAACCATTGTCTCCTTAATGTTTAGGAATTTTCCAGGTAGAATGGTCCCAGGGAGTATCCTGATGACCCATTGACGACATAAAGAATACAACCATTGTATCCTTAATGATCCTTAATGATCATTGTATCCTTAATGATCCTTAATGATCATTGTATCCTTAATCATCCCCAGGAAGCTGGGAAGAGCTGCTAGCAGCTTCCTGGGGAGAAGGGAGCAGGGTTTCCTTTTTCCTTTGCCCTAAGTTGACTAAGTCGACTTAGGACCTCCACACTGCTTAAGTCGATTTAAGAAGTCAACTTAAGCATTAAAGCTGACTTAAAAGTAGGTCTTATTAAGTCGACTTTAAATTTCCTTAAGTCGACTTAAGCAGCACCCATAGGGTATGTCTACACTTGGAAATTTAGGTCGACTTTAGCTAAGTCGACTTAGTGAGTCTACATTTAATTTTTAAGTCGACTTTGGGGGGAATTTACAAAGTCAACCTAGAGCGTCCACACTGGATGCCTAGGTCGACCTCTAGGGGCTAGGGGGACCTAGGGCAGATCCACTGGGGCAGGGGGGCACCCAGTGCCAGGGGGCTCAGCCTTTGCCCCATTGTACATAGGTACAATGGGGCAAAGGGGGACAGGGCCCCTGGCAGGGCATAGGGGCAGGGTGGGCAGGGCTCTGCCCTGCCCTGTGGGGGGGAATGCTAGGCTCCCCCTGTGCCCCCCCACAGAAGGGAGGGCAGTGGTGCAGTCCTGGGGTAGCCCTAAGTCGACTTAGGGCTACCCCATGTCTACACTGGCTTAAGTCGACCCTAGGAAGTCAACTTAAGCCTTAAGTCGAACTAAATCTAGGTTTAATAAAGTCGACTTAATTTTCATTGTCGACTTTATTTTCCTTAACTCGACTTAAGCAAGTTGCTTAAGTTGACTTAAGGAAACTGTAGTGTAGATGCAGGGTAAATTAAGTCGACTTAAGCAAGCTTAAGTCGACTTAATTTACAAGTGTAGATGCAGCCTCAGAGACTAGTAATGTGACATTTGTCCTTATACTTGCTCACAAATTATCTTAATGGGAGAAAATTTATCATGACTCTTCTCAGCACAAAGGTGAATCATTTGATGATGATTCAGCTGGTTGACTGAAGTGGTTAAATCCCCTAACTAAAGTGAGAGACAGGGAACCCGCTATGTAAAGACTGCAGCAGCTAACTTCAGCTGGGGTTTGTTAATAGGTAGCCACGAAGTGTCTAGAAGAGGGGAAATTATGTGATCTTCTGCATTCAGTAGAAATGAACATTTTCTTTGGAGCCAAATAGTTGGGGTCAGTGGTCTTTCATATATTTTTCCTTTTAATGAAGGAAAATTTGAACTGTGTATCTGAATCCTCTTCAGAAAAGAACATTTTTGTGTCTGTTTCCCTGGCCACTAGCAATGCCCAGAACTGCTCTTTTGAGCCTGGTGAAAAGTTATTTCCCCACCTGCGAAAGATGCCAAATATTTATTTGAGCTCTGTGGAAGACGGACATGAACTGTCTAACCAAAAAGGGAGCCCAGGGAAACTCCTTAACTATGCAGAAAGCAAAAGGGCTTGTTTGTGTGTTGATTGACTTTTAACTAAAGATAAGCAGAACTGTTGACAGAAGAAGCCAGTTTCTTACATAAGTGGTAAAGTGCAGGTGGTAGGCATACAAGATAAAGGGAACCAGAAATGAGGCAATACTTCTTGGTATACTTCTGTTATAATAATCATTTTTATAAGTTTATTCCATTGGTCTGCCTTTCCTCTAATAGTTCGGTCTTTTACAGATAGTAATTTTTTCCCTTTCTTTCCATTCTTTTCACCACATTCTTTAAGATACTTGTTTCTGTAACCACAACAGTGAAATACACTTTTCTGATGCAAGAATTCATAACTGGCATCTATCCTTGTTTAATTTCAGTAAATCAAGGTACTTTCTTCATGTTATAATTACAGGAACCTGGTGTACATAGCCCTGAAATAACTCTTTCTGTTGATTTAAAGGGCTCAGAAAATTTCCCTAACAGGATAATTGGATGTTTTCCTTATATAGTAAAATCCTCCACTTACCATAGAGTTGGCTGTATATCTCCTGTTCCTGATGTAGGTTATCTCCCTGGCATAAAGGGCATGTGGAGGGCTGACGGTGATCCTGGTCCTCTTAGGATTGTTGCACCCAATATAACAACAGTCCTGAAGCAGTTGTAATTTATGCCATGGGCTGACCTGATCCCTGGATTTCCTCAAAAGATACCTTTCCAGCTTCCAATTTTCCTCCCTCAGGCAGGGCTGCACACTGTTATCTATTCTCTCTTCCAGTCCACTGCTGAGATCTAATGCATTCAATGAGGCTACTGGGACTGAACAGAATTTTTCCTGCAATTATTCCTCCTGGCCACAGTGGATCATTGTGAAGCTAGTGCTGACTGTGAGGGCAGAGCAACTCTCCTTTACTGTCTGCTCCACCTGTTCCTCAGGTGGAAGTATGGAAGAGAAGGAGAAGACAACAGCTTGTGAGGTCAGCACCCAGTGTTGGTGAATGAGAGAGGCCAAAGGAAGTAATGTGAAGATGGGGTAGAATATGCTGGGAGCCTGTTTCAAGCCTGACCTCATCCTCCACAACTCACCCAGAATCCAGGTTCTCCCACAACACGCCAGCACCCCTTCAGGTGACAAATGCCACATGTGGATCTGAATAGAGTATGGACCTTTATGGAATTAAACCGCCATAATAAGGTCATAACCCCATTTGCTCTTGGCCTGTGACAAGTCTAGCAGCACCCAGTTTCTGAATGCAATACCTGCTCATCACAGTATGTAAAGGAAGAGATTGTTGCGCTTCCTTTAGATGTCACTATATTTGATTGAATATGTAACAAAGGAAGGGAACGTAGTTTAAAAGTCTTTCATTCCTTCTTTATCTTTTGGGTTTTTTTTTCTCTTTTAGGAATGAGAAAATTAAGTAAAAAGCAAACTGTCAATGCAACATTAAGGTTGAGCATTTAAACACACAAAGCTCACGCATTTTGAAAATTAAGGTTCTTAGGGTAACATTAACATGTCACATTGTAAATTATAGTAGGAACTGGAGTGGCCTTTCACTTTGTTTAAGGTTCTGTAATTATTTTCATACTGTATCCTGTTTCAGTTGCATATAGTTTTATGGCGGTTTCACCTCTGCGATTGAAATTTTCCACACTTTAACTCTTCTTAACAGTGAATACTTGGAAATTTTGAGTGAAAACTGTTCAGCCATTTTAAATATGAGAGAAGTGTACAAAAATATATACTTTCCCCAATTTTTAAAAAAGTGATTATTTTTAAAGAAGCAGCTGATAGTAAAAAACTGAAATTTGACATGGAAATACCCTTAATTGGGAATACATTTCTTAATGTATTCTGATGATATATGGTTTTGTTTTGACCAAGTTTTGACCCTTTCAAAATCTCACACTATATGTGTAAAGTACATTTTTCTCAGAAAATGTTTCAAAGCTTTAAAAACGCTTGACTAATGAAGATTGTACTGCATATCAAAAGATACGGAAGATATAAAGGCGCTATGAATGACTGCTGTGCACATTGGGCCGGACTGTGAACCCTATTTTGTTGAGCTATCACTTAAACGTGCCAATAAAAGGAATTGGAATCTGGCTGTTTATAAAGTGTGAAGTTCAAAGCAAGTGGAAACACAGGTCCGGTCTACACTTGCCACGAAATTCAGCAGCAGCCATTGGGAGATAAGCAAACCACACAGAGTAGCTTGCATATCTCCCACTGACTTCCTAAATTTTAATTAGCATGGTATCTCCACATGCTGTGCCAACGGGAAATGCCTTCCCATCAATGCAGCATTAATCTTTTTCGAATTGTGGATTTATTCAGTCAACTTCCAGATCGATTGATCAGGTCTCCACATCCACTCAGTCGATCCCCAAGAGTCAATCTGGCAGTGCCAGATTTGTTGCCATGAGTGAAGAGATAACCACAGTAACAGTTGGGTGAGACCCTGCAGGTAGGTCCACTCCATACTTTGTAAATTTGGCAAGTGGAGTCCCAGTCTGATGTTAGCTACATGGTTTTCAAGGTAAGAAAAAGAGGAACTCTCGTGTGGACCTCCTAAGGTATGGGACATGGCTGTGCCATTCTAACCAAAAAGGTACAGATTAATGAATTATACATGGGCCAATTTTATCAAGACATCTAAGGTTGTAAGTCCAGAAGAGTAAAATATTTTCTTTTTTAAAAACAAGACCGAAGAAATTCCATTTTAAACATATGCAGAGCTTTTTTTGTGATGGTACACGGGTACAGAGTACTGGCACCTTTTTCTCACAGCGATGTGGCCCTGCAGCCCTAGGTCCCTGGTAAAGTAACAGCACCTTTTCTTTTACAAAAAAAGCACCGAACATATGGTTTCTCACTAGGAGGGGGGTGAAGCATTGGAATAGGTTACCTAGGAAGGTGGAGATATTTAAGGTCCGGTTAGACAATACCCTGGCTGGGATGATTTAGTGGGAATGGTCCTGCTTTTAGCAGGGGGTTGGACTAGATGACCTCATGAGGTCCCTTCCAACCCTATGATTCTATGATTTTATACTTTATATGTAAATTTTAATTGAATCTGGGTTGCAGACTTTAATTGAATCTGTGCAGCATGCATAATATAGTACATATTCTAGGATCCTTAAAAGTGCTTCATATTTGTATTTAATAATATAGAAAACATTGTGTATAAGAAATAGTACAGCATACTAGGTGGTAACAATTACAATTGATGTGCAACATGGCTGCTGTGCATATAGGAACCTTGATTTTTGAATTTCATGAATTGTGCATTTAAATTGTCCACTTTTACATTTAATGGGCATAACTATTTTTTTAGCTATCCCTGAGGAAAAGCTGGCTATTCGTTTTCCTTGTGGGTTTATTAAGCAGGATTACCATAGCTGGAGTGTAGAATGTTCCTAGAATGCCAGAAAAGGAATCTCTTGGTTCTTTCAGATATGTCTTGTCAGAGGATGAAATTCACTCCAGTGCAGAATTCCCACAGAAGGCTCTGAACAGCACTTATGTTCCACTTAAATTCCACCTCTTGTGTGTGTGCCCTCAGTACAGGGGTGATTATTATTCTGAATGAGTAAAAGACAAAACAGAAGTGATATTTGTGGTCAGAAAAAGCATTTCAGAAGTTTGCGAGTGAAATGCCAACTATTTAGAGAGTGTGGCTAGGTATCACTGGTGAGACTGATGTTCATGGAGTTCATCAGTGGTTGCTCCTCTGAAGTGAAAAGCTATATTGAGACAGCAATCAATTTGGCTATTATCTTGTCATGGCTACTTTTCATTTCCTATTAACATTTTGTGTAGTCTTATTTATTCTTAATATTTTTCTACATGTAGGTTATATTATGTTTTTCATTTGATAGAGGTTTACATTTGTTTGTTGCTGATCTTATTTTTCTTAGCTATTGTTAATTATAAACTCAATAAAGATTTTTTTTAAGTGGCTATTCCATCTGCAGCTTCTCTGAAGAGGTAGCCCATTATTTGCAGGTACAGAATTTCCAGGGGTCATCCCCTCTTTGTCACATAAAGGCTGTACTAATGTAGTCTACTTCCTATAGGTATACAGTTCTCTTTAGTGCAGCATATATTGTGTTGTACTTGCTGCCCTCTTGCCCACTCCACAGTGTCCTTTCACTTTACTTCACACTGTACCCACTGCCTTTCTCTCTCTCCACTGCCCTTTTTTAGCCCAGGCATGCAGATGTTAGAGCTTGCTTTGAGATGCCACAAAACCTCAGTGTAGCAGGTCCGCTGCTCACTGCTCCTCTCTTCAGTCCCCTTCTGAACCAAAAAGGATTTGGAGACCTTTAAGCTTGCAGTCACCTGTGGTTTCTTTACACTATGTCTTGGAATTTCCAATCATTGTACAGCACCTTCCCAAGGCCAGTCATTGCCAGGGCTGTTCAGAGTACAGGGAGGCAGGCAAGGCCTCTATACACCTTCCCCCTCCCATAGCCACCCCGATTCCTTTCTTCTCTGCCCTCTCAAAACCCTCTGGCACTTGGCTTATAACCCAGCTAAACCAGCAGAACAGCTGCAGCTTCTGGCCTAATTATCCCCCTGGAAGGCTGCTCAGCCTGTGCCTATATAGCTACCTTCCCCCCCCCCCCCCAGGCAATCAGCCCCAGCCCACCCTTGCTCTGCTGCCCCTGAGTTAGCTAAGCTAGTGTAGCAGGGGGTTGACCAGGGATTCGCCCCCCCAGCACCTTGTCACACACAGGTTCAAATATTAGTTCACTAAAATCACAGTTCATAGAATCATAGAATCTTAGGGCTGGAAGGGACCTAATGAGGTCATCTAGTCCAACCCCCTGCTAAAAGCAGGACTATTCCCACTAAATCATCCCAGCCAGGGTTTTGTCTAACCGAACCATAAATGTTTCCAAAGATGGAGATTCCACCACCTCCTAGGAAACCCATTCCAGTGCTTCACCAGCCCTCAATGAGAAAGTTTTTCCTAATATCTAACCTCAACCTCCCCAGCTTCAACTTAAAACTATTGCTCCTTGTTCTGTCCTCTGTTACTACTGAGAATAGCTTAGCTCCCTCCTCTTTGGAGCACCCGTTCAAGTAGTTAAAGGTTGCTATCAAATCCGCCTCAGCCTTCTGTTCAGATCTCAACTTTTTTTATGCAACTTTTGCAAATTAACTATAACATCCATACTTTTTAATGTCTGTGAGTACTCCCCACTATCTTATCATCTGTAGGGTCAAGGCCTTAGATGCTTCTCTTTCTAGTAAAACAAATCTATTTTATTCATCCTTTTTTTTGTTATTTCTGTGTCCTTTTCATAGAATCATAGAATATTAGGGCTGCAGGGGACCTCATGAAGTCATCTAGTCCAATCCCCTGCTAAAAGCAGGACTACACCCACTAAATTGTGCCAGCCAGGGTTTTGACTAATTTCGCCTTAAAAGTTTCCAAAGATGGAGATTCCACCACCTCCCTAGATAACCCATTCCAATGCTTCACCACCCTCCTAGTGAGAAAGTTTTTCCTAATGTCCAACCTAGACCTTCCCAGCTGCAACTTGAAACCATTGCTCTTTGTTCTGTCTTCTGTCACCACTGAGAATAGCCTAGCTCCTTCCTCTTTGGAGCACCCCTTCAAGTAGTTGAAGGTTGCTATCAAATCCCCCCTCAGTCTTCTCTTCTGCAGACTAAATAAGCCTAGTTCCTTCAGTCTTTCTTCATAAGTCATGTGCCCCAGCCCCGTAATCATTTCCATTGCCCTCCACTGGACTCTTTCTAATTTGTCCACATCCTTTCTGTAGTTGGGAGCCCAAAACTGGACACTGTATTCCAGATGTGGCCTCTCCAGGGCCGAATACAGGGGAATAATCACATCCCTTGATCTGCTGGGAACGCTCCTGCTGATGCAGTCCAATATGCTGTTGGCCTTTCTGGCAACAAGGGCACACTGTTGACTCATATCCAGCTTCCCATCCACCATAACCCCCAGGTCCTTTTCTACAGAGATGCTACTTAGCCAATTGGTCCCCAGCCTGTAGCAGTGCATGGGATTTTTCTGTCCTAAGTGCAGACTTTGCACTTGTCCTTGTTGAAACTCTGCAATCACATTGGCCAACTCCCTCAGCACCCTCGGATGCAGCTCATCCAGCCCCATAGGCTTGTGCACATCCAACGTCTCTAAGTAGTCCCTAACCAGACCTTCCATCCCCGAGGGCTGCTTTTACTTAGCTCTCACTATTTTCTTCTTCTGTGTGTCCCTTGATCCTTTTTTCGCCTTATGTCTTCTTTATGTATATGCGACTCCTTTCTGTATATGTGTGTGATGTTATTCTTCACGATGCAGGAAAGCTCTTGAAGAGGGAGAATACCATTCCTGTTTAGTTTCAGAAGGGTAGCCGTGTTAGTCTGTATATAACAAAAATAATGAGAGTCCTGTGGCACCTTAAAGACTAACACATTTATTTAGGCATAAGCTTTCGTGGATGCATCTGACAAAGTGTGTTGCAGCTCATGAAAGCTTATGCCCGAAGAAATGTGTTCGTCTTTACGGTGCCACAGGACTCTTGTTGTTATTCCTGTTTAGTGTTAGGGTGCTTATTATCTTATATTACAATAATGATGGAATCAGACTTCTTACCCAAAATGTGCAGATTAGTCAAGCTTTTGAGGCATTTGGTTTATCTGAGCTTTTATAAATAAATATACACATGTATTATATATATAATCCACATGACATTAGAGTCTATAGTAGAAATCTCATGACTCAAGGTATTTACATGTGTAATGGCTTTGAACTGCGCATATTAACTGTATTCACGAAAAGTTACCATTTGAGTTGTACATTTTCATGGTTTAAATTATTTCTTTAAAGAAATATTAAAGGAGTCTTGCTGGGAAATCATTAGTCTAAAACAAAGTGAACTAATCAAGACAGCTATATTTTTATTTGTTGAAACCCAACACATAATCCTCTGCTGAGGGACACCAAACACATTTGTCTTAGGTTTGGGGTATGCTGTACCACACCATCACATTAAGTCTGGGTTAGCTAACAGCGTCCCTTCTTCTGGGCACTTACTGTGCTGAACAATAACACAGTCCCTCTGGGGTTTTGTTTTGTTACCTACCACTCTGATGTTAAGATTGCACCCAGTGCATGAGCTACTGCACTGGCTCCTCCTGGGCTCTGGACCTCAGTGAAAAATCATACAACTATTTTTCTCTATCCTCCTCCTCCTGGAGCGCTAGGCAGTTGGTTCTCCTTTCCCCCCCATTCCCTCCATTACAGCAGAAATGGCTCCTGCTGGAACCTTCATATTCTCCCTCCTCCCCAAGAATAGCACTTCTCCTGAATCTGGGGCTGTCTCATAATCTTCCTCCCCTAAAGATGCAGTGTGGCTTCATTCTTTCCTCCCTCCTGACTCCATCCTGCCCAGTCCACAGGAGTGGGCTTTTCCTGGGTCTCCTGGTTTCCTTATATCTCTCTTCTTCATTCCAGCCTCATACTGCAGTGGTCCACTGTTTCTTGGGCTCCCCTTCACAGCCACAGAGAGGCTGCATCTACACTGGCAATTTAAGTTTACTTAAGGAGGCTTAAGTCGACTTAAATTAAGCCACATCCACACTAGGCTTTCATTAAGTCGACTTAAGAAATTCCTTAAGTCGACTTAATGAAAGCTTAAGTTGAGTTTGTTACTACCACTCATTAAGTCGACTTAACCCTTAAGTTGACTTAAGGGTGGTTAGGTCGACTTAACAAAGTGGACTAAGTCAACTTAAAACTAAGTCAACTTTGTCCACTTTGTTAAGTCGACTTTAATAAGGTTGACTTTAAGTCGACTTAAAGTTGACCTTATTAAAGTCGACTTAACAAAGCTGACTTAACTTTTCTAGTGTAGACATAGCCAGAAAGCTCCTGGATAAGGAAATGGATATTGGGTGAAAGAATGAATGAAGGAGTGCTTGAAAGAACGAATAAAGATATGTATGGATGTAAAAAGGGAGTAATAGAACATAGTGGGAGAAAGAAGATAAGGAAAGAAGAAATAAAAAAAATAAAAAATAAAAAAAAGAAACAATTAAGAATAGAAAATCCAGAGAAATCAGGAGAGAGAAAAGGAGAAGGAAATAAGGTATCGTTTGGAGTGGGAGCCAAAGAGGATTACTCAGTGGGCTACCTCTGGGTAGGAATTCTGAGGTTCCTGCTTCTGTGTCTTGTTTTGGGCACTGTAAATCCTGACTGCATTCCTGAGCAGAGATTCAGGACGCCACTGAGCTCCCCTACCTGCCACTCTCTACCTGCATCTGCCACCCCAGAGCTGAATTTCTCTGCTGCTTGTGTTGAAAGACAATAGATTAATCTCATTAATTTATATTAGAAAAAATGGTATTTCCCTGACTTTGAATTAATCCGGACTGCTGTAGGTTTCAAGAACTGCTTTAGTTGCAGCCAGTCCGGATGACACCCTTTTCTCTATGCCTGCTCTCTTTTGTTCAGTGTAATTTTCAAAGTTTTAACATCTATGGCCTCAACACCAAAAGGCGTTGCCTTAGTTAGGGAATTGTGAAGACTGCAGAGATTCTGAAAAAGCCAGAGTTTAAATCCAAAAGCCTCAGGTTAAGCAAGTATTTGAGTATCCAGAGTTCCCTGCTGAATTCTGCAGTTGGTTTCTCACAGAAATATCCTCTGATCATATATGAATGCCATCCAGTGGTGGTTAAAATTACAGCATCTAGTAGTTGCTTGCACAGGAAATGCCAGTTTTTACTTCAATAACCAGGATCCTTTAGCAGGAAGTTAGGTGTGGTCTGCTGAAGGAGAATTAAGGGGGGGAAAAAAAAGAAAGAAAAAGGCATGATGATATTTTTGCTGCAGTCTTCATTATGTCATTTCATAGCCACACAGGTGCAAGGTTCTACACAGGTAATGCATTTTTAAATTGTATCCTATAATATGTAGAGATGATCCTGTCTTTTTCTGTCTCATCAACAATAAAATCTGTAAGGATTCTGCAGTAAGACCACTTTCATTTTCATAATTAACCCTTCAGCTGCCACTAGACTGTTCATGTGTTCCAGCAACAGTTTTCTACAGAACGTCCATACTAGCATGCACCAGGTGCATTTGACTGCGGTAGGAGAGCTTGTTTTACAGACATACCTACAAAAGTCAAAGAATGCCTCTGTGTGGGAAGGGGAAGAAGGGGGAGGATGGAAGGATGGAGAAGAAGACATGGTGTTAGCGTCTGTTCAGAAAGCTCTGAAAACATCAAGAAACTGCTTCAGCTGTGTTGGAGTCGGACAAGTTTACATGTACTTAGCAGGGAAATTTAAAAAAAGAGTGTGTTCAGGTTACATTTAGGTTGTCACGTAATTTTAAGTTGATTGCTTTTTAATATATCATCTGGCACCGAAGCTGTTAATCTTCCATTTCATTTGCTATTTTGTTACCTATTGCCTGTTCAGATGAAAAACTTACCAAATGCACACCTTACATTCAGGGTTTTATAGCATAGTTTTTTCTGAATTGGAAATATTTTCCATTTTTGGCAGACGTGTAAGTTAGTTTTTAAAAAGAGATGATTCTGCTCTCAGTTCTGAAAATTATGTAATATATACAATTTAAAGATAGCAGCAGATAATAAAAGGTCTAAGGATGTTTGGAAGTGAAGACCGATATGTGTTTAATGCAGAAATTCCTTCAGCACATGATATGTTACAAGGCAGAGTATTTGCATGCAGGTGCCTATGCTGATCCCTGTGCTAGCAGCTGAAGCTAACATGCTCGTCCCTGAAAAGAGAGAGATCTCACTCCTCTATCAAACATCCCTCTGGTGGATGTTTCAGTGGCTATTATGGGATCCCGAGGAAGCCATGTCTATACCTCATCACCAGAGGGAAGGTTAGTCTGATATGAGACCTTTCAGGGTGGTGGTGTTAAAAGAGCAATTATCATGAATGCTCCCATCCCCTGTCACCACATAATAGACACTTTTTTAAACTGTTAGTTTATTTAGTTGAGTATGTAGTAAAACACCCTTTTATATTAGTAGATCAGCAACTATCTGATTCATTAGAATGGCCACAACATTTTCCTGGGGAAAAGTAAAGAAACAATTACTCTGCTTAATTTTAAAATAAATGTATACTCTAATGCTGCCAATCCATCACTTTTCACAAGTGATAAATTCATTTTCAACTAAATGTGTAAAGATTTACTACTCTTCCAGATCTCTAAAAATGACCAGATGAAAAGTTAAATACCCCATCTTGAAAGAAAAATTAATGAGCCAATCAATTTCACAACATGCAGTTCTCATAAAAATATTCTATTTAATAAATTGCCCTACAGATACTAATATGAAGAATATATCCTTTTTAATTGCTTTTGTGGTGGTGGCCTAAATTTTTTCTGTGTTTCTATGTTTTTAGCACTTTTTTATGTGAGAGGCTAAACGGTAATTAAGAGGTGCAGGATGAAAAGATGGCACAATCAGTGCTGGTACCACCAGGACCTGACAGCTTCCACTTTTTCACAAGAGAGTCACTCACAGCTATCGAACAACGTATTGCTGAAGAAAAAGCTAAGAAGTCTAAACAAGAGCGTAAAGATGACGATGATGAAAATGGCCCAAAGCCAAACAGTGACCTGGAAGCCGGAAAGACACTGCCATTTATTTACGGCGACATACCTCCGGGAATGGTGTCTGAGCCCTTGGAGGATCTGGACCCATATTACATCAATAAAAAAGTGAGTGTTTCTGAAGACTGCAGTTAGATGTTCCTGCTGGAGAGTCAGTCTTGGGGTGAGAATCAGTATGGGTTTGTAGCTGTAGTATGCATTCCGAGAGAGGGAAGCTATGTGCCTCTAGGGCAGCGGTTCTCAACCTTTGCAGGGTCGCGGTATGGCTACCCCAGGCTACCCCACCACTGAAGCTTCCGACCAGCAGCACTTTAGTGGCTCCCGCCACTAAAAGAAAACTGCCTGCAAAGGCAGTTTCAGCAGAAGGAGCTTTGCGAGGCAACCCCTGCCATGAAAAATCTGCCACCCCCATTCTTCCCCCTGTTGCCCCAGCTCTTCCCTTGCAGCCCTGCTTCTCCTTTCACAACCCTATGGTGCCTGATTCTCACCCACCCCACGCCTGAACCAGCAGGGGGCGCACACACCCTCTGAAGGCATGGCGGTCGACTCCACAGACCTGGCCAGGTCTGGGACCATGTGGCCTTTTACATTTCCTGCTCTGGGCAGCATGCTGCAGGGCAGGAGATTTAAAAATCCTTGGCGCCCGCTCCCAGGCGAGTGCAGGTGAGCAGAGCAGCCTACAGCTCTGGACACTGGCCGATCCAAGACACCGCTGCTGCTGCCACAGCTCTCCGGCGGCTGGGGGAGCTTTTGGTAGCAAGCTGCTAATTCCATGACACACTCACTGCTGTGCTGTGACACACTTTTGTGTTGTGACACAGCAGTTGAGAACCACTGCTCTACAGATGCAGCAGCACTTACTATGCCTGGACACAAAACATAGCATGCTTTCCTTGGGTGCGTCTACACTTACAAATTAAATCGACTTAAGCTTGCTTAAGTCGATTTAATTTAATCTGTGTCCACAGTACATTTTCCTTAAGTCGACTTAAGCAGCAGTTTAAGTCGATTTAAAGAAAATTAAGGTCGACTTAAGCAGCAGCTTAAGTCGATTTAAGGAAAATTAAAGTTGACTTTATTAAACCTTGTTTTAAGTCGACTTTGCTGGCTAAGTCGACTTTATTAAGTCGACTTAGCCAGTGTGGATGCAGAGTAGCCCTAAGTCAACTTTAAGTCGACTTAAAGGGCTTCAGGGCTCCCCCACTGCCCTCCCTGCCAGGGTGGCTAGCACAGGCAGAGCCTGGCGTGCCCCCCCACAGGGCAGGACAGAGCCCTGCCAACTCTGCTCCTATGTCCTGCCAGTGTCCCTGTCTGGCTCAGCCCCCATTGTACCCAGGTATAATGGGGCAAATGCTGAGCCCCCTGGCACTTGGCAAGGGATACCCCCACACCACCACCGTGGATCTGTCCCAGGTCCACCTAGCCCCTACAAGTCGACTTAGGTGTACAGTGTGCATGCTCTAAGTCGATTTGGCAGGGTCCCCTTTAAGTCGACTTAATTTTTGAGTGTGGACATGCTAAGTCGACTTAAATTAACCACTGTAGACATAGCCCTTGTGTGCTGCCCTCCCATCCTAGCTTATACAAGTGGGGCCACTGGCAAGACTCCCAACTCAACTGGCTTATGTCCCTCTTGAGACGTCCAGTGCTTCCTGCAGTCTAAATTAATCCCTGTTACAGTCAAACATTCATATTATATCTTTCTCCAGCATGGTGAGAAAAGCAGCTCAAACCTCTCCCCACTCTGAGTTTGCCTGAGCAGAGACAGTCTTAGCTTGGTCTCATGTATATGAGGAATATAAACATTTCAGAGACTTTGGTGTATGACATACATTGAATAAGAGGTGTGAGCCTTCTTGGCTTCTCTGGTTTTAAGAAGAGATTTTCGTTCAGGGCTGTTTAGTTTATAAATGCCATTTGAACACCATCAAAATATATAACCTATTACTGAAGCTGTGGGCAGAGAGTGGGAATTGAAATACAAATCTTTACTGAATTCTGTGTGGTAATTAGGTCGCACAGATAAGCTTTTAAATCATGAAATATGAAAGGTAGATGTATTCATGGCCATAAAAGCCACATGATAAATGCAAAAAAAAAAAAAAAATCTAGTTCTCCTTTTTTGTGAAAAAAATTAACTTTGTGGGCGAGAGAAGAATGTGAACATGCCACATCATATCTGTAGAGTGGGTGCCTTTTAAGAATGTGAGGCCTGATTTTCAAAAGTACTGAGCATTTTTCATTCCATTTATTGTGATAGGGGATAGTGTTTGCAAACCACCTCTGAAAAATCAGGCCAGTGCTTACCGTTCCACCCCACCATTCCTTATATGGATAATACCATACTGCAAGTACCTGGTACAGGGAATTCTGCAGTTTTTATGATTCTCTATAAAAATTATGTTTAATGTAACATACTATACACTATAAATTAGGCACTAGTATGCTAATATCAAAGGTTGTGCACTCTTAAATCTGACTTTGTCCTCTGTCAAATAAGACATGGAATACTTATGTTTTCTAAATAATGCTGTTGAAATCTTTTCATAAAGTTCTACTTGTCATAATTCAGTTGGAGTCTGCATGTTAGGTGAACGGGATGTGAAGTCAATAAGTCTGCAGAGGTGTGAGTAAGAGCAGAATTCAGCTAACTAAATAATGACGAAGCACAAATGATGCAGAATGTGAGTCCACATTTGTATGTGTTTTCTAAATAAGTTTTTTCATTTTGTTTTCTTTTTCAGACTTTTATAGTATTGAATAAAGGGAAGGCAATCTTCCGATTCAGTGCCACCTCTGCTGTGTACTTATTAACTCCTTTCAATCCTCTTAGAAAAATAGCTATTAAAATTTTGGTACATTCATATCCTTTCTGAAGTGGTTGGTTCAAAAAATTAGTGAACAAAATGATGCTTTTATTTTAGTATTTTAATCATTAGCTGGCAGGCCATCTCAAGATAGGTATGATCCACAATGCTCTTTCCATCCTCTCTCTGCTGCTTTCTTTCTGTGCTCTCTCACTTTCTCTTATTTCTGTTGCTGTTCTGTAGCTCACTGCTAGATGATAATATGGTGAGATCAGAAGCCAGACATCCAAATCCTTTCCTTCTTCTTTCCCCTTGACAATTCTTTCTTATCTTTTTTCCTTCTTTCTTTTATATTACACACATATTTTACTTGCCTTTTCCCTTCTCCCATATTTTTTTTCACATGTTCCAGGTATATTGTTTAAAATGTTTTACAATTCTTCAATGATACTTTGCATTAAAAAAATTTTAATCTTTGATCCCCAGTTTTAGGTTTTATGAACGGCTTCAGAAAATATTTCTCTACCCCTTTTCATTTTCTGATTCAGATCACAACTGTAGTAGAGTAGGTTAACAGGGTCCTTGGAATTCTGAGTTTTATTATAAATTGAGTCCTATATGTATTTCTATCATGTTTCCTCTGGTGACCATTGCCATTTTATTAACTTATTTCTGGAGCTACTTTAATTTTAATCTTCAGGTAACTCATGAGCATTTTGACTGGCACACAGACAACCTCAAACCTAAATTATAGTAACCAGATATATGACTCTCTACTGTGATAGATGTATATCATATGAATCTAGTGGTAACTATGGATCTGATCTTGTAAACACTAACTTAAGTAGTGAGTACCTTGACATCAGTGGCTCTACTCAAGGTAGTAAGCAAAATGCTGAATGTGTTTTGCAAGATTAAATTTTATGAGAGTTAAGCTTGTGTCCTCTAATCTTTATCATCAGAGCCCTGAAGCGTGCGTATAGCATTACTCCCATCTTTTCTCAGACTTGTGTTCTGTATATTTGGAGATGCTCACATGGCTTTAAAAGGGCTTTTGGTTTTTTTTTTTAATGAATGCTATCATGCAATTGGCATAACAAATCCAGTAACTTCAATAATTTTAATGGGTTCATGCCTTTAAAAACAAGAATTACATCTCAATTATTTTAAAATTACTGTAAGATCCTTCAATGTCTAGATTTTGTGCTCCCATTCCAGGTTGCAAGGTAACTAAATATTTTGCAGGTAATATCACAACCCTCAAATCACTATCGAATGCAGCTGATCTTGGTGTGGGTAGTCAGGATTGCACAGTATGAAAAAAATTGGGTTGGCACATGTCTTACAGTGTGGGAAAGACATGCCCCTGTTATTTCTCCATTCTGTCCTGATGGTAAGCCACTTCTTAGGCGTAATACCCAGTGGTGGTGTGCAACTTTTAGGAGGTATTGCTACAAAAACCATTTGTAAGCCCTGTGTGCAATATATTAATGTATAGAACTCTTAAAATAGATGATTTTAGATTAGTTGAAAAAATCCTCAGAATTGGTGCCCTTTGAATTTCTGTGGTACAGCAAGCAGTATTCTGGGAAGAAGAGATCTTTCAAATATTGCAAATTAGCAGAATAATTTGAAAGGGGTTCTGTATGCCCTGTTGGCATGATGGTTCTGAGGGCAGAGATATTAAATGTTGCAAGTAGAGAATAAACTACAGATTATGATTTTGCAGTTGCCACTATATTCTGTGTTTTGTAAGCTTTGTAAAACATGTCATATAGGAAAATATAATAAAAAGAAAAGTACTTACTGATCCTTACACACCCCTCAGTCTCAATGTTTAAGCAGCTTTCCATGGTACATGTGATCTTACCAGGAGGACTGCGTACAGAACAAGATCCATTGATATATATATTTTGTTGGAAAGTGAAAGTTTAGTTTCCTCTATGCTATGTGTCCTTCTTATCCTATTTTTTTGATGCATTAAGGTGCTTGTTTTTAATGACTCAAGGTTTTTTTTTAAAAAAACCAATACACCAGCACACTGCCTCTCTGTCCCCTGGATACATCTATTTTTTACAGTTTTCTGTTGCTAAGCAAATGGCAGACAAGGGCATTGTTATGGGTTTTATTTCTACATTTACAATTTGCTTTGAAGGAGGTGCTAGAAAGTGGGTGGAATGATTGGAACTATAATATCAGAATTATGGTTGGAGTTAACACTGTCAATCATTGTTTTGTTAACCACAATATGTTCTAGTAATGAAATATTTACTTGACAGCAACATAGCAGAGATTATTTTGTGAGTGAGCGGTAAATGGAAGTTGAGCTAAATGAAATTTTAGCTAATGAATTTAAAAATTTAATTATTTTGAAAAAATATTTAAAATTGTATATTAGGTTTACTCTAAGATAAAGTGGTTTAGCATGAATGGGTTAATAGTCATCATTCTTTTAAGATGATTAAGTAAATGAGGAGTGACTGTGCCCTTAGGATCCATGTACAGAGTAGAAATCTCATACAGAGGGTGTAGTGGAGTCAGACAGTTATGTGTGGAACAGCATTTCTTATCTTCCTCCAAAGTCAGCAGTAGGACCTCTGTAGTCTGGCAATCCATTAGTGGTGGTGGAGGGAAGGGGGGATGGCGTCTGGGCCTGGAAGAGACTGCATTGAGGCTTGTGACATCGCAGGGCTTCTTTCCAGCTTGTCAATACTAATTGTGACATCCAGTCTCCTTTAAGTAAGTTTATTGTCCATACAAAAAACAAAACAACTCACTCATCTTAGCCTTTGTGCTAGGGTTTCACTCTCCTCTCTCAGGGGTCTCTGGTATCCCTCTCTGCTTCTTGCAACTTCCCAGTTCTGCCAGTTCCCTTCTCAGCCAATCCTTATTTAGCCAGCTCTGTTATTCTTCTGTGACAGTAATTCCAAGGCTTTCTGGATACCTCACCTTGTTCCAGGACACCAGGACAGGAGTTTGTTCTGCTTTTCATCCCAAACACAGCCCACTCCAGTTTAGCTTAGCTTACCCATCATTACCTTTCTTCTGGTCCTAGGCTTTGACAGTCTTTTATTGCCGCAGATATAGCCCCAACCCCTTTAATTGGCATCAGTGGTCTCACCTGCTATAACATGGTTGCTGGGCCAGATCTTTTCACAGGGACCAGCTATCCTGTGACATGGCTGGAGTAGAGAAGGAGGGGTAATTTAAGAGATAGGCCCTAGGCTTTTTCTTGGGAGAAGGAAATGTATTGTAAATCTCACCCCCTAGATTCTCATCAAAAGACTGCATAGGAAATTCAATGACGGGAACAACACAGTGTTTGCCATCCCTTATGTTAGTATTCCTGAGGAGGAGCACCATCTGCACCTATGTTTTTTAGTCATAGGCCACAGGCTAAAACAGTCCTCAACGTCTCTAAAATACAACAGCTCTTAATATTTTTTAGGTTATGGTGCCATCATGTGGCCATTTTGTATATCATATGTCTATATGTTTTCATTTTGGAGGTACTCTAATGCTTTTAAGATGGATTTTACCTGTCCTGATAGTGAACGGAGTAAACACAGAGCAACTCTGTCAAAGTCAATGGAGTGATTTTGGATTTGCTTCAGTGTTTATTCTGGATCAGTATTAGTGAGAACAGAATTTGGTCCAAAATCTTTTAATATTGTAATCTAATGCTTCCTCCTTGTGTATGGGACAAATTTCCTTATGTTTTCTTCCAATGTCATATATGCCTGACTTGCAACATATGTAATAATCTACCTCTGAACAGAGACAGCAAAATGTGCCAAATTATGTGGTGGTTTTATGAAACATAGCATATTGGGAAGAAACTATAATTTTAGCTGCTTGGCACTCATGAGTTAAACAGATGTGTGTCCGTATCTTTAGACTTGAAAGAGTGTTGCATTCTACCACTGCATTACAATCCAGTCCTTCTGAAATCACTCATTTATTTTATTTAAAATAATCATCTATCATCTTTTTAAAAACTTCGGTTTCTTTATGACTTTCAATTTTTTTCAGTGCTTCCTTATTCTCTTTTAACTGTAGAGCAACGGCTAACAAAATTCTAAAAGAATTAGGGGTTTACCATAAGCATCAACAATTTAGTGAAGGGATTAATAGTTTCTGATAATGAAAACTTACTTTAGGTTTATCTTATTATTTTGTCTTAATGTGATACTTTTGTTAGGGTGAGATTTTCTGGTGTGTGTTCCTTGACTACAATTTACATTGTTCAGCATGCTTATTATGTGCACTATTTTGACCAACTGTGTGTTCATGACCATGAGTAACCCTCCGGATTGGACAAAGAATGTAGAGTAAGTTAAATGCATTTTTTCTAAATATTTTCAGAATTCTAAAATGAGCTTCTATAAGTGATCTTATGTTATTTAAGGTAATATGAATTGACAACAACTAGTCCATGACGTAGTTGCTTGTTTCCTCTGCCTGTTGTGACTCTAACTCTAGACTATAAATCACCTTCCTTCTAACAAGTTGTTTGTAACTTCCATTCTCTATTTTCTTTCATTTATATGGGAGCAGAAGGTTGTTCCTAGGTCCATACCACATCTACATACTAATCTTTTTTATACAGATTTCTCATTAATTTCAGTCAGAGTTATGTATATGGAGTGATGGCAGGAATTAGCCCTTTCTCTGCATTTTGTGGGTTACTAGTATTTTTCATTGTGTGATAAGCATGTCAGTAGAGAGATTATTTCATGGGCCACTATGTCTCTGTGGATGACTGAGACTCAGGGGCAGTCTTAGGGTGCATCTACACTTGTAAATTAAGTCAATTTAAGCAGGCTTAAGTCAACTTAATTTACTCTGCGTCTACAAAACAGTTTTCTTAAATTGACTTAAGCTGCTGCTTAAGTCGATTTAAGGAAATTTTAAGTCGACTTAATAAGACCTAGTTTTACATTGACTTACTGGTTAAATCGACTTTATTAAGTTGACTTAATCCAATGTAGATGTGGCTTAGCCCTAAATTGACTTAAAGGGTCCCCAGGGCTCCCCCCACTGACCTCCCTCCCAGGGTGCCTGGCACAGCCAGAGCCTGGCGTGCCCACCCACAGGGCAGGACACAGCCCTGCCCACCCTGCTCCTGTACTCTGCCCTTGGCCCCGTCCTGCTCAGCCCCCATGTACCGTGGTACAATGGGGAAGATGCTGAGCTCCCTGGCACTTTTGGAGGGGTGCCTGGGGAAGGGGGGCACCTCTTGGGTGCCCCCCTTCCCGCCATCCACCACTCCCAGGTTCATATAGCCCCTACAAGTTGACTTAGGCATCCAGTGTGGACGTTCTAAGTTGATTTAGCAAGGTCAACTTTAAGTCGACCTAAATTTACAGTGTAGACATAGCCTTAGTGATTCCGGGGCCCAGGGCAAAAGTCAAAGACAGGGATCTCCCACACCACATGGGGGCCCCCCGTCCTTGACTCCCCTCCCCCCCAGGGCCCTGACAGTCACCCATCCCTTCCAAGGGGTCCTGGTCACCCGCTGGACCCCTGGCTCCCCACAGAACCCCAGCCTAGCTCCCCAGCACCCTGCTGAACTCCCACCACCCCTCTCCCAACCCCTGCCCAGCTCCTCAGCCCCCTGCCAAATTCCCACCCATCTTCCTGGCCACCCCCTGAACTGCCATCCTCCCTTCCCCACCGCCGGGCTCCCCTGCCGGCCTGGTGCACACCACTGCTGGGCTCCAAAGCCCCCAGCCTCAGTCTGCCCCAATTCCCTGGAGCAGTGCAGGACCCCGTCCTTCTGGGGGACTGGGGTGTAGGCAGCTGTTCGCATTGCCCACCAGCTAAAACTGCCTATGCTGGTACTCTGAACACCTCAGTTTGGAAACTATGCTGCCTCAGGTTTTTGAAGAACATCCGCTTGATTGTTCTCTTTGATAAAGGAAAATCTTCCATAAATGGTGAATGTCCACACTATTACATGACTTACTTTTTTGAATGGATTGACATCAATGGCAAAACTCCAATCAACTCCAATAGGCCAGATTTTCATGGAAAGTAAGCATGGAAGCAGATTTTAGCTCTGCTTTAATTCCTACAAGCTCCCAGCAGGATCAGTGCTACCAAGAACCTTCAGTGGTAGAGGACAAGTCAGAGAGCATGAACTGCACCTATGCAATTTACTCCATACTTAATGTGGGTTTGGCAGTGGAGGGAAAACTGGCAGAATATGGTCAGAGCCAGCCCTGTCATCATGTGTAGATCTGTACTTCAGTGGAATCCCCATGACTGGCTTTCTTTGATACTTGGGAGCAAGAAGAATGTATGTCACAAAGTTGGCTTTCTCTCTCCAACACCTTCCCAAATCCGCTTTTCATTTTTTGAGCCCTCTGCTCATGGAAGGAAATGAGAGCTAGAAGCTATTGCCTGTTTTTGAGTTGCCTGAGTAAAAACAAAAGTGTGCAATTAATTCTTTGCCGTGAACATTTTGGGGCTTTCTTTGCATAAACTCATAGACAATGTCTACTCTTACTAAAGTTAGTTCGAATTAGTTAATTCGAACTAACTAATTCGAACTAATATTAGTTAGTTCAAATTAACTTAATTCGAACTAGAAAATTTTAGTTTGAACTAAGCAAGTGCCATGCATGACACTTGCTTAGTTCGAATTAGTCCATTGCATTAAGGTCAATGTGCCAGTTCGTTTGAACTAAGCGCTTAGTTCGAACTAACATGGCCACATTGGATTAATTTGAAAAGTATAAGCCAATTTATTAGTTCGAATTAAGGAAGCCCTTAATTTGAATTAATGAAAGCCTAGTGTAGCCAAGCCTTAAATTAGTTCGAATTAAGCTTCCTTAATTCAAACTAACTTGCCACTGTAGGCATACCCATAAACAGTTAAATAGATTTTTATCATGTTTTCCAAAATACTTAGTTTTGGGCAGAAAACAGAGACTTGATTTTGTGAGATGCTAAGCATCGCTTACAAATGCAGATATAAAATATATTTTAATATTCAGATTTTTTTCTCAAAGAAATAATTCTGCATCTGTTTAAAGTTGGTTAAGTCCTCTATTCAATCCTTAAATCATTTTAAAAGATGAAACTAAATCAAATAAAATAACTATAAAGAATAATACACAGAAAAATGTTACATCATTAATATTTGTCTCTATTAACTTTTGCTTGGATATTTTCCTCAGATACACATTCACTGGAATTTATACCTTTGAATCACTTATAAAAATTCTTGCAAGGGGCTTCTGTTTAGAAGATTTTACTTTTCTTCGAGACCCGTGGAATTGGCTAGATTTCACCGTCATTACATTTGCGTAAGTCTTTTAACAATTTTCAACCATGATGAGGGTATGAAATTAGTGACTACAAATTACATCATACTTTGTAAAGCCAAACTTTGGAGCATGGATTTCCTGTTGTTTCAAAATGATTTTACCTATTCACATATTTTAATATTTCAAAATTGAACATGCTGCAGAAGCCAGAATGGTGTGTCGGCTGCTAGTATTGCGACTAATATTGGTTTATACCCTTATGGGAAGCTAATTTCATATCCTGTCTTCTTTCTGTTCACCAGAATGGAAGTGATCCCTTTGACTTCATTCCACAAAGTTACCAAATTAGGTGTTCAAAATTAAAATCAATCTGGTTTACTTCAGTGACATTTAAGTTTAATTTGATGGTCAGGAAAGCATATTAATAATACAAGGCAAAATACAGTGAAAGGTGAAGAGGTCTTGATGAAAGACCCAAGTAAGTAGCATAAAATCTGCCTCAATTCTGAATAACTGTGATTTAATCCTACAGGTATGTAACAGAATTTGTAAACCTAGGCAATGTTTCAGCTCTTCGAACTTTCAGAGTATTGAGAGCTTTGAAAACTATTTCTGTAATCCCAGGTAAGAAGTAACTGGTGTAAGGTGTTAGGCCCTTTGTATCTCCAACTGTTATCTGTGTGTTGTCATTGTGTTTGTGTGTGAACTCCCCTATTGCAGATATGTGACAGAGTTTGTGGACCTGGGCAATGTCTCAGCGTTGAGAACATTCAGAGTTCTCCGAGCATTGAAAACAATATCAGTCATTCCAGGTGAGAGCTAGGTTAAACACTGAGGCTGACTTTTAGTCCACTGAAGCTTTAGTCACACCTTTTAAGCCTTGTTGCTCGCCACACATTATAAACAAAATAAAAAGCAAGAATCAAAATTAAATTTATTTAAATTTGCTTTTTGCTTTTTTTAATATTAGCTTTATTTTCTTTTCAGAATCAGCCTTTGAGTTTAACAAATTCTTGCATGAGACATTTGTAGTAAATGGCCTGTGTGATTTGCATCTTATGACATTAGGCTTTCCTTTATACATTTTTTAAAAAGTTAATCTTAAGGCTTTCATATTGATGCAAATTTTATTATTTGTTGCAAGCACTTGGGATTGAAGCGTTCAATCAGTTTTTAAAATGAAGTAAAAAATATAACCAGAAATGATAGCATGGGAATGCATGGGGGATTTTTTTTAAAAGATGTCTTTCTTCTCCAAACCAAACCTGTTATATAGCATAAGATTTAACACTGTATCTTTAAAATATTAGTATCTAGTAAGATCTTTTCTGCTGTCTTACCAAGGTAGAATGTTGTGAAATAAAATAAAATAATATAATAAAGGTTTGGGCAAGAAGCATCAGCAAATGGAACAGGGTGCTTTTTCTATATAGGGCTGAGGTATAGCATGAATAATAAAATCACTTTTTTTGGCATTACCAACGTGTTTGGGAATATGTATTCTTTATTTCCATACACAATCTCAAATGAACATAAACTTAAATCTTTTCATTCATCATCACAAGCAATCAGGCTTTTCATTAAATTTACTATTTCACGAACATTAGAATCATTGACTTGTCATTCTGCATGCAATCTTTATCTTGTAAGCAAAATGCACATGATACATGTTTAATATCTGTTAACATGATAATAAAAATCCCTTTCTATTTACAGGCTTGAAGACTATCGTGGGAGCCCTGATTCAGTCTGTGAAGAAGCTCTCGGATGTCATGATTCTAACTGTGTTTTGCCTCAGTGTATTTGCACTAATAGGGCTCCAGTTGTTCATGGGCAACTTGAGGCACAAATGCTTGCAGTGGCCTCCAGACAATTCTACTTTGGAAATGAACGTTATTTCCTACTTTAATAGCACAATAGGCGAAAACGGTACCTTTGTTAATACAACAGTGAGCACATTTAACTGGGAGGAGTACATCGAGGATAGACGTAAGAATGAATAATATAATGTATTACATTGTTTTGCTGAAAAATTTATAAAAGATAGAAACGTATGCTGCTTTTTTCTTTCTGTTTAGCATAAATTAGTGTAACCTGATTTAAAGACATAAAAAATCTGGTAGTTCTGGTACAACTGAAGAAGGCATTATATATAGATAAATAATCAGTCTCAATGTGAGTTAAAATTCCTCATCAATAAATCACCAATATTAGCACTTCATGTAACAATTTCCCCTAAGAAAATTCTTAAAGATAACTTAGATGGAGTACTGTTAATCCGTCCTGATAAATGTTAATCTGGAGGAATTAGTAAAAGTGTACATATTACACAGTTGGTTCTGTTATTTGTAGTCTGTGAATAAATCAAGGACCTAAAACTTAATATCCTATCATTTGTACAACGATTTAAAGGAAGATACAGGAACCAGTGCAGCATTTTCACTGTTTCAGGCAGCCAGCTGGTTAAAGACACAAACTCTAAAATTAGCAGACAAAAGATATTAATAAGAATCAGTCCCGAACAGCTCTGAGGGTGCATCTACACTGGCAACTTAGGTCAACTTAAAGACGCTTAAATCGACCGACACAAAGCCGTGACCACACTGTGCTTTTATTAAGTTAATTTAAGGGCTTCCTTAAGTCGACTTAATAACAGCTTAAATTGATTTAATAACACCACCTCTAAAGGTTGACTTAAGCCCTAAATCGACTTCAAGTCAGTGTGGACAGCTATGTCTACTGTTAAGTGGACTTAAAGTGTAGCCACTCTGTTAAGTCGACTTAACAGAGTTGACTTAACTTTACAAGTGTAGACATACCCTGAAAGTCTTTGTCATGCATTGATATGGTGAACTTCTATTTCCTTTGTCCTAATCTATATCATTACTGTCAAGGTATCAGCTCCTTTTCTGAGCCATAACATATTTATAATCACATTTGGTGATTTCACCTGTATTGTAATTAGATCTTGTTTTATGTACTTATACAGCCCCTATAAGTGTACTGTATGAGTGCCTCACAGTCTTGTAATATATTTATCCTCTCAACACCCCTGTCTGTGCTATTACCTTCATTTTACAGGTGGGGAACTGAGCCACAATGCTAAGGGCCAGAATTTTAAAGGTATTTAGGTTCCTAAAGATGCACCGAGTGGGATTTTCAAAAACACTTAAATCCCATTGAAATAAATGGGAATTAGGCATTTAGGCACCTTTTTAAAATCCACACTACATACCTTAATACCTTTAAAATCTGGCTTTAAGCTTATAAGCAAGTCTGTGATAGAGCAGGGAATTGAATCCAAGTCTCATGACTTCCAGCTAGTGCCCTAACTACTGTGCCATCCTTCCTTTCTAAATACAGTTATTAGATGATCCCTTACAGTGGGACTGCAAGTTTTCTTTAAGTCATCTGGGGCATAAGATCTTCACAGTACCTGTATTTATATTAGATTTTCTGGTAGAGTGGAGACCTGGTTAAAGAGCTGGTTATAGTCCCTGGTTCTCTGGTTGAAAATGGCCCAACTGTCCATGGTCCATAAGGACTTTGCAGTTTAAAACCTGCAGCAGCAAATCTTAGGGCCTGTGTCTCAGACTATGGGCTCAGACTAAGACACAAAATATACTGTGGCTTGGCCTTGTGCTCCAGCTCTAAAACTCACCCCATCCCCGAGCTTCAGAAACTGAGCTCTAGCCCGAACCCAAATGTCTATACAGTAGTTTTTAGCACCATAGCCCTTGCCCAAAGCTGTAGGCCTGGTCTCTGAGACACACTGCTGTGAGTTTTAAAACAGTGGGCGAAAAGGTCCAAAAATGACCAGTTATATCTATCTGATATGAAGCGCACCAGAAATGCAATTTTACCCATGAATGCCCACATAGAACAGATATTTTTTGGTTTTGCTTACAGATATAAGTATTCTCTGGTCCCCTTACTCTCCTGTCAGCCTTTAGTCCAAAAACAGAGAGTGGGGTATATTGTTTGGGAAAAGACAAAGAAGAAAATTCGGTTATTTCCAAACAGTATGTTCAAATATCTTTTGTTTCCATTATAATTTTCAACAAATATTTCTTCATCTTGATGATTGAATTTGGATTTCACCTTAATATTGGGCTAGATGGTGTAACTCTATTCACACCAATGAACATTTATTTTTAAAAATCCTATTTATGACAATGGGGTGGCTTGGTTGACTAAATGCTTGTCAGAATGAGTAAGGGTTGCGCAATGTAACCCTTTGCTGATGTGTCTTTTCACCAATTTATCTCTTGAGAGGACTGAATTTTGAATACTTTCATGGCTATCTAAAAATAATCTCAAAACTTTTATTTACTTTGGGATTTAACATGATTATGTTTGTTATTGAGTAGTGAAAGTTGAAGTTCAATAAAACATTGATCCATTTACTTCACCAGAGAATTTGACTCTCTCACACACATCAGTGCACATAAACACACCTTGGTGGACTTCCTTCACCTCTCAAAACTAAGGTTTAAGAGTCGCATGCCATGTACGGAGTTCTTATGTTACTCCGATTTAATTATTTTGACAGGTTGCAGTGTAGTATTTGCATAAAGTAGTATCTTATGAAGTATCGTAAATAATTAACATAAAAATATATGGACAGATGAATGTTGCTGATTTAGCATTCTTATAATTTTATCATTGGAATTTGTTCAGTTATTTGCAAATATATGAAATTTGGTAATCCAGAGTGCCTTCCAGTAATTCATATGGCTTTATAAGATTTTACTGTACTATTGTTTTGCTAGAAGAAATGCATCTTCTAGACCTCTTAGAAAATCTTTTTTGGGAGGCAAAAACATTTTTGCTTTTTCCCCTAGTTCTAAAATTATAAGATTTTCTACAGAAGTTATGTTTGTGATTTCCACACTCATTTCCTTTAAAACACAAAAGTTTGTATTGTTTTGTAAATTTAAATTTAGATTTAAATGGTTTCTTTATGTGGTTACTAAACACCATTTCCCCCCCAGTAAATTCACCTCACTTCTTCCCCATCCCTTTTCTCTTTTTAAATAGGTCATTTTTACTTTTTGGAAGGGCAAAATGATGCTCTGCTTTGTGGCAATGGCTCAGATGCAGGGTAAGAAAATGTTTCATTATAATTTATTGTCTTTCATGAAAACATAGTTATATGTATAGATGTAATTTAGAATAACCCAAGTGGTCAACCTATTGTACTGTCTCCCATAGTTTATTATCTCAAATCAACAAAATTTCTGGAGGATGATACTGGATGTCTGAGTATCAGCATCAACATGATTTGAATTTGCAAAGGTCCTATCCAAGTGTGTCAAGTTAGCCTCATTTACTAAAAGTAACCATTCAAATACTTAGAGCATAAATATTTGCTGCCAGCTGGCTGAGTAGTTCCCTTAATATCAGTCTGGTAAGTGGAACTTTTGCAGTTCCACATGAGATGTGCTGACAGCTGACAACTTTGTGAGAATCAAGAGAGTGAATGGGAAGGATAATTCATTATACATTATATTATTAAAACACTGAAGTGTTATTAGAAAATAAAACAAATTAGAAAAGAAAAAGCTATGTTACCTTAGTTAAGCTTCCAGCAGCCTTTATTGAATTATTTTATAGAGTAAAATTTTAGCTGAATTTCATCTTGGGTAAGTGACTGAATGTTGGCAACTCATACTCCTGAACATTTCTGTTATGTGCTGTAGTGTATATTGATTTGGAGTATTTATTTAAAATAGCATTTCTTCTTTTATAGTCAATGTCCAGAAGGATATATATGCGTGAAAGCTGGTAGAAACCCCAATTATGGCTACACAAGCTTTGACACATTCAGCTGGGCATTCTTGTCACTCTTTCGACTGATGACTCAGGACTTTTGGGAGAATCTTTATCAGCTGGTGAGGATCCACTAAAACAAACACCACCACCACCACTTCTATTACTACAACTACAACCTAGCACTTACCTAGTGGTATTCATCCATATATCCTTGAGAACACTTTGGGTGGGAACCGTCTTTTTGTTTTGTGTTTGGATACTACCTAACACAATAGGGTCCTTGTGCATGACTGAGGCTGAGTGCATTATACATGAAGAAGAAGAAGAAGAAGAAGAAGAAGAAGAAGAAGAAGAAGTGTGAATAATCATGAATAACTGTAATAAGATGGGTACATACTATTATCTCCATTTTAGAGATGGGGAAATGAACCCAGGTTGGTAAAGTATCTTGTACAAACACAGTCAGTGAACACCAGTCATGTCTGGCTCCCAGTCCAGTGTCATGTATACTACTACCTAGACCAGGCTGCCTCCCTAAGAGGAAGATCCTGTCTCTAACCTCCTTGGATGTGGAAGGATGAGGTGTGACCAGTGAGCCTGCTGCTATGTAGATAAAACCCCAGTGTATGGGAATAGCTGTGGCAGCAGACACTACTACAGCCTCTAACTTGTAGTGGAAGTTGTGAAGCAGCTGTAGCTGAGCTGCAGAATCTTATTTACTCAGTAGATGTTCTTGTGCAAAGCCCATTTAAGTCTAGTTTGAGTAGGATATGACACGTGTGAGAAAAACTGATAAAGCTGTTTATTTCTTTTCCCCAGACACTACGCGCTGCTGGCAAAACTTACATGATATTTTTTGTTCTGGTGATTTTCCTGGGTTCCTTCTATTTGATTAACTTGATCCTGGCTGTTGTTGCCATGGCCTATGAAGAACAGAATCAAGCAACCATGGAAGAAGCAGAGCAGAAGGAGGCAGAATTTCAGCAGATGCTCGAACAGCTGAAAAAACAACAAGAAGAAGCTCAGGTATCATTGTAATCCAAAATTGCTCCCTTAGTGCAAGGTTGTGCGCGCTTGTCCTTTGCAACCACACATGAGAATAAACCCCACTGCCTTCACAGTATTAAATTACTCTCCCACACATGAACATACCCTCTGAACAAGGGTGAGCAACTCTACTCCACTTCTTACTCAGGGCTAAGCCTAAATGATTAGTTTAGTCTTTCGATTAGTAACAAATCTGAGGAAGAATACACACTGGAGGTTAAAGCCTCTGGTGGACATGTGAAAAACCACTAGTTCTGTTGCATGAATTATTTACAGCTAAATGACTTTTCATTACTTTTCTTGAATGTCACTCAGGACAAATACTTTGCTGTGAAAATGGCAACATTTGCCATTTATGACTGCTTCCTCCACTTTCCCCAGACTGAGCAGAAAATTACAATAGAGTCCCATGCCTAAAGAAAACTTACTTCTTTTGTGGACAGTACTCACATCAGGAGTAGTGTTCTATCACCTGAAATCAGACAAAAAATGAGTAAATTTTTAATGGAGAGAGTAATTAGCCATTGGTACAATTTTAAATCAAGACTGGATTTTTTCTGGAAATTATTTTGAGGAAATTCTATTGCTTGTGTTATTCAGGAAGTCAGACTAGATGATCACAATGCTTCCTTCTAGCCTTAGAATTCATGAACCCTTGGGTCCTACTTTGAAGGTTCTTTTGTCTTTTTGTAGCCCCTAGTAGGCTAGTTGTTTGACAGACATCATACTCCTAGTCAGTTGCTAGCCAAAGCTGTATCTTCCTGATCTGTATCTTCCCGGTAAGTGTCTGGCTAAAAGTTTTACCGCAATGTCTGGTGCTGTCTGCAGTTTTTAAAAAAAAATAATTTAGTCAAATTCTCTGAAAATGCTTGAGACCATAAACAGCATGAAGGGTGCTATGGAATGTCATTCAACTCAATTCTTTGAAGACCATTTATAGGAATGATGTTACTGAACACTGCTAGTGTATAAGGAGTTGGAGAGTATCCAACAAAGGTCCCAACAAAGGTCATGTAAGGTAATGTTATCCCCTGTTACTGAGACATTTTTTCTCTTATATTTTCTTTGCTCTGAGCCTACATTCTCTGAACTTTGCATAGTTTGTCTGCTGGTTAAGACAAAATTTGCAGAAAGAAAATTCATTGAAAAAATGCTACATTGTTTTCTCCTTTAATCTAATGAAAACATGATTGTTTGCCTGTTGCTCCAAGGGTGCAGTTTCCTTCTGGACTGTTCTATTCCCTGTCAGGTCAAGGGCTTGAATATCAGGGCCATTTATGGTCTGGATTGCACTGGACTGGTGAATTATTGTTCCTTGCATGTTGCCAAAAAGGTGCTTTGTACAATATGCTGTGCTTTATGAAGTAAGATCAGTACTTCACCTTCAAGAACATCAAATTCACTCACTTTAAGAATCAACAACACCAACAGAAATAATAACAATAATAATAAAACTTAAAAATGTTAGTGTTGTACATTGTAATTGTGTGTAACTTTGTGACACAACAGGCAGCAGCAGCTGCAGCAGCAGCTGATTCAAGAGAGTTCAGCGGAGTAGGCGGGGTGGGAGGATTCTCCGAAAGTTCTTCTGAAGCATCAAAGTTGAGTTCAAAGAGTGCTAAAGAGAGAAGGAACAGAAGGAAGAAGAGAAAACAGAAGGAGCAATCTGAAGGAGAGGAGAAAGATGAGGAAGCATTTCAAAAGTCTGAATCAGAAGATAGCATAAGAAAGAAAGGTTTCCGATTTTCCATTGAAGGGAACAGACTGACATATGAAAAGAGGTTCTCTTCTCCTCACCAGGTACTGTGGTATTATCCATTAAACTGTATCTTTATAACATCATATCTGTTTGTCATGGAGAGTGCTTGAAATAATTTGCTAAGGAAACAAGGTTAACGTCCTTATTCCAGCAGAAAATGTCACTGGATCTTTAGTGAAATTTCAAATGGTCAGGACCTTGTTGTTAAACACTTGCAGTGATTTTGTTTTTCATTGCAAATAAAAAAAGAACCCACTTAAAAAAAATAAAATGTGTCACTCACATTTCTTTCTTGAAAAAGGATGCATTCAAAGTGAAATTAAAAAATTTGCATGTTCTTAATCTGAACTATCACATTTCCAGTGAGAAGGCAGCCATTTAATGAATTTCACAAAAAGCTAAATTTGAGCGGCACAAAGTAACTTCAAATTGCAACACTTTTCATGTGAAATTTGACAAAAAAGTTTTTGTTAGTTTCAAGACCTTGGTTTATATCTCAAAAGAGATGGCAGTGCCAGTAGAAAAGTGCCTCTTTCCCTTCAGTTGTGTCATTGGCACAGGGATAACTGAGAGAGAACAATGCCATCTACAGAATCCACAGCACACTTCCTTCAGCACCTGCCTTTTCTGCAGAGGTCTTGGCTCCTAACACTGACCCAGCTCATACATGTTTAGTATGTGAGATCAGATAGGATAAGAACACAAGGTGGTACCACTCTAGTAATACAGACTATATGTAATATAGTAATATATAATATAGTAATA
>ML685793.1:7755114-7771089 GCA_007922175.1 Pelusios castaneus
GTAATACAGACTATATGTAATATAGTAATATATAATATAGTAATATACAGTAATACAGACTATATGTACATTTATGGCGCCACATAGAGTATAGACACTGGATGGCCACAATCACAAGAATACATAGTAGTATACAATGTTGAGGCATTGCTTAGATAAGTAAAGACATGCAAAACTTTATGGTGTATACTCTACATACTCTCTATCTGCCCTGCCACATCTACACTGCTTTCTTTAGCAGTGTCGTGTCCTGCTCCCTCCCTGCTTCCAGAGCTTTTCATTGCCCCATGGAACTACACACCAAAGTGTGGACACAGACTGCTTTTCACTGTAGCAATAGCCACGTGTTCCCTACATGCCACTATAAGTATAGACAAAGAAATGTTATTTCTAATTAAATCTTAGAAAAGATGATGATACATAATCATTTTAAACTCAAATGAATAAAATTATACATGTATTTAAATGTTTGCAGAATTAGAATGTAATTATTGGCAGAAATAATTTGAGGTCTGATCGCAAAAAGATTCATCTGTATGAGTAAATTTAATCACATGAATAACCCCATCAAAGTAAAGTTACTCAAGTAAATTTATTCATATACACATATGTCTTTGCAAAGATGATGCTTGTTAACACTTGCTTAAGAAAATGCAACCATTAAAGCTTCTGAAAACTCCTTGCAGGATTGGGGCCTAAAGGAATAATATTTAGAAAAATATTTATATTCTTTTTAACTAACTCATATCTGTTGACTATCTGTCAATTCAAACTAGGGCCCAAGAAATTTGCAAAAACTGCATTTACCCAACCATGCAGACCACAGGAAAGCAGGAATAAGTAAGAGTCTAGCTTCAGTTTTATTAATGTATTAACAGTCTGTAATAAATTATGCTGAGAGACAGAGGAAGCAATTTCATTAAACAGCATCTTTTACTATAATTAATTGATTTTATTTTTCTAATTGGTAAAATAACTTTCATGGGTGCATCTACAGTGGCAAGTTAGGTCGACTTAAGGAGGCTTAAGTTGACCTAAACGAAGCCACGTCCACACTGGGCTTTTATTAAGTCGACTTAAGCATTTCCTTAAGTCGACTTAATAACACCTAGTTTTAGATCGACTTAAGCCTTAAGTCAACTCCTTAAGTCGACTTAAAGCCAATGTGGATGGGGATTAGTGCCTGAATCGACCTTATTAAGTTGACTTAAAGCATTAAGTTGACTTAATAAGGTTGACAAGGGGCTATGTCTACACTAGAAAAGTTAAGTTGACTTTGTTAAGTCGACTTTATAAGGTTGACTTAAAGTCGACCTTATTAAGTCGATTTAACAAAGTTGACTTAACTTTTCTAGTGTAGACATAGCCTATGGTCTGTGATGATCACTTCTATGCTCTCTGGCTATGTCTACACTTGCACTTTTAAGTCGACTTAGTGTGTCTACACTTCAAATTAAAGTCAACTTAAAGGGGAACTTACAAAGTAGACCTAGAGCGTCCACATTGATGCTCTAGGTCGACTTTGTGGGGCTAGGGGGACCTTGGATAGGTCCACGGTGGCGGGGGGGGCACCCCTTGTGTGCAATGGGGCAAAGGGGGACAGGGACCCTGGCAGGGCATGTGGACAGGGTGTGACGCTGTCTGGATTTAGGGAAGCATTTATGATATTATTTTCAATGGATATCTCATAAATGCTCTATAATCCATAGGAACTATGTCATGTCATAGGAACAATGGTCCCAGGGAGTTACCTGATGAGCCATTAAAGACATAAGGAATACAACCATTGTGTCCTAATGGCTCATCAGGTAACTCCCTGGGACCATTGCCCTGTCACATTCCTAAACATTAAGGACACAATGGTTTTAATATAAGTTAAAGTATGGATATAACATCAAATTCTAACTTCTAATCGAAAAAGAATTCCTAGACATAAACTATATAATCATTCCCAGCAAATTACTACCTTTCTATTCATACCAAACATGACATAGTTCCTATGGATTATAGAGTATTTATGAGATATCCATTGAAAATAATATCATAAATGCTTCCCTAAATCCAAATTCCAAAGGGGTAGCCGTGTTAGTCTATTGTAGAAAGACAACAGCATCACACCCTGCCCACATGCCCTGCCCTTTGGGGGGCATGCCAGGCTCCCCCTGTAACCCCCCCCCCAGCAGGGAGGGCATTGGTGTAGTCCTGGGATAGCCCTAAGTCGATTTAGGGCTACTCCAGGGCTACACTGGCTTAATTCGACTTTAAAAAGTCGAATTAAGCCTTAGGTCGAGTAGAAAGGTGGTTTAATAAAGTCGACTTAATTTTCATTAAGCCGACTTTATTTTGCTTAAGTCGACATAAGCAAAGTGTAGTGTAGACGCAGGGCACATTAAGTCGACTTAAGCCAAGCTTAAGTCGACTTAATTTACCAGTGTAGACGCAGCCTCTGTGATTAATTATACTCCCAAGCCACTTTTCAGAGTGGGGAAGGGGGGAGAGTCTCTGACTTTGTGTATGACATACATCTTTAGGATAGATTGCATTTTTCTATTTCATGAAAATATTATTTTTAAGAATTTTCAGCTAATCATTATACTATTTTCTTTCCCTGCAGTCTTTGCTGAGCATTCGTGGCTCCCTGTTTTCCCCAAGGCGCAGCAGCAGAACAAGTCTTTTCAGCTTCAGAGGTCGAGCAAAGGATGTAGGATCAGAAAATGACTTTGCTGATGATGAACATAGCACTTTTGAAGACAATGAGAGTAGGAGAGGTTCTCTTTTTGTTCCACACAGACATGGTGAACGGCGCAACAGTAATATTAGTCAGGCCAGTAGATCATCCAGGATCATACCAGCACTTCCAGCAAATGGGAAGATGCACAGTACTGTAGATTGCAATGGTGTAGTTTCTTTAGTTGGTGGACCTCCGGCTCTCACATCACCTACTGGACAGCTTCTCCTAGAGGTGATTATTGATAAAGCAGCCACTGCTGACAATGTAAGGAAATTTCTAATAGTTCAGGCATGATGGCCTCTTCTTAATGTCCCAGCCTGTGTTTCTATAAAATGAAATCACTTGAGGATGATCTCTGGTTCATCAAGCTGTGAATGATCCTTCGTATTTTAATACCTTTAATATTCTCCACTAATGACACAGGCTAAAAGCTGAAATCTGTCTCCTAATCTCTAATGAAGTGCATAAAAACACTTGTTAATACACTAGGGCCATGTACACACGCTCATTTTATCGCGCATTAACAGTCATTACTGCGCGATAACAGCAACAGCGTACACACGTGCAATAGGGCTCTTGCGCGTCAACAGCCCAGTTGTAGCGCAATACAAAAACCACCTCGACAAGTGTGGTAGCAGTTAACGCGGAACAGCTGTTGCGCCTTTCGACTCGTGTGTACACTTACCGCGCAATGATTGGCCTCCGGAAGTGTCCCAGCATTCCAAAGTCGTCCTCTCTGGTCTTCCCCACACCCGCTCTGTGGCCGTGACTAAACAGTCAGTCCCCGCCCTGTTTCAATTCCCAGGATTTTCGAATTTCTCCTCTGTTTCACTTCCTGTTCGCTTCCTCGTGGAGTGGAATGCAGCTCTGATCTTCATTAGCAATGGCGGCCCAGCGTGGAAGACGCGCACCCATTTGGAGCACGGCAGAGGTGCTGAACCTGATCAGCATCTGGGGAGAGTCTGCTGTGCAGGCGCAGCTACACGGCAGCAGGCGAAATTTTGACACATATGGCATAATGTCTCGGGCCATGTCAGAGAGAGGTTATGATAGAGACACTGTGCAGTGCAGATCAAAGGTGAAGGAGCTAAGAATAACCTATCACCGAGCGAAGGAGGCAAACCGCCGTTCGGGATCAGCGCCTGCTACCTGCAGGTATTACAAGGAGATCAAAGCCATCCTCAGTCGGGACCCCACAACCACTGCAAAGAGTCCTGTGGACACATCGGCCCCCCCTCATCCACTGAATGCCAGAGCCGAGCAGGATGAGGACGTGATCGATGAGGAGAAGGAGATGGAGGGTGACCTGGAGGAGAGCGCAACAGCGTGTAGCCAGGAGCTCTTCTGCACCCCCACTGAGACGTCCACCCAAGACATGAATTGCAGCATGTCCTCTGAGGCGGCAGAGGGGGGTTCAGGTAAATTTCTCTTTCGTGCAGCTATGGCTCCTGCTAAAAAATCATTATCCGGGGCGGGGGTGCTTGCTGTCTCGGTCCCCGCTGTGCACGCTCTTTACTGTGCATTCATTAGAAGTGCATCAACACAAGCAGTGATTGTCAAAAAATCATCTGTATTTAGGTCACTAAAGGTTTCCTCGATGTACCGCCGGAGCTTCCTACTCAGGTTAGATGGGATAGCGTATGTGTCTATGCTCCCATATAAGGATACTCGGCCTCGCCAGCTGCAAAGCACAGCACTGGGAACCATGGCAGCACACAAGGCAGCAGCATACGGTCCCGGCTGGCATCCGGTGGCATGTAGGATATGTATTCTAGCTGGCAGGGGCACTCGGAGGAGAGAGATATCGAGTTCCATCTGAGTGCCCTGTGCAGAATGTTAGCCCCCAGTAAGGTTTCTATTAGGACATACCTTGTCCGCTTCAGCAAAGCATAGGATGTTGACTGCCCTGTACCTTCCAGTGGAATGTGCTACTGGAAGGTTACATTGGTTATCTAGGCTATGTGTGAACAATAGCTTTATTATTCTTTTTTTTTATTAGATTCGACCTTCACAAGGCCGGTGTCTACCCCAGCTGACCGCATGAGAAACATTCAGCAGCGTGCTCGAAGAAACAGAGAGGATATGTTTCAGGAGCTGATGAAACTAACAGAGGCATCCGCGAGGGAGAATCGAGCCTGGAGAGAGGAATCCCAACAGAGGAGGCAGAAACACAGGAACGAACAGATAAGCATCATGAAGGAGCAAACAGAACTGCTCAAGAGCATGATTGATCTGCAGACCCAGGCAATTAATGCACGGGCTCCACTCCAGACACTTCAGCCGTGTCTGCCTCCCACACCCCGTAGTCCTTCAAAGCATTTATTTGAAGGCCACCCGTCCCCCTGGTATACTGCAACATCCAGTCCCTCACAGAGCTACTTTTTAGAGACCCACAGCTACACCCATCGGTAACCCCTCCAAAACTCCCCAACCCACCCCCCTTTATCTTTTAATAAAAACAGTAACAAAAAATTTGAAGAGTGGCTTTATTTGTACACAGTGAAAATCTCATAAGGTGCACTTGATGCGTCCTTGAAGTGAACTACGGGAGGGCATCATTGAAATGCTCCCTGAGTGCCTCCCTTATGTGAGCAGCTCCTCCTTGGGCCCCCCTAATACTCCTAGTGGCTGGCTGTTCGTATGCTTCCTCGAGGCGCTGTGCCTCCATAGCCCACCCCGGGGAAAACTTTTCTCCCCTATTTTCACAAATGTTATGAAGCACACAGCATGCCGCAATTACAGCAGGGATGTTGTCCTCGTCCAAGTCCAGCCTCCCATACAAACAGCGCCAGCGCCCTTTTAAGCGGCCGAAGGCACACTCCACAGTCATTCTGCAGTGGCTCAATTGGTAATTGAACCGCTTCTTGCTGCGATCTAGGTTTCCGGTGTACGGCTTCATGAGCCATGGCATCAGTGGGTATGCTGGGTCTCCAAGGATGACTATGGGCATCTCCACATCCCCCACAGTAATTTTTTGATCGGGGAGGAAGGTACCCCCTTGCAGCTTCCGGTACAGTCCAGTGTTTCTGAAAATGTGGGCATCATGCACCTTTCCCGACCACCCAGCATTGATGTCCATAAAATGCCCCTTGTGATCCATGAGTGCTTGCAGCACCATGGAGAAGTAGCCTTCTTGTTTATGTACTCGGTCACGAGATGGTCTGGAGCCAAAATCGGCATATGTGTGCCATCTATGGCTCCCCCGCAGTTAAGGAATCCCATGGCAGCAAAGCCGTCCACAAGCTCATGAACATTGTCCAACGTCACCGTCCTCCATAGCAGAATGCGATTGATGGCTCGGCACACTTGTGAGAGGGCTAATCCGACGGTGGACCTCCCGACTCCAAACTGGTTTGCAACTGACCGGTAGCAGTCGGGAGTTGCCATCTTCCAGACTGCAATCGCAACACGCTTCTCCACGGTTAGGGCCAACCTCATGTTGGTGTCTTTACATCGCAGGGCAGGGGCCAACTCTGAACACAGTTCCAGAAAGGTTGCTTTCTGCATTCGAAAGTTCTGTACCCACTGCTCGTCATCCCACAGCTGCATAACAATGCGATCCCATCACTCTGTGCTCGTCTCTCGCGACCAGAAACGGCGTTGCACCGTGTGCAGATGATCGGTGAAGGAGCTGAGCAATGTGGTGCTGTTGCTCTGCAGGGCATTGATCAGCCCCTGCTCCTCGGCGTCCTTGTCTGATTCGGAGCTCATTGCGTACTGAGCAACCAGCCGAGATGTATTTAGAATGCTGAAGGCGACAGTGGAGATTAGAGCAGGATCCATGCTGTTGCTGTTGTGATTGCTCGCAAGTAGTGCGTCACTGCACTGTTGAAAATAGGCGCGAGTTGCTATTGGCAACGAGGAAGACGCAAGGGGAACACAGTGCACCATGGAAAAATGAGAGTTTACCCATGGCGCTTTGCGTTCCTTTCCTTCATCCCAGGATTCCAAGCGCCGATTGAGAGAAAATTGAACTGTGGGATAGGTGCCCAGAATTCATTGCGCTACACCGCGATATTGCAAAGAATTCTGTTGTGTTGCAAGGAGCGACGTGTGTACGTGCTCTCCCGCAATAAAGGTCACGTGTTTTTTATAGCGCGATTGCCATGTTGCGCTTTAATCTGATCGTGTGTACATAGCCTAGGAGTTAACAAAATGAAACAATAAACAATGAAAGAAGCAAAATATGGCTTTATTATACATCCAAGCAGTCAGTACATTTTAACTGAAGATTTAATTGGCTAATTTTGCATTCCCATACCAGATGGGAAGTCTAAAATTACAAAAATGATAAATGGATTATATATAATTAACCAAATAAATTAAAGGAAGATTAAACTACCATTAACTATACATACCCAGTCAATAAAATACTGTATTTGTCTTGAATGAGTAGTGGTAGCATTACTTTCAGTAAGCTCAAGATTCTTATAGGTCAATTTTTTTATAAATTTCAATGTGATTAGGCATTTCTTATCCTTTGATTTTGATTTGAAAATTTGGGTATAGGCTTAATGTGTAGATATTTAACCTAAATGAAGAATCAAACCAAGAAAATATGCACTCCCCACTCACACAGCTGCCTGTCCATCTCAGCTGTGCGGATACATACTTATTTAAAGATATGCCCACAGGTTTAGAAAGATATTTATGATATAGCTCACTGCCAAATTTTAAAATAATTAAATCCAATGTGAGAAAGACATGCAAACTGAATTTCTGGGCCAGGAATTAGCAGAGTATATAAGCACATGCCTAACCTTAAGCACACGAATAGTCCCATTGAAAGGGGCTATTCGTGTATATAAAGGTAGATATGTGCTTAAGTTTCTAGCTGATCTGGGCCCTAAATGAAATCAGTATATAAGGTATATGAACCCTTGTTTTTTTGGAAACTGACTACGATATTTTAGGATCCATAGAGTGTTTTCTTATTCAATCAATGTGCATGGTGTTAGTCTATTTTATCAGCATTTTATTTTCAGGGGACCACTACAGAAACAGAATTAAGAAAGAGACGGACAAGTTCTTATCGTGTTTCTATGGATTTCCTGACTGATCCCAGCGCAAGACAAAGAGCAATGAGTATAGCCAGCATACTCACAAACACAATGGAAGGTATGTAACATAGTGGGTTTGGTATGATTAAGTATGTTTTGAGTTTTGTTTTTGAATTCGTGATGCAACAAGAATAATCATTTTCATAAACAGATGCACAGAGAAAAACTCTGCAACACTAGACTTGTTCACCTTGAAGTGGAAATGGAGAAAGTGGTCTTGTGGCTAAAGCACAGTACAGTGAGTTCAGAGACCAGACTTTCTATTCCTGGCTCTGTCACGGGCTTCCTGTTTGACTTTAGGGAAGTGACTTAGGATAGGTCTTCACTATAGACTTCTGACAACATAACCATGTCAGTCCAGCCTGAAGAGGTGTGATCCTGACTGACATAGTTATGCTGGCAGATGTCCTTAGTAGAGATGTAGCTAAACGAGCAAAGCTTTGCTTTAACTGGTATAGCTTGTTTTTCTGATGGTGGTGATCTTATTCTATCAATTCAAAGTATCTACATTAGGATTCCATTAGTGCTATACTGGTAAAGTGGTCCTGGTATAGACAAGTCCTAAGGCTGTATCAATAATAGGATTTTTTCATAACATTTCCCACAATTATGCTCACAAGTGCAATTCCACTGGGTGGCAGCAATGATGGGAATGCTAGCTAGAGTAGCCACTGGTGTCCTAGCTGCCATCTAATCCAACCCTACTGTTACCCCATAAATCTAGGGCACCTTGACTATACTCTCCCAAAACTCAAGGCATGACTCAGTTAATTTAGGTACCCCCTACTGGGAGCTGGGTTGTATCGCACCTACCCTTATCCATGGGGCTCAGGGAAAAATCTGGTGAATGTAAGTACCTACCCTTACGCACAGAGCTTGAGCTATATGATCTTTAGGATCTTTTCTTAGTGAAAGACCTTTACAAAGCTGTGCTCCAAACATCCCTTTATTAGCCACACACACAGCATACATATGCCAAGAAAATATATTATACTCACCTCTCCCAGTCTACAGACAAACTGCCCCCTCTGGCCAATTAGGATCCAGTCGCCTAGGATTGCCAGTGATGCCTTTTCACATCACAGTCATGTTGAGGGGTAAGAGTTCTGGCAGCTCGATGTTGAACTGCAATCTAGTGATGGTCCTCTCAAAGAACATTCTTTTATATATAGAATTAGCTATCTCCTTTAACTTCACTAAGCCTATCACTTTATTCAATATCCCTAGGTAACAAAATTTAACCACTGATACCTATGTTTTTTCTTCCCTGCTTAAGTCTTTTTTTCATTTTTTTTCTTATGCCCAAATGGTAACTTATTTATAATCTACTTTGTCCAGGTGGTCAGCATAAATTCACTAGTCAGAGTCTGTTTTAGCTTTCTTACCTTTTGCGGGGTCTTTCTGTACCCCCCCTAAACTTCCCAGCACCTGGGTGTCTCTGCTTTAGGACTCTTGGTGTTATTTATAACTGTTAGGGGCATTCCTGAGGTTGGGGTGCTTTACCAGTGGTGGAGCATTTTTTTTTCTTGATTTTAGGGTTGAAATCCCTGAGTTTCAACCAGGGCTGGTTGATTATGGGGTTGAGTTAAGCTCAGATCAGGTCTGTTTGCAGTGCTAATACGAACACTTTCACCATTGCTACCACTGGGTGAGCTCCACTGATAATAGCACCAACTGGTCCTCAGACCTTCTTGCCTTCAAGAGCAACAGCTCTTTTCTACAGTCTTGGATCCCCACCTGACCCAGCTCATACATGTTTAGTATATGAAATCAAATAGGATAACAACACCGTGTGATACCACGCCAGCAATAAAGGCTATGTCTATACTCACAGCGCCATGTAGAGTACAGGTAATGCACAGCCCCCAGCACAGGTATAAATAGCAGTGTAGTTGGTAAAGCATTGCTTAGATGAGTAGATGCCAAAACTTTATGGTATATACTCTACATCAGGGGTCTGCAACCCAAAAGATAAGAAGAGCCATTTTTGAAAATTCCTTCAATAACAAAGTGTTTTGAGAGCCACAATGGGTGTAGCCTCCTGGTGTGAGGTGCAGGAAGGTGAGCCAGGATTTCTGCTGCAGGGGGGGAAGCCTGGAGCTTGGCATGGGCTGCCCGTGGGGTCCCTGGTGGCTGGGGGAAGCCCAGAGCCAGGCATGGGCCTCCTGCAGGGTACCCCGGTGGTTGGGGGAGTCCAGAGCCGCAAGGGGGCAGCCAAAGAGCCGCATGTGGCTCCAGAGCCACAGGTTGCAGACCCCTGCTCTACATACTCGCTACCTACCCAAACAATGCTTCCCACATCTACACCGCTTTTCTTAACAGTGTACTGTCCTGCTGCCTCCCTGCTGCCGGAGCCTTTCATTGCCATGTGGAGCTATGCACCACAGTGTGGACACAGGCTGCAGATACATACATGTACTCAATAGGCTGCCATAAGTGTAGACAAGGTCAGAGTGTTTCTAATTAAATCATAATAAAGGATGATGATATTCATATGAGTAAAGTTATGCACATGCTTAAATGTTTGTAGGATTGGAGCTTAATTTGAGGTCTGTTCTTGAAAAGACTCATATGTGTAAATAGATTAATTCACATGCTTTTGCTTCCTTCCATGCAGAGAACTCACTCTAGAAAATTGGGATTTAAAAAAACCCCAACACAACTATTGCTTCATAGCTAATGGGTTAGTTGGAGATCTTTTATAGGCTTGTTTTAATTAGTTTTGTTTTCACCTTGAGGCTCTTGGCACTAGCTTTCACCAGCTCTTTGGTAGCATTGCAAAATAGCATCTGCAGATGAGATCATAGCTAAAACAAAACAGCACCTCAGCACCCATCTTACAGTAAAGTGGAGAAGTACATGTCCCTCATGCTCCTGAAGACCAGAGGGGCAAAGTGAAGGTTCAGTGTACCCAGAGGACAAGGCTAAGGATATATTTGTGTCTCTTGGTGCTTGTCCTGAGGTCAACAGGAAGAGTCCCACCTACACAGATGCTCATAGCAACTGGACCCTCCAGTTTCTTCCAAAGGAATACTACCAGACAAGCAGATGAGGTGTCTGTTCATGCTGTCAGTGACAGTCACCAGATTCTCCTACTCTTGTCAGAAGAAAACTAGAGGTGTTCTCAAGAAGATTCCCACCCTCAGCCATAGCAGCGATTGGACACAAAATAAAGGAGCAACAGGGGCTAATTGACCCCATCTCTGTCTCTCAAGTGCAAATAAAATTCCTTCGGAATGATTTAATTAGTTTAGGATATCTATAGGGAAACAATCATGTATCCTTCTTGTAGTCTTGTACTCTGAAGCTTCCACTCATTCCTGTTGGGATAATTGCTGGGTAACAATGGCAGTGATGGGGTGAAATGTTTCCTCGAAATCTAGGTCCTGAGTCTCTCCAATTCTGACATTAAAGGGCCAAAATAGCTATAAGATTTGCAAAGCAGTCTCATAAACCCAAGAGAAAAGTTCCAAAGGGGTAGCCATGTTAGTCTATTGCAGAAAAACAACAGAGTCCTGTGGCACTTTTAAAGACTAACAGATTAATTTATCGTGTGAGTTTTCGTGGGAGAAAATCCCACTTCATCAGACGCTTTTGACAAAGTAGGATTTTCTCCCACGAAAGCTCATGCGATAAATAAATCTGTTAGTCTTTAAAAGTGCCACAGAACTCTGTTGTTTTTCCAAGAGAAAAGCTCACTCAAAAAATGAAAGCATGTGCCATATCCGAGAGCTCAGGTAAGTTTCATACTATGTCAGAACAGGATTGAGGTCCCAGGTAGTCAGTCCAAGGAAAAAGATGTCAATTACCTGTGGACAGCATTTCTTCTAGAAGTTACAGAAGGAAATGGGGAACTGATGGATGTGTGTCATTACTCTGTATGTTTTTTTCAGGGAAAAAGAGGTGAGAATTCCAGAATATTTTCATCCATAGATAATGTCAGCATATAATAGAACTCGTGGGAGCTGCTTTCTTTTTTTCCAAACCCATCATAGCCAAGAACATTTATGGATATATGAAAGGCAGTGAAAATATACTATTTCAGGACAGATTCATTTAGGTTGTCCACACTGCACTTAGTTATTATTAATTATTTACATGTATTATTATTATTATTTGTAGTAGTAAATGACACTCCCAACACCATAATGCCTACAATCTAAGTTGCCTTCCCTATTCAGTACAATAGAAGAAGTTGGCTAAGGCCAGTGTTTAGGTTAGATTACAAACTGTATATCCAAGGAATGCAAGAAGCAGCATATGGTAGGAATGTAAGAATTGCCATCTAGTTCCATATCCTGTTTTTTTAAGATCTTGCTTAATTCCTTATCTCAACTAGTAGTGAGTTCTGGAATTCACTTCCACAAGATTTCATGTCTTATATGTACAGGTCTGCCAGACATATCCTTTGAGACAGAGAGAAAATAATTAGTGCTTACCTGTTTTGTTTTGTTTTTCCTTTAACCACAATGCCAAGCAATCCTGACACACCTGCAGTCACAGTCTAGAATCACAGGTCTGAGAAGAAATGTGTTAAGTTAAAAGTTATTTGGGTCTACATCACAAGAGGATTACTGTTTAGGTTATTATCAGTTGTTGCAGTGTTTCTACATCTGAAGTAAGCAATTCTCAGAAGGACCTGTTAGGTGAGTCCTGGCATCACCTCTCATAAATCACCTTGAATTACAGGTGTTTTCTGTCATCATATGCAGTGATGTTGTAGCCATGTTGGTTCCAGGATATTAGTGAGACAAGATGGGTAAAGTAATATCTTTTACTTCACCCACCGTGTCTGTCTAATGTGTTTTCTGTGGCACAGGACCCCACACTATGTACAGATTTACAAGGCATACTGTTTCTGAAGAAATAAATTTACAAGTAAGATTCACCTTTTTTCCCCAGTATTAAATTATAATAAATCCCAGCTTGTGAGTTTAAGTCTGAAGATGTAGGCCTGGTGACTGAGCGTGTAATAGCTGAGGCCAAAATGGGCAAGACCAATAGTTTTGTGTCCCTGGACAAAAACTTGGCGTTAGGAGTCATCTGGCTCACAGTTTGGAACAAGAATATCAAATTATTAGTTGTTCATGGGCAAGATGCAATTTGAACTATACTACTCTTCCACGTACATCAGAATTCTGTTATGATATCCTTTGAATTAAAACTGTGTTTTGCTTCCTTTTATATTCTGGTTTGTTAATGGCTATTTTATTAATTGAATATTTAAGATTCTTTTAACACCAGTTTTAGAATGTACTGGGTAAATGACAGGACATCAGTCTTGGGTCTCAAGGGATCTGTTTCATCAAACCATTTCTGATCTCTAAACATTGAGAAGAATCCTTAGGCCTTGAAACAAAACCCGTTAAAATACATATAACAAAGAGCCATCTCTTAAAATTTGCTTTACACTTTTTCCTCTAGAGCTTGAAGAATCCAGGCAGAAATGCCCACCATGCTGGTACAAATTTGCTAACACATGCTTGATCTGGGATTGCTGCGCTCCATGGTTAAAAGTGAAACATATTGTAAATTTGATTGTGATGGATCCATTTGTCGATCTTGCTATTACTATCTGCATTGTTTTAAACACATTATTTATGGCCATGGAGCATTATCCAATGACAGAACAGTTTAGTCACGTGCTTTCAGTAGGAAATCTGGTAAGTCTTTCATGTTGTATAATGTGACATACAAATACTTTTCTCTTGAAAAGAATTATTGAGTGTCTTTCTTAGATGTCTTTTGAAGAAATTTTGTACTGTCTGTGATATGCTCACAGGCAGACCTGTTTAACTACACACATTTAAGTTACATTACTTGTCTCCTCTTTAATGCAGTGTTTGTAAGAGACCTCAAAGGATAATAAAAAAGTTTAATTAACTCCCCTTCAAAAACTGGCTACTAATTGTAGAACAAATAATGAGCAGACACTGTAAGTCCTCTAAAATTGGCTGATATTTTGAATGGCTCTCTGAATTGGCACTGATCTGACTTACAGAAAAGCATGCTCCCCAAAATGATCATCAATATGACAGAGTACAAAGGATTCTTCTTGTAGATAAAGTGTCGTTACAAAATCCTCACCATGTGCCTTGTTTGTGAGGTACTTCTTTGTTCAATGGAGCCCAGATTTTGGGTCAGATTGTACCTGTCCTTGAGTGGGTAGGTGAGGGGTGAGGAAGGGAGAGAGGAAACTTCCCCCAGCTCATACTCTCCTACACTAGAATCTGACACAATTCAAAGGGACAATTATATTTATCTAGTCTGACCTCCTATATAACACAGCCATGGTATTTCAGCCAGTGATCCCTGCATCTTCTAGTGCAATAACTTGTAGCTGAATTAGAGTATATCTTTTTGAAATATAGTCTTGATTTAAAGACTCCATGTGATAGAAAATTAGCCATACCTATTGATAAGCTGTTTGAGTGGGTTAATGACCATTAAAATGTTCCTCATATTTCTAGTTTGAATTTTTCTACATTCACCTTCTCACCCTTGGATCTTGTCATACTTTTGTTTGCTTGGTTACAGAGCCCTTTATTGTCACAAAATTATAGACCATGATTGAGTTGCAGTTGTAGTACTTGTGCTCTTCTAAGTATTGTACGTAAACCATACGGCTTCCTGCTAACTCTTCCTGATGTGCTAGTAACCACAAAGGATGGGACAGGAAGAGGGCCATGGTTCTGCCCCCGTGCACTGGATAGTGATGGTGGATAGATGTACAGGGGAAAACATATCCAACATGGGAAGAAGATGGTGCAGTGGGTTGATAGTGCCTTCTGTAGATCATCCTGGAAGAAGGTTGCTCCACACTGTCCACAGTATAGGTCTATATCTTAATGGAACAATCTGGTGTCATATAAGGTTAGCATTATCTCTAGAGACTGAGCAAAGGTGCCATTTGAGAAGGAAGTAGGTATGAGGAACAGCTAGAATGCATTTTATGACAGGTTCCACACATACTTATTAGTAGTTTGAAAAGAAGACATCTTTTTCTTCTTTGCTGTTTCCCATTTAGCAGTCAAATATTGTGAGGCATGTTTTAGCTTCACTTCTGAATTTAATTGTTAAACCAGTGTATGGAAATATTTAGAAGCTATGTAGATCTATCATAGAAAGCTCTCCATTTTGATAATATTCACTGGATACATATAACTTTTCAATAATCATCATTATTATTTTTAACCTGAAATGTTTTCAGAATGTATTATTAGAATAACAGATTATATTTTACCTTTAGGTCTTTACTGGGATCTTCACAGCAGAAATGTTTCTCAAGATAATTGCCAAGGATCCTTATTATTATTTCCAAGAAGGCTGGAATATTTTTGATGGTTTTATTGTGAGCCTTAGTTTAATGGAGCTTGGTCTTGCAAATGTGGAAGGATTATCTGTTCTCAGATCATTCAGATTGGTAAGTACACTAGTAAATAATGCAGGCTTTTATATTCTATATTTACTTTACAAACACAAATATACTGCTTCATTTTTAATTTTCTCTTCATATATTATAAATATGATGTATATGAATTTTTTCTAAAGATATTGTTTTACAAGAGGTCCTCATTACTGAGTCAGAAGTTCATTGCATATTTTTTTAAAGGCTTCTATATTTCCCAGCCACTGCATATATGCATCTACTATAGGTTGTCTATCTTCTTCACAATGCATTGGTAACCTAAATTTCAGGCTTTCAGGGCTTGGGTGGCTGGATGTAAAATTTGGTGTAGCTGTTCAGGATGAGTCCCAAAGCCTAGGTTCCAACCTGAACCCAAACATCTAGTCTGCAATTTTACAGCCAGCAGCCTGAGCCCTGGAAGCCTGAATCCACTGACATGAGCCAACCAATGTTCCCTCTAAGGTTTGGCGGCTTGTGTGCAAAATTTTCAACCTGTGTGCAAAATTTTTTCTGAATAAAATTTTTGTGCAAACTCACACGACGGAAATTATTGAAAAATACAGAACAATGATAAATTAATAAAAGTTATTTTAAATTGTTTTTATTAATCATTCAAATATATATGGACTGCAACAAATATATATGGACTGCAACACATGCAGCTGACTTGTGTTAACCTGGGGTTGGGCTGAGGGGATGGGGAGAGACATGAGGGTTGAGGTGTGGGCTGCAGGGCTGCTCAAGGGTGGGGGAGCAGATGTGGGGCTGGGGGGAGA
>ML685793.1:7771489-7905912 GCA_007922175.1 Pelusios castaneus
GCCCCAAACCGGTCAGTCTGCCGCGTGCTGGGCTGGCCACCGCGATACGCCACCGCCGCTGATCGGGCTAGGCTGCCGGCGAGCGTGCTGAGCTTTCTGCAACATGGCCGGATCGGGGGCGGCTAAGTGCACTGGCCAGCACGTGGCAGAGTGGCCGGATTGGGGCGAGGGGAGCGCGGTGGCCAGCACTAGCAGCATGCCAGGTGAAGCCTGAGGCTGAGGGTACTGGAGGGGGAGGCGATGAGGGGATTCCCTTCCGCCAGGCACCACTCACCGGTCCTCACCTCGACATTGCAGGGGAGCGTGGCGGTCAGGCAGCTAGAGGAGGGTGGCCGGCTGCTGTGCTGGCTACTGTCTGGCGGGGGGAGTGGTCAATTAGTGGCAGCGCCCCTGGCCTGGGGGCTGGGCCTGGAGCCGGCTGGGAGTGCGCGGGCCAGGAAAATACATGCGCGGGGGGTGCGACGGCCGCTGCGCGGCCACGCACCCGCGCAGCTTAGAGGGAACAGTGGAGCCAACTATGGGTGCCAGAGTCAGACTGCAAGTGTTTAATTGCTGTGCGGAGAAAAGTCCCAACAAACACTCTTTCAGAGTGAGAAGGCGAAGAAGAAAGAGTTAAACCATGATTTTTACATCACTTTACCACATTTACCTCATTACGTGGAGTAACCCTTAAGTCAACTTTATTAAGTTAAGTCAACTTTAATAGGGTCGATTTTAAGTTGACTTAATGTCGACCTTATTAAGTTGACTTAACAAAGTCGACCTAACTTTTCCTAGTGTAGACATAGCCTAAGAAAAAAGAACGCAGTTACTCCAGGTTTCTGGAATCAGCTGACACGGGCCAGCTGTGGGTGTTTAATTGCTTTGTAGCCATAGAGACAGAGGCATGGTCATGGTACCTTTATCACACTCACTGCCTCTTCAATATCCTGAAGTATATCAGGTGTGGAAAGAAGCCTGTTACTCCGGTGAGGACCACTGTCAGAATGCAGTGGAATGGAAATTGTGCCAGTCTAGCATTCAGCAAACCTCATAATGGGAGAGAACACCTGGAAGAGACACTTCCAGAAGCTGAGAGTATACGTCCTTATAGTTCACATTGATAAAACTATCAATGGCTTGTTTGAACAAAAACACAGATAGGGCAACACAGACCAATGGTCCATCAGATCTGGTTTCCTGTCTACAACAGTAGCCAGTACCAGTTACTACTGAAGAAGGTGAAGGAAAACAAATAATGTGCGGTTATGGTGTCAAAGTGGAAGTTTCCTCCTACTTCCAGTTAGAGGTTTGCATATAATAAATGCATGAGTGTTTATATCGCTTCAAAAAGCAAACAGTAACCAGAGGTCAAAGTGTCTTTGCAGCAATGGAAATAATGTCTGGGACAAAGAGGAATCTAGCGTTAGGGGAAACAGGAAGGTCTCTGACGGGAGACACAATCTCTTTATTTGTACAGTGACCAACACATTGTGGCTGTGATCTGTAGATACTACTGTAATATAAGTAATAATAACAACAACCACAAAGTTCTGGTGAACTGAACTATACTAGAGTTTCTCTAAGATGATTGATGGTAGTCCTGCAACCAAGCACTGTCAAAAAGTGGGTAACAGCCTTGTTGGCATTCTTGAGACAGGTATATCAGATTTCCCATCTGAGTTTCATCAGGTGTGAAGATAAATTAAAATGACAGATTAGACAAGCTTATGGTTGACCTTTCTAGTTGCCTTATTTCCAAAAAACAGTGATTGGAATTTATTCCTGTATCCATGTAAGAACAACATTGCTGTTGTTGTGAGAAAAAAAGTTATTCTTGTAGCTCCAGAAATATTTCTGTTCACATTAAATTCTTCTTTCCACACTTCCTGGGAAATAGTTCTTACATAATTTTATTCCAATCCTTAGCACCAGTTGGCATGATCTAGGCACTAATTATGGAGAAGGAATCAAAGTTCTTGCAATGCAATCTCCTGTGGCATTGTGGGAAAAGTATATGAGATTCATCTGAGAAAGATGTGCAAAACACATTTCCATTGCTACTAGGAAAGTATTGTTGGGTTGGTTCCCAAATAATTCCTTAAATTGCAAAGATCTTGCTCTGTATGGGGGAATCTTCTATATCTATCTATTATTCTGCTCTAATAATAACTAACACTGTGCTTATCCTTTTCTTACCTACTTCTGTGATTCATTGCTTGCTATGTCCCATTAGTGATGAGTGAGGAGAGATGCTATGCAGCAGAATGAGAAATTTCTTACTTATAGTTTTCTTCCTGTTAGTATTATCTCTCCTTATTCAGCCCACCTTGGTAGTCTGATAAATGACTGGAAAATAGTTTATGACAATTGGAATTTCTCTGTGAATCAAGAGTTAAATATATAATTAGCCTATGGTTATTTATATATCTATCAAGGTGTTATCTTAATGCTAATAATCAGTTGCTGGAGTATTTCTACAACTTTAGAAGAACTCTTCTGGTGGCCCATGTTGACCAGCCTCCAGCAACAACTGCCTCCATATTCCACAGGGGGGGAGGTATTATCCATTAATGATAAATAAGGAGGGAAGCAACTAACAGAAACAAAATGATCGAGTAAGAAATTTCTTACTTCACTAATGAAAATAGTCTGGTTAGTTTAATATTTGTTTCTTCTTAGTTTCATATCCTAATTTTCATACATTAACACAATGTAATGCCATTTGGATTGCAAACACTGCAGGAAAATGCTTCAGACCTGACAAAAACTGATTAAATTTATTGTTCAGCAAAACAAACAAGGAGTCCTGTGGCACTTTTAAAGATTAACAAATTCATTTGTTGCATGAGCTTTTGTGGGTGAAATCCCACTTCATCAGATGCTTGAAAATGGAAAATTTACAGTATGAGAGGGAAAAAACAAATGCAGCGAAGTGCAAGTCATAAGATCAGGTCTGACTATTTCAGCAAATCAAATAAGTTGTCTTGATTCAAACAGTGTGGAACAACAGATAACAAGGTGGGGAGGTTGAGAGAGGGGAAAATCACTGGGATACTATGAATCTTCTTAAGAAAGTTCAATAAATTCAGCTCAGAGAAGCTGAGTTGATTAGTATTTAACTTGTACATTGCTGCCAATTTCCGCAATTACATAACAAGTCTCATAGGGTATGTCTACACTTGCAACCTAGATTGACTTAAGGACACTTAAGTCAACCTCCAGAGCTCTGCATCCACACTGGACGCTTATTAAGTCAACTTGAGTGCTTCCTTTGGTTGACTTAATAACTTCCCCTCTTTAGGTTGACTTAAGGCTTAAGTTGACTTATTAAGTCGATTTAAAGCCAGTGTGGATGGCGAATAGGGCTAAGTCGACCTTATTGAGTCGACTTAAAGCCAGTGTGAACAGCTATGTTTACACTACAGGCTCTGTTAAGTCGACTTAGCTTAACAAGTGTAGACATACCCACAGTACTTAACGTTTTTCTTAAAACTCGAGCTCACGGAATCAAATGATTATTTGAGAATCTCAGCTTTCATATAAATAATTAGAAATAATTTTCTAGGTCTCAATGTTGTGGAGAAAAGCCTGAAAACATGAATTGAATGTAGCCTAACAGCTCAGAAAGCAGAAGAGAGACAATAAGAATCCACCATTTAAAAAATATCCAATGATTTTAAGCCAATCTTGTGTTTTTAAGCAGATTTATGATTTTTGAATGCTTCAACTGAATGCTTTTGAATGGCAATACAGTTTGGGGTACTAAGAAACATCTGAACAAACTCAAATGACCAGTTCAATTCAATAATAAATACTCTTAGCCCGATTCCTGAAACAGTCCCAACCAGAACTTTTCTGAGGTTTTATTTAAAAAAATCAAACAACTGTTTGTTTAATTTATATGCATTTGCTCCTCTGCCTTTCAGCCAAATGAGGAAATACCAAAATACGCTATTGGTTGCTGGCCTGGTTGAAACCAAAAAAGAATGTCATGCAATTGGGATAGGCAATGCAACTCTATCATCCTTCTTTGAATGAAACTTTCCAAACTTGTGAGGTCCACCCAGACTTAACCATCAGTGTAAAACAACTGGAGGAGTAGCAATCATGCATTCTAGCAGCATCCACATCCAGTGTTCTTTCACTAGGAAGATCTCCATGACAAGAGAATGTGAATTTGGGGGAATAAAGGAGATAAAATCTTTCTCTCAATTGGATTTCATGATACAGGATAAAATTTTCAAAAGTGCCAAAGTCCCATTTTCAAAAATGATTTAAGCACTTAGACGTGTTAGTTGCATTGGCTGTCAATGAGATTTAGAGTCTGAGTCATTTTTGAAAGTGGGATCTAGAATCCCAAGTCACTTGGGTGCTTTTGAAAACTATACCAACACTCCTTTAATAATATCTGGGTGCTTCTCCGCAGCTGACAATTTCCCCTTTTATATACATACTGTTAGTGAGTAGTTTCTTACAATGGACTGAAAACAAAATACATTTTTATATTATATATTTTTAAAGGACATAGAGCCCAGTTCATCCCCAGTATAACTTCACTGAATTCAGTGGATTTATTTCAGGGATGAATTTTGGTCCATTGTCTTTTTATTAGCAACTAGTTATCTTCACTTTGTCTATGGATGCTATAGCTTTGAAAAAATCAGTGGACGCAGGCTATGTCTACACTAGCAATTTAGGTCGACTTCAGAATGCTTAAGTTGACCTAAATTACTCCATGTCCACACCGGACTTTCATTAAGTTGATTTAAGGGCGTCCTTAAGTCGACTTAATAACTACCACCTGTCAGGTTGACTTAAGGTCTAAGTCGACCTTATTAAGTCAACCTAACATCGGTGTGGACGTCTCAGGTCGACTTAATTCCTTAAGTCGACCTAGGGCTGAGGGAAGGGAGCTGCGGCTCAGGGACAAGGGAGCCCCAGCTGGCGGCTCTCTTTCGTGGAGCTCCCCTGTCCCAGGAGCTGCCGGCAGCTGTCTTCTCCGACGCTCCCCGGACAGGGAAACATCCAGGGATCCCCTGTCTGTGGAGCACCAGAGAAGACAGCTGCCGGCACTCCATGGACAGGAGAACCTCTGGCGATCCCCTGTCTGTGGAGCACCGGCAGCTTTCTTCTCCAACACTCCATGGACAGGGGATCTCCAGAAGTTCCCCTGTCTGCGGAGTGCCAGAGGAGACAGCCGCTGGCGCTTTGCGGACAGGGGGTCCCCGAAGGTTCCCCTGTCCATGGATCGCCGAGATGACAGCCACCGCCGCTCTGTGGACAGGGAAACCTTAAATCTCCCTGTCCGTGGAGCGCCAGCAGTTGTTTTCTCCAGTGCTCCACAGACGGGGGAAGGCAGAGCACCGAAAGCTCCCTTCTTGCCCGGACCTGCGCAGGTCCCGGCAAGAAGGGAGTGCAGCTCCCTTCTCAGCAGGGAGCCAAGGCTCTGTCTACACTTGGAAAGGTAAGTCAACTCTGTTAACTTTTTAAGTGTAGACATAGCCACAGTGAACATGTTCTCTGTAGTGCTATTGCTCCCAACAGAATGGTTCTCCCTCTTTTTTACTTGGTTACAGAAAAAGGCACAATTCCATGGCATTTGGGATGTACCTAAAGTCTGCAGTGAAAAGATACATTTTTTTGGCTGTAAGGGGCTTGAATTAGGACTTCAGTCTGTAAGTGCCTAATTGTAGAAACCTGCTAAGCCTCGTGGCTATCATTTATGAAAACATAAATGTGGTGACAAAAGTCTGCAACATTTAAATGAAATATTTTACAGTTCTGGGTTTTAGGTAACTGAAAATCTGAAATGCACTGATAATTTCATTATAATTAGCAATATTAATAACAATGCTCCTTTGCTCTTGTTTTTCAGCTTCGAGTTTTCAAGTTGGCAAAATCTTGGCCAACACTGAATATGCTGATAAAGATTATTGGTAACTCAGTGGGGGCTTTGGGAAATTTGACATTGGTGCTGGCCATCATTGTCTTCATTTTTGCTGTTGTTGGCATGCAGCTGTTTGGTAAAAGCTACAAGGAATGTGTCTGCAAGATCTCCAATGACTGTGAACTTCCACGCTGGCACATGCATGACTTCTTCCACTCTTTTTTGATTGTATTCCGAGTGCTGTGTGGAGAATGGATAGAGACTATGTGGGATTGTATGGAGGTTGCAGGGCAAGCCATGTGCCTTATTGTTTTCATGATGGTCATGGTGATTGGAAACCTAGTGGTATGTACCATATTTATTTTGTGACAAACAATTCATAATGTAATATAGTATGCTTTTAATTTTAACTGAGGTAAACTAAAGTGAGTTAAGGGCCAACTTTTTAAAATTTAAACTATCCAAAATCACCCCATATTTTAATCAAAATAAGACATGTTCATATCATAATTGAGCCTAGAATGTGAACTGATGGCTCCATGAATATTTTCCCACATTTCTTATTGATTTGTAAACAGTAGCCTATACTATGACTACTCCATTTGTATGGTATCTGCAGTGTACCTGTCTGTCAGGAAAACCAGGTGAAGGCTGTAGCTTGAGCAGGAGCAGGTACAGGCTGAAGCTGGAGTCATCTGTCACTTCTGTCAGGTAATAGGGAGCATCCCCAACAAGGTAGCGACAATGAGCAAACTGGAGTGGAACCTATATTCCTGTTATGGGGTCATCTGGTTTGGACCTTTGCCTGTGGATTGACTGGATCATTACGCCTTGCAAGTATTGATCTCAAATGACTCATCAGGATCCGAGCACTCGGAACACTCAGGTTCAGGGATAATTCATTAAGATCACAACACTCAGCACAATACATTACGTTGTATTAGTATTTATTTCTGTAGAATTTATGGAATATTATTTTTCTGAAATATTTGAAATGTTTATCAGAATATTCGTATTTGTTGAAATAGTAAAAGTTAATAGTTTTCTAAGTACCCAGGCTTAGCTGGGTAGATGCGTGGTGGGGGAGAAAAAGAGGAAAAAGAAATTCTCATCCCCAGGCTGCAGAATGGCTGAACAAGTGCCTACTAATGTCTGGAGTAGTCTCTGTGAATCCTATCCAACCCCCATTCAGGGAAGAGGGTCTTCTCCCACCCCTCTCTCAGCCTTTCTATACATGCCTTAGCTGCCCCATGCACACTGCTGTGCAAAGAGCTCATACAGAGTAGGGCTTGACTTTTGGGACCTGGGTATTCACCTTAATATTTATCCACCCTAGTGCATTTTGTGTTGTTTGCAACTGAAAATGCTGTTGGTGAGAAATAGCAAAAGAAAGCAGGAATAGGAAGAATTGCTGTTAGGTAGTTTGATATTACCATGAATCGTGAAGCAAAAATTATGACATTAAACAAACCATAAAGTAATTACTGTCATCACTTAAAAAATAAGAGATTCAGCTCTGGTTTCCCCTTACTGTCTTTTAGGTACTCAACCTCTTTCTGGCCTTGCTTTTGAGCTCGTTTAGTTCAGACAACCTTGCTGCTACAGATGATGATAATGAAATGAACAATCTCCAAATTGCAGTGGCAAGGATTCAGAAAGGAATAGATTATGTGAAAAGAAAAGCACGTGAATTCATCCAAAAAGCCTTTGTTAGAAAGCAAAAAGCTTTAGATGAGATCAAGCCTCTTGAAGATCTAAACAACAAAAAAGACAGCTGCATTTCCAATCATACTGTCGTAGAAATAGGTAAAGACCTTAACTATCTTAAAGATGGGAATGGAACTACCAGTGGCGTAGGCAGCAGTGTGGAAAAGTACGTTGTTGATGAAAGTGATTACATGTCATTCATAAACAATCCAAGCCTCACTGTGACGGTACCAATTGCTGTTGGGGAATCAGATTTTGAAAATTTAAATACAGAAGAGTTTAGCAGCGAGTCGGATCTAGAAGAAAGCAAAGAGGTAGGACTATTTTATATTTATCAAGATGACTTGCGGGGGGTTTTTGGTTTTTTGTTTTCATTTTAGCATTGATTTAAAATCTAAGTCTGATTCCTTTATAATACCATATACAACCTTCTAAATGTGTATAACTAACTTTATGGAAAATTGCAAGTTTCAAATGTGAAAGAAGTAGAATGTTCTATTTATTGTAACAGTAAAGGCACTTATGACACTTTTAGAAAATTAAGATTAATTTGTATTTTTCATTTTTATTTTTATTTTTATCAAGACAATTTAATAATTGCAAAAAGTGCCAATTTGCTAGCGCAGGAAACTGAAGTCCTCTATTTATGCATAGAATCAATATGGAATGTGCACCACTAACGCAGAGTTCCCCATACTTGCCCTACCAACATGCCTTAATATTTCAACTGGATTCTGGAGAGTCTGCTTATAGAAATGACTGTCTCCATTCCTGTTCAATCCTTGACCTCTTTGAGATTGTCAAAAAAAAAAAAAATGTGCCAGTGGTGACTATGGCTTTTTTTCAGAATATAACACTTAGTTTCTGTACTATGACCACCAACCCATTTTGTATACACCACTGAAGTGTCATCAGATAGTAACAGCCACTAGTTAAGGCTAGATCTAAACCAGTGAACTATAGGTAAAAAAGTATGAAAGCTTTTTCTCCCAACATCAATCACCTTCACCCACCCACCCATTCTTATTCTGCAAATCTTGAGGCATTTGAAACCAACACTTTCCCTGCAACAGATTAACATTTAAGACACAAGTGTCCATGGATGAGTCCCTCCATGAATCTGAGGGTATAAATATATATAATATTTAATAGTTCACCCTGAGTTCTTTTTTCCCACATGAAACCTGGAGCCATTTTTTCCAGTTTCTGTAGAGAAGTTCCTTTACTGTCATATTTTAAAAGTATGTTTTTGTTTAAAAATTGTTAAGAAGAGTGCTTAGTTTGTAACTTACTGCTGAAATTATGGCTCTTCAGAGAGCAGAGCAAGAAAAGTGGTTTAATAGACCTTTGACATTGCAAGGCGTATCATCCCTCTAAGCAGCCTATATTTCTTAAGTGCAAACATAGAACATACATCTTCTGAACTATTTTCTATTCCATTTTAATCTGCACTAAAGAAGAAAAAAAAAAAACATTCTCCTTCAACCCCCTAACAACAAGTTTGGTTGGTGCATCGTTCCATGATAATCTATTTGAGAACTTTCCCTAGTACCAGAAGATCAAGCAAGCTTACTACCAAACTTACCAAAGTCCTTCTAACACTGAATCAGTAATGGTCAGATGACAGCAGTAACACAGCTTCTTCCTCTTCTTTAACCTACATTGTGTAGTTTCTTGGTATAATCCTGCTTCTTGAGTCTTATGTTTTCCTATGTTTCCAGTCATTTTTCCTGAAATAAGATTATCGCACTCCTCTTCACCTTACACCGAACACAACTATAGATGCTGTCCACGTGCTATATTAAATTTTGGGGAAGAAAGGATCATTATATGGTTCTGATTAATGACAGAGTCAGAACATACGGGTTTTGTTCCTTGAAAACTTTCCATGTTATCCTGGTGAAGGCACTTAATTTGTCTGCGCATCTGTTTCTTCATCTGTAAAGTAGGGGTAATAATTGCATGAATTATAGTGGTGTTGTCAGGCTAACTTTATTAATTTGTTTAAAACACACAGAACCTACCATATGAGGAATTCAATAGGATATCAAAGTACTACCATCCTGTTACATCATGCTAGTGTGTATTGACTATAATTGTCAGTGAGGCATTAGGTGATACTATTGTGTGAATGATGATAAAGAAAAATGCTGTTAACATCAATACACCGACATGGTGACTATTCCTACTAAGACCAGAACCATGTACTCAGTGGTAAATTTATTAAAAAACAAAACAAAACAAAAAACCTCTTTCTCTCCGCTTCTTATTCTGAGCTCTCACCCAAAGCCAATTAATTTTGTCTAAATGTCAGATTGTGGCCCATATATTAATGGGGGGAGGGGCTTTCCTTTTGCCTTGCACAGTTTTTGCTGCCTGCAGAAAGCACTTTTTTGGAAGCATCTCTAGTATTTGCTTTTGTGGTCTGTCTTTCGTTCCCAAGATGGATTCCCAAGCACTCTAAAGATCCATTACGCTTCCACCAGATTCTCTCTCTTTAATCTTCCTTTCTGGATTTTTTCCTATAATATGAATTAAACTTACAAACAGGCATTAACATCTAACTTCTCTTGGGAAATCCCGTCCGTGATTAGATCTTTGTATGCTTTTCTTTTATTCCTCTAGGGCTTGAACCTGCCAGCTGCTGAGCACTCAGGCTCTAACTTATCTTTAAGCATAAACTTAAAGCACTTGTTTACGTGTTTTGCTGGATTGGGACCAGAGTATTCAGATTTTACAGGATCAATCCCTTAATTACAATGGCTGTACACAAAAAAAGACCAGGCAAGGCTCAGACCATCCTAACATATCTTTCTTGGGCTTGTCTGTTGACAACCCCTATAGACAGCTTCAGTTCAGCCCAATAATAATACATCCAATACATCCACAACTATTACACTGATATGAACACAGAAGTCTTTTGTCTCTTCATCTAGGCCATATTTTTTTCCTTTAAAAGTCCTGCATTCCCTTTTATCATATCTAATGAGTTTTGGTTAAACTATGAAAGACACTCACTCATAAGATTTTCCTCTGTATTTTAAAGTAATAGAGATTCTTGGCAAGATGTGGTAGTAAAAAGTTTCCCTGGAAGATTAATTAATCAATCACTTAAATTGCACATGGTCTCTTCTCTTTATCATTCTCAATTTTATAAATCCTATTAAACCATCTTTCTCCTCTCAGACTTAAACTGCTGGCCATTTCAGCTTCATCCTGTAAAGCACAAGATTGCTCTGTGTTCATGAATTATTTAGTGGGTAATTTTGCTCATTTAAAATCTTCAGCGTTTAGCCTTTTACTTTAACTTGATATTTAGTAAACCGTAATCCTCTTCAGAAATTTCCTTTGTATTAGCTCCCTTTAAAGATAGTTGTTTTCAGTCATTGATATTACTACTTCTGGAAGGTTAGTGAATTACAAGTTCTCACTTTTAACTCCATTTGTTAGGAATAATTATGTTCTATGTCCTTATCATAAAGTAATTTTAAACTTTTGCTAGACAAGGTAGGTGAGGTAGTATCTTTTATTGATCCAACTTCAGTTGGCAAAGAGAAGCTTTCAAGCTACACAGAGCTCTTCTGAAGAATCTGGTTCAATAAAAGATATTACCTCATTCATCTTGTCTTTCTACTGTCCTGGGACCAACATGGCTATAACAATACTTAATTTTAATAATTTCTGGAAGGCACATTCTCTAGGGATTATATCATGGGACTGTTATCATGGTACGCAGTAGTTCTAGGTTCTAGTCCCAGCTCCTTTTAATGAGTCATTCTGTGGTCCTGAGAAGGTCATTCAGACTCTGTGCTTCAGTTTTTTTTTAATCTGTAGAACAAATTTATTTATTGCATGAGCTTTTGTTGGAGAAAAGCCCATTTCATCAGACACTTGAAGATGGGGAAGTACAGGTGAATGGAAAGAAAAGAAATGCAGGGAAGTGTAAGTCATAGAATCAGGTCAGACTGTTACTGCAAATGAATGCAGTTGTTTATTCTTAAAAATAATATTTTTCCAACTTTTTCCTTGCATCCTCACTCTTCAGGGTTTGTGTCTGTTTTCTATGGCTTTTGTATTTAGAGGACAGTAAATATCTATTTTGACATAACTTGGAAATTTCATAACTTCTACTACATTTTTGGGAGACCAACACTAATCTTGGAAAACAACAGAAATCAGAGCTGCATAAATGAGTGCAACTCTGTTACAATCAACAGAGTTGGGCCCACTAATTTCTCTCAGTAACTCAGACACTAAAATCTGCTGCATACATGAGATTTTAATAAAAAGGTCCAACGCTATTACACACTGTAGACATGTTGCTGAAAGTAACGTGACACTTATAATTAGATTAGGCTGCGATTTTAAGATTATAAAACAAATTAACCTAGAGAGAAGTTCTGTAAATATTTGTATTACTCTGTTTTTGTTCAACTTGCTATCCTAAAATATTGCTAAATGTTTTTTTTGTTTACAAAGGGACATAAGTTTTCCACTGGCAATCTTCCTACTTAATAGTAAACTTCAGCTTTCTGTTGCAAGACATGGTTTTCAAGTGTTAAACTGGTAGCCTAGAAATCAACCCTGTTTGTAATTTTCAAAACTGCTGGCAGTTCATTTGATGAATGTTGTTCTGAGGTATAAATCAGATCTTTTTGTTGAGATTTTGCAAGGACATATTGTTGCAAATTAAATTGTTCAGAGGCTTTCCCAGTGGCACATGTCATGCTGCCTTGTGGCTCATATGTTATAGTAACCTTCCACTCTCTGGGCAGGTAGAAATGGTAACACTAGAGAGATGATATTGTCAGTTCGCATCAGACGGAGGACTGTTGCTGATACTTTGGTAGTTCCTGCCAGTCATCTGGTATAGAAGATGGTTTAAATAATAGGTTACATACCACAATTACTGTTCTGCAACTTCATATTTGAATTCCTTCAGAATTCTTGGATCAATATAATCTGGTCCTGGAGACTCTTTACTGTTTAATTTATCCAATAGTTCCAAAACCTTCCCTATTGAGACTTCATTCTGGGACAGTTTCTCAGATTTGTCACATAAAAAGAATGGCTCATGTGTGGGACTCTCTCACACATCCTCTGCTGTGAAGACTAATCCAAGGAATTAATTTAGCTTCTCCACAATGGCTTTGTCTTCCCTGCGTGCTCCTGTAGCACCCTGATCATACTGCGGCACCACTGATTAGTTAGTTCCTTCTTCTGATGTACTTAAAAAGTTTTTGCTACTTGTTTTTCTGTCTGTTTCTAGTTGCTCTTCGGATTCTTTTTTGGCTTGCCTAATTATACTCTTATATGTGATTTGCCAGAGTTTATGCTCCTTTCTATTTTCCTCAGCAGGACTTGACTTCCAAGTTTTTTAAAAATGTCATTTTGTTTCTGACTGCCTCTTTTACTCTGTTACCTAGCCACAGATTGTGCTCATCCTCTTCCCATGCAAATAGAGAAATTAACATGTATGGGGCTATTAGTATGAGTAAACACTATTCACATCAATGAGGATTTGCAGAAGTGTGTCCCATCTTATTATCACATAACATATTGGTACTCTGGCTCAATGTACTACCCAATGAAAACAAAAGAAATTTGTTATTTGTTCACTGAACATTGGCTCAGGCCCTTAGACACCATGGTGATGAGTGTTATAGAAATCTCTAAAACAGTGATCTATTAAATTTCCCTCCAAAGTATGTGTCAAATTAATAATGTTATCAAAAATATTGATCGGATTTTTAAAAAAAATCTTCATACAAATGGAGGCATCTTCTAGAGCTATTGTAATCATGTTATAATGCATTTTTAATCAGGATTCAACGGTCTAAAAAAGCATTTTTACACTATTATAAATATTATATTTTTCTGAATGTATTTAAAATAAATGTTTGACATCTTTAATGAGTCAATATGTTTGTATAAAAGTTCCCAGAGTAGAAAAGGAGGGATACTTTACCAAGAACTTCATTTCCTAACATTCTTACTTCTCACAGGGTAAAATCAAGCTGGATCAGTCAAGAATGCAGCTCTAGTGCTTTTTTAACCAGGCAGAGCAACGCATCACCAATTTTTACACAGGTTACCTAAACAAATTACAAATATATATAATCACTTTTCTAACAGATATTGATTGGCCTGCATGCTACTCAGCTATGTTTCTTGCCCATTCATTGCAATATAGTAGAAATATTCACAGCTGCTCTTTGCTGAGTCATGCATGGTCAGGCAAGATTGGCAACCCCAGCATTTTATGAATCAGATGCTGACTTATCTATAAACTTTTAATTATATACTAACAAGTTTTTAAGTGCATGCTATGAAAATTTTCTAGATTTGACTATAAAGTTTTGGGATTTAGTTTTGAAGTAGCTAAAGTACAAAAGGGATAAAATAAAATATTGTTTCTCATTAACAGAAAAAAGGAACCTTTTATTAATCAGCTCATGAGTATGTTATATGGTAACAGCTGTTTGATCTTTTGGAATTTTCTCATACTATCATATATTTGTTTTTAATGAAGATAATTTGCAAATTCAATTAACTATCATCTGTCCTTAATTGTTTGTTTATATTTTTATCTTAAGAAATATTTATTGTTCTCTAAATATTGTCTAGGTAATTTAATTATTATTGACTGTATCATTCAGTTACAGAAGCACCATATAGAATGGATTTTGTTAAATTTACACAATCAAAATGTGTAACCATCATCTTGTAAGACAAAACTGATATTTTGCCAGTCAGACATTTGGAATCCTGTATTGTTCTCAGTTACAAATACTCATATCAATGTCTGGGGGTTCAGAGAGGGAGCTGATGGTAAAATGTAGACCATTTTGATCATCATGGAGCCTTTTAATTTATACAAGTAGGCTGCTCATCCTAAAAATTGGCAAAAAAAAATTCTAAAAATGATAAACTGCCTATAGTGAGGAAGCTGAGCATATTTTCATTTTCCTTTGTGTTACAAGTAAAATGAAAAAAAAAAACTGATCAGGAAGATACTGACTTTGAACCAAGGAGTTTCCTCTTCTCTTTTATCCTCCATCTCACTTAGTTAACATTACCATGTTATGTGTTATTTCATGAAGCAATATGATGCTGCAGTCAATCTGTAACATCACAAAATACAGAGTAAACCAGCTGAGTGAAAATGTCAGTATTGACGACATTAGAGCTGGTGAAATTCTGTATGGTAAATAGCTTATCTGATAACAGTTTGTCATCTTATAATTATTCATTATAATTGTTTAACAAATATTTGTGTGAAAAAAATTAGCTTATAGATTGTTCATAAATTGGTCAAGAATATTGATATTAATCACAGGTTATTTTTTCTGCTCCCTAAACTTTATAAACAGGTCCCTTTTTCTGTTAGAAAATTATCCATGAACATTCATGATGTTTTGTTCCAGCAAACAGTTTTTAAAGAAGCCTTTGGATATCTTCCAATGTTAAATCTTTTGTAGATATTTGCACTGCTATTCATGTTTGGTGGTTGCCCAGATATTCACAAATGGGCAATCAAATGGGTTGCGAATATCAGCAAAACATAGCAGTGGGTTTAGCACAAGAATTCTCATTAACTGGCTTTTTAAAAAATTATATTTACCCAGCTAGTCAATACCTACTAGTTTGCCTTTAGTTGTGATCTCCCATTTCTTTGAACTCATGTGCCCTGGTATGTTAGGGCTATAAAGAGTGACTGCAAAATTCTGCCTTTAGTTACATTAGTAGAGTAGCAGTGTTGTATGCTGAAATTAAAAACTGGACCTGAAGGTCTAACGGTAAAAACTTTTTAGCCACTTGACCTTTTTAGTTGGTGATATAGTGCTATTGAAATTGATTGTATCTATTTAGATATAACATCACCATTTTCATCACAGATCATCTCATTTACCTGTTGGTATCTATGCAAGCCTTACCTAAGTGAGATGGGTTAAAAATGAGAAATTAGGAAACTGTTGTTTCAGTTATTTTAAATATTTTTTTCTCAGCTATTTGTAAAAAAAACACCGGGGTGTTGGGCTGCACCATCTTCCTGCTCCCTTTTGTTCACCTCTTTGCTTCATCAATCCCTTTCATCCTTATTTCAAGTTGTTCAGTGGTATCCTGCCCAATTGTGAAATTTCAGACATTCATTTAAAAGAATTAAACTGAGACCTGTCTAATGCTTTCAGTGTACTATTAAAAAAATAAATAAAAAAGTAAAAACTAAAAGTTCCAAGAGGCTTGGATGTAAGTGAATCAAAATGATATAAATCCATGAGGTACGTGGGAAGTTCAAAAGAGAAATAATATCTAAAAGCTCTTGACTTAGACTCAGTGGCTGCATTTTGCAGTCCTTCCCTGGTAGCCAGACTCCTTTCAACTTTTCATTTCTATTTAAAAGGGTAAATTATAGCTATTTTCCTTGTATCATATTGTTAATTGACATGTGACTGGAGGTGTTGCTGGTAAATGTAGCATTTTAAAGATACGTATACTTAAAAACGGGATTGTCCTGGGCAAAATGGGACATCTGGTCACCCTAATAATGTGGGGCAAACAAATCAGGAGCCCTATGGCACTTTTAAAGATTAAAAAATTTATTTATCACATGAGCTTTAGTGGGCGAACACTTTGAAGATCAAAGATCTTCAAGCGTCTGACGAAGTGGGATTTTCTCCCATGAAAGCTCATGTGATAAATAAATTTGTTAGTCTTTAGAAGTGCCACAGGACTCCTTGTTTGTTTGGCTGACCTAAACTAACACGGCTACCCCTTTGGAACTAATAATGTGGGTTAAAGGTAGTTTTTTAGAATACTGGTATGTAGAGAAGTTAGCAGATGCCTAGGTAATAATTTGGGGGGGGGGTTACTGTAAGTTAGGGGCATGGTGTCTAGCTCTCAAACTGGCTTGCATGTATACTGCCATCAGCAGGAACTACAGTAATAAGAAAAATTGGTCCATGTATGTATCAAGCCACATATTAGTGTGTGGTTGTGACCTAATCTGTGGTTAGATATCTCTTCTATTGGATGCAGAGAGAGTAATGCAATATTCTTCTTCCTCCATTCCCCTGCGTTAGCTGCCTCATGCAAGAGTAGGATTTAGCTTTATAACTATGAAACAGTTGTTATTGAAAACTTGCTATTTGTGTTTGCAGTATTTTAAACTGTCCCATTTTTATAGCATCATTTTAATGACTGCTTATTTAAAAAATGTTTCAACTTTTCTTGGCCTATTGAATTTAGTTACTATGGTTTGATATCTTAATTACTGGAGATGATGCCTCATAAACAACTTTCTAGTGTATGCTTCAGTCTATTAACACCGTACAGAATGCTACAATATAAACTTAGTGTGGAAAAAAACCACAAGAGACACAAAATGATTGAGTAATCTTTACAATATTTAAAACTTTCTCTGTCACAAAGTATATTTTTCTGTTGAACATATCAGTGTTAAAATTTCCTTTTGAAGCTGATACTGACTCATTATGAGTTTCAATTGGGTAATTTTCTTAATATAATTGTTGATAGAGTAACCTTGCCTGAGACAGACAGGAATAGAATGCTAAGGTAATGCATTTTCTGTGACATCAGGAGTGGAAGAGTAACAGAACCCTCAGTGGGTGCGTCTACACTTACAAATTAAGTCGATTTAAGCTTGCTTAAGTTGATTTAATTTAATCTGCATCTACACTACATTTAATCTGCATCTACACTACACTAAGCAGCAGCGTAAGTCAATTTAAGGAAAATTAAAGTCGACTTTATAAAACCTATTTTAAAGTCAACTTTACTGGCTAAATTGACTTTATTAAGTCGATTTAGCCAGTGTAGATTCAGATTAGCCCTAAATCGACTTTAAGTCGATTTAAAGGGCTTCAAGGCTCCCCCACTGCCCTCCCTGCCGGGGTGGCTGGCACAGGCAGAGCCTGGTGTGCCCACCCCCCCACAGGGCTGGACAGAGCCCTGCCCACCCTGCTCCTATGCCCTGCCTGTGTCCCTGTCCTGCTCAGCCCCCATTGTACCCAGGTACAATGGGGCAAATGCTGAGCCCCCCTGGCACTTGGCAAGGGGTGCCCCTCCTGCCACTGTGGACCAGTCCCAGGTCCACCTAGACCCTAGAAGTTGACTTAGGTGTCCAGTGTGGACGCTCTAAGTCGATTTGGCAGGGTCCCCTTTAAGTCGACTTAATTTTTTAGTGTAGACATGCTAAGTCGACTTAAATTAACAAGTGTAGACATAGCCAGTGGGGCAAAAAAGTATAAAATAGTTTTGTTTTGTTAGCACTGTTTATTATTTTGGTAAGCAGGCTATAAATCTGCCTACCTTAACTCATGTGATTATAATTACAGCTCTTTACAAGAAGCATACCAGATTTTCATTGAGAAGAAACTAGTAAGACTAAATTTACCATCCATAAAATACAAATACTGACTCCACATTAATAAATGATTGCTTATATTCCTGATAATTAATTGTCATACTATATTGTGTTTCTGCTTGATCATTTTCTTCTCTTCTCATCCTGGTTATTCTTAATCTTCCATTTTGAGTTATCTATCAATCTTTAAATTATTTACTGTATAAGTCTAATGTAACTTCAGTGACAAGAACTTACTACTCATTTTTGTAATGACCTCCTGCTGTATTAACACATTTCACAATGGATGATTTTCTGAGCTGTTTACTTCCCATTTACAAAAATGAACAATAGTGTTTTCAAACTTCAGTTAATTTTTTTAACCAGTTCATAATTTTTGTTTGCTCTGCTATTGCTGCAGCATTTTTTTTTGCTAGAAATGCTGCCCAGGTCGGAATGATGCAAGCAAAATCTTAATACAAAGAGAATATTTTCCTTAATTTTAAAGTTATTAATTTACTGTATTATTAAGAGGTAATTTTAATACTGTGGTATAAATTTATATACTTGGAATGTACTTTGATTTTTTTTTATTTATAGATTTCCTGAAATTGATGATTGGTATTCCCACTAAGCCAAACTTTGTGGCCCATTCCTGGGAACTACAGAATCTGGCCCTTTACTTAATCAGTTTTACCATTATAGAGGCAGTATTCCACAATGTAGTATCAAAAATGCACTTTCTGTAATTGTACATATACTAGACTAGACTACTAATTGAATGCATGTAATGATTAAATTTTGTTACTTTAATCTTTTGTGTTGCACAATATCTAGCTACAGCAAATTTGATACACATATCTTCATAGAGAATATATTGGGTGATTTATGATCTCATATTTGTGGATAGAACCCCCACTGACTCCCCTGTGAAGGTCATGGATGAACAGGAGGTCAGAATTTAGTCTTTTATGCATAGGTTTGGAATTTTCAAAAAACCCTAAAGTAGTTAGGCACCCATATTCCATTGAAATTACATGCATACTACACTCTGAAATAATTGTTCAAACTTGCAGGACATTCCTCTAAACCTTGTCTGTAGGGCTAGTATAGGTTATGAAAATCAAAGAAATTAAGCCCATGTCAAATCCTCACCTCCTTATAGTATTTGCTAAGCATTAAGACCTGAAAAAGTCAGCACCGCTAGGTGTTACAAAGAGAGGAATTCAGAGATTATCCACAACCATTTCTGTACCATTCAAATGAGCTGCAGCTGCGGTTAACATTGTGTATTTTTAATATTCAGAAGACAATGTTGAGTGTCTTCCATTATGACTAGGCATAGATGAGTGAAAATCAGCTAAATAAATTTTGATATCATATAGTATTTGTTCATATTGTGCATGTGAAAAGACTGTTCACTTCTTTGCGATGCTAAGCTATCTGTAGCGTTTCAAAATAGAAGACAGACCCATAGACAGAGAAAATATTAAGAATTTGTAGGAGAACATTTATCTCTGTATCTCTAGGAATACAGTAGTTCTTCCTCTGGGAACTCACCAAGGAACATGGTTTAGGTAGAAATAAGACAAACTAACCCTCACACCCTTGTGAACGATTTGAAAAATATAAGAAAAAGAAAACATGATGTATTTTTAAGTTGCAGATTTCGTTATCCACGTCCAGTTTAGTAATAATGGTCCAAATGGTTGCTTTCTGCCACAGCTAGGGCAGAACACCTATTAAGCACACTCTAGGACTATCCACTCTATTATATACAGTAGGCCATTTCTCATTAATACATCTGTCTGGGTTGGGTTACCAGACTCATACATTTACCTTTAAAGTTTTCTGAGTGAAGGGTAGTCCAGTGCTCTGCATGCCCCTTTCCTATAACAGTACCTAAAAATGCTAATGCAATATTTCTCAATCTTTCCTATCTACTATACCCCTTCTATGAGTTTGATTTGTCTTGAGTACCCCCATGTTTCACCTCACTTAAAAACTACTTGCTTACAAAATCAGACCTAAAAATACAAAAGTGTCACAGCACACTATTAGAAAAAAATTGCTTACTTTCTCATTTTTATCATTCGATTATAAAATAAATCAGTTGGAATGTAAATATTGTTGTTACATTTCAATGTATAGAGCAGTATAAACAAGTCGTATGAAATTTTAGCTTGTACTGACTTCACTAGTGCTTTTTATGTGTCTGCTGTAAAACTATGTAAATAAGTCTATGAGCTGATGTACCCCTGGAAGGCTTATGTGTACTCTTGGTGTGTCAGAGCACCAGCAAGCTTAGAATGCCTGAAAATTTGAGTCTGTAATCATTATTACAATTTTCATAGACAGCATGGTACAACACAGTCCACACAATACAGTGAGAGATTTTGCAATATTTTATTTTGTGGTATTTAATCATGGACACTAGACTCTCTGCTAAGTAGTTTGGAGTTTCCTGAAATTTTTTGTTAGTTTGCAGCTTATCAACTAACAAAAGCTTAGTCTTGCATATAGTGTTCACACTCAAAATTTCCACTGGTTAGAATATCTGGGTAGAAGTAAACCCAGTGTGTTAGATGCTAACTTGCATAGCACTTTCAGATGCCTTTCATATAAGGGATCTTTGTAAATCATGCATATTGCAGAAAGATAAGGTAATCTTAACTAAAGAAAACCAAGATTTCCTGAAATGCAAAAAGTACATTTATGTTTTCCTGGTATATTTTCTTTATGTAACTTTGCTAAATATTTTGCTATAAATAGGTTTGCTACATTTGTAAACAAGACAATATAAAATTAAATCAGAAATAATTTGTTTGGTCATATAATAAAAGCATCACATCTTATTCATCTCATACAAATATCCGTTGACTTCAGCTACTTAAATAAAGTGATAACATTTCGCCCAAAGTTTGGGCATTCTAGATGGGTTGATTGTACCACTTTTAATTATTGGAATAAATCAATTTCATAAATACAATATACAACTTGATGTCACCAATATAATATCTATGCTCAAAAGATTATAAACCTGACACTTCTCTTAAATTACACTGGTGTAAATCTATCGATGGACTTACAATATGGTAAAACCAGAATACATGAGAAGTATATCAGTTCTCTTTAAACCTAAAGAATGTACTTGATTTTGTGTTCAGTATTAAAGTAGTCTGTGTTCACAAATTAAGCCAAACAGGAGATAAAATGGTTTTCTTTTTAACCAACTTTCTTTACAAGCACTAAAAGTATCTGAAGCTCCATAAGAACATTCTTCTCAGGAATAATGCCTCTAACCTAAGCTTCAAAAGTGTCTGCAAAGTAGAGAAGGTGTCTTTAATGCTGCTATGCAGCAACCATCTTTCTGACATTATCTCCACATGTCTGTGCTCTCAATCTGCTTACATCATTCCCTTTTTAAAATTAGCTATTTATCAGTGCAGCCATTTTATTGATGTTATACACTACATGGTAATAACATTAGAAGAGGGCATAGAACGCTGTGATCAAAACTACTTTTATTTAGTATGGTACTCGTATTTGTCCATTGCTAAACATATGATATTCTAGTGTAAAAGAACAAAGTTGAAGATTTGGATTACATCACTCATTTTGGTTCATTGACATAATATCCTTTTATTGCAATTTTCTCTAAAAAGTATTTGATTCCATTTCAGCTGTCCTAGAAGCATAAGTAACTCTGCTTACTTATGTATTAACTGGACAGGTATGCATATTGTACTAGAATAACAAGTAGTTTCAGAATGCCCAATCGACTATATAAGTGCATTGGCAAAAGAGAATGCAAAATAATGGCTATTGCTCTAAAATGAATGTGCTACTCTTTCTTTCTGAACATCTAGAAACGTGGAAATATTTATAAACAACTGGTAATACATGTTTTCATGTCAATGAGATGAACAAGTTTAAATGTAAACTTTTTAGATTTGATAGAATGCCATCTACATTAGACATGAAAGTTCTGCTATGCAATTTTCTATTGGTTTGGTCATAATGTTGGAAAAATTATATGCTATACACAGTATAACCTAGTGATACTCAGACCTCAGTAGTTTAGAACCAAATTAGTGATCGACATTACCAAAAGAGCCACAGTAGTGTGACTTCATTGTTTCATTTACTACCGTACTGTATTTAAACATTATATATTTATCATCATATTTAAACATTATATATATATATCACATTTCCTCAGCAAAATGATTGACCAAATATTAGTTTATAAACGGAAATTGGTTAATAATATAGTAAAAGCATCCTGATTGGTTAATAATTTAGTTTGGTCAATAATTAAATCACACATTTCAATATCATGTGCTGCAAAGAGCCACTGAAGACATATTGGCTATGTCTACACTAGAAAAAGTTAGGTCCACTTTGTTAAGTTGACTTAATAAGGTCGACTTTAAGTTGACTTAAGGTCGACCTTATTAAGTCGATTTAACAAAGTGGTTTCCATGGACATGGACTTAGTCCACTTTGTTAAGTCGACCTAACTGCTCTTAGGTCAACTTAATAAAGTGGACTTAAGCGTCCACACTGCGCTTAGGTCGATTTAAAGGAGGGTTAGGTCCACCTAAGGAAGGTTAGGTCGACCTAACTGGCAGGTCTTATTAAGTCAACCTAAGCTTTCATTAGGTTGACTTAAGGATTTTCTTAAGCCTAATGAAAGCCTCCTTAAGTCGACCTAACTTGCAAGTGTAGACATAGCCATTGAAGACCCACTTGTGGCTTGCAAGTCTCAGTCTGAATATCACTGGTATAATCTACCATATAGTAACATGATTGGTATCACCTAATAACTCAACATACACAGGGCACCTAATTTTAACTGTAGTGAAATTTCATTTCAAAATTCTCATAAGTGGTGCAATAAATAGCCAAATTTTTCTGGCGATTCCTTGTATAAAGATACTAGAATACTTTCACCAGGAAAAAAGACATGATGTAGTTTCTAATCTTGTGACCTTGCCTGTAGTAAAGCAATTTGTCATTACATATGTAATATGCTTTTAATTTAAGAGCACTGAAATACATGCAGAGTATTTTGTTATGCTATGCAAATATTAATTTTCTGTTTAAAGTAAATGTAATGGTTTAAAAACAGTTATGTGGGCTTTTATTTACAGAAACTAAATGCATCCAGCTCATCTGAAGGCAGTACAGTTGATATTGGACTTCCTCAAGAAGGAGAACAACCAGAGATAGAACCTGAAGAAGCTCTTGAACCAGAAGCCTGTTTCACAGAAGGTGAGTGAAACAAACTTGTTGTCTAGTATGGCTGTTCTCAACTAGGTGTCTACGGCCCCTTTGGGGGGCTGTAAGCAAGTTTCAGAGAGTGTACCAAGCAGGGCTGGTGTTATATTGGCTGGGGTCCAGGGTAGAAAGCCCAAGCCCTGCCATGGTGGGACTGAAAAACAGTTGTGGCACAGGTAGGCTTTGGAGTTTTTATAGCATGTTGCAGGGCCTCAGAAAGAAAAAAGTTGAGAACTCCTGATCCAGACCACAAGTGTGTCTCTAACCTGTTCTTAAAAACCTCCAGTGATGGAGATTCCACAACCTCCATGGGTAATTTGTTCCCACCCTTACAGCTAGGAAGTTTTTCCAAATGTCTAATCTATGTCTCCCTTGCTGAATAAGAAGAACAATTTATCACCCTCCTTTCTATAACAACTTTTACCTACTTGTTTATGTCTCCTCTCAGTCTTCTCTTACCCAGAGTAAACAAACCCATTTTTTTCAGTCTTTCTTTATGTTTTCTAGAGTTTTAATCATTTTTGTTTCTCTCCTTTGGACTTTCTCCAATTTGTCCACATCTTTCCCGAAGTGTGGTTACCAGAACTGGACACAATACTCCAGTTAAGGAGTATCAGTGCTGAGTAGCGTGGACAAATTACTTCATGTGTCTTCCTTACAACTGAAGCCTGAACTGCGGAGGGCTGGAGTTGTGGTGAGGCTGAAGCCACTGCAAGGCTGAAAAACAGTTCTTGTGTCACAGAGGGGCCATGGAGTTTTTATAGCATGTTGCAGTGGTCTCAGAAAGAAAACAGTTGAGAGCCCCTTGTTTGGTGGAGTGTTTTGCTTCCATGAACTCCTCATTAATCCCATTATCAGTACTAGCAACCTCAAGAAATGCTCATGATCATGGTCTCACTTCCATGTTGTATTAGTATCCCCTTCACAGGTGTTACAGAAGGCATACAGCTCTGGACGTTCCAGTGGTACCTAATAGGTATCATAAAATACATTAAACAAATCTTATTTTTCCTATAAAAAGTGAGACTAATGTGTTGAAGAATACAGAGTTTCACTTGTTTACAGATGTCTGTTAGAATAACAATAGAGTTAGTCAAATGGATATCAGTTAATTAATGCTTCAGAATGCATTGTTACATTATTTTTATGTCTCACAACTTGATATCACATTTTCCAGGCTGTGTACGGAAGTTCAAGTGCTGTCAAGTCAGCATAGAAGATGGGAAAGGAAAAATATGGTGGAATCTTAGGAAAACCTGCTACAAGATAGTTGAACACAACTGGTTTGAGACCTTCATTGTCTTCATGATTCTCCTCAGCAGTGGTGCTCTGGTAATTGTAATGTGAAACAACTGAGATACATGTAAACATTCAACTTTTAGAACTGTGGTTAATCATATAGATATCTTTAGTATAGTTTTCTTCCACTGGACAAAAGAAATCCCAATTCAGAAAATCATATCTCCACAGAAGCTGTCTCAAGAAACATCTGGAATTTAAAGTAGTATATATAGAAATTTTCGTTGCCAATAAATTCAACAAATTCAAGCATGGAGGACTGAATATCAATTGTATATTGAAATAGGAAGCTTAGTTAAACAACCATCAAAATATCTTCACTTATTCTTTGTTACTGACTTTTTTCTTTGGTTTCCTTAGTTTCTTTGGTTTCCTTAATTTCTTAGTTCGAACTAACCAGCCATTGAAATGAATGGGGATCGCTAATTCGAACTAAGCAAGTGCTTGCTTAGTTCGAACTAGCATTCCAGTGTGGCCATGCTAGTTCGAATTAAGCTAGTTCGAACTAACTAATTCTAACTAATTTTAGCAAGTGTAGACATAGCCCTTGTGTTTCCATAATATTTAAATGAACTATGACAGACCAAGCAGTAGACCATCAGCAGATTGAAATGTCATATGGAGATCTCAGGTGTAGATGGGATTAATTCAAATGTTTCATTTCCAGGTTGGAATGAAAACAGGTGCATTGCATAAATGCTTCAGTAGTTAGTGCTCCATACTAAGTATAGAACATATTGTACTAGCTATAATTGTGTTTAAATGCATGGGTTGCTGGCAGGTTTGATGCAGTTTCCCTGCCAAGTGCGGACAGAGTTTTTTTGCCTGATAGTTGTTAAAAAAACATGCTAAAGACTGCTTTGCTAGTTAATCTAGAGAGCTTGGTTCCATTGAAATGATTACCAGAAAATCCCTGTCCACAATAGTCAGGACTAGATCCTTCTTGCAGCAACCATGTTGACACATAGTTGTAGCTAGTGAAGAGGAAAATTCATTTGTGATTGAAAGAGCTCTATTGGCATCGTCATTCATCTTGGCTGAGTATGATAATAGGCATGAAAGGAAAGAATGTGTTATATAAAGTGAAGGAAAAATGGTGCCACCTGTTCTAACTGGGAAGAGAAAATATATGGGCATGTGAGGGGTGGGTTATGGAACTATGGTCTGTTATATGCATATCACCTTGTTCACAGGCTTTTGAAGACATATACATTGAACAGCGCAAGACTATCAAGACCATGCTAGAATATGCTGACAAGGTCTTCACTTATATCTTCATTCTGGAAATGCTTCTAAAATGGGTGGCCTATGGCTTTCAAATGTATTTCACTAATGCCTGGTGCTGGCTAGACTTCCTGATTGTTGATGTATGTATTTTCTTTTATACACTGTATTACAAGTCCATCATGCTCCGTAATTCACATTATGTCTGTTATATTTTGTCGTTAATTTTTAAGCCAAACTTTCCATTCATTCAAATGCGGAGCTCTGTTTAAAACCTTTTGGCCCTATATGGCTCCAGTAATGCCAATTTTTAATGCAAAAATTATTGAAAATCAACAGTAGCTTTGAATATTTTGCTAATATTCTTTAGTTGTGTTATTAATGTACATTTATATGATTTTTTTCTTCCTTTTTTCGTTTCTTTGCAGTATGGAAATGATGCAATCCATCATCTTGATTTTTATATTATATGAATTTTAAATATTTATTAACATGGTTCTTTTGTGGAACTTTTTTACTAATACTCTAACCACAGTTGTGATAAACACAGTATTCCTTAATCAATATCATCTCAAAGTAAAGCACAGCCCCCTGCTTTTTCCTGCAGCAGCATACTAGGGTCAGAAAAACCTCTTAGGGTTTGCAAGAGAATTCTTTTGGCACAGGTACTATTTGGGATCCAGAAGTGTCCGAGATGTAATAAGCCCCAGTTTAGGGGATGTTCCTGGAGCAGGGCTGGATGGCACAGGAGGTGGTAAGTTGGGAGCCAGAGGGGAATCCCCAAAACACAAGTAAGCTGTGGAGATTTTCACTGCTTGCAGAAGATGGATCAGCCTTGGCAGCCTGGGGAGCACACTCAATAGGGAGGGGGCAAAAGGTGGCTTGACAAGACCTTCCTCTCTGTTGTATAGGAGATGCAACACAAAAGTTGCTTGCGTGCACACAGAGTATTTTGTGTTTGCTGCTACAGACACCTTAACAGCCAACAGGTTAAAACATCAGCTGTTCTAAATCAGCCTCAGTGAAGTTATACAAATTTACAGTAGCTGAGACTCTGACCCTTGATATTCTCTTTTACTCTCCATATTGGGCTTGAAAATGACAAAAATAAAAGTTGTTAAGATGTATTGGGGCAGGAAGGAAGAAGAAACCTTGAACAACAAGCAGTTATTATGAAGATACCAAATTTCTCCTTTGTCTGTGGTCAGTCCCGTCCAGCATATTTTAATATTAATGAATTTTTGAAGGAATACTGATGAATAGCAAATGCAGTGCTTTCTTGTCAAATTTTCTAGCTGATTAACTTATCTACCAAACAAAGTAGGTCAATGCTATCCAAGCCAGAGCTCATGAAGGAAGTCAATGTGCTTAAAAGAAACTACAGGGAGTGTAGATCTGAATAGCTGTTAGATGAAGTGTAGACCTAAATAGCTGTTATGTTCCTTCTCTTTACTAAGAAACTAGTTGATTCTGTTGCATAGCTTCTCTCCTCATTCATTAATAAGGGGCTAATCACCTCCACCCATGGAATTCAATGGCAATCCAGTGTTGTTGCTGGAGACTTCATAACTAAGCTCTGCCCTTCAATTTATAGCACCAGATTTTCTGCCTGTGGCAGTTAAAAAAAGTTGGCAATTCAGTTTCTTTGGACAATTTTTTAAAAAACCTTTATTTTACTTTGTTTTGTTAAGTTGCAGTTTATAATCTTCCACTTTCTCCTCCCCCTGGATTATGCAAACAACAAAATGGTGGATCTGACATAGTAGTGCCTCTCTGTTAGACTCCTCTGCACCCACTCAGTCAGGGCAGAACTGTCCTGCAAACACTTAGATAAAATCTAAGTGGTGGTCCTTATGTGAGGCAGCACTAACAGACTCTAGAAAGAGTGAATTATGCCTTGCCTGTTTCCAGGCAACCAAGCCTTGCACTGCCAGGTTACAGGGCTCAGAGTTAGTCCCACGTATCTGGTCCCCAGTCTTCTCTAAGAAGTTGCAGGTCCAATATAGACAAGTCCAATTGGCAGTTTACAAACTTCAGTAAAGTGTCTAAGGATGAGGAGGAAACTATCCAGCCTGCTCAAAGAGTTTCGTCCTGGAACAGACCTGAACTGGAGGAGAAAATAACCCCTGAAAGAATCCATTGGCTGCACAGATTCTCCAATGGTTACCTCTACTCTGTAGGCTGAGGATGCCATGCCCCTTGGTCCTGTTGGGCACATTCCAGCTGGAGACTGAGTATAAGAGGGAGCAAAGCAAATCAGCTGGTGCTTGCTGCTGAAGAGGAAGAACGCAGACCACCGGCTCTGTCCTGAGAGCTGTTGCAAATTCTGATCCCAGAGCTAAGGTACATCGAGTTCCAAGCAGATTCCAAGTCAGTGGATGAACCAGAGATGGAACTGAGCCACCAGGAGGAGCACTGGCTGGTGACCACAGAGGTCCTGGAGCATCATGGATCATAACCATGGAGGATATGGTAGGAAGTAGCCATGGAGACTTGAATGGTGCAACAGGGAAGAATCATGGAACCAGTCAGCATGTTTTGGGAGTATCCCTGCTGACTTGGCGGCAAGTACTCCAGCCACTATCAGGGCCCTGGGCGGGGGCTCCGAAGACCCGAGAGGGCCTGAGCCCTCTTATCTCACACATCACTGAGTGGCACTCCATTACCCCAACATGCCAAAAGGCCACATTATCCCACCAAGCTGGATGACCTGATTGACTCCAGCTATAAAACTGCACTGCCCTGACTGAGAAAATGGCTTTATTGACTCCAGCCATTAGGCTATGCTGTCCAGTAAACCAGTGCCTCTTTCTGACACCAAATATTAGGCCATGCTGCCCTGCACCACAGGGTGAACATATTGCCTCTGGCCATCAGGGCCATATCCCTTTGAGAGTAGAAACAGCCATATTGACTCTGGCCATTAGGCGATACAATCCTGAGAGAGAACATTGACTTTGGCCATTGAGCTGCATCCCCTAAGGTGAAGGGGATTGAAACAGACCGCTGTGGGGCTATGGTGACTCCTACCCATACCAAATGGACATGGACACTTGCTCCGTGACAGTACTCCCAAGCCTTTTAATATATTCAGTAAAGAAAACCAACTTTGTGTCTAGAGGTGTGATCCTTGCTTGGAGAGAGAATTTCTGGGTTCTTTCTTGGTCAAACCCTTGATGTGATTTGCAACAAGCAGATTCTGACTTGATGGCTACAAGGCAGCTGTATTATAACCATGAATAGACATTATTTATCCTATAGGTATCTGTGCATACAAATTATAGCTAGGAGCTATCTGGGGAAACATCTGAGAAATTAGTAGCTGCAAAGAAGCCTCAACCCTCAGTGTAAGAGTCAGCATAGCATATCCAAGAGTATCCATGAAGGGATTATTACTCTGGAAGAGGGAGAAAACTGAAGCATAAGCCTCCAAGAAGACCTTGATAACATTTCTTCCAAAACAACAAAATCCTTGGCATGACTAAGACAAAAAGAGCATTTGTGTCTGAGACCTCACAATTTCTGTCTAAGACTCATCCTTCTGATCCGAACTCTGCATCCAGAGTTTTAAATGGCTGGTAATACTCACAGCAATACACAGGTTGCATTATAATCATGCACAGACAACATGCTAATCAGTACTCTGGACAGAAACAGACCCATTCACAAATGAACAGCTGCTGAAAAGGACTCATAACTATCAATTCTTCAAAATCAAGAAGAATATTTTATCCCAGTGCAGAGAATTGCTCACTCAGATGTCAAAAGAGGCATGACTGTGGCCATAATTTTACCATCACAGTAAAGATTAGCAAAGATCTAAAACTACATTGGATCAGTCATTTCCTGAGGGAAATGTCTCCAAAGGGAAGGATCACTAGTGCTTTACATCAGCTTCATCCTCTGAGTTGGTTTCTCAAAACATACCTGCTGAAATTCTTTCAGAGGACATAGGTCCATGCACTTGATGCAGTACAAACTTAGGTGTCATTCTCAGACCACATCTCAATGTACATTTGTAGGCAGATAATAGCAAATAACATGCTGAAAGCCAAGCCAAGCCAGCTGTCAAACTCAGCATACTCACTATGGTAGAGAAAATTCCAGTATTTTATATTGCATAGTCTCTCGGTTAACTTCAACACCTCTATTGGATGTCTTTTCAAAACAACAAAACAAAAATAAAAAAACAGATGAACATGGCACATGGGATCAGAAGAGTGGACCATCGAGACCAGCATCCTATCTGTGGCAGTGGCCAATACCTACTACATCAGGAGAATATGCAAGAAACCACATAGTGAGCAACTATGGTACTTGCAGAGGAAGTCTGTTCTTACCTCCCATTACAGTTTGGCTTATGACTGAGCCGTGTGTTTTATGTCACTTCCAAAACCAGACAATAACCAAAGGTCAGAGCTCCTCTGTAGCAATGGAAATAATGTCCTGGGTAGAAAAGAATATGCTATCTTTCAAGACAATTCACATAAAGGAAACTGCTATTTTTATGAGGAAAATGTTATTCTTGTGGGTCCACAAATCTTTCTGTTCAAGGTGAGTTCCTCTTTCTACAATTCCTGAGAAATAATTTTCCCATCATTTTCCCCTAACCCTTGGAAGGTTGTGGCTCTAAAGCTAGAGCTCTAAAGCTAGAGCTCTAAAGATATTTCTCAGGCATATGAAATACATAAACCAATTCTATCCTGTTAATCTCATTCTATGTAAAATCCCAAATCCTTAAACCTTCAAGGTTGCTACAGGCAAAATGTAAAAATCTAGCACTAGTTGGTATGCTAGGTGTAACCTTCAGGTAGGCTGGAATTCATTCAGCTGCCCTTCTCCAATGCCTGCCTGCCCGCCCGCCCACCCGCCCATCCATCCATCAAAACCCCAACTCCTATAGAGAAGCAGCTGGAGACCCAGGATTCAGTCTTAAAGGACTCTCAGCAAAGATTGCTCAGTGTTACCCTCCCACATTAAAATACTACTTAAGAACAAACATAATGAACATTATTAACTACTAACTTAATAAACTTATCATAAGAATACAAAATGAATTTAAACAGAACAGTTCCCACAGAAACACTGTGAGAAAGATACCCAAGACTCCCAAGGTTTAGGTGGAGTTCACCCAAATCTCAGTTACAGTCTCTGCTGTTCAAGTACAAAGGCTTGAGGTGAAAGAAGCAGCTCCTTCTTCTTCCTTGGTTGCAGGAATCTTTAGCAGAAATCCATGCAAGCTTTTCTTTCTCTTCTGGAACCAGCACTGTCCAGTCAGCTCACTGGTTAACCAGCACTCAGTCACATTTACATGTGCACAAACTCTGCTGCAAAATGCTCCAGAGTGGGGAGAAAACATCTTGCTATCCACTCCTGGCTCAGCTTCTCCCAATCATACACTGAGCACTGAGCTCTTCTCATGCAATTCTTGTGGCTGCTGCTCTCATGGCATCTGACCCCACCACCAGCAGAAAATATTTTGGAGCATGCTTACAACTACCACACCCACTTTCCAGAAATTTCTGGCTCCGAGCAGCTAAATCTGCCCAGTAACAGTAATACAGTCTCAAAAGATCCCTTAAAGAGACACTCTGACTTAGGCACATTGCTTACATAGGCAACTGAGAAACTATTATTATAAGTCCCCAGAAACACCAGTGCAGAAATATATGAGTCTCATCTGAGGAAGATTTGTAAAGTAATTTTCCCTTCCTCACAAAGCCATTTGTAGAGCTTAGTTTATATATATTTCCTTAGTTTATAAAGCTCTTGATTTTTAGGGTGAGAACTTCCATTCCTGCTTATTATTGTAGTATAATAGTCCTTTATCTCCCTACTTCTGGGATTCATTGCTCACTACTTCTCATTAGTAATGAGTCATGAGAGAAGATGTGAAACAGAATGAGAAATGTTTTACCTGGTGAATTTCTTTCTGTTAGTCACTTCTCCCTGAATTCAACCCACTTTGGTAATCTGGTAAATGACTAGAATATAAATTGAAATTGTTCTCTAAAAGAAGTCTCAGACATGTATTATTTGTCATATCCAGTTGTCTTAACACTAATAATTGGTTGCTGGAGTGTTTCTGTTTCTGTGGAAGAACTCTTCTGTTGGCTTGAGCTGAAGGTCAGAACTTAGTTCTGGAGCCTCCAGCAGCTACATTGGACCATCTCTGAATTCCACAGGTAGGGGTGGGAGGGCCTTAGCCCACTAGAAATGAATTTGGAGAGATATTGCTGTTATCTGATAAGAAATTTTTCATTTATCAGTCTGCAACAATACAAAAAAATTCCAAACAGTTCTGTTAAGTGTGGCTCTTGAATGAGACACTTTGGACACTAGAACATCACTACTGAGTATGGGCCAAATTAATCCCTGAGTGTTGTGACTATTTACACTGTCTGTATTTGGTCCTTGAGAGTTTTCTGATTATCATAATTTGTGGACTTTTTGAAAAGTCCTATCCTAAACTGACAATTTAAATTCAGTTATGTTTTTGGAGGTTCTTTTTATGTGAATGACTTCATTTTCCACTGAATATTGACCAGTATGTGTGAATTTATAAAGCATTTATATACTCTTATGCCAACAGGATTTCAGTGACAAGCATCCTATAACACCCTTTTGTTCTACTTTGACTGATTTAAAAGATCTCTCTTAGGTTATAGAAGGATTCCTGGAGAAAGAAGTCCAACCTTCATTCTTCTTGGGAAGTTCATGACGCACACCATTCCTGGCGTATGTATAGGAGGATATATAAAATGAATGAGCATTATTGCATTTCTGTTTTTTTATGTAGGTCTCTTTGGTTAGCTTAACAGCTAATGCCTTGGGCTACTCAGAACTTGGTGCGATTAAATCCCTTAGGACATTAAGAGCTTTGAGACCTCTAAGAGCCTTGTCAAGATTTGAAGGGATGAGGGTAAGATAAAATGAAATAATCTGAAATAATGAATGCCTAAAAAGAAACCATGCATGCAGAATAAGGAATCACAAATCCATGCAGAAATGCTGCACTGAAATTTTCTCTCTTGCATATTTATCACTAACAGATAAGCAGAAGGCTTCATCTGTTTATATAAATTCATGTTATATCACTCATTAATATGCTCATGTATGTTATTCTACCTCTCAAATTTGAAATTTTCCTGTAGGACCTAGGAATTATCAACTGCATGGATGTATTGTGAATTCCTAAAACTATAGTACTCAGTTAAAGTTCAATTGATCCCATATAATTCACTACTGCAAGTTTTTAATATATACACTTTGTATATGTGTTACATCATGCACCTCTACAAGAATTTAATTCTTTTAATAGAGTATTTTTAAAAGAAAATTGCAATGAGTTTTGGTAGATGTTCAGATCTTTGTATTTTCATTATGTTAATTTCTCCTCGTATGAAAGCTGTTCCATATGGCTAATTATTTCTGTTGCCCTTCTCTGCAACTGTTCCAATTCTAATATGTCTTTTTTGAGATGGGATGAACAGAACTGCATGCAGTATACAAGGTGTGGATGTACCTTGGATTATTAGAGGCATTATGATATTTTCTGCCTTGTTCTCTATCCATTTCCTAATGGTTCCTAACACTCTGTTTGCTTTTTTGACTGCTGAGCACATTGAATGGATGTTTTCAGAGAACTATCCATAATGGCTCCAAGACCTTTTTCTTGAGTAGTAACAACTAACGTAGGCCCCTCGTTTTTGTATGTATAATAGGGTTTATGTTTTCCCAATGTGCATTTACCTTCTTTAGGATTATCAGAAAATCAATCTTCAAAACTTTTTCACTTCTTTGACAATCTTTGAACCATTTATCAAACTAATTCTGAAGCTTATTAATTTCTTCAGCACAGCACTGTGACATCAATTTTCTAGGACATTTGTTGATGTCAGGCTGCCTACAGTGACACACAACTATGCATACCAACTCTTACAAACCAGGGCATACACTCCAAATTGGTTGTGTTCTATAATGAGATTTCACCAACCAAGTATCAAGCACTATAACAGTCTTAACATGGAGTCACAGACAGTGTCCTTGGGCACTTCAGTATATCTTGACACCCAGTCAAACCTGCCTTTGTGAAAGATGGTCCCTTACAACAATCACAACAATATTCAGGTTATTCCCTAAAGAACTGGTCACTTACACCTGGTCAATTGTATCTTAGATCTCACATCAGAGACAATTATCATAGCCAGCCCTATAATGAACTAACTGAAGATTTATTAACTAGGAAATATAAATGAGTTATTTACATGGTTAAAGCAGGTAAACCTACACATACTGAGTTGCATTCTTAGGTTCCAAAAAGTAATAGAAGTTGCTGTAATGTGCAAGCTGTACATGTCCTTAAAGGCTAACCCATGCTAAGAATCTTGGGGATTCTTTGCTTATGCTTAGAAACTTGGCCCACTCCTAATTCAAGGCAGGCTAGTGATACAGCTCATTCTGGTCAGGGATTTTTATTCCTTTTCCCTAGAGTTCAAACTGTGATGGGATGAGGGTTTGTGCATGTCCCTCTTCATGTATGTCGGGTGGAGCAATCAACAAAGTCTTTGAAGTCTTTTGTCCACTGATATTCCATAATGGCTCATCTGTTGTCTACAGGCCTTCTTTTGTTGGGCAGGAGATGACACCTCTTGTGGAAAACTAACATTTCACTCTTAGTCATGCTTCTTTCATGACTATGGGGATTTCCAGTTTCATAGCAAACACTTTTACAGTTACAAAGCAAACACTTAAATATGACCTTATAACATAGATATTATAAATGAGATTAATGCATGCAGCTAATCACAGGCATTTCATAAAGTCTAAGCACATTCTTATAAGCTTAACATATATTTTAACAGTGCTAACACACAGACCTAGACTGGTTTCTCGTTATAAATTTGTGAGTGTTCAATGAGGGCTAGGGAGCCTGGTCATGAATTGACACCTGGTTTGCAAGCATCAGAACTGACAAGTCAGAAAGTTTAGTAGTTCACCCCTGAAAAACAGGGTATCTTGAATTGTGGCTGAGGGCAGTTTCAAAGTTGCAGGAAGTGGTTTGTCTTGTACAGCAAACTTTTCACGAACTTCTTCAGCCAGCTGTTCTGAAGCACCTGACTCTGCTCAGACCGGCTAGACCTACTTTTGATGGACATGTATTTCTCTGCACTTCTGGAGAAGTATGGTGCAACAAAGGAGCACCAAGAACTTTAAGCTGTTTATCTGACATCTAATAGATCTTTTCTATCCATAGCTTTGTTTATGTCTAGCCGCACTGGAAAAACACATTTCCTTGGCATTGCCACTAACATGGTAATAAGTAAAATAATTAACAGTGTTAAATGATAAAATGGAGGAGCTACAATGGAAGAATAAAGAATACCGAAGGGAATAAGCACTGCCTTTCATGAAGTATTTAGTGTTCCTGTGAGCCCCATGCTATCTATATTGTTGTGAACTCTTCCTAGATTAAGGTTATTTGAACACAGTCTACTCACCTGATCGCTATCTACCAGTATCTACATGAGGAAAATTTCTGATGGTAGAAAAATGGCATAATGAGATCCAATGGTTGAAACTAGACAAATTCAAATTAGAAACAAGGTGCAATTTTTAGCAATAAGGTAATTAGCCACTGAAATAACTTACCTAGGGACATGATGGATACTTCATCACTTGAAGTCTATAAATCAAGACTTGTGGAGATCAAATTCAAATTATGGGATTGATGCAGAAATTACTGTGACTTTCTGTGGCTTATGTTATAGTCTTTATTCCCTCATATGGTCATAATAGTCCCTCCTGGCATTACAATCTGTGTATCTCTGAAGTAGCAATATTACAATATAATATTATTTATAGATAAGTATGATGCTAATAGTTACTTCCAGTGAACGTTAATATTGCATTATTTATATAGGTGCAGGAAATTCTACTCTACACATTTTAAAACCATGGGTGTAGTTTGATGACAATGGGGGAGTGAGTTGCCCACCTAAAAAACTGCAGGTTGTGGGATGGCGCAGAATATCTCCTTTCCCCACATGCACAGCTCAGTTGGCCTACCTGGAACTGCCCCCACCCAAATATAGAAGTCAAACTATTTCTATATTTAAAACTGCCACATTATTCTTTATAGGCTAGATTTACCATACCTCCCTGACCTACTGTAAACCAGAAAGGCCCACTGAGGCACCAAAAGGTTTCATCCTAAAGGAGCACATGTGATTTTTCCATTAACACTTTCTGTCAGTGTTCTTGAAGGAAGGAAGAAATTTGAATTGGAAGATGGGGCATCTGGCAGATTGCAGTGCACTTATGTGTTGTGCTGAATCATGGACTGGCTACGCCTGCTTCTTGAGCAGCACCATTTATTTCTTGTCAATGTTGACCCTCTATTTTTTTTAACAATGGAGGAAAGTCAATGACTCTTTCTGGACTTCTATATTGTCTTCCCAAGAGAACTCTTTGTTGCCAGGAACCTGTCCACCAATTTTTACACCAATGGAAGCCAGGCTGTATCTAGCCCAGAGTTTTCCTTGAAGCTTTGTTTTATGTTCTGTATTTCATCAAAGATTCATAATATAAGCTTGTACTACAGCTTCAGGACTCAGACTGAAAAATGAAAATGTAGGTCAGCTGTGGAATGCAGCAATTATGGAAGGAAAACACATGATTGGGCATGCAGCTGTAAGAAAGAGAGATACAAACCGCTTGGATGTAATGAGATACAATCCCAGAGGCCAAATGCCTTACCCAGATAAAAGATCTTTTATATCTTCATAACTGTTCTCCCTGATGCATGGAATTATACTCTATGAAACGGCACAGTCCTATTTTTATGTTAAAATGTCAGTGGGTAGGAGATCCTAAAAGAGTCTGTTAAGAATATGTTTAATTTTTAAATATGTTCTTAAATATTCAAATCATGAAAAGTACTTAGAATATCTATAACATGGCCAAATCTTTCAACCCTTTATTTTTACAGTCAAAATGCCCACTGAGATCAATGAGGGGCTTTCCCTCAATGAGGCCTAATAAATCTAGAGCACTGATTTCAGATATTAAATTATTTCAGTATTTAATTTCTGTGGGTCTAAATACTCCTCTCTGGCATCCCCCTCACCTCCCACCCAAGGTACTGCAAACTATAGTTTGTGCCCTGCTTTGCTGCCATTCTGCCCACTCACCCCAAGCTCTAGCATGCAAATCAGCCTCAGACATATACCAGAATGCTGTGCCCAACACTCTTGCTTTTTATATACACAATGACATCCACATATCATTAAGTCAACTTTATTTTCCTTAAGGAAACTGTAGTGTAGACGCAGGGTAAATTAAGTCGACTTAAGCAAGCTTAAATCGACTTAATTTACAAGTGTAGACGCACCCATAGGCAGACTTCAAAGTCCACTTCATAAGAATTACTGCTGTCACCAAAACAGTCCCTGTTGTGGCAGCTCTTTAGAATGTAACCCAATTGGGTGCTAATACATTCCTGCATGTGAGAAACTAAAAAGGACCTGTTTTGAGAAATGGGGGAGAAGAGATCACATGACACTCTTGAAGCAGCAAGATGTGTAGCATGGAGGATGTGTACCCCATCAGGCAATGTATTTAAGGCTTTCATCCACTGCAGTAAGCATTGCCTTGATGCAAAACTTCAGAAATGTTTAGGAACGCTTCTCAAAACTTTAGATGTAATGTCCCAATAGGACGCAGAACTCATTAAATCACTTTTCATTTAGTCAGCTAGACATATTGGACCAAGAGTCTCATACTAAAAAATGTGTTTACCCCAGTGCCAGAATCCCCAGTGGAAATGTCAGTTACTCAAGAGTCTAAAAAATCTTACTATACATGTTAGGATCAAGCTTAAAAAAGGCATAAAGACTTTTATTTTGTACCTTTTTAAACCTGATCAATGAAACTTTCACTTGAATTGGCCCATCATATTCGTGCTCAGAAACCTCTAACTAGTTTCCCTGTTTACTCAAGTGTTTTAGTTACTAGGATGCAAACAGAGCTTTTGCTACATATAATCCAAACTATAACACAATAAAGATTTCTTTCCTCCGCTGTGGAATTGCCATGTGGGGAAGATATAGCAATGAGGCTTGCATATTAAATATTATACACTATTTCTAGCTTAATCTTTGCACTTAAGCAAGTGATAAATCCAAGTTTTTCACAAGAAAATTGAAAGTGCCTACAAATGCCATGAGATGCAGAAATCAGAATTAGATGAGCATTAGAAAAAAGCAATGTTTACTGAGATAGTTTCCTAGAAAATTATTGAGATTTCCCCTTTTTCTTCAAAAAGCACCAATGTGCTGAAATCTCCTTTAATGTTCCTGGGGGCCCTCAAAAGTGCGGAGAAATATTGCCCAACTGAGGGCTGCTCATCAGAACCCGCATAGGCTGTACCAAATTTCCTGAAAAAGGAGCAAATTACAGCTGCTACATCTTTAATGTATGTGAGACATCTTGTCTTCAACACACTCTTTTGATGCAAGCTGCCAAGTTTCTGATAATTTGTATTATATGCCTGAGTGCAAAGGTAAGACACAACCCTGGACATTTATAGACAAAGCTTCTAGTTCTGTGACTACCACTGAATTCTTGTGTAACCTTGAGCAAGTAACTTAACATGTGTGCCTGAGTATCTTGATCAATAAATAATATTTATCTAGGGATATTGTGAGGCTAATTATTGATATTTGTAAAGTGCCTTGAGGAAAGATGTTGAAATCATCTTTTTTTAATGATCTGTTCACCTATAATCTCTTTGCTTATTTCTTTTTGATTTGTGCTCTATTCCTACTTAATTAATAAAATTCTAAAAGTTTGAGGTGAAAAAGACCTATCTCGTCATCACATCTATTACACTGCAAATGCAGAATTGTTTCCATTATAACTTTTTTAACCTGGACAATAAGCCTTTCATTTGAATGGGCCCATCATATCCCTGCTCAAAAACCTCTGACTAGTTCTTGATCATTCCCCATTTCCATTTTCTAGAGTTTTGTCCAATAAACTTTTAAGTGTACCAGGCAGAGAAATTTTCTTCCTTTCTTTTGGGACACATTCACCTCTTAATAGATTTTACTATCAGTAAGGTATTCTTAATTTCATTCTGTGATAGCCCTATGATTTGTAAATACATTTTTGGTTATGTGTCAGAAGGTCAATAGAATTTTAGGTGGGGTTACAACACTACCACCATTACTTCACTGCTGCATGCCACAACTGATCTGCCTTGAAGCTCAAAATTGCATTGACTTTTTTGCATCCACGGCTAGTGTCACTGGTCTTTTTTTGCTGCTCTCTCTTTTATTTTAGTGTTTTTAATGCTTTCCAAGTTTCTCCACCACATCAAATATGAGTTTCATGTTATTTTTCCCAAAATACATTAGTTTGCATTTCTAAAATTAAATCTCATTTTGTTATCTTTGACCTTTTTTTAAAAAAAAAAAAATCCTGGTCTCTTCACCTTACTTCCCTTTCCTCACTAGCATGTGCATCTCCTCTCAATTTACTATCAGCTTTGTGAGCATGACTACCCGGCTGCTCTTCAGGATTATTAATTAAGGTTTAATATAAGATCATACCTAAGAAAAAATTCTTGTAGCACCCAGGTGGGATTAGAATAAAATCTCTTCCTCCAAATCTTAACTGTATCTGAATATTTTTGTATGGGTACCTGCTTGCTTTTCCATTTGTATTAATTACCACCATACTTTAACATATTAATATTATGACTTCTTCTAATTTCCTATTATTTAAAACTAAGACTTTTAAATTACACCCAGTAACAATATTATTTAGACTGAATTTTGAAATTGACTGCTTAATGCAACTAAATGTATAATACACACTTGGATTTTGCTCTTTTTTAATGTAAAGGTTGCTACTCATCTTTGAAGAATAATGCATGAATAAATAAGACAAAAATGTTTGCCTAAATTCTAGGACTACATAAATTAAACAATCTTAAAGAATTAAATCCATCCTGTCTTTTTTTCTATTTTTGGCAAGTCCTATTCATCAATTAGTTCATGTCATCATTCTTTCTTTAAACCTACGATTTTCTACATTATTTATAGATTTTTCTTTATGTCTGTGTTTAACATATCTCCCTTTTTATCTTTCATTATAGTATTCACATTATAAGGCAACAGCCTACCACCAACAGATTTATATTTATTTTAAACTTTTTTTGCTCTCTTTCTAGTTTTTAAGTTTGTTCACATTTTGGTTCTTAAATTAATTATATGAGTTATGTTCACCAATTGAAAAACCGAGTACAAACAAAATTAAAATATAGTATTACATTTTTAAGAAAGATTGATTAAAATTGGTAAAATATCTAATTATTTTATTGCTATACATATTCTTACACTGTTTTCCACTGTTTTTCTTTCATTTATATGATAGGTTGTTGTGAATGCCCTCTTAGGAGCAATTCCATCCATTATGAATGTACTTCTTGTTTGTCTTATATTCTGGCTAATCTTCAGCATCATGGGAGTAAATCTGTTTGCTGGCAAATTCTACTATTGTGTTAATACCACAAATGATGAGAGGTTTGATATTAGTCAAATTGCTAATTATAGTCAATGTGAGGACCTCATAAAAAACAATGAAACTGCCCGATGGAAAAATGTGAAAGTCAACTTTGATAATGTAGGACTTGGCTATCTTTCTCTGCTTCAAGTAGTAAGTATAATATATTAATAAATGTCTTACTGTTTACCTGTTGTAAAAAATAATTTCTCAGTTATTTTTGTTTTGGGTTTTTTTGGGGGGGGTCAGTAGTAACCCTGTCCTTAGACACATCCTTGCTCATTTCCACAAGATATGGAATCACACCATTATATGAAAATATGTTTATCACCTCTTAGACCCCTTTTGGTCTGCTTTCTTTCTGGTTGACAACTTTAAAACCCCTGAGAATCTCAACTCCTCTGGAATATTTGAGTTGATAAATTGGTAAATTGATAAGGCTGACTTGGCTTTTGTACTTAAATATAAATAAATAAATTAAATAAATGTTTGTATATGAATACATATTCTAACTATATCTGTGGTTATTCTTTGGGTCTCAGCTGTGTACACTTGGCTGTAAACACACTCTGTGCACATGTTACATTTCAGTACAAAAGCCAATTCAGTTATAGCTGTGAAGTCAAGAGCAGTACCTAGAACACAGGGACCATAATACATTCCCATCCCCCCCATGCATCTTGATTTCTGATAGTGTATATCTGGGTGAAAATTTTTAATAGATATATTTAACCCCTGTAGTAAAAAAAATGAGGCCTTACATTATTTATTTATTTGCATTGATTATAGATTATTTATTTATTATAATTGTTTTGAATTCTTGTGTACATATAAAACAAGGTACAAGATGACAGTTGAATATTAATCTTGCACTATACCATTATTTTTAAATGCATATGAATATAGTTCATCTTAAGTTTGTAAACAATGTCTCCAAGTAGCCATTTCTTAGGAACAGCAGAAGTTAAGCAGATGTGTTCTGTTTATAGGCCACATTTAAAGGATGGATGGATATAATGTATGCAGCTGTGGATTCTCGAAATGTAAGTATATTCCTGGAATCATTGTTTTGATTGCATGAATTCTGTGATCCCAATAATGTAACTGATCTCTTTACTTGAGTGATACTGGAAAAGAGATAACATGGACCTATGAAGTTCCTTCAAGCAGAAAAAGGTGATAATGAGCATGAAAATACAAAAGGAAAGCAGATCAAGGGTAGATCCTTTAAGATCCCATGTATTCTGTGGCCACAAATTCTATGATAACATTAACTTGTTCTTTTGCCATGAAATACCCTTGGTGCCTAAGCAAACACACACAGAGCTGTGACTCACACTTGAAAACATTCATTGATGTAAAATTTGTGGACAGTTATTTGCAACAATGATTATTTGTCAGCAGGAGGTTTTTCTCTCCAAGCAGCTTGGCTTCACTCCTCATGTCTTGATTCCTGTACTGTTCTGTACTCCACATAGTTCATCAGCTTATTATTTGGCTCCCTCTGCTCTCAGGCTATAAGCTGTGCCCCGTTCTGACTCCCTAACCTCCTGCTACTTTGCTCCATGAAACTGTGCAGGGAGCATGCCCCTATAATCCAGTTAACTCACTGTTGGACTTTAAAGTGGTAAGAAAGGAGCTGCTGAAAGGAGATCTTGGCAGGAAAGGAAGATGGAAGACAAAATGTCAGGATCCTAGCTATATCAAAATGCCAAATTCTATGGCAAAAATGATATCCATGATATCTTGAGAAAACGCTCAAGATTACATGCCCTTGGAATTGCAGAGTCCACAAGAACATGATGCAGAAGAATGGAGCAGTTCACACCTCTGATTAGGGTAATCGATTATTTTTTGTCAAGGTACAAATTTCTTGGTCAAGGTCCAGACTCCAGAGAAAATAATACAAAAATAATAACAATAATGATAATAATAAATAAATAAAAATATTTCATTTTTAGGCTTTAAATTACAAGTAATGCTTTTGACACACAGTGATAATGTAGCTTGACAATTGTGCATATTTTGTAGGTATTGGATCAGCCTAAGTATGAGGACAATCTGTACATGTATCTTTACTTTGTCATCTTCATCATCTTTGGATCATTCTTTACCTTGAACCTGTTCATTGGTGTCATCATAGATAATTTCAACCAGCAAAAAAAGAAGATAAGTATTTCATCATTGTTCTGAAAATAAAGCTAAATTTAAAAATATTACTTGTTTTGGTGCCTACCATACATGCAGTTTGCAATGTAAGCAAATGTATCTATTAATTTCACATAATGTAGCTGGCTGGATGAATTAGGAAAACCATAAACATGACCATATATAGCCAAATTTGAAAAAAGAAAAAGATCACCTATTTAAAGATATTGTAGCATAAAGAGGGCTAGAGAGTTAAACAGACAAATCAAGCAATAAAAAAAGTTGGCTACATTGCCTCCCTGTCTGAGAGCTCCCATATGTAGATATATAAACCTTAGGAGTAGGCACCATATTATCCTTCCTTGTACTATACTGAGTCTTAATCTTGCTGCAATGCTATAAATGCTATATCTACTTAGATTCATAGATTCATAGACTTTAAGGTCAGAAGGGACCAGTACGATCATCTAGTCTGACCTCCTGCAAAATGCAGGCCTCAAGACCTCACCCACCCACTCCTGCAATAGACCACTATGACTGAGTTATTTACCTCCTTAACTCATGATTTAAGGACTTTAAGATACAGAGAATTCACTGGTAGGTGAACCATGCCCTGTGCTACAGAGGAAGGCGAAAAACCCCCAGAGCCCAGGCCAATCAGCCCTGAGGGAAAATTCCTTCCCAACCCCAAATATGGCGATCAGTTAAACCCTGAGCATGTGGGCAAGTCTCAACAGCCAGTTGAGCTACTTTACTACAAACTAGTTGGCAACAGGAAAAGGTTCTTATCCAAGATGGGGGAGAAAGAATTGCTGACTCCAAGGGTTGGTTGGCATGGGGGTAACTTAGTCTGATTTAGCTCGCTTTGTTGGCCCACCTCCATCAGTTGGGGGAGCTCTAGTCCCATATGGTAACCCCAGTGGTGGAGAGGAAAGGGCTGCTGACACTATGTTGTGCTAGGTCTAAGAGGGAAGACAATTCAGCCTGACCCTATTCACCCCTACAAGCTTCCACTATGACTTCATTGGCAGCTCCTGGGTGTACCCAGTACAGAGTGCTGCTGCTTTGGCCGTGGCATGAGCATAGCCATAGAATATTCATATTTATTTATTATTTTCGCATTGTGCCAAAATTTTCCTAAAGCACAAAAACAAGAGAAGGGAAATTGATTTTTTTAAACATTTCATGTCTGAGCAAAACCTGAAGGAATTGCATGTGGCAAAAACAAGGCACATCTATTGCCTGAGTGCATTTCCCCTGCAGAACATCAAAGGCCTGCTGCAAGGACTGTTTTGTGTGAGAGCTTCTCAAAGAAAAAGCTGCAAAAGTCTTTTTGATGGTACATGTTAGGCAATTTAAATTCAGGAAATGTTACCAACTCCCCATAGAATGAGAAAAAAAATAATAAGGATGAGAGAGCAAACCAGTCTTTATGCCCATTCAGTTCTTGGTTTTTGCTGAGACCGTGATTAGGAATGATAATGCTAATTGTGTGGTGGCTCTAAGTAATCAATGGACGTACATGGTTGTAACCAGTTTTGATCTCATTTCTTTACTTTGGAGGCCAAGACATCTTTATGACGGAAGAACAGAAGAAATATTACAATGCAATGAAAAAGCTGGGTTCAAAAAAACCACAGAAACCTATACCTAGGCCAGCGGTAAGAATGAAAGTATTTCTTCCCACTACTTACCTTTATTTATTTGTTGGACTGTTTAAATAATGTATAGGATTAAGTTACAAGTTGGAAAAATAATTGACTTAAAGAAAACTCTCTTTAAATCCAAATGAATTTTTTCTTTTGTATTCACTAACCTTCTAGCTTGTGGAGGACCCTTCTTTTTGCTTTTGATTCTCACTCTCCATCTGTTGGAAGAACAGTGGAATTGTAGGTGGCATCCCTCAAACCACTGATCTGCCTAAAACAATAAATTTACAGCTCAAAGACTTTTAAGTGCTAAATGTGCCAGGACTTTAGCAAGAAATCCTCTTCTGAGGCCAAGAGTGGCTTTGCAGCTATTACGTGGCAGCTACTCCATATGTCCCTTACGTGCTTGTGCTTTGATATGGAGTACTCGTGTAATGGTGAATCCTCGGTCTCTCTGTTTCCCAACCTCCATGCTGTACAGTGTCAGTTGGGAAGCCACTACAGAGTATGGCTCTGCACTACTCAAAATGCGCACCCATTCCAGATCTTGCAACTCCTGTTCTGCTCCTTGTGCAATGGAACCGTACTGGTTCAGCTGTCAGGACATCATCAACCACTGGTCAGACAGAAGCTGGATTTGCTCTAAGTGGGTTTTTATTGTTCATTGAGGCAGAAGATCTTATTGGAGAAGGCTGTATTTAATTTGGCTCTGAGACCTGTATGTTTTCAGGCAAGAGTAATGATGGCCAAGGGCAAAGAGCAAGACTTGTTTGCCAATTTTGCCGGAGCTGAAAATTTTTTAAGTCTGTTGTAACACTAAACTGCATATTTTATAATGAATGTCAGTAAGAGAATCTAATCTCCAGGCAGCTTTGAAAAACTCAGCACACATTTTAAAAAATCTTCCCTTTAATGTGCATTAGTATCATCTTTGGAGACCTAACTATCTAATTTTGCATGCACAAGCAGGTGAATGCACACAAAAAGGAGGCTGTCTTAAAATGTGTTCCTTCATGTACAACTAATAATTATTATTAATAATAATCATCATCATCATCATACCTAGCTCCTAGATAGGTAGGCTAGGAAAGATTATTTTTTATTGGCAAATATTGACTTAATTATTATACACATGTCAATCAATGAAAAAAATATTTTCAGAATTTTTCAAAAATAAATAACAATTTAGAACATAAGAACATAAGAAAGGCCGTACTGGGTCAGACCAGAGGTCCATCTAGCCCAGTATCTGTCTACCGACAGTGGCCAGTGCCCAGGTGCCCCAGAGGGAGTGAACCTAACAGGCAATGATCAAGTGATCACTCTCCTGCCATCCATCTCCATCCTCTGATAAACAGAGGCTAGGGACACCATTCTTAACCCCTTTCTGGCTAATAGCCATTTATGGACTTAGCCACCATGAACTTATCCAGTTCCCTTTTAAATATTGTTATAGTCCCAGCCTTCACAACCTCCTCAGGTAAGGAGTTCCACAAGTTGACCGTGCGTTGTGTGAAGAAGAACTTCCTTTTATTTGTTTTGAACCTGCTACCTATCAGTTTCATTTGGTGACCCCTGGTTCTTGTATTATGGGAGTATTTAAACAACTTTTCCTTGTCCACTTTTTCCACATCAGTCATAATTTTATATACTTCTATCATGTCCCCCCTCAGTCTCCTCTTTTCCAAGCTGAAGAGGCCCAGCCTTTACAGATTTACAGATTTTTACAGATAGGCAAAGTAAGAAAAACAGTACTTGAGAGCTTAGTTTGATTTGTAGATAATTATTTTGTTTATTTTGATGTGATGTTGAGAGTTTATGTTTTAACTGTTATCAAACGTTAATGTTTTGAATCTCAATATCAGCTGTCATTAAATAATTATTGTCCAATTCCTTCTGTTGTCGGATCCCTTATAACTTCCTAGGACTGTGAACATTTAAATTGATAATTGAAAAATGCTTAAAAATTAACATTGATGTTATCTGTTGAAATTTTATATAAAAAATAAAAATCTAATTCTTCCAAGAATATATATAGTGCTTTTCATCGGTAGATCTGAAAGTACAAAGGAAGTCATATCATTATCTTTTACAAATGGGGCAACTGCAGATTGTTAATGTCTTTGTAGTAAATTGGGAGAGGAGTTATAGACAAGATGTATGCATGATATACTGTTTTTTACCCACAGAACAAATTCCAAGGCATGGTCTTTGATTTTGTGACAAAACAAGTATTTGACATCAGCATCATGATTCTCATCTGCCTTAACATGGTCACCATGATGGTAGAAACAGACGACCAGAGTAGTGAGATGCAAGATAATTTATGGTGGATTAACCTGGTGTTCATTGTCCTTTTCACTGGAGAATGTATTCTGAAGCTGATTTCACTCCGTTATTACTATTTCACCATAGGCTGGAACATTTTTGATTTTGTGGTTGTCATTCTGTCCATAGTAGGTAAGTACATTTCATTTTCAAGAAGGGACAAAGAGAAGGGAAATTGAGAATTTGTTTTAGAAATCTTAAGGTCTTTAACATTTGACTAGAAGACAGTCTGATTCTTTAGGTTGCCATTTTTCTAGTTTCATATAGTGCATGATATAAAGAAACTGTATATTAAGAGTTTTTGTAACGATCAGATTTGATTGATTGTCATTTTCAGCATCAGAAATTAGGGTTGCCAATCCTCCAGGATCATCCTGGAGTTTCCAGGAATTAAAGATTAATCGTTAATGAAAGATTATGTCATGTGATGAAACCTCCTTGGATATATCTAGTCAAAAGTGGTAACCCTATTAGATTATAACTATGAGTTCAGTGGAAATTGCATTATCAGTCCAGTATAGAAACAAACTAATAAATGGAAAGGCTGTTTTGAGGAAAAAATGAACAAATGTTATTAGTGGTAGTCACAGGGGGGAAATTGTCCCTGCAATCCTGAGGTGACAATCAGCACTAACAGCAGAAGAACCCATGTGGTTCTACTGTTTATTGGGGACAGCATGCTAGGTCCACACACAGCAGGTCAGCACTCCCTTCCTGCTAGAGAGTCACCTCTGCCACTTACACCTGAGCATCCCTTGCATGTTAACTCTGGAAAGGCAAAGGGAAGGGCAGGGCTCAAGCAGGTGATCTACAAATATGTAGTTATAATGACCTATTTCTCTGTTTAGAGCAGAGAAGCAGAAAAGGCTTTAGTTTTTAAAAGTGCCACAGGACTCCATGGCTATGTCTACACTTGCAGGCTTAAGGAGGCTTAAGTCCACCTAACTTAATCCCTGTCCACACCAGGCTTTCATTACATTGACTTAAGAAATTCCTTCATTCGACTTAATGAAAGCTTAGGTCGACTTAATAAGAACCGCTGATTAGGTCGACCTAACCCTTAAGTCAACGCCTTAGGTCGACCTAAGCAGGGGTTAAAATAGGCTGGAACGCACAGGAACGGCGTTCCGGGGCCCACAAATTCAAGGGGTTAGCGTTCCGGGGCCCCTAAAAATAGAAGAAAGCAGGTGGAACACACGTTCCGCTCTGCCCTGGCCTGGGAGCTGCAGCCAGCAGGGGGCTGCTCCTTCACAGAGAAACAGCCTCAGGTTGAGCCAGTTGGGAGCCGCCTCCTGGGTCCTAGTGCTGGGAGGGTTCCCTCTCTGTGTGTGCTGGGCTGCTCAGCCTACATAGACATGTAATCCTTCCAGTGCTAGGACCCAGGAGGGAGCATTTAACTGCAGCACAGCACTGGAGCCCCTGCAGGAAAGGAAAATGAGGGAAACTATGTGGGTCTAATCAAGGGGACCCCTCAACATCCTCACCCGCACCCCTGCCAGGTGAGGGGGAGATGAGGCTACCCTGCTCCAGCCAGGGGCTTGGGTCCCAGCTGCAGCAGAGGACAATAAGTGATGGGGCCAGGCCAGGCCAGGCCAGCCCTTTAAAGGGGTGGAGGTGAGGCTGGGATGGGGATGGGGATGGGGGCGGAGGGGGCAGCGTGTGGGGCCAGGTTCGGGGGGAGGGGGCAGTGTGTGAGGCTGGGATGGGGATGGGGGTGGAGGGGGCAGCGTGTGAGGCCAGGATCAGGGGTAGGAGGTGGCAGGGGCAGAGTGTGAGGCCGGGATTGAGGTCAGGGAAGTGCAGAGGGGTGGAAGGGGCAGCGTGTGAGGCCAGGATCAGGGCCAGTATTTTTATGGAGCAATAACCGATGTATATGGTACTGAGAACTGGTTGCAAATGCCAACGTGGGCTGAGGTCCACACATGCATGAAGGGGGCCCAGACGATATGGGAAGGGGGCCCAGAGATTAGGAGGGTTCCGGGGCCCGCCAAATTATACTTTAACCACTGGACCTAAGCACAGTGTGGATGCTTAAGTCCATTTTATTAGGTCGACCTAAGAGCAGTTAGGTCGATTTAACAAAGTGGACTAAGTCCCCGTTCAGGGAAACCACTTTGTTAAGTCGACTTGATAAGATCAACTTGAGGTCGATTTAACAAAGTCGACCCAACTTTTTGTAGTGTAGAAATAGCCCTTGTTTATTTTGCTGAACTAGACTAACACGGCTACCCCTTTGGAATGGGCAGGGTTCCTTCTCTCCAGCCTTGCAGGACTCCCCAGTTGACAGTCTGATTTTGTGGCCTATATTTTGGGAATGGGATTTAGCCCAAAGCTGTCTTGTGAGTAGCTGAAATGGTTATTGTTTTTTAGCTTCACTGATGCCATAATAAAGAAGTTTTCTGCCACTGTTTCCTTCTAGGAAGCCTTTTTATTGCTGTCTTATTTATATACTGGATTGCTGTGGGATAACCACTAAATTCGTGGTCACATTATTTCATTGGTGAAGTGAAGTGCCTGACTAAATTTGCATATTTAATCATTTTATTTTAATGGATTACATTGTAATTCATTACCAAAAATTACAAATGGGTCACTTCCTTCACATTAATCTAAATTACGTCTATTACCATTAAACAGAAAAATATTATGCAGTCTTCAGAATCCACTAGTCTATTCACTAATTCATCATAGAAATGCGTAAGTAGAGAGCAATTCACTGTAATCCTCAATCCTCCTAGACAAGATTCTAGGGAAAAAATATATAGTGATACTGGCTAAAAGGTACAATGGTGTAGCTTTACAAAATCTTGCAAAGCACTGCAGAAGTTTTAACTGGATTGTTCAGATCTGCATAGCATACCATACTGTGAATGTTTGGTGAAATGAATTTAAAGCCCACAATGCAAACTTTTGCTCTTTGTATAAGTTTGCTTCAATTCTTGTTGGTCAACCTGGTATGTAATAGTATAAATCTTTAGTAGTTGATGTTACATTTTATTACATACTTTACTAACTAACTTGTTTTTTACAGGTATGTTTCTAGCTGACATCATTGAAAAATATTTTGTGTCCCCCACCTTGTTCAGAGTTATCCGACTTGCCAGAATAGGTCGAATCCTACGTCTCATTAAGGGTGCTAAAGGGATCCGCACTCTGCTTTTTGCTTTGATGATGTCTCTTCCTGCTTTGTTTAACATTGGTCTTCTGCTTTTCCTGGTCATGTTTATCTATGCTATATTTGGAATGTCCAACTTTGCCTATGTTAAGAGGGAAGTTGGGATTGATGACATGTTCAACTTTGAAACTTTTGGCAACAGCATGATCTGCCTTTTTCAAATTACCACATCAGCTGGTTGGGATGGTTTATTAGCACCAATTCTTAACAGTGGGGCACCGGACTGTGACCCTTATAAAGATCACCCAGGAAGCTCTGTTAAAGGAGACTGTGGTAACCCTTCAGTTGGGATTTTCTTTTTTGTCAGTTACATTATCATATCATTTCTAGTTGTAGTAAACATGTATATTGCTGTTATTTTGGAGAACTTCAGCGTTGCTACAGAAGAAAGTGCCGAGCCCTTGAGCGAGGATGACTTTGAGATGTTCTATGAAGTTTGGGAAAAGTTTGATCCAGATGCCACCCAGTTCATAGAGTTCAATAAACTGTCCGATTTTGCAGCTTCACTGGATCCTCCTCTTCTTATAGCAAAACCAAACAAAGTTCAGCTTATTGCAATGGATCTGCCCATGGTAAGTGGTGACAGAATTCACTGCCTTGACATCTTGTTTGCTTTTACAAAGCGTGTTTTGGGGGAAAGTGGAGAGATGGATACACTTCGAATACAAATGGAAGATCGGTTTATGGCAGCTAATCCTTCTAAAGTCTCCTATGAACCGATTACAACCACATTAAAACGAAAACAAGAGGAAGTATCTGCTATCATTATTCAGCGTGCTTTCAGACGTTATCTTTTAAAGCAAAAAATTAAAAAAGTTTCATGTATGTTTAACCAAGATAAAGATGAGGATGACCTGCCTATCAAAGAAGACATGATTATTGATAAGCTAAATGAGAACTCCACTCCAGAAAAAACAGATATGACCCCTTCCACAACCTCTCCACCTTCCTACGATAGCGTAACAAAGCCAGACAAAGAGAAATATGAAAAAGACAAATCAGAAAAAGAAGACAAAGGTAAAGATGTCAGGGAAAGTAAAAAGTAACAAAGAATTCCATTGATGACAAATTGTTTACAGCCTGAGAAAGTGACATATTTGTGTCAACAGGACTCCTGTATGAGGTCTATGCCAAACTGACAGTTTTTACTTATATAAATATATATATAAAATGATTATATATATATATATACATATATACATACACACACTTAAGGTCAGTGCCTATAACAAGACAGTGACCCCTCGTCATCAAACTGTGACTCTGTAAAACAGGGTAACAACCTTGACAGAGGTTATTGTTTTCATTACCAGCTGATGCTGCTGAAGAGGAGACAAAATGGCTACTCAGACTGTAGGGACCGGTTTTTTTGTTTTGGTTTGGTTTTTTATAAAAAGGTGCAAACCTACAATTTCTGTGTGATTAACAAAAAACACTTGAGTACAATAATTGTATCCACTGTCTGCATTTCAACTGCTATTTTTGCCATATTTTTACAAAAAATTGGTGTTAGTGATCTTATCATTTTTTTTTAATTCACAGGTTGTTTATTATTATATGTGACTATTTTTGTAAATGGGTTTGGTGTTGGCAAAGGGGATATGGGGACCAGATGTTCTAGCCTCTGATTCTCTAAAATGTACAGAAGAATGATTTGCACGAAGGCATGCTGCACTCATTGTTCATGCATGGAAAACACATGACATCGATCGCAAAAGCAACAGAGTTTTGACTCCTTCCCTGTTTCAGGGTGGCTCCATATTTTGAGGTGCTTAATAAAAGTATTCATTTTGTGTCTCATCTAGACAAATCTTAATGTGCCTGTAAAGTCCCATAGAACCTACAATAATAAAACAGATATTTTATTTTTTCACAAGTCATTAAATTATAGTTGATACAAACTTCTCTAAGAAAAAATTTTGGTGATAGAAACTTGATTTTTTTAAAGTGTTCTTCTGTGGAGAACAAAATACTCATTTAACCTAACCTAGAAAATTGAACTGACCAAAAACCTTCAACATTTATAAAGCTGTTCTGCTTCACCCTGCAGAATCATTTAGCCATCTTCTACTCTCAGCAAGATTGACATCATATGTGTCAATAAAATAATACTGTCGATGTAAATAGCTACTTTACTATGTGGTGCATGTTTGAGCAAACAATGACCTGAGCACAATATTTATTGCATCAAATATGTACCACAATAAATGTAGTTTGCAAGCTGTCAACAGATAATATTATGTATTCTCTACCATTATAGATATTTTGGGGCTATCACTGATGCATGTTTATCTTGCCTTTGCTGCTGTATCTTACTCCTTCCACTGTTCAAAAGTCTAATATGGGAAGCCATATGTCAGTGGTAAAGTGAAACAAATTGTTCAACCAGACATCCTTCCTTCATGTCATCAAGCAATAGTTTGCAGCTATTAAAGAGCTTCTTGCTTTGCATTCTTAAATTTTAAATGAATACTGTATGGTACATAGCCAGACTGTACAGGACATATTGCAAACAACTTAATCTGTTGAAAATACATGGGTAGAATTTTCTAAGAAAATATAAATATTGTAAAAATATCATTTTATTTTATTTTTCAGCATTTTGTACATAAAATCAGAAATTAAAAGTATCTTCAGGTTGATGTCACAGTCACTTTTGTTACTTTCTGTTCATAGCACTTTTTAATTGAAGAACTTCACAAAATAATAAGTAAAGGAGAGAATGAGGTAGTTTTAGGTTTCGGCTTTTTTTTATTAGTACTGTATTTTTGCACATTTTAATGTGAAATAAGTTTCAAATTGAGCCCAAAATGCACTTGCTTCCAAATATATATAACTTGTAATTGAAATGTGGTGGGAAAGATTTGTTTGAAATCCTAGCACTGCCTGCATCAGAAGTTCAAGGTAGTCTTTTTATTCATGGAATCATTGATCTTTACCAGTGTTTGTTTACATAGACTATTCTTATTCTTGTTGATTCATGCTGCACTAGAACTGTTCTAAATATACTATGGGATAGACAGTGTCTTTTTCACAAGAACTAAGTAGCAAATTGTATAATTGATCACATCAGGACATTTGTGTTTCTTACACAAGCAAAAATTAAATGTTGACTCCTCCTTTAACTAAAACTATTGACTTGTGTGTTGGTGAACTGCATGCAGGAAAATGCTATTACCATAAAGAACGGTAAACCACATTACAGTTGAGCCAAAAGAATAAAGACTTCTTTTTTTATTGTATTTAATTGTTCTGTCTTTGTTTTTGTCACTAAAATGTAATGCACGTGAAAAGGTGCTATAAATTTTAAAAGATTATGCAAAGAAATATTTGCAAACAGGAATAAGAATGAAAAGTCTTTCAGAATTTAAAAATGTGCATTAAATGAAATAAACATAGCTCTGTATCCTTACATATTCCCAAATATATTGTATATATTTTGTAGTAGCTGATATTGCTTTAAAACTCAGTTAATGATTCCTGAACTTGATTTGCACTTCCATTTCAAGGTGGATTTTTCAGGCTGATTAACCTTATTTAAAATTACCGTACCATAAAATAATGTTCATGTGTAGAGTGCTTAAAACTGCTTTACATTTCAGGCATTTTAGACTACTAGAAAACTGTTGTTAAGGTGTTAGTACTAGCTATCAAAGCTGCAAACCAAAATTAAATTTGTTACCCGTGATATTTTGTCCTTAAAGACTAGATATCATCTTGTTGTTAAAGAGGAGTTTTATACACTAGATGATTCATTCATTAGATTACCTTAAGGCACAGAGAAAACTGGAGTCAGTGGGAGCTTTTCTGTTAGAGTAAATAAGGCATTGGCCCATGTTATATTACTATAATGTAGGACATTACACATTACTAAAATTGTATACCTTATATCCTTTAAACATTTATGGTATATTATATAGGAAGGATCTCAAGTGCTTAGCATATTGTATATATACAGCACCATGCAAATACAGCCATCTCTGCAGTGGAGGGCAGAAGCCAGGCTGAAAAACTGGTGAAAAACAGACTTTACAGGAGTGGACAATGAGGGGGAATTTGGCCGATAACGGTAAGGCAAATCCCTATTCTTACAAAAAGTGCTGTGAGATCTTTAATAATACAAGCACAACAGACAGGTACTCATATTATAAGGGAGTAAATATTCAATTATTTTTTCTCTGCCATCTTTGTTGGCCCTTGTTATTCGCATATTCATTCAGTAGCTTCACTCCAGAAAAATGACTTGGGGAAAATAATAAAATTTCACGTGTCATCCTTATTATATGATGGCTCACTTTATTTCCAAGCTACAGCACCCATTTTTAGATGATTGGGACAGTTATTTTGGAAAAATATCGTACATCAAAGTACATCACCCCACTTCCTCTTCCCTCCCACGATGGGGTTTACAAACTTCAGGTCAAAACATGCATTTCTCTAAAACTGAGAGGGATACAGTCTGAAAATGGGGAATTTGCCATTTTTAAGGAACACATGCTATCTTGTTTGTTAATACGGCTTAGCTTGCTCATTCACATCAATAGAGAGTGGACTGTGAACCTCCTAATAAGCACTTATGCTGGCCCATGGAGACAGAGTACCTGAAACTGTGAGGTGAGGAGAGTTAAGCTAGCTAGAATCAAATTCAGAATTGACAATCAAATTTATATGATTTCTTTAAAAGGAGAAATTCTAAACAACTGGATGTTTCAAGTGCTACCATAAGAGTGTGATGCTTAAAAAGTCAGGCAGAGGAAAGAGCCCAGGAATATCACTCTGAATTCTTGATTTTAAATCTCATGTACATGATGAGCAGCTCCACATATCTTAAAAGTCCTAAAAGTGTGTTTGTTTAGACATATGCAGCTGCAGCATTTAAAGATAACCAGAGATGAACAATAATGAATTTACAGTCTGAATCAACTCAGGTCCTTGGACACACTTGCGAAGGCCTCTGTGGAAGTTTTGCCCGAGTAAGGACTGCAGAATTTATTTCTTTGTTTTCTGTCTTAAAGCATCCAGAATTAAGGATTTGTTTACATTGTTTGTTTGAGATTCTTTTGCACTGTTATTACTACAGTGATGTAGCTGCATGGTTCAAGTTCTTCGGCCACAATTCTGCAACTAGGTGCATGTCAGCAGACCTCTGCTCTCACCCCTGCAGAATGAGTTGTCAAATCAGGGCCTAAGAAAAGAAGAGAACGCTGAACTACAATAATTTAAGTCTTCTGTTTTTAATAAACAAAAGACAGATATTTTGTGTTGTGAGGTGTTTGTATATGAGCTGAACTAGACTATTCAGAAAATGATCAATGTATTTGTGAAACAAGCAAAGCTTTACCCACTTGATTTGTATGTAATGAAAAAATGGATGTTACAAAAGAAGAACAAACGTAAAAACTGAAGACAAGGGCTGGTGGAAACCTGTTTGTTGATTTGTTTTTTAACAAACTGATCTGCAGGATTTTGTATTTATTCACACACACAAAAATGAAAGCACCAATATGTTTACTAAATTATTGGCATTTTTATTCATTAATTTAAAATAAAACTGACTGCACCCAGTCTTAATTTTTATTTTTAAGGACAGTCTACTTCCCCTTGACTGACATCTTCTGTTTTCTCTGGAGAGATCTTCTCCCTGAGAGTTTACAATCTTTCTAAATCTTGATTTTGAGGGTTCTGTAGAGGACATTTTAACTAGGGAAGAAAGGCTGGCTGATTTAACAGGTCACTTTTAATTTCTAACTTTTGTAATGATATATAATTGGGAATGGGAATTCAGCTTTTATATCTTTAAGTCTACCTGTTGTGGAATGCCCTTTCCAATGAATCCAGGCGCTGGACACTTCTGCTACACGACCACCAGCAAAGCGTCTGACGAAGTGGGATTTTCTCCCACGAAAGCTCATGCGATAAATAAATCTGTTAGTCTTTAAAAGTGCACAGGACTCTGTTGTCTTTCTACAATAGACTAACACAGCTACCCCTTTGGAAGTCAGCATTTAAATAGTTAGCCTTGTTAGCATTTTTCACTTATTGTTAAATTTGAGCGCCAGCTCTCCAGGGAGGTGAAGTGTGTAATTCCCAATCACACCTGTTCTAGGTGGTGCGTTTCTTCCCACTGAAGGAGCCGTCGCTGTAGCGGCTCCCGTGTGGGAGGATCGCCTCCTAAACAGAAAGGGCACCAGGGTCGAGCCGCTCCCTCCCACTGGTGAGCAGCCTCAGCCGGGCCAGGGCGAGCACGTGGCCGTACAACAGCACCACCTCCGGGCCAGGAGAGCCCAGTGCAGCGGGCCGCGCCGCTTTGCTAGCCCGGCCGCTCAGTAAAGCAGCGCTAGCGGCAGCGGGGAGAGCCGGGACCAGCCGCCTCCCTTCGCTTCCTCTAGGGCTGAGCGAGCTGCTCCCGTCCCGGCCAGGTAAGGGCAGTTCGGGCCACGGGTGCAAGGCTGGGGGCAGCATGGAGCGGGGGGAGCTGTGCGTCTCTCTTAGTCTCCTTCCCCGGGAGCCGGCTTCGAGGAGCGGGCCAGGCTGGTGGGAGTGGACGGCGCTGGCTGCCGCTGTGCTAGGTGGCGAGGCAAAGCTGGAGCGAGACCCTGGGCGGAGCGGCAGGGGGTGAAGCCGCCGGCTGCGTCCCAGGCAGGCACTGGCAGCCGCAGCTGCGCGGGCACAAGCAGGCGTGGCGCTGGGCGGGGAGCCGGAAGCCAGCTAGTGTGCATGGCAGGGGAGCGCGAGCCCAGCCCCCTCAGCTGGGCAGGGAGCAAATGGACCCTGGATGTGGCTCCGGCAGGAAGGCAGAAAACTTGGAGGGAGCTCAGGCCCGAGCGGCCGGACCGGTGGCTGTGAGTGTCCACGCGAGTTGGGGCAGGGTGAGCAGGTGGCGTTTGTCCGCCCCTGGCCACTGAGCAGGAGAGCTAGGCTGGCTGGCTGGCTCTCTCTCTCTCTCTCTCTCTCTCTCTCTCTCTCCCTCCCTCCAGTAGATGGGAAACGTTTCAGGAAATGTAAACACCCAAACACATGGAGCTGCTAATTCCATGCAGTCTTGTAGAAATGTCCAAGGTGTGTATCTCCTGTGGCCCCAGGCAGCTGCATTAGACTCTCCATTTCCAAAAGGCCCCAGGGATCTGGATTTATTTTCAACCATGTGATTGCAACCTACAAAACCTCAGCTTTGCCATCAGGGGGGAAGTGCAAATTGAATCCCTCTGGGCCTGCTAACATTAATGGGGAAATTCCAAAGGGGTAGCCGTGTTAGTCTATTGTAGAAAGACAACAGAGTCCTGTGGCGCTTTTAAAGACTAACAGAATATATCTGTTAGTCTTTAAAAGTGCCACAGGACTCTGTTGTCTTAATGGGGAAAAGAAATGTTGTTATGGAGTAATATGCTCCATGAGTGGCTCAAGTGCTTACAGGTACTTTTTGGATATGAGACTGAGGCCTGGTCTGACCTAGCTACATCACTCAGAGGAGACGACCACAGCACTGGGAGAAATCGTTAAGACGACCTAACCCCAGTACAGACACCCACCAGTTACTGCTGCTTCTGTCTGTAGCAAGTTTCTACTTTATGGCACTACAGTATATGCAATTGTTGTGCCACAACTGTGCTGCCCCAGGGTCTGTAGTGTAGACAAGCCTTAATTTAAGACCTTCACACTTCACTTCCAAGTAGCGCTAGAGTATTTTACATGGTTCTTAGGAAGGTGGTGAAGCATGTAGGATCAGAATATGGTGGTGGTGGGATGTGTGTGTGAGGGTTTTTTTTCCCCGACCCAGAATTGTTTGCTTTACTAGGAAGGACAGTATCAAAATGGCATTGTGGTTATGAAAATTCTCAGTTTTAGATCATGCTAAATCTTTTTACCAGAGTTAAGGCCGGCGAGGGAGAAAAGGCTGGAAAATGAATGAGCAAAACTACAGGATTGTATTACGCAACTGAATGTACCATTGGTTAACTAATGGCTGATCACATGATTAATTTCCTGTGCAGATTACAGGTAAATGATTTGTAAAACCTTGTTTTGAGCTAAAATAATAAAGATGGAGTAAAGTACCATTATTCTGATTATTGTATCAAAAGTCTGTTGGTCTTGTTGGTGAGGATGATGGTTGAGGGGAAAATACAAGAGAAATACATACTCACAGATTTACAAGGACAGATCAGCTGTTATAATTAAATACTATGTTCTGAAGATTAAAACCAAATATCGCTTCTTAGTCTAGTCACAGTTCATAGAAGTTCACCTGTGTTATATTTCAGATGATGCTGATACGAACTGATAGGAAAAACATTTCATGTCCCCTGGGAAGTAATTTTGCAGACTGCTTGAACATGCATGCCAAATTCACCTTTGGGATAATTTACTTGAAATCAATGCAATTATGCCAGGGATGATTTTAAGCTACTATCTTAAAATATAACACTTATGCTGTGTTGTAAGTTAAGCACAGTAAATTGAGGTATCTTTTCTTCCTCAACAGACAAAAGATTGCAGTCTGCGACTTTTGTAATTGTTATTGCTTGAAGAACTCTTGAAACAAGTAGGGTAAGATGCTTCATAAGCGATTAATAACAGGCGGCAGGCCTAAGTAAACTCTACTTGCATATTTTGTAGTGCAACTGTTGTCTAAAAAATTTCTGACAGCTATTGAATAGTTACTACATAATTGGAAAAGCTGGACTGCTCATTACTTTTAAATACAAAAGCAGATTATCAACTGGGGTGGGTATTTTCAAAGCACAAAAGTTAGGTTCTCAACTCCCATTGACTTCCAGTGAGTGTAGGGTGTCCAACTGCCCCTTAAACCTTTAAAAATTTCTCCTGTATTTATAAAGCAAGGTTAATGTTCAGAACACTTCATTCAAATGGCTATGCAGTTTATGCTGAAAAAATGAGGAACTATATCTTGGCATTTAGAATGATTTTCTGTTACTCATCAACTCTCTTGCACATAACTTTGTCCCCATTAAACTTCTTCTTAATAATTCCTATCATCGCACTATGATCAGAATAGCTCCTGCAGTGGTACCAATGTTGGGACCGCTAACGTAGACAGCACCAGTGTTTGCTTTACTGTGAAATGTGCACTAAGGTTTTTAAGAAAAAACTCTGCATAGAGAAAGCCACAGGAGTTTTCAAAAAAAGTTGAATTGTGAACTGAAAGAATTCACTCCTAGCTCTTTTGAAAGTAATGCATAATCAATAAAGTAAAAGCCTCATAGCCAATAGTTAGATTGAAACAGAAGGGAGAGTTCTCATTGCATCAACCTCCTAGGAGAATGGGCAGCTGTGTGAGGGCACATTGCCTACTCCAGCCAGGAAAGGGAGTGGAAACACCCTTCTGCTTTTAGCAGAGAAGGGAAAGCTTCCTCACCATTTCAAGCTACTTTAAACCTTTTCTGTAACCTGCACACCGTCAATTAGAAGAGGTTCTATGGGCCTCATTTACTTTGGTTTTTATGTTAGTTTGATGAGGTAACCCCTGCAGCCCAATGTAAATATACCAGTCCTTAATATAGTAAGGGATTAAAATAAGAATTGTAATAATTACACTGAAAAACTTAATGTAAAGATAATGGAGAAAACTCCCATCACTCTGCCTCAGACAGACTTTACTGTCTGGCTGGATTATTAATCATGTTTATTTGGGTAGCAGCTAGCAGTCTGTCAAGAATGGGACCCCAGTGTGCTAGGCCCTACTATCATAGAAAAAGAGTCAGCCCCATGCCTCAAAGAGCTTACAGTCTACAAGACAGGCATAAAGTAGGGGAAACGGATGATCAGTGCCATGGATGTAAACTGTGTTCATTAGGATGAAGAGGTTGTCTCATTTCCCATTTGTGTATATAGGAGATTTTGCTCCCCTTATTTATATAAAAGGAATTGCTCCACATAGTTTATAAAAGAGGATTATTGTGCCTCATATCTTTGGGAGGGAAGGGTTTTTGTTTACTGGCTGATCAGTGGAGTAATGATACTAAGAACACTTCAAAAGTCCAGATGTTCACTTAGCCAGTCTGGTGTTCTGAGATTGACAGGAACTAGTTGGCTCAGCAGCAAATCACTGCACTATCTGACTCACACATTACTAAGTTTTTTTTATTTAAACAGTATTGTAAAAAACAAAAAAGCAACACGGATTGTGGTCATTAAAATAATAAGCATTATTAAACTGACTGTAAAGTGAGTAATTATACATTTGGGACTGACGATTGTGTATACAGATTCTGAATTACAAACTCTGCTTATACAGTCCACTCACTGGTTTGTGTTTGAAACCTCAGACTATTAGAGCATCTCTACCCCACTCGTGTGTGTGCGAGAGAGAGAGAGAGATTTCAACTATCTGTTACTCCAGGTAAAGACTAGGGAGTGAGCTCAAGAATAGAGCATGAAAAATTAAAGCACCTGCATGTATTCTTTCTGCTTATTTCCTGCATATGACTATTTAACATGAATTATTTTAAAATGTCTGACTTAAACTGAACTGTTCAAGTATATTTACTTCATATTATGAAATTATTGGAATATCCACAGGTATTGCTTAAACTTGTTGTTTGTGGTATGCTCATTGAAATGAGAGAAATCAAAACTCTGATTTGAGTTTAATGCATTTGAATAGTCTGGAAAATTTCAAACTTACTTAACTTGAACCCAGAACTTTAACACAGTCTCTGACTTCTTCATTTCCTCTGAGTTCCTAATCACACTTCAAAACAACATTTTATACATGCAGTTATGTGGTATAATGCATTATCATTATTTATGGTTTTATAATTTTGTGTTAAGCAATATGAAGTCCTGATAAAGGTAATTTTTTTTAGAAAAACTATTTCGCTGTCACTGTTTTGTGGCTCAGGTCCTGGGAGCATGAAACAAGTGAATCACCATATTATATTTTTTTTAAAAATGCATAAATACGGAATAGAATACAGCCTAATTTAGCATTTCTGACATGGTCTGACAGTAGACCAGTAGAAATAACTGCATTTTTGACTATCGATACATGTTACCTTTATATTGATTCTGTAGTTACTATGTATTGGAATGTTCTGTTCCCACAATTGGGGATGGAGTGAGTTGCAGTTGTTTGACTGGTGGTTGGTTGGTGGTGGTTGTTGTGGGTGGTTGGATGGTGGTTGGTTGTTTTAAAGCTAAATATAACAGGGCTGGGGATTCATTTAAAAATAGTTGCTTAGTATCTGCTTTGGGAGAACAGTGAACAAAAGGAGAGAAAAAAGATGCATTTATTTGGCTATGCTGATAAAATCTGCTTAATATTTATAGATCTACGCAATAAAGATTTTTATTTCTTGATGAAATAATAATTCTTCCACTATGTTACATTAGTTGTTGAGAGATCAATTTAAATACTTACCTCTGGCCTCTTTGTCTATATACAGTTTTATTTATTCTAAATAAAATAAAATAAAAACGAGAGAGAGAGACAAAAGCACTGATAGCTGTTTCCACTGCTTCCTACAAGTAAAATGATAAAAGGTGCACCCTGAAAAGTCACCAACTCAAGTGTTGAGTACCCAGCTATTAGTTTGTTGTAAATAGATTTCTTAACTCTTTGAGCCAAGTTGTCTTCACATTTGCGTTTTTTTCAAAACAGGGGAAAAGTGCAAACATGATCTCTAAGCACAATGATATTATTCCACCTATAGCTTTGAGAAATTTAAAAAATTGTATCTCATTACAGGGCTCAAGTAGGTTAACATTCTTCTGGAAACTAACCCTTATCCACAGCATCATTGGTTGAGCAGCAGTGCAAAGGATTAAGATGATTGCTACACAACTCTTTGGTAAGGGGAGTCTAGGTCAAATATGGAGAAGAACGGACAAGTCTGATCATTGAAAAGCCTTTAAAATGCCAGTCAGGAGGGAGAAAGATCCAAATCTCCGCTCAGGAGAGGTGAGGGTCGAGAGCTGGAAAGCTTAAGTAGTTTGGCTTTTCTTAAAATTTTGGCAACAAGCATATACTGCTTAATTTTTTTCATTTAATTTAAATTATTTTAATAGGCTGTCATAATTTCAAATTAGTTTTTAAATAGGTCTCTTTTTAAAATAAAATATATTTAGTGAATGTCTGATTTAAATAAAAATTAGATTTTAAAAAACATTGGGTTCTATCCATCCTGTTCTGCCATGTTTATGACCTGCACTCTGCAGAAGATACTTTAGGATTGGGCCTTAGAGTTTAAAATTCAGGGTAGGGTCCTTAGGCCTCATATTTTTAACTGCATTGCTATGTACCTTTCAAGATGTAGTGATCTCAAGGCATTTTATATTATTTATATATGTTTTAATAGGATGATAAAATTTAAATGAAGATATTTTCAGTAATGTAGCCGTATAATGGAATAACTCAAAGAGTAAGTTTGACAAGATCATGGAGTTTGGGTCTTTTGACCACAATCATTGACATTGACAACCTGATCCCTACAAGTCATGGGTATTTGAACAGGAATTGCATGACTCTGGATTGGACACTGATTTTTTTCACTCTATTTTTAAGTGGCAAATGACTTTTCATATAGGATTTTATATTAATTTTAGTGTACATTTTTGTTCTGAATGAAAAATGTTAGTAGGGCATCACCAAGGAAGGAGCCACAGATAAGTCATCTTGATGTACTGTTTTAAACTACAGCATAGTTTATTTTAAGTTGCCTGACTAATATAATTATCCCCTTTTGGAATTTCTCTTCAAGACTCTTAACATCTGTTCCTTTGGAGTGGTTTATTTCATTGTACTGTGTATAGAGACATTAAGCAATATGGATCATTAGCACTGTAAGCATTCTATTCCAGATACATCTACATACATAAAACAGCTTTAATAAAAGATCTACAAAGAAAAATATATTTTATATACACAACTTTGTTATATATACAAATACACACACGCATTGCTACCTTCCACCAATCAATAAGGCAGGACATGTCTCAAAGCCATGAAAACTCAGTACACATTTGTAGCAGTAGTGTTTGGGGCTTAGATTTGAGGAAATACTTTAAGTTGAATTCACCCTAGCATTTCTTATAGGAAAACCTGGGCCAGTGAGTGATTTCCCAACAGATGTTTTCCATTATTCCACTGCTTTGTCATGATTGACTTTTTATAGTTTCCATGACAACCAGGATTTTTGAGCCACAAAGAATAATACTATATAAGGCTTAGAGAGGTACAGATTTTCTTTGTAACAGAAAAACTTTGAGCCATGAAAGGAGCTGATCAGGTGTGTTGGTGTATTTTTCATTAATAATCAGTATTCTGATTGTAAGATCACTGTGCAAATATGAATATCTGTTCATGACAGAGAGTAGGCTACGTCTTCTAATTCTGCAGAGAATGCAAAGGGATCATGGAAAATATAGGAAGGCTTTTTGCAGTTGTAGCACTGGAAATATGTTATTACTGTTGGTTTCGTAGTAGAGACTTGGAAAATACATGACCATGTGTAAAATGCACAGTGATATGTAATAGCAGATAGTGTGGGTTAAATTCACCCACGATGTATTTTGATAACTACCCACATAAAATGTGAAATAAGATCCTGAGCGGCAGGGCCATGTGTCTAAATTTGTTTTAAATCTTTAAAATACATTCATTAATTTTATGTAAAATTTTATGCTCCATTTTATGCAATGATGTCAAGGCATATTCACAAACTAGGACTTTTTAGTTAAAATTCACAATTATCCTGTGAAATAGGTGAATATACTTATATTTTTCAGCAGGATAAACTGACCAGTTAAGTGATTTCCTCGAAATAGATTACCAAGTGAGTCAGTGAGCAAAGACAGGAATACATCATCAGGCTTACCAACTCTCACTCTTAGGGATTTTTGTGTCCCTAATATTGCAGTTACTTATGTAGATTGTTCTGTTGATTGTAATAGTATTATATAAAGAAGCAGAGTTTACAGAGTCAGGCCTTGTTGTGTTTAACTACCAGATTTTTGGTCCACTAATGCTATGTTGTATCACATAGTTGGTACATATTGGCCTCCATTAGGTCAGAGATGGCCACTGGAGATTTCCTTGTGTGCAGGGAACTGTCCACGGTTATATATCTGTCATAAGTGGTTCTGCTGTTTCCTGTGCCAGCTGCTCCCACAACACTGGCATAAAGGGAGAGAGGAGGCATTTCAGGTGTATTAGATGGGGTGTTTGGGGAATTCCAGAGGGAACTTTTAACAGTAGTTAACTTGTATCTGAGCTGGACAGCTTTGAATCATGGAGCCACAACCAATTCCACATAGCTGCCGCTTTCCACTAACAATTAAACCAGTGACTCTCAATCTTTCCAGACTATTGTACTCTGTTCATGAGTCTGATTTGTCTTGAGTATCTTCAAATTTCACCTCACTTACTTGTTTACAAAATCAGGTATAAAAATACAAAGTGACACACCACATTATTACTGGCGAATTGCTTATTTTTTCTTCCTAATTTTTATCATATAAAATGAGTTAATGTACCACACATTCCCCCTGGAAGACCTCTGCATATGCCCAAGCATATACATACCCTTGGTTGAGAATCATTAAATTAAACAATTATTTAGTTTTGTATATTTAAACAGTGTTTAAAATATATTTTAAATAAATATGAGAGGTCTTTAATTGGTATGAATTTTGATTTTGTTCTTTACTTAGAAAGTAAAGCTGAATGCACCTAACTTTGTCAAAACTTTGCATATCTCCTTCCTATATCATAGGCAATTTGAACCAAGTATTTATAGAAGAACATCCATGGTGATTATCTTTTAAGGTAAAGATAATTCCCAGGAAACAGCTTTCATATAGTGGAAAAATGTTTCAGTTGAAAACATACATGATTGGATCCTCTTCCCCTACAAAATTTTTTGTGTTCCAGCTTCTTAATCTTTTTTCCTTTTTTACTGACAACACTGGGAAGTGGGCATGTGGCATGACCATCAACATTATCAGCTCAGTGCTTCTAAGTTGGACATGCACTCTGTGTGCGGTGATCTGTCAGGAGTGATAGAACTTGAAGAGACAGTAAATATGACATCTCAAACGCAATCCAGAAATGCACATTTCAGGGATGATTGGACTCAACTTCCAAATTGCAATTTGGAGTTGGAAGGTTTGTATTTGCTGCTAAACTACCATAACAGGTTGACAGGTTCTAGAACCCTGCATAGGAATGTGGGGCCTTTCTGCTGAGTCAGCCTAAGAGCAGGTGCAAGAACTGTTTGTAAAGGTGTGATGTTATTTCTATTGACGTATATTGCAACATGAGCAGTTAAAAAACACTTACGTTTTCTCTCAAGTTTGTTCTTAGATTGGAGATTTGTTTGTTTTGGTTTAAGTTAACAAGAAAGACAAACCCCAACAAGAGCCTAGCCATTAAAGTCTGTGAGAGTATTTACTTCGGCTTCAGTGGGATTTAGATCAGGCTACAGTGAGCAAGTTTGAACCAACTCCAGGGAGTATATATTTTATTTGGTTTAGGTTGGGAAATTCATCTGTTTCTATATCAAACTGAAAATATCCATGAAATTGTACTGCATGACTTTTTTTTCCAGAGACTAAACATAAATATGAAATAGAAAGGGAAGTTGTATGCCTTCAAAATTATGACTGGTGGTTGAGAGAGCAGAGGCATGGCTGGCTCTGCTCTCACCCTGCTTCTTTGAAGGAAGCTCAGCCTCTGTTCTGGAAGTTATGAAAAAGATCTTGTACCTCTTTTTTTTTCCCCACATACACACACATAGGGGCAGCCGTAATCTGGCCAGTAGCCAGTATGACCTTCCCTAGTAAAGAAAAAAAAAAAAGTCTTTAGAGTAACATCTAGCCAGAGGAGCTAGTCTGTCCAATCTGGAGAGCATTGATCTCAGTCAGGTGAGCCAAGAGATTGCCTGGACTTTGCACTAGTGACACTTGAAGCCTAGAGGTACTGTGTTGTACAACAGGTTGTTTCTTGGTGTGTGTGTCCTTGAAAATTAGGATTAAAATGGTATTTAATTATATCTGGCAGAAGTAGCTTTGGCATTTCATTGACATTTCATTGGCTATTTTTATAGTCTTTTTTTCATTCCTTTCACTGATTCCTTTCAGTGATGTCTGATTCTTAAGCAAATATTAAGACTTTATTTTAATAATTAGAACACTTTTTAAAATTGAATTTTCAAATTATTTTATTAATCTTTGCAGCCCCAGTTCTAATTACTTTGATACTATTGCTACAGTCCAAAAATATAATGTATTACATTAATAATCAAATATTTGTTGCCTGTTTGTCTGAAAGTTTAGTCTTACAGTATTGAGGCCTGATCTTTCTTCCTCTGACATCTCTTGAGACAGTCTTGTATTTATTAGTGAGGAAAAACTAAGATTGTGTAGAAATTATTCTATAAATCTATAAAATTTGAGCCTTTCTAAATGATTTTTCGACCATCCTCTACAATTCTGCAGATAATTCAGTTTTCTTTTAAATTTTGTAGGACGTTTCCATAGAGAGTCACTGGGGTATTGCTGTTAGTCCATGCGTGAGAGCCCTTTAAGGACAGATTGTTTACTTTTATTTGATTTACTCTAACTCCTAGAAGACTTTAAAGATGTAAAAACAGAATATATTATATTCTAATGGAAGTATATGATGTATGTTTAATAACGTTTATTTTACTCATCTTCCGTAGACCTGAATAGAAATAGAATTTAATAGAGAAATATAAATCTGCTACTAAAGTTATAGATGAAGACTTGAAAAAAAACTGAAACACTAAAACTAGTGAAAGGATCTAACTTTTCCATTGAATTCTATAGGGTTTTTTGTTTGTTTGTTTGTTTGTTTTTTTGATTGAGTTCTGTAGAACTACATTCAATTTCCCTCTTAGGTACTGTAGGACTTCTCCATGTATTTCTGTCTAATTTACTTCTCTATGTATCCAAAAGTGATGCAAAGCACTTATTTTATCCTTTGTAATTTTAAGATGGCCATAGCTGTGTAATTTGTAGCCTTTCAATTGCTTGTCAAAGAAAACAGTCTTTGGCTATGGGCAGCTATAGAACTGTGCAATTGTTCAGCTGTGGTTACCGTGGAAAACAAATAAGTGACTTTTACAAGACTGAATGATAAAGTTTCCATGTATCTTTCTTACATACTTAATTTTGACTATAATTAGGGTTTCTATCTTGGGAGATTTCATAGCAGTGGACACTAACATGGATATAATGGATGCAACAGATATTTCTATGTAGAAGAAGGTGATACAAGAAATAAGGGGAAACAAGGCTTTGTTTTTTGTTTTCCTTAGTTCTTAGTCTCATTTACCGACTTTTCCACATCTCCCTTAATTACTTGTACAACACAAGTAAGATCTAACACTTATGACTAAATGTCATTGTATATGATCACCATTCAGGCATTCTATGATGGCACTGTCAGATCCTGATGCTCAAAGGTACTGACTGACTGATCTTCCAATGACTTCCACAGGTCTTGCAGGAGCTTCCTTTTAAAATAAGACCCTTTGTCATCATTTCCCTCTTTCTTTGTCCCAGGCTCAAATTGCAAAGGCAATTCAGGGGTTTCAATATTGTATGCAGCAGTTCGGTGATTTAAAAAAAAATTTTTTTTTTAACAACAGCTCCATGAAGATATTTGGCAGAAATTTCATCAGAAAACACATATGTTTTGTTGTCAACATAAAAAAATGAGGGTTTTTGTCTATAAAGACATTTTCACATATGCACACAAATATTTTCCAGATATTTTAGATTATATTTTGAAATCTACAGGAAAAACTTCTTTACACAAAAAATATTTAATATCACATTAACAAGAAGAAACTGCAGAACTCGAACTTATATGCAAATATGACTCAGTTGTCTTGGGGTTAAACAGGGACTATGGATTTTTCTCGCATTACAACAAGTGATTTGACTTCACCCTCCTCTATGTGCTGTTCCCCAGTGTTTGAATCCTAACACCTATTTTGATTTGCTGTTACAGCCTGACCTGATCCTATGTCACACACTCCCCTGCATTTAATTTCCTCCCATTCTGTAACTTTCCCATCTTCAAAGTGTCTGACGAAGTGGGATTTTCTCCCACGAAAGCTCATGCGACAAATAAATTTGTTAGTCTTTAAAAGTGCCACAGGACTCTGTTGTCTTTCTACAATAGACTAACACAGCTACCCCTTTGGAATCTGACTACATAGATGAAGTGAGTATTATAGTAACATTACTTTTTGCACCAATTCAAATGCTATACCCAACCACAACTTCAGTGTAGTGTAGATCTGTTTAAAACAAGCTTATCACTAAATGTGTGGGTTGGTTTTTTTTAATCCCCAGATGGATATATTGATGTAACTTGTCCTGGATGGCTGTTTATATAATGATCAGTAGCAGTGTTTCCATATCTAAAACTGTCCAGTAGATGTCCCCCTGAGATCAGCTCAGGCTTGTCTTGCTTCTAAAGAGGAATCTGAAAGAAAAGCATTGCTGTTTTAGTGCATATCTTCTGAAGATCGAATGGCTTCCATACAACTGGGAAGAACTATTCAGAGCAAATAACTTATTCAATGTATTTTGCCGTGTGATATGTGGTGGGAGGGGTGATTTTTTTTTTATAAAAATGTTTTTTAGTCTAAATTGTTCCACAAAGGCTGTTTCTGAACACATCAGCCAGTGGGTTGATCAAAATCTAGTCACTTTGGCCATTTGTTGTTTGTGATGTGTAATTGATCACATAAAATGCATGATATTAATTCTGGCTGTTGACTGACTGACCGACCGACTGACTTTTTCTTTCCCCATTTATAAAAGGTTGAGAGATTCTTCCCAAGTGTCTGATGAAGTGGGATTTTCTCCCATGAAAGCTCATGCGATAAATAAATTCGTTAGTCTTTAAAAGTGCCACAGGACTCCTTGTTTGTTTTTGCTGAACTAGACTAAAACAGCTACCTCTTTAGAAGATTTCATAATGCAACATGTCTAATATGATCCTTAGCACAAACACAGTCCCACAATTATTAGCAAGACTATTGCATTTCACAACCATTCTTGCAAACTAAGAATTGTCTCTATGAATGTGGAATACGAATTAAAAAGCACCATAAATATAGCTGAAATGTATTGGTTGGGTTTATTTGAGAACATTTGTTTGAATAATTTTTTGTATTGCTATTAGTAGCATGAAAAGATTCCATTATTCATTACAATTTATTTTTAATGGTCAGCTCACTTATATATACTCTATAGGTGTATATCAGATCATCTAGTCTGACCTCCTGCACAATGCAGGCCACAAAACCTCACCCACCCACTCCTGTAATGAACCTCTAACCTCTGACTGAGTTACTAAAGTCTTCAAATCATGATTTAAAGACTTAAAAATACAGAGAATCCACCAGCAAGTGAGCCGTGCCCAATGCTACAGAGGAAGGCAAAAAAATCCCAGCGCCCAACCCAATCTGCCCTAGGGGAAAATTCCTTCCCGACCCCAAATATGGTGATCAGTTAAACCCTGAGCATGTGGGCAAGTCCCAACAGCCAGTCAAGAAAATCTTTTCTGTAATAACTCAGAACCCACCACATCTGATGCCCCTTCCCAGGTCACTGACATATCTATCACCAGTAGTAAAAGATGGACAATTGCCAAACTAAGCCATCCCATCATATCATCCCCTCCATAAATTTATTAAGCTCAGTTTTGAAGGCAACTATGTTTTTTGCCCCCGCAGCTTTCCTTGTTAGGCTATACCAGAACTTTACTCCTCTGATGGTTAGAAACCTGCGTCTTATTTCAAGCCTAAATCTCCTGATGGAGAGTTTGTATCCACTTGATCTTTATTGAGGAGCAAATTTATGTTGTAACTTTTTTATTCCTGGTTTGTTACTTTACTGTAACAGCTCTAGTCTTCAAAATAATATGCAACTGCATAATTTTAATTTATAAACAAATTGCTCTTATTGCTATTTTTAGCCCCACAGGGCTTGCACTGTGGGGCTAAAAATAGCACTGTACACATTTCTGTTTGTGCTGAATCAGAAAGCCACTGAGGGGAAAGGCTCTCCAAGCCCAGGCTGTAGTCTGAGCAATAATACATAGAGTGGTATCTTAAGCCCCATAACACACATTTTGGGAGCCTGAGTCGGTTGAGCTGGGCTGTGATTCACTGGTGTGCTTTTGGGTTGCAATATAAATATACCTGTAGAGGAATGCATAAGACTGTATAAATTGATATAGGCCATCCTTTATTCCCCTTGTCCTGCTTCCTGACATCTCCCTTATATTCAGTATGTCAGTGTAAGTAGTTTTGGGTGCTATTGAGTGTTGAGAGTGCAAATGAACCTCTGAATGAGTTGTTATATGCCAATATTTGATAGAAATTGCCACCCGAATTCTGGTCTCAGTTACTCATTTACTTTAGTGGAGTTAGTATGGATTCATAGTGATCTAACACAGTAAAATCTGGCTTGTTATTTTTAAAGTTTCTAAATAATGGTGCTGCTTTTTGGTGGAGACATCAGGACTTCCCTTTTTACGCTTCATCAGGGAATTGTCTGAGCACAGCAGTGCCACTAACTGAGAAGAGGCTTGTCATCTTTACTCAACAAGGATAATCTTTCATTGTTTGACTGGTCTTGAGAAAGTTGTTAAATTGACTTTACTCTCATTATTTTCGGTGCCAACCATGGCATCTTATTGCACTGGATCCTGTGATGTTCGTGCTGCTGTGATGCGTGGTGAGGGTTTTTGTTCTTTGGGGGTTTTTGCCATTTTCTGTATAATCAGCATGATGCTGGAGATTATTAAAAAGGCAGTAGGAACTATGGAAATCAATTTGGTGACACAGCTACTGCAACTTATAAATTATTAAATAAATTCATTTTTTAGCACTCATGTTCACCTTTCTATTCAGGTTGTTATATCACATCTATCACTCTGGTCTCTGAATTCCTTCCTGTAAAAGAAAGTAGCTGAAAACATACTGGACTCAATTTCTTTTCTGGTCGAATCAAATCTCTCATAGAAAATATGTATATATTTGTTCCTGAAAGCAAAGTGTGGATTTCATAAGCCTCTTCTCATTGAAGACAGGAACCTGTTTATGACTTGGACCTGATTTTCAGAAGTATCTAGTCTAAACTCTCACTGATTTTTTTGATGGGTACTAGAAATCTAAAATAGAGGATCTGGGCCTTGGTTCCTGGAACCTACCCCAGCTTCGGCTGTTTTCTCACAAAATGCATTGTTTGCGATTCCTTTTCCTTGCACATCCCAAACAAATCTTGGGCTAATCCTGTGGACTCAAAACAAACCCCAAAGACCAGCTTTTAAAATTTCAAAGCAGAATTTTACCCTTTGTCATTAAAGGAAAAGAACACACTAAACCACCATAGTCAGAAGGAAAAAAGGGAAGGTCTGAATGAAGAGAAGCAAAATCTCCCTTCTCCCACATGCCAGTGAGGTGGCCGTGTTAGTCTCTTTCAATAAAACAAACAAGGAGTCCTGTGGCACTTCTAAATATTAACAGATATAGTTATTGCATTAGCCTTAGGGGATACAATCCCACCTAGACAGATGCATGAAATGGAAACGTCTCCTGAGTTAGAGCCAGAACCCACTCCACAGGGGTCTTATAGAGGTAGGATTCTCTCAGGCTCCCCAGTTGAAGCTGTAATACTTAAATATTCATTGGAGTAGAGACTTGAACCTGGCTCTCCTAACCACTCAGTTATCACATCGCTTACTTTTGCTTTGGGCCCCATGTATGCAGGAGAGTTTCAATTTAAGTGGTCAATTTTCCCTTCAAGGCTGTGCCACACCAGGAGAAGCGTAGAAGGAATTTTGCTTCGGGGAATCGGAATACTTACCAGAATATCCTGGTATTCAAAGAAAGGGGGAGCATGTCCATTATTTTACTCCTCTATGACGGCAGATTGTTCCCTCAACTAAGCCAGCCCTCCTCCTCTGTCAGTGAGCTGTGCAGCTGTGGGGGAGTAGGAAGAGCTTGTGGAGCACAGGGACTGCACCTGTGCCTGGCCTTTTGGAGGGCAGGCAGAGGTTAGAGGGGAGGGTCCCTTGTCATGACATCAGGCAGAAGGTTTTGCACAAAGATGTGTAAAGTATTACGTAGATTAACTGGTAACATCAGTATTGTTCCATCCCTTTCCCTTAACTAAGAACTTGGTTACAAAACCTTCCCTATCTACCCAGGCTCCGGATGTTTGGGTACAATGGTTGAGTGGTCTCAAACAATATGCTACTGTTGTATGCAATGGGTTCAGCTGACAGATGAGGGCAACATCTGTGACTGACCCCCCCGCCCCACCACTGGTGAAAGAATAGAGTGACAGGCCAAGGTTAATGGAGGCTGCAGAATTCAGATTAGCATGAAAGAAATAAGCAACCTTGATCTGGGTTACTTGTACAATACCATCATAAATATTTCCAGAGTTTTTGCAGCAGCCCCCATTTTTGTAGCATAGAGAAATTCCTTTATACACCATGTCAGTTCTCCACATTAAAATCTCTCTGCATAGTCAGCATATCTGAACATTCCTGCAACTGTCTCCTGTCTAGTTACCCTCTTCCAGTTTTTTTTTTTTTTTTTTTGTCTAAAACCTTAAAATTCTCCCCGTTTTAATAAGGCACTTATACAGTCAGTTATAAGAGAAAATTGAACTAAAAAAACCCCTCAGACTAAATACAATTTAAAAAAGAAATATTTTTGTTACATATTATAGGAAACAGCATTTTGATAGATGGCAGAAAGTACAGCAAGCTAGTTAATATAACTTTTATATTGCTATACATAGGGCAGTTTGTTTTCTCGGTTACTGAGGTGTTGAGAAAGAACAGTTCTTAGTACAGTGAATTAAGACATCTCTTCTTGTCTTTGTGAGGTAGAAGAGAATCTTCTCTGGCATATTAAGTGATTCTTCTCGAGAACAAGACAATTGTTTCTTTAGGAAATTATAACCTACGTAAGAACACCAATATCGGGGAGAATTGAGGGGCAAATTCAGAAATCTATCTAAGGTAGTCTAAATTGTTGTAAATGCCACCTTCTATTATACATCCCTTTCCCTCACTATGCAAATGACACCTGTTTCCATTCCCTAAGAATGATACCCACTTGCCAACATATAACTCCCATCTCCTCAACCATCTGATTTTAGGCTACTGAATTTAGCAGAGTTAAAGCTAGGGTTATGTGCAGAACAAAGAGTCAGAAGGAAGTGGTTTAATGGAACAAAAGGATATACATTAACATAGGCCACTCTTAACTTGCTGTCTTCCAAATTCTTGGCAAAGGAAGTCACTCAGATTACTTACACATTAGTCACTAGGTGTAATTTATGGCATCTATTGGGAAGACTTTCCCCTCCTCAAAATATTTCCTTTTTTTGTTCCTCATTGTAAATAAACTTATGCTAAACAAATCCAAATGACCAAATTTTCAAAGCAGATCTTTTTAGTCCCAGATATGAGAACTTATTGACTAAAACACTATTCACAGGGCTCTACTGAAGGGAGTGCCATTGCTTATTTAACTAAACCTCAAGATCATTTCACCTTCCTGCTATGCATAACTGCTCCCCCTCGCCCCCCAAAGTTAATGCAGGAAGAAGTGCAGCCTTTCATACACGTGAGAGATCCCATAATAGACTATTTTCAGGAACCCACATGTGAGTAACTGAAAGGGTGATAAGAGTTTGTTTTCTCCTGCCAATTTAGCATGTTGGGTGCAGCTCTTTTTTTCTTACAGAAGCAGTATTTTTTTTTTGATCCCACCAATAATATGCTACCCTGATCAAGCCTTTAAACTGATCCTAAGTTTAACCAAGACAACAATCATATGTAGCAGTGTGTGGTTTAAAAAAAAGAAAAAAGAGGGAAGAAAATAACATGCATGTGCCTTAAGCTTGCTTAGAAATTTTCATTCTGGGTTTTTGGAATTAAAAATGTAACTCTTCTGCCAGGCCAAGACAGCAGCAGCAAAGGGCTGGGTTCTGTATCCGGGTTCCCAACAGTGTTACAACACCAACTGGCTCGAGCCCCCACCCAGTCTCCTGGGAAATCATGCACTATTCCCTGGGTAAGGCTTCCCCTCTCTAAGTGTAGTACATAAAACTTTTAATAGTAACATAAATATAATATATAGATGCAATATCAAAACCAGCACTGATTGGGGAGTTCAGAATTCACACCAAACCAATATGCAGAACTCACCCCACCCTACTGTATATAGAGTGTGCCCTTCACTTCTCCATTACCCCCTGTACTGACATAGTGTTTACCTCTCGGGGGAAGTGGTGCTCAGCCAGTTCCCTCCAGTTGTCCTCGGCCTCTTCTGGCACCATCCACGGGTCACTCGTGGTACCTGGTGGTGCCATCGATGGGTCACTCACATCACTTGCTGATGCCATCCATGGGTCACCTGCACTGTCTGTTGGTCACTCACACCTTCCATTGAGCTTTCGTGGGAGAAAATCCCACTTCGTCAGACGCTTTGACGAAGTGGGATTTTCTCCCACGAAAGCTCATGCGATTAATAAATCTGTTAGTCTTTAAAAGTGCCACAAGACTCTGTTGTCTTTCTACAATAGACTCACATGGCTACCCCTTTGGAATTTGACCTTCCATTGGTGCCATCCATTAGTTGCTCACATTGCCCACTAGCCCCTCTGCTCCTGCCTGCTTACAAGATGCTCTTCTAGCCAGAGGCACTGATTTCTGATGGGCCTCAGTCAGCTTTTTCAGTGATTTCTGCTTTTACAGAGAATGTCAGCTCTCTAATGATCTCAGCTGCAGATTTCAGCTTTTAGAATACCAGAGACAGGTTCCTGATCAGAATAACAAAAGGCTCCACAAAGAATCATTAAGTCTATATTTTAACAATGGGAGCAGAATTAGGTATTGCCTAAAGCACACAGCTCTTCAGCAGAGCTGATGTCACTCCTTTCCAAGGCTGAAAAACAGGGTTGGCCATTCTGTGTTGCTGATGATGACTTTTCCATCAGAGCAGGCTAAACACAGTTTATGCAATCAAAGGACAGAATGTAATGAAAAAGACATTTCATTTCCCCCTTCAGTTAAAACACCAGATTTGTAACCCAAAGCAGACACACATACCATTTCCCATCATGCCCAGCACCTGGGGGGTTCATCCATATCCAGTGTCATTATGCTAAGTATTTAATTGTATTCATACAAATACAAAGCACATGCAAATAGGGTTCCTCCCTGTTAGCTGCTAAGCAAGAGAATTGCCCAGCCTCTAGACCAGGGATGGGCAACATTTCTGACCCGAGGGCCATATGTGATGTATGGCTGCTCACAGAGGGTCACAGGTGGGAATGGAGCGGTAAGGCTTGGAGGAGGGAGTGGCCAGTTCCACCCTTGGAGAAAGACATGGAGCTGGGCTCTACTTCCCCCCCGCCCCCAGCTTTCAGCAGTGGCTACTGCTGCAGATAGAGTGCTGCCACTGCTCTGCCTCCCTCCCAGGTCCAGGAGCTGGCCTCAGGGGTGTGCAGAAGTGGCCCCTGAGTGCCAGAGAGCCGGCTGGAGGGTGGAAGGCAGGAGCATAGTGAGGATTTCTGGTGCCAGGAGGCCAAGTTCACATTTATGCCCTCCCCTATGCCTTGCAGCCTCCCCCCGTGGGGGGGCAGGAAGTGTCCCAACGTAACACGATGGGGAGGAGGGTTGGAGTTATGGAGATGCTTCTCTGTTATCTCCCCTGCAGGGTAGCAGTGGCCATTCCCACTGCATGCCATGCCACAAGCAGTAGCAGGACAGCTGAGCTAGGGATAGGGTGTGGGGGTGCAGCCCCCAGCTCTGCCTTTCTTTCCTGACTTCTTCAGGGCTGTAGGCAGGTTTTTCAGCATCACTGACAGCCTCTGCAGCTGCAACAGACTTTGGGGCAACAGCCACCATCCAGGCAGGTCTCATCCAGACCTTAGCTTGCGCCCCCCAAACCCAGGAATCCCTTGGCGCCCTGCCTCCCTTAGAGTAAGTGAGGAAACTTGGAAGACCTGGCTGTGGTTCCTATGTTCAGCTCTAGTAAGGGACTGGAGGAAGGGATCACAGCCTTACCCTTCTCCTCCCCCCCATTCCTTCAGGGCTGGAGGCAGCTTTCAGCCTCACTGCAGCAGGAGCAGCAGCAGCAGGAGGGCTGGGGCAGACCCCCCCACACCCACACACACTCCCAGGCAACCCATTCCAAGGAATCCAAGCTAACCACTTGAGGAGGAAGGACTCTTGCTCCAGTGGTCAGCCACTAGCCCAGCTGCCCAGGAGGATATTATCGATATCATCAGACCCATGTTAGCTTCCTTTCCTGCATGGGGCTTGAGTGCTGTGCTGCAGTTGGGCTTTGTTTCTGTGTATGCTGGGGGCACAGAAATGAAAGCCTTCCAGCAATAGGACCCAAGAGGGAGCACCCAACTGGCTCTGGCTCTGTTTCTCTGAAGGGCCAGCCCAGCCTGGCCGGCAGCCCCCATCCCCAGCACTTACCCACCCTCTTGGCTCTAATGGAGGGAAGCCTCACCCCACCCCACATGGGGCTGGCCCTTCACAACAGGGAGGGGCACAGGAGGCTCTGTGTGGCACTGCCATTCAGAGCCTCCTGTCTCTCTCCTCCTGCACAGCACCTTATGGAGGCTGGAAAGGGAGGGGGGTGGGGAGGGGGGCTGGCTGGGCAGAGGTAGCGCAGGCCAGAGCACAGGCACTCGCGGGCTGGATCTGGCCTGCAGGATGTAGTTTGCCTGCCCTTGCTCTAGACCTTGCTTACAGAGATAACAAGATTCACAGCCTGGACTATCCTTACCCATACTTGTATGTTTTTTAACACGGGGGGTAAAAAATTTGATTGATGAGAGAGGTCTGCTTTGTCAGACTCAAATACCTACATTCCATAGAGTCACGGAATAAATGTCACTTATTGGAGGAATTTTTCTGATTGAGAAAACAGTGAGTCACTCCAGACAGTGTGACAATTTACAAGGCCCTGTTTGGCTAAATAGTTTGACAATGGTGTGTAGAGTGTACTCTGTGCCAGTTGGTACAAAGAGGCTGTTAGTCACAATGTATTGTTCTTCAGGACATCAGTTCACTAAAGCATCTTAGACCTAAAACACTTACCGTAAGTGCTCATGCATGGGAGAAAGAAAGTCAGTCAATGGAGAAGTAGATGTATGAGTCAACAGCCTAGCTATGGCAATTGAAGACTTGTGTGTCTAATGAGGATGAGATCACCTCTTGATAATTATAAAGAAGAGGAAAGGGCCAAGGATAGCACCCTGTGGGAGAGGAGTGGAATGGTCAATTATAGTAAAGGAAGCAGAGAGATCGGAGGATGAGGAAAGAAGAGAGGCTGTAGGGCTTGGCCAGGATGGGGTCAACTGTAATTTTAGCTGCAAACATTCATTCTGTTAATGTTTCAGATTTTAAACAATCATTTGCATCTTATTAAAACACATCAGTTCACCTTTTCAAGGCAAGATTGTCTCTAAATATTTAAGCAAGCATTCATTTTCTCTGATTTCCCATAATTTCATTCATTTATTGAGTTTCTACAGTTTTAGCACCAGCAAATCATAGAAATAGACCTTACATTAATTTTTGTGATTCTCTAGCTCTCAGGTAGCTGTAAGATGCTCACTCCTTTGATTTCTGTCATACCTTATCATGGTTTGCAGTATATGGACTGGTAGAACTCTAGGATCAAAACTTACATACGAGAGATCTACAGATCCCTAATGTAAAACCTGACATAAATGTTAGACCAAGAAATTTTTGTAATGAACCAAACTGTCCAAGTAAAGCAACTCAAGTTACATTTTTCTGCTTCATTATGGCTGCTACCATCAGCTCTGAGACTGCATGGCACTACCTTCTGCTATAGGACATTCTGGCAGCCTGTATCTAGCGTATGTCTCATTAAAGCTGTCCTGGGTCTGAGTCTACATTTCTACTATCTTGTATGTTATGTGTTCATTTAAACAATTAGACTTATTATACATCTTCTGTTGACTCTTTTCCTCTTGCCTAAACTATAACATTTCGGGAAAATATTTTGAAGTGTTTAGTGGTGATAATTAAGCACCAAATAGTAGGAGAAATAACAGAGGAAAAACAGGTTTAAAAGGAGATGGAGCAACCAGAGGATTACAAATATGTCCATTAGTCACTGGGGACATGATAGGGTATGGACAAAAACCTGTCATCAAAAAGATAGTTTTCTGAGTCCCAGTGTGTTTGTGTGATTAACTAGTGAAATAATAGTTCTACAGGCATGGAAAATGTGTTTAGATAACTTGTTAATGCTACCTATGGAAACCAAAGGGTGCATCTACACTGGCAACTTAGGTCAACTTAAGGACGCTTAAGTCGACCTACACAAAGCCGCGTCCGCACTGGGCTTTTATTAAGTCGACTTAAGCACTTCCTTAAGTCAACTTAATAACAGCTTAAGTTGACTTAATAACACCACCTCTGAAGGTCGACTTAAGTCTTAAGTCAACTTCTGAAGTCAACTTAAAGCCAGTGTGGACGGGAAATAGCACTAAGTTGACCTTATTAAGTCGACTTAAAGCCAGTGTGGATGGCTATGTCTACTGTTAAGTCGACTTAACAAGGTTGACTTAAAGTGTAGCCACTCTGTTAAGTCGAATTATCAAGGTCAACTTTAAGTCGACTTAAAGTCAACTTTGTTAATTCGACTTACCAGAGTTGACTTAACAAGTGTAGACATAGCCAAAGGTCTTTGGTTCAAGGGCATTCCATAGATCAAAAAGGCATTTATCAAATTAAAGGATTTAAATTAATTTTATTTTTGACCTACAAACACAATGCAAAGATTTTCATGAGTACTTTTTTTTGAATGTTGCCAAGGAACTTTCACGAAGCTGCCAGGTGGAGTTCATACTGCCATGCACCGGGTGGGCTTGTAGGAGCTTTTCATGTATACTTCTAATGCAGTTTGGGATTGTAACTAATTTGACCTTGTTTAACACTAATCTAGTGGGGTTTGTTTGCTTGCTTTTTATTTGAAAATATTAACTGTATGTTTTGGAGCTCTATTTCAGTCTAGGTCTTTTATGGCATTTAAACATTTATGGCATTTGTCTTTTTTTGCATCAGGTGATACTTTCAGATGAGAGAATCTTTGACTTCTTTGATTCCAGTTCATCAGATAAGCAGCAACGATAGGGCCAAATGAAGTATTTCCATCACTTTTTGTCTAGTAGCATCTTTGTTTGATGTCATTCTTCACCATGTCCATCCAACGCATCCTTAGTTTTCCTTTATTTCTATTTCCTTGCGCTCTGATATGTATTGCCATGTGTGCTATCCTTTCTGGATCCATTCTTGACGTGTGTCCAAACCATCACAGTCATCTTCTATGAATCTTCTGTAACAGCATTATTTCTTTCCTTGGTCATTTTCCTATCACTTTGTTATTTATATTCTGCATATTTGAAACTCTCGATATTCCCCTTAGCCAGTTCATTTCTGCAGTCAAGAGCTTTCTTTTGTCAGCTGTCCTTGTACACCAGCATTTTGACTCATTCAGCCAGATTAGTCAGTTATCTCATATATGCTGATTTTCAAAATGTCTTTTAGCCTTTCAGATCTGACAGAGTTTCCAAATGCAATGAAAGCTAGTCTAATTCTTCTTTTTATGTCCTTTTCACAACTTCCATTCTTACAGGCTAATTCTCTAAGGTATGTTAATTTTTCCACTTGTCTGAGTTTTTGGTCTCCAAATTTTGATCTTTACCTCTTTACTTCCAGTTGCCATAATTTAATATGAAGGAACAGATTTTAAAAAGCAGATTTTTATGAGCTGGTGCTGAAATTGAGTGCTGTTTACATTACTACTTACACCATTTCTAGTACCAGTGTAACAGAACTCATACTGAAAAACAGGCATCATCGAGGTTTGCAGTCGACACAACTTCTGAGGAAACCTTCTGTTGAAGATTTGAGGAGAGCTTGCAGAAATATCTTTGGCTATGTCTACACTTGTTAAATTAAGTTGACTTAGCGCATCTACATGAGATATTTAGGTCGACTTAAAGTCGACCTTGTAAAATGGACTTAGAGTGTCTACATTAGATGCTTATGGGGACAAAGGGCCCTGGGGCTCCCTAGGACAAGGGGAGCCCCAGCTCCCTGGCAAGCAGGGAGCCACGGTTTCCCCGGGGGAGAAGGTAGCCGCGCGTGGCTCCCTTGTCCCTGGCAGGAGCCACAGCTCCCTGCTTGCAGAGGAGCCGATGCTCCTGGGAAGAAGGGAACCACACACGGCTCCTGGGAAGAAGGGAGCCGCTGCGGGGCTCTCCGGCCCCGGCTGCTACGGCAAGGGAAACCCCTGCCGACCCGGCAGGGGCTCCAGCGGCTAGGGAATCCCCGCCGCCCCAGCTGGGGCCCCAGCGGGGGATTCCCTCCCCACTGGAGCCCTGCCTGGGAAGCCCTGCATGGCTCTCTTCTCCCTGGGACTGCGGCTTCCCGGCAAAAAAGGCTTTTCTTGCTGAAAAGCCGTGGGTCCCAGGGAGAAGGGGCTCCCCCTGGGGAAAAGGGAGCTGTGTGTGGCTCCCCGGCAGAAGGGAGCCACGCGCAGCTCCCTTCTGCCAGGAAGCCATGCGGGGCTCCGTTGTCCCTTGCCCTAGGTTGACTTATAGAATAAGTCGATATAGGGCATCCACACTGGCTTAAGTTGACTTAAGAAGTCAACTTAAGCCTTAAATCGACCTATAATGAGGTGTTACTAGGTCGACTTAAGCTTGTATTAAGTCAACTTAAGAAAGCCCTTAAGTCAACTTAATAAAAGCCCAGTGTGGACGTGGCTTTGCTTAGATGGTCTTAAGTCTCCTTAAGTTGACCTAAACTGCCAGTGTAGACGTACCCCTAGACAGCACAAATCTTTACCAGGACAATATTTCACTTTCTTTCAAACAATGCAAGTCCAAATATAACTTACCTACATTATTGTTGCTGCTGCTTTCATAGCACCAGCCAAGTAGGGTCACAACTTTGATAGATGTTGTTCAGACACATAGTACTTCGTGGGCCCTGTCCCAAAGAGTTTACAGAGCAAATACAAGATGTAACAGCTGGGGGAAACAAATGTAGGGGGGGACCAATGGAACTAATGAAGTTTACTTTCTGAATATATCACTTTTTGTTGACTCCTTTGGCTAATGCTTTAATAGAAGCCAAATAAATTTTAAAAATATTTTAGGCTTGAAATTTCTCTAAAATCCTTGATATTTTATAGGAAAGATGCCTCAGTTTCCTGTAAGTGTTTATATACATGCACACTCAGTTAAAGTTCAACAAGCAAAGTCTGTTGTATGTCAGGAAGTCCTGTATGTCTGGGAAGTTCTGTAAAGTTAATCAGAACATGTCTAATTGTAACTGATAAGAGAAAATAAGTTGAAGCAGTTTTGTTCAGCTGATCCTGAGTCAAAGCTATTTGAAGAAAATGAGCTTTTGACCAGTCCCTTGGTACAGATATGTTAGAAGATTAAGAATAAAATGTAAAATATTCATAACTAAGATGCTCAGTTAAGCAGTGTTTTGTCCTGATAATTTCTTCATCCATGTAGTAGGCTCTGTATATATTGACAAATAGGTGTGTGTTTCAATCAAGGAAGTAGAGCCCTGCAAATCTGAGGCTATACACATTATATCTGCGGATCTCTGAGGACCATTTCTTGTGGATGAGATCCACATATTCATATCCATGCAGATCCACATATGCATATCTACAAGTAAGCTTAACATAGTTAAAAATCTTCCTTACTGCCCATATAGGTGTTTATGAGCTTTTTGAGATAGCTTTTGTATTATAGCCTAGGGTCCCACCTGGGCTACAACATGACCAATGTTCCCTCTAAGGTTTGGTGGCTTGTGTGCAAAATTTTCAAGCCGTGTGCAAAACTTTTTCTGAATAAAATTTTTGTGTAAACTCACACGACAGAAATTATAGGCATTAATTGAAGTTAAAGTAATTGTAAATAGAATTAAGTAATTGTGTTTAATTGAATTTGAATGAATTTTGAATTGAAATTTAATTTTTAGAAAGGTTTTTATTTAAAATTAATTTTTTAAAAGTTTTTTTAAAAAAAAGGAAGGAAGGAAGGAAGGAAGGAAGGAAGGAAGGAAAAAGAGAAGGAAGGAAGAGAGAGAAAAAGGAAGGAAGAGAAAAAGAAAGAGAGAAGGAAAGAAGGGAGAGAAAGAAGAAAAGAAAGAAAGAAGGAAGAGAAAGAAGAAAGAGGAAGGAAAGAAGAGAGAGAAAAAAGAAGGAAAGAAAAAGGAAGACAAAAGGAAAAAAGAGAAAGAAGGAAGAGAAAGAGAGGAAGAAAGAAAAAAGAAGGAAGACAAAGGAGAGAAAGAAGGAAAGAAAAAGGAAAGCAAAGGAAAGAAAGAGAAAGAAAGAAAGAAAAATAAGGAAAAAAGAGAAAGAAGGAAGAGAAAGAGAGGAAGAAAGAAGGCAGGCAAAGAAGAGGAAGAGGGAAGAGAAAGAAAGAGAGAAGCCAAGGCCGCTGGCGGGGGAGGACCCTACCGCGGCCCTGGGAAGCCGCCGGTGGGGCGGAGCAGACCCCAGCCCTGGAGGCTGATTCCAGCCCCGTGCTGGGAGGCTGAGGCCGTCGGATGAGCCCGGCCCCGGCCCCGTGCCCGGGCCAGGAAGTCGAGGCGGTCGGCGGGTGGGAGCCCGCTGCGGCCGCAGCCACCCCACTGCCCCGGCCGCGTGGGGCAGGCAGGCAGGCCCGTGCACCTGAGCCGAGCCTGAGCCTGCCTGTCCCACCCTGGGGGCAGAGAGGGCCAGCCCAGAGTCTGGGCGCAGGCCAGGACTGCTGCGGCAAAGCCGCAGCCCCGGGGGTCTGGAGGGAGCGGCGGGGGCTGCCGGGCTGCGCGGGGGTCCATCACTGCTGCGCGGGGGGTGAGCCGGCCGCTGCGCACCTGCGCAGCTTAGAGGGAACACTGAACATGACTAGTTCAAATAATCTTAAGGACATAAAATTGTGACTGAACAGGCAAAAAGGAAAGATTTTCAATCAAATTAAGCTATCTCAATTGAAAAATACCATTTTTGCCCGTGTAGACAAAACCTTAATGATTATGAGCTGAATCCAGTGATGGTTCACTATTACAGCTGACTTCTAACGGCAGCTAAAACCACCCACTGCTTTAGATCAAAGTATGATAATCTCTGTGACCTCATTTTGTGGTTAAAAAGTCAATAATTTACTGGAAAGCATAGCTGCTTTTGTTTAAAGGTAGTTCTGGTTTCTTTACTTTTTACTGCTTAACATTCTTTTTAAAGTGGAAATCTTTTGACGACAAGTGCTTTAATGGGGCAGTGCCCTTTAATTTTAAGGGCTTGACGTCCAGCAAAATTAATCCAAATTAACTGAAAGTGTGAATTTGAAGTGGAGTAGTTAAACCACGTTAAATCCATGTATGAACACACTCATCCAGAATTATAGTAGCCTTTGGAATTACAGAGTTGGCACTTCCAGAGAAGTAGGATGGATGTTTTGATTTACTCATTTTTACTATTTATTCATTTTAGAAGAGGTAGTGCAACAGTCAAGAGAGTCAGAGTTGCTATCGACTTTTCATTCCCCTCTAGAGTTAGGCAGTGGGGACCGTGTGGAGCAGTTTGTTCATGTGCACTAGCAAGTCCCATGAATCGTCCAGAGAGATCTCAATCAAACTTGCATAGAAGTAGTCTCCAATCCTCTATTGAAGGTTTCTGGGGACAGCTGCCTTATTTCTTGCACCCATGGTAGGATGCTTTCCCAAATCACTCAGTCATAACTCAAGCAGGCCCCCCCTTTTTTTTTTACATTGTCCAGTTTTTTGTACTGTTTTATTAATTTACTTTTTTTAAAAAAAAATTGGTACCATGGAGGGAAGAGGTGGAGCCGGACACCATTGGTCCTTGGCCTCTAGGGAAGCAGCTGCCATGCTCTGGCCAACACGCCACTGGACCCTGGGGGAGTGATCAGCGCACTCTGGCCAGGATGCCTCCCTGCAGGAGGAAGGGGTGGTGCTGGGGTGCTGCTAGCCAGTGTGTTGGGAGGGGGGGAAGTGGGAGCAGCTGTGTTAGCCATGCTCTGGACTGCCAGTCAGGCCCACCTGGAGGGCTGGATGAAAGGCTCAGGCGAGATATTGTTTGCCCACCTCTGGATTAGGGGATTTGGCTAACAGTATATACAAATATTTGTATATAGAATGTTTTAACCTCTCATCTTCCTGACACCAAAGCATTTAGGACACTATACAACAATACAGTATATTAGAAGCATGATGAAATATCCCCCTCTGTAGACCTGAGTAGGATTGGTGTTCAGGTGGCTGGTTATTGGTTTCATGACCCATGGGAGCAACTATGGTCACTACTGGCATTTTAACATTCCCAGTGGAAATCTGTGAGTCAGCAAAGTCCCCATTTGCAGCTTCCTGAACAGTCCTGTGTTCTTAAACATGTGCATATCATGCACCTTCCCTGATCAGCCTCCACTGATGTCAGTGAAATTCCCAGTGATCAACTAGCACTTGCATAACCATAGAAAAGACAATTTTTCTGTGAATATACTCTGTGACAAGGTGGTATGGTGTCAAAATAGGGATGGGTGTTATGTCTATCAATACACCTCAGTTCAGGAGCTCCATTGCTGTAAAACCATCCACTATGTCCTGCACATAGCTGAGAGTCACAGTCATGTGTAGCAGGAGGTGATTAATAGCCCTGCATGCTTGAATGTCAGCAGTTCCTGCAGTAGATTTCATTACTACAAAGTGATTCTGGAATAACTGGTAGCTCTCTGGCATTGCAAGTTTCCACACTAAAATCATCACTCCCTTCTCGGCTGTCAGTGCAGCTGATTTTGGTACCCCTGAGTTGCAGGGCTAGGCAGAGGTCAGCACACAGATGCAGGAATGCGGCCATGCACATCTGAGAGTTTTGCAGCCACTGCTTGTCCTCTCAAACCTGCACCATGATGCAATCCCACCAGTCAGTCCTTGTTTCTTCAGACCAGAATTGGTGTGCCAGGATGGCCAGCTGCTCCATGAACACCACCACCAACCTTGAATTGTTTCTTTCTATGTCGCACAGCAGCTTGGCTTCCAAGGAATTGTCTTGTTCCCTGCAGTGACTCTTGCAGCTCTGGAAATACTTCAGGATCATGCATCCTGTGCTTGTAATGCTCACGGCAATATTGCAGAGCCATGCAAGCGTCATGCTTTTGTCAGAGGTGGTGGGCAGTGAGGATGGATGTGCGGATTTGTAGAATTTTGAAAAGAAAGTGCAAAAATGATGGATGCAGATGAAATTATGGTACAGAGAACACTGTCTCATAGGAAGTTGACTCTGTGTTCACAGTCATTCCTGTGCAACTTATTTTGACCATATCAGGCATTGTGAACATTTCTCAAAAGACCCTGCACTGGCTGGGGTAACGTGATTAGTAGGATAGCTACCCATTTTAGGCTCCAAGCACAAGGATCCATTCAGAAAATGTCCAGCAATTTTGTCTCTGTCCCACATATTTCTAGGGAGCCTATCACTATGGCATACAAGCACTGACTGAAACCTAGAAACCTAGTATGCTTTCACAAAGTATGATGAATTAAAATTTCTTCATCTGGATCAATATATAAGCAAAAGTATCCTTAGAATTATTGTAGATTAAAATGGAATTTCTGCAATCTGGGGAAGCTACATTTTGATATGAAAAATAAATAAGCTACAGATTTGAAACTGTCCACTCCCCTGATTTTCCTCCCCTCTCCTCATTCCCTCTCTCACTCTAGTGACCTGTCACCATGCCATCATGGCTTTTTTTTGGTCCAACATTTTTTGTTCCTTGGAAAGTAATACGAAATTACTTCCAAACTCTTAATTAATCTAATTTGATTGGATTTTTGTGATCCTCTCTGCAAAGAGCCTTGCAATTGTTGCTCTATTCAAAGCAGCAGCATTTTGCACTGAAAATCTGGAAAACTTAGCTAATGTGAAGGTGGAGAAGCATGTGTATATTGCTGTCTTCCCCTCCCCCACCCCAGACTAAGGGGCAAAAGAGCAGAAGTGATTGCTATTCACTGGCAAAACTAAAGGTTATTAATGGGGACTTTTTTCCTTTATATTTTGTCATCATCTGCTAGTGGAAAGTCCCATAGTGCAGAGCTGGTTAGCTTATTAAAGGTGTTTTCTGGCTACGCTTCTCTTTTTCCCTCTTATGTTTTCCCGTAATTTTCCGAGCATGGAGTTGCAAGCAGGGAGGACAGTAAAGAACAGAGCATGTGATAGGGGGTGGTAGGACATCTTCTCAGTTATTGGTTTACCACTGCCTGATGGATAGTGAAAGGAGGAGTAAACCTTTCAGTCTGCCCTGATGGAGCTGAAATACAGACACCAAATTTACAGGTAAGGGGAAAAGTTCCTTTTCTGAATAGCACTCTTGACTGGACTGCCATATTTTCTGTTCTATAAAAATGATTGTGAAAATATCTCTGTTATTTGTGGTGCATTAATGACTTTGAAGCATCTCTGCACTTTGATAGTCTTCCCTTGAGTTAGATATCAGCTGATAAGAAATCCATAGAGAGTGAAATCAGTTGCATGTCTGACTAACAGCTTTCTCATGTGATAGCATAAGCAGTTAGTCTCAGCTGAAGCTGTTCAGTAAGCAGTGGCTAATGAAGTGTTTGTGCAGTGACAAGCTGCACAACATAGTACATGAAAAGAGCAATAAGATGGCTTAGGGAACGCTCTAAAAAGATTCTTAAGTCCTAGATAGAAAAGGACTTCAGCAAATGTGCCACTTTTAAAATTTGATTGAATTGTACCACAGAGTGTGAATGGATTCCAAATGCAGCTTTTTTGAGGGTTTGGGTTTTTTTTTGGTTTGTTTGTTTCTTTTGCGGGGATGGGGAGGAGGGGACTTGAAGGTTTTGAATGAATGTAATTTGCAATTCTGTAATTAACTCATTTTTGTAAGATGAAATATGATGTATATCTGTTACTTTACAAAACAAATACCTGCAATATTCTACAATAATGGTTCAAAATATCACAGCGTACAACGATGATACTGTAGTGTTTTGGACTGTTATTGAAGAATAGTATATTTTTATATAAGAAAGTTTATAGGCTGAGTAAATTTCTTATAGTTTGAGATTTAATATACAAAATGTAACCTTTATCAAGGGAATGCTAATCCACAAACATTAGTGTTGACTGTAGCAAGCAGCCACTGCTTCAGCAGTTCTGCTTAGATTGTACAGTGATGGGGATCAGACACCTACCTAGATAGTTTTATTTGTTTAATCTATGGAGTGAAATCCTGACCTCACTGAAGTCAATGGAAGTTTTGCTACTGACTTCCGTGAGGACAGTATTTCACCAAGTGACTGCTTCTATTTCTGCTAGCATATTCCAGCATGATATTTTATCGATAGACAATATATGTGATATTACAAGACCATGATATTTTACTAACAATGTAATGATTATTCTTTTTTTAAAAGTTCATTGTTTTAGAAGTTATTCAATTTTTAGAGCAACTAAAAGTGGTGGAATTTAATTTCAGTTGACTTAGGTAATTAGTTTAATGTTTGCAGCTAGGTAATCATACTATTTATATTATTCAAGGTATTGGGTATATTAATCATGGGGAAGTAGAAGGGAGTAGTGTAGATACTGAAGTAACAGTATTTGTCTAAGAATAAAGCAGACATACTACAAGGGCTATCACTTTCTCATTTAATGGAATTTTCAAAAGTTATTATATTATTAGAAAATACTTAAATGTGTAAATTAATGCTGTGTTGTGGATATAGGTATACAGCTCTTCTGGAAGAGGTTATTTTAAGCAATATCAGTTATAACAGTATGCATTATGTATTTTTATTTTTCAAACCTATTAATTTCTGTTACATATACCTGTAGATCTGTACATTTTGAACACAAAATGTTCTAAATTACATTGATATGAAGTAATATTACAAGTTTCTTCATCAAAGAAATGGATCTTATTTAATAACCATTAACCTCTGTACAAAAATACAGTATTGTTGCATCAAACAGAAAAAGACAATGGTCACTATCAATACAAAAATGATACTAAGTATCTAAGTACCACAGTTCATTTATGCAACCGTTAAGTTGAACTGTGAAAATAGGGAAGATGCTTCCTGGCTGAAGTATAGAAATGTGTGGAAAGTTTATATTTTTTTTATTTAATAAACCATCCCCAGCTCTTTCTTCCCTACTAAGGCAACATGGAGAAGTGAATATTTTTTTAAAATTCAATAGAACTGAAAAATAAAAGCAAAAAATGAAGGTCTGGTCTAGCTCCTGTTGCGTTCAGTGTGATTCTGCCCCAAATTCTTAAAATGCTAGTACCATTATAGGGAAAAAAATGTAGAAGAATAATAACCTTCCCTGCGAGCATCAAAGGGTGCTGTGGGTAGAGGGCTTTGGCCTCCTTCTAATTCTGTACCTCTCTTCCAAGCTGCAAGCATCCAACCTGGTACACGTGCTTCTAGGATTTCTCTCCAGAGAATGGAAGCTAATGCAAGCGTTGATGTTTATCAAAAAAATTTAAAAATCTACTCAAAGAATGATTATAACAAAAATAAACTACTGACAAAGGTTCCATCAAAAGACCAAACAACATTTTCCATATGTACACTTTATACCGAATTTGACTAGAAATGCTGCCCACATAAACTATTTACCAACCAATGTAGATTTTTTCTAAAAAAATTGGATCTACCTTTAACATCTACATTTATTGTAAATTAAGAAGTTTTCCTATGTATTTTTGAATTTCATTTTCGTTTATTGTGGGGAATTTAGTAATTTTTCAACTATATTTAGAGAAAGCACTGAAAAACAACAAATGATTACATATGTCTAAATTTGTAGTTTGCCAAACTATTTAAAATACAATCTTAAACGTTTACATTCTGATCCCAGAAAAATTAAAAATAATCAGAATTTTTTTTAATATGAGCGTTTGAACTGAATATAGGTCCAATAACCAAGAAGAGTTGATGAAAACAGCTCTTAGTTCCACATGTATTTAAATTATTCTGTCTCCTTGGAAACCCACTGATGCAGATGGATTAGGCTTTCCTTGGCTAAAAATATCTATCCCTTAAAAATGACAATGGGACAAATGCTGAATAAAGCCATAGTATATTGCCACTAGTTTTAAAGTTTCCTAACGATTCAGGTATTCTGAGAAAACTATAGATCTATAGTTTTTTACCCAGCATTCCTTGTTAGCTGCTACTAGGCATTTAGCAACATTATTGAAAAAAGATAACCCCAATAATCATGGTTGCAGATTCTGTTGAGAAAGGAGCATATTGGCTTGTCTACACTGATATCACTGCATTGGCCTCCATGGATTGACGCAGCAGGATCAGTTGAGCCAGTGGGACCTGGTCAATCCATCCTGGAGTTGCTCTCCGTTCGACATAGTAACTCCATCCCCCAGAAAAGATTAATGCTGCATTGAATGGACAGCATTTCCTGTTGGCACAGCCCAGTGAAGATGCCATGGTAAGGGAGGGTACATAAGTTGACGGGAGATACACATTCTACAGTATGTGGCTTGCATATTTCCTGTCGACCTAGCGTGGCAGTGTTAGACCAGGCAAAGTGCAGAAGGAGAAGGCAGAAGGTAATAAAGCTGATGTTTGAGAGTTAAAGATACCTTAGCGTTGCATCCTGAGTTCTAATCCTACTTCTTCTGAAATCAGTGGCATTAATTTCAATGGGAGTGATGAAGCCCTCACCTCATTAATAGTTTCTTGGTATAAATTCACTTTTTCTAAATAAAAGATTAAATTTGGCCTATTTTTTCTTGCATAATGTTCAGTAAACCTGCACTCCTTTTTTATAGTTTATATGTTGATTATTGAAAACAGTTGAGTTATCTATGTGATGTTTTCAGGTCATATATCAAATATTCTGTTACCTTAAATGTTATCTTCTTTTTCTCCTCATAAAAATAAAAGAGTTTTAAATGTACTGTAAAAGTCAACCATTGTTTAATAACCTTTTTTTCACATATTTTGTATAAATCAGTACTTTAATTTTTTTTCACCCTGAAGAAGTTTTACTAAAACATATGTGAATGCATTAAGACTGTTATTTCACCCAAAAGCCTGTGTGTGTTTTTATCATATCTAAATAATTAGTGTAACTACAGTTGTCTTAAGAAAGATATATATTAATGTTACTAGAAAGTTTCATTTTGTAAAGAATTAGTTCTTTGCTTTGCCACAACAAAGAAATCTCAGCCACCATTTTACTTTATCTTTGGGAGGAAGAGCTGAATATTTGTTCATTTAAGAAACAGTTGTCATATTTTTAAAACTGTTTTATAGTCTCCACGGCATAATGGCTTTTTTGTTCATTTGTTTGTTTGTTAACTGGTATTCAGGATAGGCAAAATGCTGCTATCATTCTGTATTATTTTTATCTCTTTTTTTGCCTTTGCTCTTTCTGTTTGGTGCCTCCCTGATTGTCATTTGTTCTATTTTCTTGGCACAGACCTGTTTTGTGCCCAGTATGTTAAACTTGGTGTCTTTTTTTCCTTTAAACATTATCTGTGCACTTTGTCTTATCAGCGATTAGACTTATTGATTAATTTACAATATTGAGTGAGGCATGTCGTCTTTTGATTTGCATCATATATAGAATTAAAATATTTCAAGTTCTAGTGACATAATTTGCAAGGGATTAATTATTTAATAGTAAATTCATTTTGGATGACAACACAGTGAGTGATGTAATGTAGGGTCTACATATTAGTTTGATTAATCGAAATGAATATGAGGAGATGATCTCAATCTCTGTTTCTTATAAAAGAGAATATTAACATTATTAATAAGGCAGATGGATTAGTAAATGGATTATTAAATGCATACATATTGTGTTCCTTTATATGAGAACAATAACATGAATTATAGAAAACGTTCTTATTGAAAATCTGTTGCCTAAGTAATACATATAAAGCAAAGTCAATTTAAAATAGGACAAGAGTTTAATAATGGTATGTAGTGGCTTTCATGCTTTACTTGTATAAAACAAGCATGATGCATTATAAAGTGAGTTATATGGGTATTGGGTATCTCTAAAACAGATTTAGAAAAATAATATAGGTAAGTGCTTCCTGTTTAACAAGAGGCAGCTTTACAGATGTAATGGAATTGTGCCAGTTTGGCATGAGTCTTTTTACTTCTAGAAATAGAAGCAACAATTTTATCTACTGAAAATAATAATGAGTGTTTGTCTCACATTGCCTGTCACTATGTCTGGGTTACGCAAGATAATGATGGTAATGCAGAGACACAGAAAACTAATGTAATACCTTATTCTGAGAGTTCAGAACAGACGGAAATGTTGCAGCTTGCCGCCGGGCTATGACTTTCCAGCAATTTTCTGTGTTAAATGTTAAAGTCTGAAGAGGAGAACATTTAATTGTTTATTCTGTGTCAAACAACAGCTGTTAAAACTTCTAGTAGTATATCAAACTATGCATGTGAAATCAAACTGTTTTACTATGTGTATCATTCTCAAAAAGAAAATAACTTAATTAATCTTATTGTTTCCAGGTCAGCTCTCAAATTTATTTTGTGAGTATTCAGCTTATTTTACCCTCCTCAGTGGATAAAGCAAAGATGACAAACGTTTTGGACTGAGGGCCACACCTGCATCTAGGTAGGCTGTAGAGGGGCAGGGGAAGGGGCAGGGCAGGGAATAGAGAACAGATCCACAGTCCAGTCATGCGTTGGTGGGTCCTTGCAGTGAAGGAGCAGAGAAGAAGCAAGGGCGGAGGGGAGTGGGGGGGAGTAGCCGCCATGCTGGACTCAACTGGGCCCTGGGAGGAGTGGCTCCTGCACTCTGGCCAGGGCACCACTGCTGGTTCCATGCAGTGGGAGGGGGGAACAGATGTTGTGTGGTGGCCAGGCCCAGCTGCAGGGACTGATTAGAGGATCTCATAGGTTGCAGTTTGCCATCCTTGAGATAAAGTATTGTGGCATTTCCCAAACTTTTGAAATGTGAGTTTTCCTTCACGAAAATGGCAGCCATTGTGTTCCCACTTTACTCACCATGTGCAGGAAACTCCACCATAGACAGTAATAGAAAAAACTCCTGTAGGGAGGGATTCCATCTTTATCAGTGAAGGTAATTGTATGCCGTGAAGCATGAGGGTTTATATACTTACTCCTTGACTCTAGACCATGCAGGTTCTTAGTCACTCTCTCCATTTAACCCCACCTTTTTCCATCAGAGGTATATTTTTTTTCACGGTTGGTAAGAACTCTTAGGTCTTATCCCCCCATCTTCTCTTTGGTGAACCAAGAGGTCAGACACCACAAGACTGTCCTGCCAGGACATTCTTAGCTGTAGTTTCTTCTGTCATTGCAACTGAAGTCATTGGGATTTCACGATAAACTCATACTTAGTTACCATAAACCTCCTGTAATTCCCTATTATGTCTTCTTCACTACACATTACTCTCTCTAATGGTCCAAAAATTCATCTGAATACCTTATTTTCAAAGGTATTTAACAGTCTTTCTTTTTTAATGAGTGCCAAGATCTCATATCCATATAAAACAATAGGACTTACAATGGTCTTGTATATTTGAAGCTTGAGTTTGCTCAGAGAAGAGTAACAGGCATTTTTGAATTGTAACCATGTCTTTATGAACTCACTTTATATTCCTTTGATATTTGTCTTAGAATTGATATGAAGGTTCAATGAGTCTTGACTACCTTAGATTCCGGGAACATTTGCATATATTATGTAACTGGTTTTCTATCTTCCTTCTGCTTTTTCTGACTTTGCATTAGCTTTTTCTAGTTTATGCACATCAATTAGTGTGGTGTCTGATGTGAATTGTATTTTTTTATTAGCCAGAAGTTCCTGGGAGCAGTAAAAAGTGGAAGTGTTGTCATATAGATTAGGCTCCTGTGCTAATCTCTAAATTTTGTAGAACTATACCACTTTGGAAATAAAATACAGTGTAGACAACTGAAAGGAAATCCATGCTGAAAAGAACAGTTTGAACAACTTATTAATGAAGAAGAAATATGAAGAATAGCTTACAAATTAAAATCCGGGAACAAGAGGCTAGAAAATATGGGAGCAATTTGATTGTTTTATGCTTCAGTTGTGCAACTAACCTGTAAACATTGCTATCATAAAGTTATATTTGTCCATACCTCAAGCTGTGGGCTACGTTTTAAATTTGCCTTCCCCTTATTTCGCTGTTATTCTTTCCCTTCACCATAGACAAAACATCTTTTGCTAAACCATAGAGGCCAAACACATATAAGTACAAAGGAAAGGTCACTTAAAATAGACCTTTTTTTCTCCTTAGAAGTGATGGCCAATATCCTGCTTATTCATCTCATACAAATCCCATTGATGCACAATGATCCCAGGAGAAGGATTTGGCCCTATTCTGTGTATAATTAAGCTCCAGTACTAGAAGGCTTGCAGGGAAGGAACCCTCTGCTTCCCCTTACTGATGAAAGCGGGGAACATAACCCTGGAAGGCTTGATTTAGATGTTATTACTTCACCACAGTGCATTTCCGTGCAATGCTTTATGATGTATTATTTGGAATTTGTGTTTTGATTGTGAAATTATAGTAGCTGGTGCATCTAATGGTGAGAAATTATAAGAGATGCAGCTTGGGGCAGAGCAAGACAACCTGCACTAAAGAATTCAAGAAATGGAGGGGGACAAGCTGAAAGGCTCCAAGAAGCACTTGGCATTGTCAAAAACGTGATATTGGAACCCTGTGTAGACTAGGCTTTGCAGAATCAGACCAGCAGAGTTGATTCTGTGGGACTGAGCTGACAGTGGCACAAATTTGTCTCTGCAGGACTTATGTGATACTGTTAGCTTCACTGGACTGAAGCACACAGGCAGAAAGAGCCTCCTACTGGATACTTGGATGAGGATTTAGGTGGGTAGGAACTGGGTTTTGGTCCTTGACCAGCAGGGCAAATATACTGGGGTTGGGTATAGCTATCAGACATTGCTTGCGATAGGTTTGTGCTGTTAAATAGGGCAGCTGAGCATGAAGAAGCAAAGTTCAAATGATGTTTGCATCCACTGAGCATGAAGATGCAAAGATTTGTGCCTGGCCAGAGTGGTATATGGGGAGAGAACATAGCCAATAAAATGCACCTTCCATAGATTTCTCATTGGAATCCATCTGAGTGAAAATGGTATATGGAGACTAAAGTGTGCCCCTGAAATTGTGCCCATCAGTACCTTCACTAAGGGAGCAGGCAGTCCCAGCTGCTATGCATTGACTCATACTCTGGACCAGGAGTTCTCTACCCCTTTGGTCCGCAGGACTTTTGAAGTGGCCTGCACGCCGCTGATTGGGAGCCAGGCCGCAGCCACCCGCTCCCGGCTTGTGGCTTGGAGCCAGACTGCAGCCGCCCGCCTCCCTCCACAGGCACTGGGCTCTCCCCAGCCAGTCAGCAGAGGCAGGGCCCCTAGCGAGGAAGGACGGAGGCTCCGACCGGCCAGGAGGAGCTGGGAGCAGTGCTTGGAGAGAGCCGGCTGGGCCGGGTCATGGCCGAGCGGCCACTGCCCAGGTGAGGGCCAGCGAGGGTACCCCATCCCGGTCCTCGAGCAGGGCAGGACACCCTGGTGGGAGGGACCCAGACGGGAGCCGGCCCGCAGGGAGTGCTGCGCTGGGGCCAGTTTGGGCTGAGCGGGCCCTGGCCTGTCCCCCATACACCCTGAGGAGTGGAGTGGAGGGGCTCACACCTGCCCAGGGCCGGGCTTGTGTCCAACCTGCAGCATCAGCACTGGAAGAGAGAGCCGGCCCAGAGACAGGGGAGGTTCCAGTTGTTTCTGAGCATCCAGCCTTTAAAAAAAAAAATTCGCTTTTTAAAATTTTTAAAAAACCTTTTTGGCTCAAGGGCCAAAAATACAATTTTTTTTACAAACCTGAAGGGCCACCAATCTATTAATTAATTAATTATAATTAAAACTTAATTTGAATTTAATTAATTCAATTTTAATTCATTAGATTGGTGGCCCTTCAGAGTTGTAAAAATTATATTTGTGGCCCTCGAGCCAAAAAGGTTGGTAACCACTGCTCTGAACATTTAACAAAGATCCGACATATACAGACTAAATCTCACAGCAGCATAATTCCTGTGTACATATGCGTCAATATGAGGCATAGAAGACAGATGCACAGAAAGGAAGCATCCTTCAGGCTGTCAAAGACCCAAATTATATTCCCTTGAGTGCCTTCCTCATCTCCACTCTAAAATTACAGGCCAAAGATTAGCTTTCAGACCAGGCTTCTGGAGGCAGTTTTTCAGATATAAAGACTTGACTCTCAAACTGTGCCTTGGAGGAGTTTCAAGGGGGTCTGGCAAGTCAGACACATAAAGCCATGGCTTATTCTTGGCAGGTAGCTGCAACCCGTTGGTTAATATCTGCACCACCCTGGTAGTCTTGGCAACGGGATTCTTTCAGAATCTGAAAACCATTCTGATTTGCCTGATTGGTTTCTGTGATCAGAGGACTGGCTTTGTGGATGTGGAGAAAGCAGATGTGATATATCTTTGATTTCAGCAAGGCTTTTGATATGGTCTCCCACAGTAGTTTTGAAAAGCAAGTTGAAAAGTATGGGTTGGATGAATGAACTATAAGGTGGATAGAAAGCTGGTTAGATCATTGGGCTCAATGGGTACTTATCAATGACTCAATGTTTATTTGGCCATTGGTAACAAGCACAGTGTTCCAGGGGTCAGTCCTGGGCCCTGTTTTGTTCAACACCAGCATTACTGATCTGGAGGATGGAGTAGATTGCACCCTCAGCAAGTTTGCAGATGATACTAAGATGGAGAGAATGGTAGATACTCTGGAGGGAAGGGATAGGACACAGAGTGACCTAGACAAATTGGAGGATTGGGCCAAAAGAACTTTGATGATGTTCAGTAAAGACAAATGCAGTCCTGTACTTACTTAGGCTGAAAGAATCCTGTGCAGTACTACAGATTGGGGACTGACTGGCTAGGCAGCAGTTCTACAGAAAAGGACCTGGTGCTCAGAGTGGATGAGAAGATGGATATGAGTCAACAGCTATGCCATTGTTGGGCTATATTAGAGGGAGCATTGCCAGCAGGTGGAGGGAAGTAATTATTCCCCTCTCTTCAGCACTGGTGAACATTGTGTTCAATTTTGGATCGTCCATTACTGAAAGGATGTGGACAAATTGGAGAGGGTGCGTCTACACTTACAAATTAAGTTAAATCGACTTAATTTACCGTATTTCCCCAACGATAGGCCGCGGCTTATACATCGATTTTACAAACTGTGTATTTGGTGCGGCTTGCTTAAATGGGGCGGCCTATCTAAAAACATGAAAACGCATTCGCTAAAAGTATAATTCAGTGCACAAAAAGACGACATACCCAAATGATTAGTTGAATTTAAATGTACTGTTTACTGCAGCAATGAACAGTTCGAAAAGCAACGCAAAGCAAAGATAGATCAGTGATGATGTTCTGTCACTTAATTGGTGCTGCCGCATCCAGCCTCTTCTTCACATTCGTCTAGTTCAGGTTCGTTGCTGCAATGTAAACATTAAACTTTTTCAAGCTTCTGCTACATTACATTACATCCTAGTATATAATACAAGCTAGGAAAAAGCAAAATTTAACAGAAATAAAAGGAACAAAAGTTGATTGTTGGCTGGGAAAAGATGAGTTTTTAATTTTCGTTTGAATGACTGGAGGGTGGGGGTACTGCAGTACAGCAATGTCAATCATCTGTCTACATGTAAATTCTTCAGTATAAAATTAGCAACACTGAAATGCAAAAATTATTAGGCTTACCTTTCTTCAAATCCTTCAAAATCAGATCCGTAAACGTCATCATCGTCGCCGAACAACTCGATTGCGACCTGTGTTGCTTTGCTGTCGCTGATGTCGGACACGCTTCCGTCACTGGTATCGCTCTCGGATATTGCAGACGTTGCTTGTGCTGCTGGTAGGCTTGTAGGTGGAGGAAGGATTCCGGCTTTGCGAAAACCGTTCTGTATGCTTTCTGGTTTTACGTTGTTCCACGCCGAAATAACCCAATCGCACACTTGACTGTACGTCGCACATCGCTGCCGGCCAGACGGAGTGAATGTATGCTCACCATCCGCCATCCATTTTTCCCACTCGATCCTCACAAGGCACTTAAATGCATGATTGACAGCAATATCAAGTGGCTGCAGTTTGCATGTAAGTCCACCAGGTATTACAGCCACGTGACCACCAACCTTGTTCACTGCCTTCTGAACACTATCCATCAGATGAGCAGACATAGAGTCGAAAATTAGCAAGGACTTCTTCTTGTTAAAAAATCCAGCACCAGGCCGCCTTCTGTAGCATTTGTCCACCCATTCCACCATAACGTCTTCATTCATCCAGCCCTTCTTGTTCACTGAGACCTCGATACCCTTGGGTACTTTTTCCCTTGGCATTGTCACCCTCTTAAAAATCACGAATGGCTTCAGCTTTTTGCCACTTGCCGTGCAAGCTATAACAACCGTAAAACTTGTCCGCTCGTGACCTGTGGTAGTTACTGATATGGTCTTTTTACCAATCTTATCGACAGTGCGTGTTGATGGAATGTCCATCTGCATTGGGACCTCATCCATGTTGATGATGTCATCCGGTGTTAGTTTCAGTGTCTCGATTTCCTTGCCGACGAACTCTCTAAAACTGTCAAGTTTCTTCTCCTAGTCATCTGGCAGTCTCTGTCCCACAGTTGTTCTGGCTCGGATAGATAAACCATTTCGTTTCATGAAGCGAGAAACTCAATTATGACCCCCTTTGAAGTCATCAATTGCCATTTCAGTCGCCATTCCTCGTGCCTTCATTTTGATGGCTATTGTTGAAACTACCCGATTGTTCTCACGCTGCGCGAGAATCCATTCTTTAAGTCGCTTCTCCAAGCTTGGCCATTTTGCTTCCCTTGTACGCCTTGCACGCCTACGTGGCGGAAGCGCGCGCAAAGCTTCCTCATCTTTCCGCCAATTTCTCACTTGTTTTTCATCTACTTCAAAGTGGCGTCCAGCTGCACGATTGCCGTTTTCTTTCGCGAAAGCAACGACCTGGAGCTTAAATTCTGCTGCGTAGGACTTGCGTTGTGGCATGGTATCGGTAAGTGTAAAATTTTATCAATTTAATTGTTCACACTCAACTATGGTGTAATGTTACTATAGAATTGCAAAGGCCTCCAGGGGCATGCCAAATTAGATGCTTTTACTTAAGAGTGGTAAATTCCAGTAACGCCGCGGCTAATAACATGGGGCGGCTTATCTTAGAGTTCTAAAACTTAAATGAGCATTTTCTGCGGCTTATAGAATGGGGCGGCCTATAATGTGGGGCGGCTTATCGTTGGGGAAATACGGTAATCCACGTCTACACTACATTTTCCTTAAGTCGACTTAAGCAGCATCTTAAATCGACTTAAGAAAAATTAAAGTCGACTTTATAAAACCTCATTTAAAGTTGACTTTACTGGCTAAGTCGACTTTATTAAGTCAACTTAGCCAGTGTAGATGCAGATTAGCCCTAAATCGACTTTAAGTCAATTTAAAGGGCTCCAGGGCTCCCTCCCTGCCAGGGTGGCTGGCAGAAGCAGAGCCTGGCATGCCTCCCCACAGGGCAGGACAGAGCCCTGCCCACCCTGCTCCTATGCCCTGCCAGTGTCCCTGTCCTGCTCAGCCCCCATTGTATCCAGGTACAATGGGGCAAATGCTGAGCCCCCTGGCACTTGGCAAGGGGTGCCCCCCTGCCACCGTGGACCAGTCCATGGTCCACCTAGCCCCTACAAGTCGACTTGGGCATCCAGTGTGGATACTCTGTCGATTTGGCAGGGTCCCCTTTAAGTCAACTTAATTTTTGAGTGTAGACATGCTAAGTCGACTTATTTGGCCAAGTGTAGACATAGCCATAGAGTCCAATAGAGGACAACAAAAATGATTAGGGGGCTGAAGCACAAGGCTTGTGAGGAGAGGGTGGGCTTATTTAGTTTGCGGAAGAGAAGAGTGAGGGAGGATTTGATAGCAGCCTTCAATTCCCTCTGTCCAGGGAGGCAGAACTAGGCTGTTTTTCGTGATGGCAGATGACAGAACAAGGAACGGTGGCCTGAAATTGCAATTTGGGAGATCTAGGTTGACTATTAGGAAAATCTTTTTCACTAGGAAGGTGGTGAAGCACGGGAATAGGTTACCTATGGAGGTGGTGGAATCACAATCCTTAAGGAATGAGTCTTGTCTTGATAAATCCTGGCTGAGAAAATTTAGTTGGGGTTGGTCCTGCTTTGAACATGTTGGACTAGATGACTGCCTGAGATCCTTCCAACCTTAATATTCTGTGGCTGGCATTGCCACAGTGATGACCCGTTATGTACCCTTGGTCTGCATAGAAAAGTTCCTAAGTGCTGTTTTCTTGCGCCGTACATATTTTACTGGGAAAGCCATCACAGTCTAACTCAGATAACTGATGTTTATAAGTAGAGCTGCCAATTACAGCAAACAGCGTAAGTTAACATTCATTTGAATTCTGAACAGCTGTTTCATCCAAGTCCTTTCACCTTAGTTGTTATTTGCTCGCATTCATACAAATGGATTTTTGTTCACATTGATGTTTATACCTGATATAAATGCTGATTTTTGCATGCAAACAACATAATTTGTGTGTAAATAAGTGCAGTTACTATTTTTCCCTGTTCATTGTTCACTACTTTCTTGCTTATAAGGTTTCAGTCACCCAGTCAGGGAGCAAAAACAATATGATTTGGGTAACCAATCATGGACTGTGATTAATGAATAGTCAAGGTAAATAATTTACTAGTACTCCTATCAGCTGAAACCTGTTCACATAAACAGTTAATTAAGTAATTACCCATTACAAATAAATTTGTAAAAATCAAATTTAGTTTCGAAACAAGAAAAAGATCTAAATTAAAAATGAATATTATTCACAATAAATAATCCAAATATCTTTGCTTGTGTGTATCAGTATTCATGATTTAACTGTGAAATTACCCTCCAAGTCTCCTAGGGTGTTTCTACACTGGCAATTTACGTCGACTTAATAACTGCTTAAGTCGACTTAATAACACCACCTCTGAAGGTCGACTTAAGCCTTAAGTTGACTTCTTAAGTCTACTTAAAGCCAGTGTTAATGGGGAATAGCGCTAAATTGACCTTATTAAGTTGACTTAAAGCCAGTGTGGACAGCTATGTCTACTGTTAAGTCGACTTAACAAGGTCGACTTTAAAGTCAACCTAAAGTTGACGTTGTTAAGTCGACTTAACAGAGTCGACTCAACTTTACAAGTGTAGACATAGCCCTAGTTTGTTATGGCACATGCTGACTGGCTAGTGGGTGGATGTTTTTTGTGATGGGTACTTTTGGTAACATTTTATATGTAACATTTACTTCTTGGATCCTCTTGTTACTAATAGGATTTATATGTAAAAGAACTGATTTTTATTTGGAAACAAATATTTGTATCTCCTAGAGACCTCATCTACTTTTATATTCATCCCAGGTGATACAACTGAGATCAAGGTGAAGTGCTAAACTTGGTGACTTATAGATTAAATCTTTGTGGAATGCCTCTTTTTTAATTTACTGTCAGAATTTCTGTTTATTGACATTCTTATTAAGACACTCATCCTTGTGGCGTCTGAGAGGAATTAACACTAAACAGGATCCAACAAATAGATGAGGGAGCAAATTATTGGGGATTTCTTTCCTCAAAGCATGTCTGAGTTCCCAAGCTTTTCCTGTTTCAGAGCTTCAGTCAGAGACTGATACCTATAGTTAGATTTTCACCTAAAGCACCTTAGAATATAATTTCTTTAAGTATTTATTGTTATAGCCATTTTATATGGTATGCACCTGAGGTTTATTTCTTCAAAAATGTATGCATAACGGCCAGTCTGTGGGATTTGTCTATTTTACATATGATATTATGTGAACAATGTGTTCCAGTGTTCGGTTTTGCAGAGTACTCAATTATTTTCAAATTGCAATTAGGAAGAAAGTGTCATTAGAGTTCACACCTTTGTCACTGCATGAGGATTTTGTTGATTTCTTCTTGTCACATTGCAGTCTTTTATCCATTCATTTAGCTTTTTTTTTTATCACCTTTCAAAGCAATGGCTGCAGTGGATTATAGAGCTGTTTTTACTTCTCCCTGTGCAGCACAACTGATATAGTTGATCTTTGTGGTTTTTTAATTTCTGCCCTCTGATGCCAGTGAAATACCAGAGGTTTGCCTTTTTAGAGCTTTTTCTAGGCTTAGTTTTGCATTGCAACATCCAGAGCTAACATCATAATGAATAAGAAGCATCTCTCAGGACCTTCAATACAGCACTTTGTTTCCTCCAAAACCTTTTCAGTAATTCCCACAGAGCTTTTTGGCCCTTTCACTGTTATACAGAGGCATATGCTTTCCAAAGGAGCACTCCACTGAAACGGCTATTGTGGTCTAACAAATTTTCCAGCCTTCCCAGCCATGGATATACAGACAGGGTTCTATTATATATGATCTTTCTCTTTGGATTCCTTATATAGATGGGCCTTCATTGTATTATTTTCAATACCTCTAAGTCTACAGGGGATATTTTACTTCTGTTGACAGAATGAAATGTTAAAAATGTTTTCTCTGATCTTTCTAAATTTATGATGTCTGATCATTATTTAGCACTGGTGGAAAGAATGGGCCTTTTCCGTGAAGGTCTGTGGATTCTTCCTTTGCCTGTCAGTATGATCATGCAGCTAGAGAACTATCTAATCGATCACTGCAAGACTAGTTTCTTCAGCGTGGAGTAAAATTAAGGGGGGGGGGGGGGGGCTCTTCTTTTGTCAGCAGGCTACCCTCAACCCCTTCTGGTTCTCAATTCCTTTGAAAATCCCTTTCTGTGCCATGCAATTGGTGTTTGATTTACAGCTCACAGCAGTAAATACGTATGGTTGGAATTACCTGTGTTAATACAGCTGCCTCTGTTTTAAACATTTTTCCCCCACTGTATCAGGACCATGTTAAGGTGGTGAATAGTGTTATGCTGATGGCAGGAGTGATGTGACACACAGGCACAGTGAGCTCTCATGAGGAGTGCATGGGAATATATCAACAAACATGGAAGCCCCTAGTGCTAGCTTGTTCAGCAGTGAGAGTCAGCAGGCTTCTGGCTTAAAAAATCAGGAAACAGCTTAACAATTAGACACCTATTGAATACATAACTGTAAAAGTGTCAACTTTCCCCTTTGCCTGAGGCTACACTAACGTGTATTGAACTTCTTCCCATTTCCCCTTCCCCCCCCATTAGAACTGCTGATTTGATGTAGTGGATCCCTGGCTGCTGCACACAGCTATCCCAGTGTGTGCCAATGGAAACTAGAATGGAATGGAGGCCTAACTGGGAGTAACGATGTTGAGCCTCAATCTTTTGGTTCCAGTATCTTGATCCGTGCCCCACATCTGTTTTTTCCAGGCATTGTGGTATTTTTAGGTTACTGAGAGCAGGTTCCTCCCTCCATACAGAAACTGTGGAGCCAGCTTATGTTTCTTCAGGGTACACTCTGATAGATCTTTGCATGGTACAGGATTCCGTGACCTGTTATGTGATTGCAAACTTGGCTTTATTATCCGTGACACATGTCATGACTGGTTCATGTTTCCGTGATGATCAAAGCATTGTGCCATTCCTGTGCCTTTTGGTCCATGTTATCTAACAGGAGTTCTACCTTATTATGCCTTGCTTTCTGTCCATGCAGCCCTAATTTTCTCTATCACTGTTATATACTCTGTGCAATGACGAGGGTGTGGATGGACAAGCCTAGTGGTTGGAACCAAGGATCAGAACTAAAGATAGCATCAGTTACCAAGCTGAAGGTTAGAGCTGGAGACCAAGTCAGGCGCCAAGCCAAAGGCCAGAACATAATGGGTAAAGCATTGAAGCAGGATCCTGGAGAAAGGCAGGAATGCAGGAACTGAACATAGATAAGAGTCTGGGACAAGGAGGAAGGAACGAGAGGCAGGCAGGAATACAAGACTCAGAAGTCAAGTAAGCCAGAGGGGTTCAGTATAGCAGCCAGCCAGAGTTTCTTTTCATTGCTCTGGTAACTTCCTGTTCTCCCTACTGTTTTATCTAAAGCTCCTCAGCCAATTGGAGTGCTGGATGTTTTCCTCCAATCAGGAGATTTGGGGGCAGGGCCCTCTGCAAGTTAGTCCTTCACTAATCTCGTTTTCTGGTTGCTCAAGTGAGCTCCTGGGTGCTGGTCATGACACTACGTGGGGTCCTGTGGGCCTGAGTTTGAGGCCTGCACTCCCCACCCCAGTCAGGGGGTATGTTCCTGAAGTTAGGATAAGATACCCATGCAAGCACACTAGGCCTCATAAACATAGAGGGTGCCCAGATAGACAGCATACAGACTGCCTGTTTTCACATACCCTTCACTGCCTGATGTCATGTACCCATCAGTCCCCGCCCCCCTTACCTTATACGGTATTCCCCTACCTGTCAAGAACATCCCCTCTCACCACCCTGACCCTTTTACTATACAGAGAGTTGTTTTCCCCCAGGAAACAGAACTGTTAAGTTCCAAAGGGATAGCTGTGTTAGTCCAGTTCAGCAAAACAAACAAGGAGTCCTGTGGCACTTTTAAAGACTAACAAATTTATTTATCGCATGAGCTTTCATGGGAGAAAAATCCCACTTCAGATGTTTGAAGATGGGGAATTTACAGAATGGAACCAAAATAAATGCAGGGAAGTGTAAGTCATAGGATCAGGTCAGACTCTTACAGCAAATCAAAGCAGTTGTTTAGATTCAAACACTGGAAAACAGCATATACAGTGTAGATCAGTTTACCCGTGATCAGTTTACCCGTGAATTTGTTTAACACGCGCTAGCATCATGTCCCCCAAAGCTACCAACTTAACACGCGGAACTCATTAATACACGGTATCTAAAACTGCACTGTAGCGCTAAGTATATGCTCACTCATTGACCTAAAATCGGAAGTCTGCCTGAGCACAGAAACATGCCATAAGACTTATTAGGGCTTCCTTTTCCTTTTTATCGCTGTTTTGGTAAGACATATCATGCTTAATCACGTTGTTATGCAACATATGTATTTTTAATTAGCTGTAATTAAGTGCAGTAGATATTTTAGCATTGGCCTTAGTTCATAATGGCAGGAGTCAAGCATCAGCGTTTGTACACTATTGCAGAAAAATTAGCAGCTATAGATCAGGTACATAATGGTGAAACCCAAGCCAAAATTTCTAGAGATCTTGGGATTGCCGAATCAACTCTACAAGGTTGGATAAAAAACTAAACAAAGCTGCACAGTTTTGTACAAACGTAGATTCTGAAGTCGGCCTGGAGCAAAACTCAAAGCCTGACATAGACAAAGCATTGTGCACATGGTTTGCCCAAGAGAGGGCTAAGGGAACGCCGCTAAGTAGCCCAATTCTCCAAGCCCAAGCAACTAAGTTTGGAACTTTAATGGGCGATGAAACATATCAAGCCAACCAAGGCTTTATAAGCCGCTTTAAAAGTCACCATGGTATTTCCCAAGTTAGCATTTCTGGAGAAAGCCAATCAGCCGATGAGACTGCTGCCAATGAGTTTCCCGCCAAATTAAAAACTAATAGAAACTGAAAATTATAATGAAGAACAAATATACAACTGTGATGAAACCACTTTATTTGCAAAGCTTTCGCCAGACAAAACTTTAGCTTCGAAATATGAAACCCAAAAAACAGCAGGCTTTAAAAAAAAATAAAAGAGCGGGTCACCCTTTTATTTTGTACAAACAAGACGGCCAGTCACAAGCTCACACCGCTTCTCGTCAGTCAGTTCAACAACCCACGGTGCTGTAAGCACCTTAACAAAGCCAAACTGCCTGTCATGTACACCAGCAGGAAAGATGGTTGGATGATTGGAAGCATTTTTGAAGAATATTTCCACAATTCTTTCATGCCAGCTGTTCGTAAAGATCTCCGCAAGAACCTATAGCACTGCTGTTACTTGACAATTGTCCGGTCCATCCTCCTTCCAAATTGTTGGTATCAAACGGTGGACAAATCCGTGTGCTATATCTGCCATTCAACACAACATCAAAAATCCAACCCTTGACCCAGGGAATTATTCAAATTTTTTAAAATAATTATCGAGGTGAGTTGGTTTCAGAAATGATTTCATGCGAGTCATCAAGTGTTTCCAAATTCCTAAAAGAACTAAACATAAAAGAAATCATTTATTTGGTGAAAAAAGCTTGGGATGGCATGAAACAAAAATCCATTGAAAATTGCTGGATGAAGGCTCTTGGGCCAGCCTTTTCTGTTGACGGTTCTGCCTCTAAAAACCCAAACCATACTGATTCAGAACCAGAATTCGAAGGGTTTACAGAAGAAGACATCCTGCTAACAAAAACACAAACAAAAGACGACAAAGGTAAATTTCTTTTTCAGTTACTTAAAGACTTTAATTTAGACACATCGCCTGAAATCATAAATGCGTGGCTAGAACTAAACGACAATGGCTGAACTATAGAAGATCTGACAGACGAAGAAATAATTGCAGGTTGTGAGGTGGGGTTGGACTGTGAAAGTGATGAGGAATGATTACAGAAAGGAGTAGAGGACAATGATGAGAATCATGTTGAAAAAGCCAAAATTTCCCATTCAGAAGCACTAAATGCTGCTGAAACTCTTGCACAATATATGGAGGAGCAAGATGCAGAAGCTATCTAAATTTTACATCTATGCGGGGTGATCGATTTCGTGAAGAAAAAGAAAGCTAAGGCCAGGAAACAGCAGAAAATAACAAAACTCCATCCCAGCAAGATGAACCTGCAGACTATATAAACAAAATCAAATTATGAAATGAAATCAAGGTACGGTTACAGTTATGGTTATGAAATCAAGTTACGGTAGCCGGTTACGGTTATGAAATCAAGTTATGGTAGCCGGGTAGCCCACATTGAGATGGGCCTTGTGCACTGTATATGGATTTCAGCATGGTCCCGTTTACACACGGTCTGTTTTACATGCGATCCTGATGGCTTGTCTCCCTACAACCTATCTGCCCTGTAGAGGGAGGTGACGATCAGCTCACCTGTTGTAATGGGGAAAAAAAACCCATGGTCTCATTTTAGCTGTAAGCTGACAGTGTCAAATCTGCGCATGAATTTCAATTCTGTAGTTTCTCTTTGAAACTTTGATTCGTTATTCATTTTCTTGAGTATAGCCATTAACAGATCATTGATGGAGCAATCAGGAAAATTGAAGTGTTCCCCTATTGGTTCTTGAGTGTTGTGATTTCTGTTGTCAGATTTGTGTCCATTTATTCTTTTGCGCAGAGTTTGTAATGTTTGTCTAATGTATAAGGCAGGGAGGGGAGGGCATTTCTGGCACATGATGGCATAAATCACATTAGTGGATGAGCAGGTGAATGAGCCCTTGATGGATAGCTGGCTTGATTAGGTCCCATGATGCTGTCTTTTGTGCAGACATGTGGACAAAGTTATAAACCTCAGAATTATATTAACTTTTCTTTTGAGCATTTTTTAATTTATTACTGTGCAGGTGTATACTTTGAGAGTGTGGGGAGTATAGGCTTATGGGGTGGCAGTTGCTGATATGAATGTAGCCCTCAAGGGATCCTCCTTTTCAATACTCATTTTATATAAACCGATTTCAGTTATCACTCTGATATCTGAGCTCTTGAGTAGTAGACAGCATCTCTCCTTTACCCACACTTCCCAGTGTGCTCCACACCCAGGAGCCAAACTTTCCAGGACCAGACTTGCTCAGACTCAGAAGTCAAAAAGCATTGTTGGCCATTTCTGTTGCTTGCCTATTCAAAACTCAGATGAGAATTATATAGGATTCCCAAGTTTGTGAACCTGTATTATTTATGCCAGATATACTTTACCAACCAAGGAAGCTGTAAAATCTCAGTTCCCTCTCCCAGCCACCAAACATCACTTCAGTGTTATCCATAGTGAACCCTAACCCTCATTCAGGACCTATTCTAATAGGCAGTAGACAAATCACTCTGTATCACTGACTAAGTCAGGTGAAATGGAAATACACCTAAATTCTCCACATATGCATTGTATAGGAAAAGTGACAAAATGGAAGCTGGAGGAAGCCCAACAAGAGGGAATATTCAGGGCAATTTATTCTCCAAATTCTCATGGAAAGAAGTGGCAACCTTTGAGGGTGGTATCACCTAACCTATTAGTGTTCATAGGCATGTCAGCATCCGCTCATGGTCAATGGTATTGACAGTTCTAAGATGGCCCCTGATATTCATTCACTATCATCACCAGAAGGATAGTATTTGCCATATATCCATGTAGCTTCTGTACCACAATCTGAATTGCATTGCTACAACAACCTTTTCAATGATCTTCTTAAGATAAGAGAAAGTTAAGTCAACACGGTGAACAGCTGTCACTTTCATAGAAGCAGACATCTTGGGAGGTGTTGATAATCCACTTCAATAAACGCACCAGACACCTCCTTGCTGGCCTTTAACAAACAGGAGGAATATGAATCTAACTTGCAGATAATTTCTAAAAACTCCTGTAGAATTTAATGGATTGAAAACTAGTTTTAGTTTGAGCTGAAAATGACTGTATCCCCTCTTTGAATTGACTCTGCTGTTATGAAGGCATAATGCTCAGTGGAGCCCTGCAGATCCTCAGGTATCCACTTCAGATCCACGGGTATCTGCATCTGCGGATGCGGGTGCGGATATCCACAGCTTCATTGTTGCGGATTGGCCTGCAGATGCAGATTCTATTTTTATGATCAATCCCTGCAGCTGCTGCTATGAATTGCATCAGCAGCTCATAGGGGAACAAGGAAGTACTCCAGCCAATCCCAGCTCAGCTCTGATTGTGGTCTGCCAGCTAATCAGAGTCTCAGTCACAGCAGACTGGAGCTTGAAGAGCCACCACTCACTGTCAGTCAGTCAGCATGCTGGCCTTTGATTGGCTCATTCTCCATGCCTTCCCTGCCCACTTCTTCCTTTTCTTGTTTGTGGGTCCCATGCCAATTAGAAATTTCATTGGTGGCTAAGGAAATCTGATTGACAGCACAGCGTGCAAACCGCAAACAAGAAAAGGAAAAAGTGGGAGGGACCCATGTGCGGAATGAGCCAATCAAAGGCTAAAAGGCTGACTGTGAGTCCAGGCTTGGTTGCAGATGCAGTTTTGGATACACATAAAACATGGCATGTGACTCCTATATTGGATAGAGACTGACATTGAACGGATGAGGGTTGGATCCAGATCCACATTTTTGTATCAGCGCAGGGCTCTAATGCTCAGTCCAAATGAAAGCATTCTTTGCAGAGAAATTCAAAACTTCCTCGGTGAGAAATGCTCATTTCTGTTACCATTTGTAACCATTTGTAACCCCAGATTCCCACTGCTCACCACCTGGAACAATTCCATTGGTGTGTATGATGCTTATATTAGTCCTGATTGCCTTCTATGATGAGATGACTGGATTTGTGGATGTGGGAATAGCCATGGACGTGATATACTTCAACTTTAGCAAGGCTTTTGATATGGTTTCCCACAGCATTCTCATCGGCAAGTTAAGGAAGTATGTATGGGTTGGAGGAGTAGACCGTAAGGTGGAGAGAAAACTGGCTAAATCAATGGGCTTAGTGGGTAGGAATCAATGGCTCAATGTCTAGTTGGCAACCAGTAATGAGTGGAGTGCCCCAGGGGTTGGTTCTGGGCCCCATTCTGTTCAACATCTTCATTAATGATCTGGCTGATGGGATAGATTGCACGCTCAGTAACTTCGTGGAAGATACCAAGCTGGAGGGAATGATAGACACGCTGAAGGGCAGGGACATGATTCAGGGAGACTTAGACAAATTGGAACACTGGACCAAACAAATCTCATGAGGTTCAACAAGGACAAGCGCAAAGTCCTGCACTTAGGACAGAAAAATCCCATGCACTGCTACAGGCTGGGGACTGATCAGCTAAGTAGCAGTACTGTAGAAAAGGACCTGGGGGTTATGGTGACCGGGAAGCTGGATATGAGTCAACAGTGTGTTCTTGTTGCCAAAAAGACCAATGGCATATTGGGCTGCATCAGTAGGAGTGTTGCCAGCAGATTGAGAGATGTGATTATTCCCCTCTGTTCGGCACTGGTGAGGCTGCATCTGGAATATTGTGTCCAGTTTTGGGCTCCCCGTTACAGAAAGGATGTCGACAAATTAGAAAGAGTCCAGCGGAGGGCAACAAAAATGATTAGAGGGCTGGAGTACATGACTTATGAGGAGAGACTGAAGGAACTTGCTTAGTTAGTCTGCAGAAGAGAAGACTGAGGGGAGATTTGATAGCAACCTTCAACTACTTGAAGGGATGCTCCAAAGAGGAGGGAGCTAGGCTGTTCTCGATGGAAACAGAGGACAGAACAAGGAACAATGGTTTCAAATTACAGCTGGGGAGGTCGAGGTTGGATATTAGGAAGAACTTTCTCACTAGGAGGGTGGTGAAGCATTGGAATGGGTTACCTAGGGAGGTGGTAGAATCTCCATCTGTGTCTACACTACATTTTCCTTAAATCGACTTAAGCAGCAGCTTAAATCAACTTAAGGAAAATTAAAGTCGACTTTATAAAACCTCATTTAAAGTCGACTTAGCCAGTGTAGACGCAGATTAGCCCTAAGTCGAATTTAAGTCCATTTAAAGGGCTTCAGTGTTCTCCCCCCCCCGCCCTTTCTGCCAGGGTGGCTGGCACAGGCAGAGCCTGACGTGCCCCCCCACAGGGCAGGACAGAGCCCTGCCCACCCCGTTCCTATGCCCTTCCAGTGTCCCTGTCCTGCTCAGCCCCCTGGTACTTGGCAAGGGGTGCCCCCCCCCCCGCCACTGTGGAGCAGTCCCAGGTCCACCTAAAATCAGTTCCTCCACAAAACAGAGAAAAGGCTTTTACTTCAGATACTTTCTAACTCAAAAGAAAAATGAGGGTTGGAGACCATATTAGACCTAAGGAGGCTAAACAAATTCATAAGAAAATACAGATTCAACATGGTCACACTAGCAACCATATACCTACACTGGAACAAGGGGATTGGTTTTCATCTCTCGACCTTCAAGATGCTTATTTTTATGTGACAATAAACCTAGCACACAGAAAATTTCTCAGGTTTGCCACAGGACAACACAGCACTTCCATTCGGCCTCTCTACAGCGCTGAGAAGTTTCTCCAAGGTATTGGCCATAGTCACAGCCTACCTCCCCAACAAGGCATAATCATCTATCCATACTTAGATGATTGTCTGATCAAATCAAGCAACTGCTTACAAGCAGAAAGAGCAAATCAATACGCGATAACCTTATTTCTCAAACTAGGCCTAATGATAAACTACCAAAAGTCAACACTAATCCCTTTGCAACAGCTGGAGTTTATCAGGGACTCCCTGAATGCAAAAGTAGCATGGGCATCCTTACCACGCAAAAGATTCACAACAATAACAAATCTGATTACCTCTGTAATGGAAAGTCCAACGTCGACAGCACGCACTTGCTTACAACTATTGGAACATATGGTGGTGACAACCATAGTCGTTCCCAATGCCTGACTCACATGCGCCCTCTGCAGACGTGGTTCACCTCCATCTATAAACTGCTCAAACACAACCTATTCAAAGTAATCACCATGCCATAAACAATCACTAATGCGGTGGCTGAAGCCTTCAAACATCCTAACAGGAATACTCTTTACCCAAGAACCACCCTCCATCTTCATAGCCACAGACACATCCCTACTGAGCTCGGGCACTCACTTGCATGACCACACCACCCAAGGAGGCCGGTCCATGCACGAAATCTGTCTCCACATCAGAGTTCTGGAACTTCAGGTGGTAAGAAATGCCTGCAGACACTTTCTGCCAATGATACAAAACAAAGCAATAAAAATCATGATGGACAGCATAGACTGTATGGTCAACATAAAAGAAAGCAAGGAGGTGCTCATTCCTATTCCCTATCTGCAGAAGCTACGCAATTATGGAACTGGTGTATCAATCATGGTATGAGAATATCTTCCTCATACTTACCTGGTTGTCAAAATACCATTGCCAATACACTCAGCAGACACTTCATGACAAAACACGAATGGGAATTGAACAAAGAGGTCCTCAGAAAACTTTTTCAGCACTGGGGCTTCACCACCATAGACCTGTTCGCAACTCAAACAAATCAGAAGTGCCCTTCTTTTTGCTCCAGAGTGGGACTGAGGACCAATTTAATGGGAGATGCATTCATGGTGAACTGGAAGGGTCCCTTATCCTATGTCTTCCCAGCAACACCATTGATTCACAAAACAATACAGAAGATAAAACGGATGGTGCAACGATGATTCTAATGGCCTCTGTTTGGCCACAACAGACCTGGTTTCCTTCAGGCTCCGGCCTGAAGAATTACAGTGCTCAGTCCAAGTATAAAGCATCCTGTTAAATAGTAGAAAACAAACTACACAGAAAACTTACCTTCAGAAATGGTTCAGATTCTCTAAATGGTGTGAACAGAGACAGATCTTACCTGTTTTGGCTCTGATCCAACAGTCCTCAAATACATTCTTCGTTTGAAACATACAGGCCTGGCTAACAGCTCTGCCAAAGTACACTTCACAACAATCTTGGCATTCCGTCTGCAAACAGAAGACAAACCATTATACTTCCACAGAATCATTAAATGATTCACGGCCAGTATACAAAACACATACCCAGAAATATGACCCCCAGCAACACCTTGGGACCTCAACTTAGTACTGAAAACGATCGTGTCAAGACCATTTGAACCATTGGCAATTTGTTCTTTAAAGCACCTATCTATGAAAACTGCTTTCCTAGTAGCTATAACATCTGCTAGACAAGTGGACGAAATATGGGCATTCATGACAGATCCCCCATACACAATATTTCACCCAGACAGGGTGATATTACGCCCTCATCCAAAATTCTTTCCAAAGATTAACACTCCATTCCATATCAACCAGGAAATTAATCTACTGACATTTCATTCAGTACCTCATAATGACATACATTCTGCCCACTTACACGCACTAGATGTCAGAAGGGCCTTAGCATTCTATATAGACAGAACTAAATCATTCCGGAAAACCCAGAAACTTTTTGTTTCCATCACAGAGTCATCTAGAGGCACACTGATCTCCTCTCAGAGGCTATCCAAGTGGATAAAAGAATGCATAGCAAAAGCTTATACACTAAACAACCTTGCCCCACCTGAACGGGTCAAAACTCACTCCACAAGAGACATGGCCACCTCAGTAGCCTTCCTCAAGAATGTGCCACTAAGTGACATCTGCAACAAGCTACATGGAGCTCAATTCATACCTTCATTAGACATTATGCAATAGATCAAATGCCCAAATTCAGTATGGCTCTAGGTACCATGGTTTTATCCACTGTACAACACACAAACTCCTCAATAACCCCCCCTTCCATTACATGGGAACTACTCCACAGGCACCTAGAGTGGCGTAGCCTTATAGGGACACCACTCAATAAAGAAACAAAGTTTGCTCACCTGAGCAGTAACCGATGTTCTTCAAGATGTGTGTCCCTGTTGGGGTGCTTCACGTCCTCCCTCTTTCCCTCTACCTCGGAGTCGTGAGTCTTCCCTCTGGGGTTGAGAAGGAACAGAAGAAGCCTGGCCGTGTGCCCGCAGCCAGAACGGAGACTGCAGCAGAAAATCTCCGATCTCAGCATAAGGACACAAAGAACCCCTAGAGTGGAGCACCCCAACAGGGGGACACATCTCAAAACATCGATTACTGCTTAGGTGAGCAACCTTTGTTTTTGATATTGTAGTCTATTGCTTTGGAAATAATTGTGATTTTACAAATTTGGTGCTATAAACACTGCAGGAAGTAGTGGGGAAAAAGTTTTCAAAGGAGACATTTGAGGGAAGAAGAGTAGGGTAGAGCAGGTCCTCTAGTCTAGGTGCCTCCGAGTACCCCATTTTAAACTATGTTTTTGCTCCTGGTTGTCTTAATGACTGAATCTCTGAGACCCACTGTGTTGCTCTTAAATTTCCTGCAAAAGTCAATGCCAAATGGTGCAAGGTGCTATCTCCCTTGCCCCAGGATAAGTATGAAATGCTTTCTCTGCAATCCCTGCTAGCCTGCTTCTGGACAAGGGAGGAATTACATCTGGCATTTCAACTAGGGTGAGTCATGTTTGGGACATGTGTCCAGCCTGGAGAAATCCTTTTGAAAAAAACAGATCTTTCATAAAGAGGAAAAGTGGGGAGGAGAACCATGGAAAGCAGGTTCACATGTATATGATTCAGAATATTAAAACCTAGTTTTGGGAACTGGGAAGGCTAGTGTACAAAACATTTCTGTTATGAGGATCAGAGCAAGTGGCACTTAACTGTATAAAATTCTTTCCTACTTTTGAAAGCATCAAAGAAATTGGTTATCTGCTACTTACTGCTGATTTTCCACTGATCAATGTCGGAAAAAGATAAACACATCTGAATACTGAAATGAGTGGCTTCTGGGACATTATTTTTGATCCACTTCATAAAATGATCATTTCTGGTGGTGATCAGTAAACCTGAATTTCACTTAAAGGCACATTTATAACTAAAGGAGTAGGCAAGGTATTAAATATTTTTGCATTTTAAAAAATACAAAAAATAATCCAAGGATTCTCATAAGGAAAATTCCCTCAACCTTTTTAAAAATTCCTTTGTGAATCTCATGAGCAGAGGCTGAAATACCACCAAATTGATATACATTATTTGATACTAGTAAAGATCAAATGGGTGCTAAGGACGTGTTTCATATGGCTCTGTTAGGCTTACAAGGATTTAAATTTGTACAGGTAAATTCATACCCTGAATGCTTTACTTATGTGAATGGGAAATAGCAAATAGCCACTGCAAAAATAAAAGTGACAAATATAAGCTAGTATTCCATGTTAATGAATCTGGCTTTGTGTGATGTACAGTGCCCCTTAATTTTGCTTAGTGCCCCCAAAAGTCACTTAAAAACAATGGCATTCAAGGGTGCTAAGCACATTATAAATGAGTTCTTAAATTAGTGTCCTATTTCTCTCTGAACTTGTACTTCTTAATGAAAAGTCTTGTATTATCTGGAATAGATATATTTGATCCCTCATTTAATGTTTCTGTGTACTGGGCAAATTCAAACCTGGTGTAAAAGGGTACTCGTATACTGACTTCTGCTAGGTTATATCACTTTATTCCAGGTCTAAACTGCCTCTTTATTTTTTTTGTAGAATTATGCGTTACTTTTTTCTATGCAAGTGTTTATTTCTAGGGCTTTGATTGTGCTGGTAGACTCTAAATTCTTTCTTTAAAGAGGGTACATAATCTTATGTAATGGTGTCAGTAAGACAGATAATTTAAAAAAAAAATCTTTTCTGGACAGTTTAAAAAGTCTCAGTGTGCTGTCATTCAGCTGGATGTAATCGCCAAGTTTGTGTCTAAAAATGTCCATAACAAAATTATATAGAAGGCCTTGATTGCATGATCAGCGGTCAAATATTTCAGAGCTCGATTGCTTTTGTTACAGGTACAAGTGACAGCACTGCAGCTATGAATGGAATATTAAAGAGGAAGTTTGTGGAAGTTGATTGCTCCTCAGTCTACTCTTCTGTACAGGAATCAGATGATGAAGTTTCTAGCAGTGAAAGTGCTGACGGTGTCAGTACATCCACTTCTAATAATTTTGCCCGTAAGTACTGAAATCATATGCAAGGTACATTGTTCCTTTTTGCGGAGGCAGATATATAAGCCCCAGAATGATCCTGGCTTTGTTCCCTGCAAACTGAGCAGGGTGTGGTTCTGGCCAATTAGAGGCACCTGAGACCAATCAGGGGCCAGCTGATAAAAAGCCTGGCCCCAGCAAGGGTGTTGTGGGAGAAGCAGAGGAGTGTTGGAGGAAGGCGGAGGAAGTAGAATAGCTACGGAGAGGTAAAAGAGCACCAAGAGGGGGAAATAGCCTAGGGGAAGGAACTGTTGCCGGTGGCAGTACCAGCAGCTGCCTTTCCTAGGGCCCCTAGGCTGGGGGTCGGAGTAGAGGGAGGGCCCAAGCCCCTTCCCCCTCCTACTCTGTGCTGGCAGCGGAGTATCGACTGCCGAGAACCAGGGGCAGACAGGGCTTGCCTGGACCTCATAACAGGACGAAGCACAGGACCCACAGGGGCAGAGTGGACTGGTTTGCCACAAAAATTAATATTAACAGATATCAATATTTGTTTCTAGTATTTTTTTCTGTTTTTATCAACTTTAATGTGTATGCTAGTAAAACAGAAAATTTACCTAAGCCCTCCAATGACAGGTATTCCAAATTTAACAGCTGGTTTGGGACTTAGTTACTTGTGAGAGCACCTCAAGCTCATTACCCTATGGTGATCGCTTGGGAGGTTCTGAATCTGAACTCTGCAAGGCCAGTGACATGGCTTTCACAGTCTGGAATTCATTCCACTTGACAGTCTGCCAGAGCCTGAATCAAGTGAGTGGGCTTGAGGGCACAATGAAAGATATGTTTCTTGTTTAGCTTTGATTTTTGGTTTTGGTTTTTAGTTTTTTGTTTTGTTTCTTTCCTGACAAAATAGCAACCTGTCTACTGATGTTTCTGTAGGAAATGACAGTGCGTAGTTAGTTCTATTCCTTTTGGGTAGTTTCTCTGTAAGATTGTGTGTGTGTGTGTGTGTGTGTGTGTGTGTGTGTGTGTGTGTGTGTGTGTGTGTGTGTGTGTGTGTAAGTAAAATAAGTTCCTCACTGCTACAGCAATAGACATGACAAATCAATGAAGTAAATCAACCACTTTACATGTTATAATACTTACATGACTTGCTGTACGTGACGTGAGATGTGAAGCAAAAGAGAATAAATTTGTTTAGAACATAAGGATCCTGGTTCTCTGTTTGGCTCTTCCATAGTCATTTGTTACTGTGCACAGTGACTGTAATATACTACAAAATCAAAATAGTAGATTTTATGCTCACTTTGCACTCAGTTTTCACAGACGGAAATGACCACATAGGTGAGAGGCGATTTTGAACAAGACTCCAAGTCTGAGAGAAGAGACTTTATTTTAAAAGGAAGTAAAAATATAAAAATTCTTTTAAAATATCTGAAGAACATTTGACTGATTCCCTGCTCTACACTGGGTAAGCAATTCGAGGAAGGCTGAGCTTTTCCTTTCTAAAAAATGTGTGATTACTTGAAGTTTATTGCCCAAATTCTGTTAGTTCCATGGTTTCTATAAAGAGATTTTCATAATCAGTCTACTGTAAGTGAGAAATTAAAATAATCAAGATATTTACTGAAAGGTTTTTTTAATCTTACATAAGAACATTTTTCTTTTCAGTCATATGTTAGTAGATTTAGGATTTTCACTTTGTGCTCCTGGCACTCAGTAAATTTTACTTTGCACTCAGCCATTCATTTATGCAGAACCTGAGGATTAAAATGAATGAACTCTAGCTCCAAATGTAAGGAGAGTGCCACGTTGAAGTCAATAGGACTGCTTAGAAGATTAGTGAGGTGAGGGAGTTTCAGGATTGGGTCCTCTGTGGTTTGACTATAGAGCAGATGTCTGTATATTGCCTCACTGTCATAACGTATATTACCCTCACAACAGTAATTCCATCTTTGAGGAGATGTGAGATGTGTTTGCTCTTACCTAGCCTGTTACTTGTCAAATTCATTCCTTCTCAGCCAATCTTTATGAAACATTATGTTTATTATGTAACTATTTCCTGACATTTAGACTTCAACTGTCCATCTGGAGCCAGAATACTGTTTATAAAAATCCAAAACAATTTATAGGAATACAGTACATTCTTATCAATATATATGCAAATCAGTCAGTTCCACCAAGGAGTTGCTGAGGCACAGAACAACATTGTAAAGAAAAAAAACATTGTGCTATGCACTCTAGTTCATAGACTCATAGGCTATGTCTACACTTGCTAAAGTTAGTTTGAATTAGTTAGTTCGAACTAACTAATTCGAACTAATTTTAGTTAGCTCGAATTAGCTTAATTCGAACCAGAAAAGTTTCCGTATATACTCGAGTATAAGCCGATCCGAATATAAGCTGATGTACCTAATTTTACCTACGAAAACCGGAAAAACTTATTGACTCGAGTATAAGCCTAGGGTGGGAAATGCAGCAGCTACTGGTAAGTTTCAATAATCAAGATACCGTAAATACCAATAAAATTACATTAATTAAATTAAGGCATCAGTGGGTTAAATGTTTTTGAATATTTATTTCAAAGAAAAACAGTGGAGAGGAGGCTCGAAGCGGAGCCGGCCCCCCAGCTCAGTCCAGGGGTTCGGGTGGCGGCAGAAGCTCCGGCGGAGCTTCTGCTGCCCCCCCGACCCCCCAGCTGCTCCTGCTGTCAGCCAGACTAGTGTGCGACACCCCCCAGCATGCACCTGACCCGAGTATAAGCCGAGGGCGACTTTTCCAGCACATTTTGGGTGCTGAAAAAGTCGGCTTATACTCGAGTATATGCGGTAGTTCGAATTAGCGATCCCCATTCATTTCAATGGCCGGTTAGTTCGAACTAAGAAATTAGTTCGAATTAACATGGCCACATTGGCTAATTCGAATTTATTAGTTTGAATTAAGGAAGCCCTTAATTCGAACTAACTAAAGCCTAGTGTAGCCATGGCTTTACTTAGTTCGAATTAAGCCTCCTTAATTCGAACTAACTTGCCAGTGTAGACATAGCCATAGAATCTAAGGTCAGAAGGGACCAATATGATCATCTAGTCTGATCTCCTGCACAATGCAGGTCACAAAATCTCACTCACCCACTCCTGCAATAAGCCTCTAACTGAGTTATTAAAGTCCTCAAATCATGATTTAAAGACTTTAAGGTACAGAGAATCCACTAGCAAGTGAGCCATTCCCAATGCTACAGAGGAAGGTGAAAACCCCCCAGAGCCCTAGCCAATCTGCCGGGGGATGGAGGGGGGAATTCCTTCCCAACCCCAGGTATGGTGATCAGTTAAACCCTGAGCATATGGGCAAGTCTCAGCAGTCAATCACCCAAGAATGAATTCTCTGTAATAACTCAGAACCCACCAGATCTACCCTCCCTTCTTAGGCCACTATCTATACTTATTCATTCTTCATGATGGTGAAGTGTGATATTATAACAGTATTTCATACAGTGATTAAAGATTAAGATTGCTATTAATTATTGATTTCCAAGTTCTAGTGATAGATTTCTTTTATATGTTAAGTATTTTTATATTTGCTAAATTTGTAAATTATCATCAAATTATTTTCCATTTGTCTGGTAGTGTCTGTTAGAGACATGTAGGCCTCTTCAAATAATTTGTGAAAAATGTTACACGTATAAAAGTGTAGTATATCCAATAAATACGTACCATTAAAATGCTATTGGCATTTCAAATACAAAACATTTTGTCTGAATTTCACTGGGCTGGGGAGAGGTTAGAAACCTGGAATACTTACACCTCCAATTCACAAAAATCACAAAATCATAATGCTTGAAGCAAATGCATTTGTATGTCTCCAATACTTTTGAGATTCATCATGCAAATAAAGGAATATGATGCTTTCCAACAACTTGAGCATGTAGTATCCCGTATGTGCAGAAAACAAGGAACTTCAAGCTGGCCTTTATAAATGGGGGCTAGTTTGTGTTACTTTCTGGCTTATGGAGAGAAGTTTAAGTACCATTTCACTAGTGAATCTTAATGCAATCAATGGAACTCCAGGACATTCCCAGACATTTTTAGAACTTCATGCATTGTGGAATTGACAGATAGCGTAATTAGTTAGTTAAACCAAAGGTGAAGAATGCATCTCAATGAATAAAATTCCAAATTCTAAGCAGAATGAGGCAGTGAATGTTTAAAATTAAAAATAAAAATGTGTGCGCACGCGCACGCGTGTGCCTGTACATTAAAAACTGTCTTTTAAAGAGGCTTACAATTATGGGATCTGCAAAATGGGAGTGATTTCTAAGTGGGTTGTTAATTTCATGAAAAGCGTTGCATATAAAAAAGTAATAAAATAAACCATATTTCAAGATTTAATTATATTTCTGGTTAGTTGAATGTTTAGATACTGTGATAATGGAGTATTTGACTAAAGAAGATATTTAACCTTCATTAGGGCTAAATACTCCCCTCTGTTTCTGTGTGTGGTTGTGAACACAGAAATGAAGTTCATGATCTTGAAGGGAGAAGGGGCCCTAAAAATGGGCAATGCAGCTCTGCACCATCCTTTCCCTTTCCTTCTCCCTGCCCCACCAAGGAATCAATATGGGTTGTCCCAGGGGGATCAGCCTCTAGCTGGGCAAGGGGTCAGCAGGGGGTAAGTCTATAAGGAGGGTACTCTCCAAAGCTTCATCTCCCCAAAAAGCTCTGCAGAGCACCAGTGTATAAATGTAATACCTAATTTGTGTTGGAACTATACTAACATGGAGCTAGGAAGCGGAGAAGCAGCACATGGCCTCTCCGGCCATGGTCTCAGACAGATCTTCCTGAGTTTCTTCTTCCATACATGGGAATAACTTCTCTGGGAGACAAACGGGGGTGTAAACTTTTGCTTACCATTTATATATCTGGATAGCTTCCATTCCACAAGTTTTAAAATATTGAGTGGATATTTTTTGTAGATGAATGTGATTATAAATGTATATTAATGAACAGTAATATAGGCAGCAAGCCAGCTTAATTGTGGTATCTTTAATTTAGAAAAGTTATTCCACTGTAAGACCTTGTCTTCAAATGCTTGTTTTTGCAGCATAAACTTTAACACTTAAAACAATGTGATGAAATCCTGGCACAGCTGAAGTTAGTGGGAGTTTGCCACTGACTTCACAGGGACCAGGATTTCACTATGTGTTATGCCTGTTCTGCTGCCGACTTAGGGTGGAATGGCCCTGGATCATGTGCAGCTGGCTATGCTATGTCCTGCCCTCAAAAAGCCCATTTTGCTGTGCTCCCTAAGCAGAATGGGAGAGTAAGTTATGTAAAACCTCCAGGTGCCATCAGCATAAAGGGAACTTAGAAGATCTGGGGTGCTCTCTGTGGGTGCGTCTACACTGGCAACTTAGGTCGACTAAAGGATCCTTAAGTCGACCTACACAAAGTTGCTTCCACACTGGGCTTTTATTACGTCGACTTAAGGGCTTCCTTAAGTCGACTTAATAACACCACCTCTGAAGGTCGACTTAAGCCTTAAATCGGCCTTATTAAATTGACTTAAAGCCTGTGTGGATGGCTATGTCTACTGTTAAGTCGACTTAACAAGGTCGACCTAAGTTGATTTAGGGTTTAGCCACTCTGTTAAGTTGATTTAACAAGGTCAACTTTAAAGTCGACCTTGTTAAGTCGACTTAAGAGTCAACTTAACTTTACAAGTGTAGACATACCCTGTGTCTGTATGTCTCTGTGCTTTATATGTACATGCTTAGTGTGGGCCACCTTAAAAATCTATTGTTTAGCTCTAGCAATCTTTAAATATATTTCATGATGATGATAATTCGCAGTCTAATCATAGGGGATATCAGTACCAGATAGTCCCTATTCTAAATATATGTACCCAAATTAAGAAAGCTTCCTATCAATTAGTTAAGGGTGAATATATGTATGATAGGGCGTACCAGCCCTGCCCTGGCCTAGAGAGGGTTAAGGACTCAGTGCAGGCTGAAGAGGCCAGGCTCTTCTGCCTTTCCTGGGCATGCTCAGCATGGAAAGGGAATATAAAAAGTGGCAACCCAGCTCATTTGAGTTTGTAGGTGGCACCCCGTTACCCCAACAAAGCATTATGCCCCACTGCCCTGATTACAAGAGACCACTTCATTGATTCTGGCCATAAGGCCATGCTGCATTGATGAAGGGGGCCACTGTACTGACTCTGACCATTAGGCCATGCTTCCCTGGTGAATGGGCTGCCATACTGCCTCTGGCTATTAGGCCACACTGTTCTGATTAGAGGATGAATTCATTGGCCACACTGCCCTGATTGGAGGCCTATTTTGCAGACTGTCTATTAGGCCACACTACCCAGAAGATTAATGTGATTAATCAGCGCAACAATATGTTTCAAGGAATCCAGCTAACCAGACTTCATCCAAATTTAAAGCAGTGTTATTACACTTCTTACAAAATCCCCAAAGTTAGAAAGTGAAGGTATGAAAGTGTAGGGATACCTGCTGTTTCCTCTTCATCAGTCACTATGACACCACTTGATTTACTATTCCTTGGTGAATTCCAAAATTTTCAAAAGTGATCTCTGATTTGGTGTTCCTCCATTCTTAGAGCCTAACTTGAGAACTGTTGGGAATAATGGTTACTGAACACTCACAGAATCAGTCCTGTAGTTGTCAGCCTAGTGTAGTAATGCAAAAATTGAGGCACTTGACACTCAGAGGCCAGTTTTAAACATTTTGGAATTAGCTTTTCTGTGCCTCGTGTAGCCCATCTGTAAAATATAGGGATAATACGTCTTACCTCCCAGACTTTAGGCATAACATTGTGATAGCAGATACTATTTTGTGATTAATGCTACAGTGTTTTAGATTTGAGAACTATTTGACTTTCTAGTTAAATTCACCCAAGCATTTCGAAAATGAAAACCTGGGCCAGTGAGTGATTTCCCAGCAGACAGTTTCCATTATACCAATGCTATGTCATGACTGACTTTCCACTTTTTGCAGTTTCCATGACAACCATGATTTTTGATCTGCAAAGAATAATAATGTATTGCTAAGAGGTATAAAATATTTTTGGAATATGTTCCTCCATCAAAGGAATAAAGCGAGCACACAAGGGCAGTTTTCATTAATCAGTATTGTAATTGTAGAATCACTGTATAAATACTGTATGAATTCTTTGTTTATGACAGACTGCAGACTAAGCTTACTAATTTTCTAGATCACAGAATAGGGAAACACTGGAAGATAATTAAGCTTTATTAAAATCTCAGAACAACTTTCTGGTAAAGTGATAATGCTTAGAGATTCTTGGGCACCTTCACTCTCAGTATCACCGAGATATTATCATTCCTATATTACAAATGAGAAATTAAAGCAAAGTAAGATTGTGACTTGCCCAAGGCCAAACAAGTCAATTTCAGACCCAAGTGACAATTTGGAAACACACAAGGTATTAGCGAATGGCAATCAAGAGATGAATAGTGGGTTTCTTGAGGTGAGGGACAGTAGTAAAGCGAGCTGAGTTTTTGGGGTAGCAAGAGGAAGAAGGGTCTAGGAGGAGTTCCTGGAGGAGCAGGGAGTAGGTGCTGGGAGAGGTACTGAAGAAACCAATAGGAAGATGGGAAGACAAATTGTTGAGTGCATTGGGTCACCTATGGTAGGTGAAAGAAAGGACCAGAAAAAGAGCAGAAACTCTCTCACTATCGTGGAGGGAGTAGGAGCTTTGCTAGAAGTGGCTCTTCTTCTTGGTAAGAACAGGGAGGTGGGAATTGCAGATCTCACTTGGCAAACAAGTCTGCCTGCAGAAGTTTGGCTGGCTGATTAGTGAGAGAATGGAGGAGAGGTGGTTGAATGAATTAAATGAGAATTGGTCATCCTCCTTAGGTCAAAAACATTTAATCCATCAGGAGTGGTGAAAATTTTATGTTCATTGCGGGCGATTCACTCTTTTTCACTCATTATTGTACATATAACATGCTGCAAAATGCCAAAATATGGCTCCTCGCTGATTTATTTAGGAACCCCACATTTTGGTGACAAACAATATTTGACAAAATCCAGTAAAGAAGTTGTGTGATCTTTTCTCTATTATGTGTGATATATAAGATTGCTGAGAAGTATTGATTGGCACGTCCCACTGTACCAGTCTTTTGCTCTGTGTTTATTAGTTGGAGAAGAGCACCTTGAGCTAACAACACATGCATAAATCTATCCCCAGATCTGGGGACTAACTATTGATTGTACACTGACTATGTGCTGTGGAACTGCAGATTTGGAAACATCTCTTGCAGGAAAATCTGAAGTCCCTAGTTAGAATGGCAGGCAAAAGAGGATATGAAATGAAATGTACTGAGCTGCTTTTAAATGGGCAGTAGGGAAATCTGTCAGCAAATTGCAGGATTTTGCCTTGATTAGCGATATAGAATAAAAGATAGAAGTCAGAATCAAGAATAACATGCCAGATTCAGAATAAGTCACTTTTTAGACTGTAAACTCGTTAGGGTAGAGGCTCTGCCTTTGGAGATTACGGTACTATGAATAATAAATAGTAATGGTAAAAATTGCAGAAATTGCAAAATTATTCAGTACACAAAAATTGTCCCAAAAGTCTACAAAAAAGTTGTGCTGTGGAATTAACATGTATGTACTTCCCTCTTGGTTTGTTTCTGTGGTGTATATATAATTTAAAAACACAAAGTCAGACTCGTCTGATAGACTGGTACTTTCCTTTAATCAGATAGATCACAATCATTCCAGAGTCTTCAACTGTCCATCTTGTTTTTAAAAATTATCATCCAATTATAAATCTAGTGGTTCAATTGTTCTTTTCCCAGAACAAAACCAGTCCCATTTATCAGATAGTTTGAGCTGAATGATTACGACACAGTATCCTTAAAATAAAGTTATCAGTAATTTTAAAACTAGGTTTCTGCATATATGTTGAATAAAGGTAATGAATCAGAATATAAAAGGAGTTTAACAGAAGTTATTAAGACTCCTATTTTCAATATTTTCTTCTTCTACTGAGTGCCTTGGATTTTGGGTGCCCAACCCTGTTACAATCTGACTGATGGATTTTTAGAACTTGTGAAAAATCAGGCCTTGGGAGTGTCATGTTGGCTAATTGAAGCACTCAATATAGTTAAGACTTTTGAAAATGTTCTCATTTTTAGGCTGCTCGAGTGAACAACCTGCATTTGATAGGGAAAGCTCTCTGTATTTTGGCTTTCTGTGATTTCAAGTGAGACACAGCTGTATTATTTCTAACTTCACCTATTTATCAAAGAAAGCAGCCATTGGTTATGGTCAGCTTTGGAGCTATAGTTCAGCAATGGTTTCTATGGAAACCAAATAAGTGACCTACATTTTACCAAAGACGGTGATAATATTTCTGTTGTGGGTTCCCCTGAACCCCATGAACATAAACATTTTTAAATTAATTTTGATTGTTGTTATTCTTAACCTCATGTGCACAGTTATACCTAGCAAATACATTTCATTTAGTGGTTTTTGTCTCTAGAGAAAGGAGTGGAGGGGACACTAAAATCTTTGAGCTGATGCACCATTAAAACATTAAAGTGATACTTAAAATAAGAAAAAAATGCTATCTTTGTTGTCACTTTAATATATTTGCAGGAAGAACATAACCAAATTTCATTAATTACAGTGTGCATTCTAATAATAATATATTATTGATATAGCTGCTAAATATGAATGGTCTATAAGGCCTTATCTTCTCCGGGCCAAATCCTACAAACACATGCACTTGACTGATTCTACCAATGCACCTTCTGGGACCACTCATCTTAATAAAGTTACCCACAGTCTGAAGTACTAGCCCTAAATAAACACCAGATTTGAGATGTAGTTAATGAGAGTTTTGCCATTGACTTCAATGGGGCCAGGATCGCACCTCAGGTCAAGAGAAGATAAAACAGGGAAGTGTTAGGCAAAAGATGGGGACAATGGGTGAAATTCAAAATAAAATGTAAGTGAGACTTTAATGGTGCACAGGCCATGCATTGGCTCTTTGTACAGTACTCAGTAAGATTTCATTGGCAGTTACATGGTCATATAGTTGGCTAACATATGCATCTTATTAGTTAAACTTTTTAAAAAGGCATTATTAACTGTTGTAATTTGATTAGAACAGTCACTTACAGGCAAATTTGAGCAAGTGAGTTTTGAGAGGATTTACTAAAATAGATTCTTAAGAAAGGAAGTGAATTTACTATTCTTCTTCAATTAGATTTGTGGTGGTGGTGTTTGTTGTTCGGGTAAGTGAACTTCCATTACATCTCTCTGAGAAACTCAATAGAGAAGAGATTTGTTCAATATATGTTCTAGGTTTTCCCAGCCAAAGCAGAGTTGTGTGTTTTGTTTCAGAAATGGTTACTATGTGCAAAAGGGAAAGCCTTTCTGGGACTCAAACCTGGGCCACAGCTGTTAGAGTGCCACTAAATGCTGATCACTAAACCACTAGGGAAAAGATACATGAAACTCCCTTTTCTATGCAGTGTTATGAGCCAGAGAAAAGCATATGTGGAATGGCAAGGCAAGGATAGGTAGGAAGAGTTAGATAAGTAACAGTTTCGTGCTCAAAGACTCTACTTTTGTTTAACTATTCTTGATCAAGGTCAATTATTCCTGCAATGAAGAATTTAAAATTCTTAAATTTAAGTTAACTGCAGTTCAAATCTGTATTATGATAAATATTTTATTAAAATATTATGTATGACTTACTGATAGATGAAACCGATCCTCTCTTTTCTTGGCAATTCTTTTCCTCACGTTCTAATTGATTTGATGCACGGATGATGTGTTTATTGTGAGTGCTTGAATAAGTATCCTGCGATAGCATGGAGACATTACTAGTAGAGTATTTAGAAATTCTAAATGTTTCTTAACCAGTTGATGTTTCATTTTATCAGTAACAAAATATGAATTTCATTTTTTAAGGAAAAATTAAGGACGTATCTACAGACTGAAAACATGGTTTCAGAGGCCTAAAATCCCTTGAGAGAAACTGGAATTCTTTGCGATCACGAGGTCAGTAGTTTAATAGTAGTTATTCATGTGCATGTGTATATATGTTTCTTTAGCCCAAATTAGTTTAACTGTCTAAAACGATGAAAACAATTGCTGGTACAAAAGATATAGCTCTGTTTGAAAAATCTGTAGACGTTTTCTTTTTATGGTTAATGGCAAACTGGTTACAAACATTATTCTGCTCCCTAACTCAGTTTTAAGTTGGTGCTGTTTATAGCTCCCAGTAGAAGATCAACATCTGCCATCAAGTTTTATTAGAACTGGATGTATACCGGGGGAGGAGCTTATGAACATGCACTCAGCTTTTTGAATGAATTCTGTTTTGCGTACCTGCACCCTTTTGTGTTAATGTTCTACAAACATTTTAGCAGTTTAGTTTTGCTGGCACATGTGTTCATGGAAAATGAATTTCAAAGTTGTATGAAGAAATGTTTTCAGAAATTGTATTATAAACTAACCTATATAGGCATTTTACTGAAGTTCTTGCATGCTCATCCGAAGAACTGATACAATACTATGAAACTTATTTGACCAAAAACAATTAAGTAAAACAACTGAAATATTGAATACTTACAGAAAACTATTTTTAAATCAGTTCATATAGTAAAAATATTGCACTGAATAATTTAAAATATTGAATAAATTAAAGGATTTGATGATCTTCTCATAGATATTTCATGACCATAAAAAGAGGATTCATTCATTGGATAAATTATTTGTTGTAAATTATTTGCTCAGCTGTAGTTTTCACACAGCTACTACATAGCTTTCTTATTCTAGGTATAAGGAAAAACTGATCATTTTCAGAATCCCTTTGCAGTAGCTTTAAAAAGATGTTATATGTAGATTTCAGCTAGAAATAAAATGTACTCATTCTCTTTGGTTTTTTATTATACTATCCACATAGGGGTGGAAGGAAGAAACAACAAGAGATTTACCTTTATGTAATTTCTATCTGAAAGATGGTGTGTTATTAAAAATGTGTATTTTAAATGTTCATATATTAAAAGTAAGATTCCGTATATAGTGAAAGAGAAAGTAAGAGACAAAAGTGTGTTTCAGTAATTTGAATCTTAAACATGTCAGTTTTGTTTGTGTGGAGAGACTGGTCAATCTGGAGAGGATTCAAACTACGGAATTTATACTCCACTGAAATAATAAATGAGTCCATATTTTACCATCTTCAGAGCAAAAGTGAGGTTCAATCTTGTGATTATGAAATCTTTACTCGGTCAGATTTTGGACTTCGGAATCGGATTGTACATGACAATGCAAGACTCAGAATTTTCTATTTAGGGTTCTGGTAACTTTTATGTTCCCCCACTGCCCACAGTGGGAGTTCTAGACTTCAGAAACTGGGCTCTTCAGACTAGGACTCATTAGCAAATTATGTCAAAATAATAATTTTCTTAAGTGATACTGTATAGGTCTTTTTGAGTGGCTGAGAGCACACTGGATTGTGGTCTTATGTTTTACCAGGTCTGGAAGAGAAAGCCATCTGCATTAAATGCAAAGGGGATAAGATTTAGACTGGGTGGGGATGGGTGGATTAGATTAGGATAAAGAGACTAGTGATCCTAAAACAGGGAAAGGATTAACTAGTTGTGGTTAAACAGGGCCTGAGAGCCAGAGGGGGGAGAGTCTGTGACTGGCAAAGAGATTGGGACTGGGATACTGGGGTAGGAGGGGATGGGAAACGGATGCTGGAAATGGTTGCACAAGAGGTGTATCTACACTGGAGGCTCTGTTAAGTCGACCTAACAAGGTTGACTTTAAGTTGACTTAAAGTTGACCTTATTAAGCAACTTAGAGCGTCCACACTGAAAACTCCAGTCAACTACCTGCGTCCACACTGGTAGGTGCTAGGTTGACGGAGGAGTGGCCAGGAACTCTGGGAGAGGGCCAAGGTTCCCTCTAAGCTGATAGTGCAGCTAAGCAAGATATTGTACTTGTTGAGCAGCAATTTGTGAGGCATGGTGCCTCATGGGCAACAGTTTTTTGATGCTGGAAGCATCAGCAAGCCTAAGTACCTTATGTCAAAAGAAATGCATAAATGTTGTCTTTTCATTTGAACTTTAATAAAAATGTTAAAATGAAATATTGTAGTTTTATTAATTTACTATGGATTGGGCTGGAGAGAAGAAAGAGCTGTGGCCATCAGGCTGGAGAGAGCCGCAGCTGGGGAGATCCGGCTGGAGAGAAGGAAAGCTGCGGCTTTCCCCAGCCCGATCTCCCCAGCCGTGGCTTTCCCCAGCCTGATCTCCCCGGCTGCAGCTTTCCCCAGCCTGATGGCCGCAGCTCTTTTTCTTCTCTCTAGCCCTACCTACAGTGAATTAATTAATTAGTAATTCAATTTGGTTAGTAAATTAATTAATTAGCAAATTTATATTGGAGGCCATTTAGGTCGACTTAAAGGTTATTCCCCATCTACACTGGCTTAAATCAATTTAATAAGGTCAATTTAAGCCTTAAATTGACCTTCAGAGGTGGTGTTATTAGGTTGACTTAAGGAAGCACTTAAGTTGACTTAATAAGCACCCACGTGGAGGCAGGATTCTTTAGGTCGACTTCACCCTCCTGAAGTCGACCTAAGGCTCCAGTGTAGGTGTACCCAAAGAGACTGGAATTAAGAGCTGTAGGGATGTGGAGAGATTGGGAGCTGGTGAGTAAAACAGGATGGGAGCAGCATTGTGATTGGACAAAGTGCTGGGGGATTGGGACTGAATGGACAAGGAGACTGAGAACCAGTGACAGGGGCAGGGACAAAGAAGGAGAGATAAGGAGATAGGATGTTGGAAGAAAACTGGGGCTGGCTGAGCAAATAGTCTGGGACAAAGGGCTGGGAGGAGATAGAGATTGTATGAGGATCCTAGGAGACAAACGAACTGAACATGAGTTGGAAGGAGGAGAAACAGATGGAGGAGGAAGATGACTGAAAGGCAGGAGGGAAAGGAAAATCAGATTAGACGAGGAGCTTGGAGAATGGCGACTGGTAGACAAGGAAACTAAAAACAAGAAGTCAGGGTGGAGGGAACTGGGATTGACAGGGCAAAGAGACACAGGGACAGGGAGTGGTGGGGAAATGCTAGAAGTAGGGTGGTAAGACTGGGACTCAAACTGGGAACCTGGATGAGGAGACTAGGATTGGCAGGGCAAGGAGATGGGCGTAGGGATGGGAATTCTAAAGAGTGGAGACCGGGACTGGTACAAGGTCCTGGGGTGGGGAAGAAGGAGCACTGTGAGAGAGACCATTTGGAGGGCATGGAGTAGAAGTGGGCAGGCTTGGGGGAAACAGGCAGAAGTCAGTGACCATTAAAGTGCACTCTAGCATGTCTCCTACCCCTTCTAGTTGTGGTCCACACAGGCAGCAATCTATTATTGCTATCAGTTACTCTATTAGTTTCTGTGCACTGGATCTGAAGATTCCAATCCTGCTATTATGATTCCAAAACGATTCTACATAGTGGCATACCAAGGGGGGCGTGCAGGAGGGGGCCATGCCCCTGGGCACTGGCTTGGGGGAGAGGCACTGGCTGGGCCCTCAGAGAAGGATCCCTCTCCCACTGTTGCAGGAGACCAGTGCCTGGCAGCTACGTTGACCCCAGCTCATGCCTGCCGGTGACCAAGTACTCCCGCTACTGGGGGAGCAAGCATCCTCCCAGGCCCTCTGGCCCCACGAGGGAGCTGCAGGGATTAGAGCCACTCATGTCACCACCCAGTGGCCTGGGGACATCTGCCCCGTCACACCTGCTCCCAGCCGCATGTACTGCTCCGTGCTCCCACAGTGGGGGGGGGGGGAGCAAGAGTGGAAAATGGGCATTGTCTGTAGACCTCTGCCTCATTGATTGCACAGGTTGTAAGTTTCAAAGGGGTAGCAATGTTAGTCTAGGTCAGCCGAAAGATGTCCGAAGTCAACTACTGCTGGAGAAGCCCAAGAAAGAAAACAGAAAGCCACTGATCATCACCTACAACCCCCAAGTAAGATCTCTACAGCACATCATCAAGGATCTACAACTTATACTATGGGACAATCCTTCCCTCTCTCAAGCCTTGGGAGACAGACCTCTCCTCATTTACAGACAGCCCCCCGACCTTAAAACAGATGCTCATCAGCAACTAAGACCAAACAACAGAAACATTAAAGCAGGAACATATCCCTGCAACAGATCGCGTTGCCAACTTTGCCCCCATATCTACACAAAAGACACCATCACAGGACCAAAGCAAGCCAGTTACTCCATCAAGGGCTCATTCACCAATGTGATTTATGCCATCATGTGCTGGAAATGCCCTTCCCACCCCCCGCCTTATATATTGAACAAACAGGACAGTCTCTACGCAAAAGAATAAACGGACACAAATCTGACATTAGAAATCACAAAACTCAAAAACCAAGAGGGGAACACTTCAGTCTCCCTGCTCACTCCATTGATGACTTGTTAATAGCGGTACTCAAACAAATGAATAACGAATCACAGCTTTAAAGAGAAACTGCAGAATTGGAACTTATATGTAAATTCAGCACTGTTGCCTCAGAGTTAAACAGGAACTATGGATTTTATTCTCATTACAACAGGTGATTTGACCTCACCTTCCTTTCTATGCTGTTCCCCAGTGTTTGAATCCCAATACCTATTCTGATTTGCTGTTACAGCATGACCTGATCCTGTGTCATACATTTCCCTGCATTTAATTTCCTCCCATTCTGTAAGTTCCCCATCTTCAAAGCATCTGATGAAGTGAGATTTTCTCCCATGAAAGCTCATGCAATAAATAAATTTGTTAGTCTTTAAAAGTGCCACAGGACTCCTTGGGGTTTTTTTTTACAGGTTGGAAGGTGAGTAGTGAATGAGGCAGGTTATTGCAGGATGAGAAGGGACTGTCTCATGGTTAAAGCAGTTGAATGTTTCCTGGGATAATTTGATTTTACCCATGTTTCTTTCGTAATATTTCTTAAATGTGAGGCAGACTACTGACTTAAACCAACTTTTCATGGGTAGTCACTATTTGTCTGTTCCTCATTTTTTCACTTTCGAACTAGAGACCCTAGAGTTTGATTTGCAGAAATGCTGAGCTTTCACAGGTGCAATTGAAGTCAGTGGGAACTGTGCTTTGAACATACGAAGTGCTGCATTGTGCAAAGTACTCTGAAAAATCAAGCGTCTCAAACAGTCACCCAAGATTAGTGCGTACTTTTGAACACAATCTCTGTTTCAGTTTTCCTTATGTAAAATGGGAATATTATCTCCTCCTGGTTTCACTGAGTGTTGCGACTATAACTTAATTGATATTTGTGAAATACTTAGGTACAATAATGATGAGCACCATAGAAATTCCAAGGAGCAATAGGAAAAGCCCAAGAGCAAATAGTTCCAGAGGCAACTGTAATTCTGGCATTTCCTTACTTTTGATTAAATTCCAAAGGGGTAGCCGTGTTAGTCTATTGTAGAAAGACAACAGAGTCCTGTGGCACTTTTAAAGACTAACAGGTCAGGCCACCTACTCCATCAAGGGCTCATTCACCTGCTCATCCACCAATGTGATTTATGCCATCATGTGCCGGAAATGCCCCTCTGCCTTATATATTGGACAGACAGGACAGTCTCTGCGCCAAAGAATAAATGGACATAAATCTGACATCAGAAATTGCAACACTACAAAACCAATAGGGAATCACTTCAATCTCCCTGCTCACTCCGTTGACGACTTGTTAATAGCTGTGTTGAAACAGATGAATAACAAATCACAGCTTCAAAGAGAGACTGCAGAACTCGAACTTATATGCAAATTTGACTCAGTTGTCTTGGGGTTAAACAGGGACTACGGATTTTTCTCGCATTACAACAAGTGATTTGACCTCCCCCTCCTCTATGTGCTGTTCCCCAGTGTTTGAATCCTAACACCTATTTTGATTTGCTGTTACAGCCTGACCTGATGCTATGTCATACACTCCCCTGCATTTAATTTCCTCCCACTCTGTAACTTTCCTATCTTCAAAGCGTCTGACGAAGTGGGATTTTCTCCCACGAAAGCTCATGCGATAAATAAATCTGTTAGTCTTTAAAAGTGCCACAGGACTCTGTTGTCTTACTTTTGATTGGTTGACTTTGCAATTTAAACATAGTTTTTCCCCCTCAGTCTGTAACATATGTAATTAGATTAAAATAGACAAATTCCCCACTCATCCTAACTCATAAATATGGGTTTGCCCAAAAGAGTTGTGTAAAGCAGCTGGATGGATAGCGTCCTGTCTGTGCTCTTCTTTACTAAGACTTCTATTCTTCAATAAACACAAGAACTAGCTCCATTTTCTTTCTTCCAGCATGTTCACTGGAGTCATTAAGTATGTCACATGGCACTTATTTAATAGTACCTTCATTGACATAAAAAGGCAAATACCCATTAGGGACTAGAAAGTGTAAAAGCTTAAGGGACTAATAAACAGACAGCCTGTACTTGGTTACCTATTAGCAAAGGCATCTGGGAAAAGAATTTTCCTAAACCAGGAAGTTCTAACTACAATATGGAAATACATATCTACATGCTGCATACTGTGCAGTAAAATGGAGGCTAAAACTGTTCCATGCGTACATTTCTCCAGCTAGGTTGACTAAAATGAGTGCCGAGAGATCACCTCTTTGTTGGAAGAACGGCAGGGAGACTGCACACTTGATAGAGCTGCAAATATATAGAATATTTTTGATCATTTCTAAAGAGCAAAGTCAAAAATCACAGGCTGTGCACTGTAGGCTCCGTGTCACCGGTGGGCCGGGAGGGCGCCCCCTTCAGGTGCCTTAGGGGAATTAGCCGCGGCGGGCGCCCTTCCTGACAGCGTCAATTGCCCCGGCCCCTCAGGCGGGCGGGGCAGGCAAGGCACAGAGAGTCAGTAGTCCCCGGCCCCCAGGCGGGGCGGGGCAGGCACAAAGAGTCAGTGGCCCCCAGCCCCCAGGCAGGGTGGGGCAGGCACAAAGAGTCAGTAGCCCCCAGGCAGGGCAGGCACCGCACACAAACCTCTGTAGAGGGTTGCTGGGGTTTGAATGCTCCAGGTGGTTAGGGAAAGGGGTGAGGGAGGGGGACGCAGGCCCACCCACTCCACTGCGTCCCAGCCCAGGGCCCTATTCAGTGGCAGAGGGGCCAGAGCCCTGCAGTTCCCAAGTTTGTCCAGGGGGGGCGTCCAGGCCCTTCCTCAGGCCCCAGCTCCGAGGGAGGCCACAGCTCTTCTCTACATGCACTAAGCACTGTGATGTTTCTTCTGGACCTACTTGTCCATCGCTAAAGCAATTCATATTATAAGTTTTTTTGGTAACTACTTAATACTAACATAAAAAATGTTAGTCTGTGCTTTGAAACCAGACTTCTAATGAAATGAAGAGTGTGCCAACAATTTCCCATCCTTTTGATGAATAAACTGATCCAGGTATTCATCTTCTTTAGCAGTATGGTTTCTTTTCAACAAGCACCCTAGTGAAAGAAAATATAATTTGTAGACATAATTTTTCAAAATGTTTATGTGAGTTAGGAGCCTTTCAATAGAAGTTAAAATCCTAAGTCACTTAGGATAAAAGTTTCAAAAGCACTTAAGTGACGTGTAAAAACATTGCCCCTGCTTCTCTGTGAGCAAAAGGGGTGGGGACGGGGACCTCAGAGCCTTAGTGTTGACATAATAAAGAACTCACAGAACATGTCAGTAGTCTTCAGTATTCTCATATCTTTGTGATGGAGAAACTGGTATAAATGTGCCTAGAAATTCCGGATGTCATAAGACACCAAAAGCTAATTATCTCCTTCTGAGTGTTCCTTCTACATTTGTCAGTTTTGTCATGTACTGTGGGACCTTAGCCACTACACGGTTACAGATACCAGATTTATTTTAGAGGAAGAAAAAAATTCTGTCCTTTTTAGTGGTTTGGGCTGAGAAATTTCTGAACCATATCAGTGATCATATGGAAGACGGATTTTGTTGTTGTTGTTTGTTTGTTTTTTGCTCCAGGATTTATTTCTGTGCAGAGAGCTACCTTATTCAGTTTTGTGGAGTGTTTCCCACTCATCTTTGGAGCATATCTCTCTTGTTTTTGTCAGTAAGGATTTTCTTCTATATGCCTTTCTGATGGCAGTTTTAGTGCGTTGGATCATTTGTCATCATAGATAAACTACTGACTTAGGACAAATTGAAAACAAATACATCTCCTCAATTTGGCATCCTTTCAAACTTTCTAGAAACCAGTTATGCATAGTGCTTTTCTCTTAGTGATTGCTGTTTAAAATAGTTTTAGAATCATCGCTTCTAGAACCGTCTCTTTAGAGACTCTATCTTTCAGGCATCTCTCCTTGCTGCCTTCAGATCCTCTTTTTCCTCATCAGGGGGTAATCTCTCTTCTCTGCAATGCATGGAACCCCGGTGTGCCAAAACAACTTCCACTTCAGTTCTCCCTATATATCAGAACTCCTTAGAAATGTCAACGGTCGTCATTGCCTTAATGGGGTGTTAATCAAAGAGCAAGTGTAATCTCAGGTATGCTTTGATGTATTGGAATGGCTTCCTCATTTGCAGGAGCTGGATCTGGATTTCTCTTTTAGTTTCACAAGGAGGGACTCACGATAGAAAGTTTTACTTATTTGAAGGATGCCAGATCTAGTTTTAATTAAACAGGTGGTGTCTTCACATAAGAGGGAGTAAATTACTAGCAGGTTATAATTCTGCTTTTGACTTCCATGACCAAACATGAAGTAACTTTCTATCAGTTCACATTGCAGGTGTTGGCTAAAATAAAAAAATAACTACAACAGCTTGAAAGGATTCAGGCATTCACAAAGACTCAGTGGATAAACAATGATTGGGAGGACAACGTGCACATTCAAGTCTCAAGGGCTATGTCTACACTTGCACTTTTAAGTCGACTT
>ML685793.1:7906312-7943403 GCA_007922175.1 Pelusios castaneus
TAGAAAATAATATCATAAATGCTTCCCTAAATCCAGACAGTGTCACACTGTGCCCACATGCCCTGCCCTTTGGGGGGCATGCCAGGCTCCCCCTGTGACCCCCCCCAGCAGGGAGGGCATTGGTGTAGTCCTGGGGTAGCCCTAAGTCGACTTAGGGCTACCCCAGGGCTACACTGGCTTAATTCGACTTTAGAAAGTCGAATTAAGCCTTAGGTCGATTAGAAAGGTGGTTTAATAAAGTCGACTTAATTTTCATTAAGTCGACTTTATTTTCCTTAAGTCGACTTAAGCTTGGCTTAAGCCAAGGAGTGCGTCTACACTTACAAATTAACTCTATTTAAGCTTGCTTAAACCAACTTAATTTAATCTGCATCTACATTACATTTTCCTTAATTCAATTTAAGCTGCTCCTTAAATTGAATTAAGGAAAAGTTAGTTCGAATTAATAACACCTCATTTAAATTCAAACTAGCGCTTAAATCGACTTTATTAATTCGACTTAAGACAGTGTAGATGCAGATTAGCCCTAAATCAACTTTAAGTTGACTTAAAGGGCTTCAGGGCTCCCCCACTGCCCTCTTTGCCAGGGTGGCTGGCACAGGTAGAGCCTGGCATGCCCCCCCACAGGGCAGGACAGAGCGCTTCCCACCCTGCTCCTATGCCCTGCCAGTGGCCCTGTCCTGCTCAGCCCCCATTGTAGAATGGGGCAAATGCTGAGCCCCCTAGCACTTGGCAAGGGGTGCCCCCTGCCACCATGGAGTAATCCCAGGTCCACCTAGCCCCTGCAGGTCGACTTAGGTGTCCAGTGTGGACTCTCTAAGTCGATTTGGCAGGGTCCCCTTTAAGTCGACTTAATTTTTGAGTATAGACATGCTAAGTCGACTTAACAAAGCTAAGCTTAGCTAAATCAACTTAAATTAACAAGTGTAGACATAGCCAAGCCAAGCTTCCCAGTGGCTACATCTATGCTTAGAAAAATCTGATGCCTTATATTTGCCATTAGTGCAGCTTCACCAGAAATAGCAACAGTGAGAGTTATAGTAAAGACAAAGTTCAGTTGTTTTTTAACCACCATGACATTGCTCTGTTAAGGGCTTTTTTATAAACTGTAGCGTAGTTGAACTGGACGCTTCATAGTCTTTATCCTTTCAGCTAATAAGATGATTCCTTGTCCACGTTAGGCAGCATCTAGTTTTATATGACAATAGAAGCTCTTTAGGATATGAGTAGATTTGAGTACTGTGAGCATAGTGGTATAAGTCAACCTTAGGGCTTTATAGAGTAGATTTTGGCTAGGGCTGATCTGTCTTTCCATATATTTTAAAAGGTAGAAAGGTGTACTCTGTAGGGGAGCTCCAACTTCACACTGTGAACTAGCTGGCTAACCTGAGCAGCTATACATTCAACTTCTGGGAGTTCCATGGCCAGATTCATGGAGTTAGTACTACCAGAGTTCAAGACTGAATTCCCAGCCCTGCTAAAGGAAGGTCAGACCATGGTGAAGGCCTTACTTTGAGCTATGCTGGATATGGCAGATGGCGCAGCACGGACAATGTCATCTAGTGAAGCCAAAAGGAGAAGCTCCTGACCTCCTTAGGAGGTCTAGCTAACTATTCAAGAATCCCCTTTGAAAGCCCAGCCTTGTTTTCTCAACAGACTGATTCATAGATTCATAGAACTATAAGGGACCATGAGAGGTCATTAATTCAGTCCCCTGGACTAAACTCCATCACTTAAAGGACTCATATGCTACTCTGAAGTCTCCTACTGTCACACCCATGAGTGTGAGTTACATGATCACCCTCTCTAATCCATCTTTCATCAGTGGGTTATGCCAAGATAGGCTCTTAATCAAAATTTCCCCTCTTCTACTCCAGGGGCACCCTTTGTCAGGACTTGAAAGGGAATGCTCTCTTCTTCCTCTGGTCATTGAGCCTATGTTATGCCTCCCCTACATTTCATTTCTTCCACAAGTACTCCACAGAGTGAAGTGGGACCAGGTAACTCTCATACTTGTAGCCCATTTCTGCTCCTGCCAATACTGGCTCACAAATGTCCTTCACCTGTTTGTCTGCTCACCAATCCACTTGCCACTCCTCCCAAAGCTCCTCACACAACAACAGAATTGAATCCAACCACCCTGACCTGGACAGTCTTCATCTCATTGCCTGCTATTTGAATGGGGCTCATAAACAGGTGACGCTCCACACTGGTATGGGACAAACTTACCCAGAGTCACCTTCCTACTACCAGGACTTACCACCAAGTCAAGTAGTGACAATTTATGAAGTGGGCATCACATAACCATCATTCCCCAAACTCAGTGTCCATACCAATTATCTTCTTATCCTGACTATCTCCTTAACCTTTGACACTCAGGTCTTGCCCACTCCTCCATTTGAGTCCACCTGCTGCTATCAGTGCATTCTTCCCACCTGTGGAGGGATTCTCTATCTTTAGCCACCCAACTACAACTCGATTCCTTCCTGATCTTCTTAACCCGTTCTATGTGTTAATGGTTAGAAGATCATTTCAAGACCCACTAGCCTACAGAGTCAACCAGCAAGAAGGAACTGAAAAGGCAGAGGGTTGCCAGGGTCCTTTATATGGTGCCAAGCAGGCATGATTCCCAGAGACACTAGAGCTGACCCTATAGGTAACACTGGAGAAAACCTTCCAGCGAACTATGCACACTTGGAATGGACCTGAGCAACGCATCTAAAAGAACAGTAGTTACAGAACACTGGTAACCATTTTTTCCATATGGTAAACTAACCACCACTTGCCTTAAAATCATTGTCCAAGTGAGGCTGCAAGCTGGGGGCTTTTCCTGTGATTGCAGGTCCAGAAAGTTGTGCTCCCTGCACATGCTTCTCTTAGAGAGAGGCTGGTCAACGCCAGGGGCATTTTTTTCATGTCTGCACTTAACAGCAGCTATTCAACTGTCCATCTTTGTATTTAGCCAAAAGCTTATCTTTCTGCTTCCACATTCTGCATACAACCAACTTGTACAACTCCCACTTGACTTCAACTTGGTTTTGAGCAGCCCCTGGAGTTTTGACTCTCTGTCTGTACTTTTTCTTTAAATGAGGGATTTCTTGGTGTTTTACCTGCTTTTGCTACAAAAAATTATGCAAGTACGAAGAGGATGTGACGTTACAAATGTTGCTATTATACAGTGGCTATTCTGCTATTAATGAGTGGACAATTCATGGTAGGGAAATTGTTCCCAAGGGAAATTGGTTGTATTTTGGTTCTGGAAATATAGCCAGATTTATTAAGATTATGTTATATGACAGGTTTGTCATTTTCATTCAAGCATTATTAGCCTTTTATAACAAAATGTTAGAAGCAATTTAAAATGGCAGTTTCTAACATCATCTGAACTAAATGCAACAAATTATTTTTTAAAATATAAATATGACAGGTCATATTCCTATGTCATCTAGACATTCCTTTGTGTTAGAGAAGGTTTCTTGCACTGTAGCAATTGAAAGGAAGGGCAGTGAAAGCCAAGATTTAGCCTGATATTTGTTAGAGCAAGACACTGGTAGTCAGTAGTGCAGTGTTGCAGTGTTGCATTTCCAGTTCTGCCACTGGTTCATGTTGTGACCTTAGATTTAGACCAGTGTTTCTCAAACTTCAGTGGATTGGGGAGATTTCAAATGCCCCAGTCATAGCTAAGCTTCCAGGTGTTCACAGTGCCTACTGCCGCATGCCTGGAAGCTTTGCTGCAGCTGGAGGATTAAAATGCTCCTTCTCCCTCCACACTCAGTTCCCCGATGGGGTGTCTGAGGAGCACCACGGAACACTGCTTGAGAAACACGGCCGTAGGCAATCCCTGCATACTTCAGTTTGACCATATGTTAAGATGAATACAATGATACTTTCCTATCTCTCCGGCATATTGTGAGGTTTTAATTAATTTACATTTTAAAAGTGCTTTTTGATCATCACATGATACAAGCATTACACAAAAGTATTATTTTTCATTGATTCATTAGAAGAGATTATCTTCATTGTTGCTGAAGTGAGAAATGTCCATTTCTGATGGACCATAGCCTACAATTTTAGTTCCTAGCAGAATACGTTTAAAGTAAAATGGGCACTGTCCTGAAGGGTTTGGGAGTTCATGGCATACATACTGAGAACTTGAAATGAAATACCTAGAATATTCTTTTCTGGAATGTTGCCACCTAACATTAAAATTTATTTTGTAATATTCAGAACCTTAACAATAGAAGAGCCAAAAACACAGAAAGACAAAGCAGGCTCTTTCTTAAAATAGAGAGGCACAACTCATTGCACTTTACTATAAGTAAGCTGTCTGCAAACGGACTTAGATTGCACGATTTTCTTCAGAGTCCATAATCTGCAAGCATGAAAAGGGACACTCCTTGTTCTCCTCCCCCATCTTAAAGTGCTTGCAATTCCAACACAATTTTCAATATACCACAGTTGACATAGGCTTGTACATTACAGACATCTTGGGAACTCTGGAAACCTGTGCTGGTGGGACATTATGGTCTGCTGTGAGGCAGCAAGGGAGAAAAGGCCTATAATGTAAACAGGAAGCATGTGCCAGAAGAACAGAAAAAAAAGCAAAACGCTTTGCCCTTGAATGTACCTGGCTTCCACTGATACCTTTTGGTGACAGGTAACATCTAAGCTGACTAATGCCAGCGGCACCAAACATCGACGTTTATGAGTAAATTCATCTGGGCCTTTCTCCATCTGTCTACCTGTCTGTAGACTGTTTTGCAGTGAGAGCAATGGCCATCTGAACAGTACATTTGACAGTTGTTTGACCTTCTAACAAATTAAACATGGACAGAAACAAATAAACTAGATCATTCTTCCCCTTTGCCCTGTTGTAGAAGATTCAGAAGACTGGCTACAGGAGGTAGGCAATAGATTATTTTTTTAATCCTAGTTTTAATCCAGACACTCTTGTTTGTTTTCTCGTTCAGAACAGCTGCATCAAGTCCCAGTTCCTTCCAATAGTGTGATCGTTCTCTTCGTCCCTCTAGATTGCATTTAATTTTTGTTAGCCAGATTTTACAAAGTGCCCTTAAAGTGGAGTGTTAGTTATCTCAACCATCAGGGGCCAGCTAGAAGTCAACATTTCAAGGGGATTGCTTGAGGGGGCCTCTGCAGAACAGATCTGAGGCACATTGGTAGGGAAATGTGGGAGATTGCACTGCCATTGGCTGTGCTGCATATCATGCTACAGAATTTGAAGTAGTGTTTTAGAGGTTCTAGACCCCATTGTCACAGGTTGGCTGGCTCTTTAAGGGGAGACAGGCCCAGCCTTACTTTTGACAACCAGCTGTCCTCTCAGCTGATTTTAACTGATAGATATCAAGTGGCCCCGTTCAGCTGTTAGACCTAGTTAGGAAGGGCCCATGGGACGCCCGCATAGGAAGACAGAATTCATTATCAGGGGAAGCTGCAGATGGATGATTTGGCTACTCTGGTACGCCCTGGAGAAGGGTAGCTTCCAGGCTGATGTCCTGGGACTGAGAAGAATGGGGGTAAGGAGGTGGGCGAGACAATAGGCTCTGAAGCGAAAGAGACTTGGAGTTGCAAAGGGGAAAAAAACCTGGAACTCTAATTTATGGATGGAAGGAGGAATTGTTTTGTGTTTGAGTTTTTGCATAAGTTTTATGTTTGGAACGTAAAACTTCTCTTGGCGTGGCAGTCAGTCCTTCATCGGCTGAGGAGACAGGCCAGCCACCTACATTCACAATCAGTTCCATGACCCTACCAGAGCTTATCTCCAAATCTGAAATACTTACCTTTTTGAAATTTTCTTCCATTGCCACATTAAACAGATCTCAGTAAAGAGCATCCATGCTCCCAGTGTAACCTTTCATTAATATTTATTAATAGCAAAGTATTCAAAGGATGATGTAAGCCAGTTTGTATTCAAATTTTGACTTGCTATAAAGCTGGCATAATCAGGTGTGAAATTTACTTTAGGTTCTAAATAAACATATACCTTGATCCTAATCCCACTGAAATTAATAGAAGCTCTGCCATTGACTCCAACGGGAGGAGGATAACAACCATATTTTTACAGGGCAGGCGGGGGTCTTCTTTGCCGTTGTTGAGAAGTAACCCCCTTACCTCCAAACTACAGTTACTGGGCATATAACAAAAAGCAGTGGTTTTTATGCTCAGTTGGCAAAGAGACCTCAGCCTAAGTCCCAGAGCTGTGCTGACATTATCAGTGATGATGCGGCACAGTCAAAGAAGTAAATAAAAACTCATTCTAATTTTAAGCTCTGTTGAAAAGACATAGGTGGGGGGAACGTGAATTTCAACCAAATGGAAACGAACAAAATTCTTAAAGGGAAACCTTTTGTTTTCAGGATTCTAAAAGGGTATTAGGAACACTAAAATTGTGAATAACATAAAGGACCTGAAAGTAACAAAACAGTGTCTGTTTAAACTTTAAGTGATTGCTTTTAACAGAATATGTGCGTCACACAATAACATGGAGAGGTACGTGATACAGTCAGTACTTTTCCAGTATAATGCTATGATAAACAGACTTTAAACAACTAATTTAAGACCAACCATTTTGGATATGAGACTTTTTCTTACTTGTAGAAATAAAACTTCCACACTTTGTGTACTTCGTATTACAAAAGTGTATTGAACATTTGCTTGGATTATTACTAAACTCTTCAGTAAACTAATGCCTTGCTATGTAAAATTAAGGCTAGGCTGTTCCATTCAACCTTTATGTGTGTTCCTTTATATCTACCTGTATTTAGACTTTTGTGCTTGGGCATGTGAAGTAAGGAATTTATGTTGTAATGTTGACAATAGTTACTGTACAGCTGCTGAAGCTATAGATACAGAAGAATAAGTTTCAAAAAGTCCTATTGAGAATAAAGGTCAGTGATATAGAGACTGTGGGCCTGATTCCACTTGCACTTATGCCCATGTAACTGACCATCGATGTCACAGGGTTTGCTTCTGATTTCCTGTGGTGTAAGTGAGCTCAGAACCAACATATGTTTGTGTATCATGTCTAAGAAGTTTCAGGAAAAAAAATACTACTTGTTGTTAGGAATCCTAAACCCAACCTCCTTTAATTTTTTAAAATCTTCTGATCAACAGTAATAAGTGATGATTACATAGGAAAATGTCATTAGCAGGAAGGATGGTGCACACACAGCATCACCTTTGTTCAATAAATCTTTTGTAATCTAATCTGCTGCAGCTGGAATAGGGTGAGAGAATATTCGCATGTTGTAGTGTAGTCCACTCGTAGTATAGGAAAGGAAAGGAAAGGTGAGAAATGTGTTTTTTTCTGTCTGTTATTTCATTGCTGTTCATGGTATTATAATTGAACATTATAGAAGATTTGTGTTAACATTGATAAACATACATTACAAAAAATAAACATGCATCAACCTGTTTTCCTTGCAGACTGTGCACCTTGGGAAGAGGTCACCGAGTCATCCACAAATTTGGAATAGAATAAAATAATGCTGATGATGAGTTAAATGAAATTATTTCACACTATCAATCACACATGCTAGAAGACTAAAGCTCCATGACTTTAGAAACCACATTAATGATAAATCAACATCTGTTGTTAGTAATCAGCAGGCATCTGGGATTCTGTGTTTAAAGTAAGTGTAGATCTAAAATTGGAACCTATGATTTAGAAAATATAGACAGACAAACAAACAAAGAAATTAGTGAAAAAGGGAAAAAGCTGAAAAAAGGAAGGCCTTAATTTTCATCGTACTTTAAGGAACATAGAATTAGACATGGTTCCTGTCAAAGGGAGTTTTAATTTACTACAAACAAGGCAAAATGCAGGACAGCAGTTCAAGAAAGGATACCGAGCGATTATTGGAGAGGAACTCTGCATAAGAAGGATTCACACCAAAAATGAGATTTGAGAGGGTGATTTGAAAGAGATGGATGGCACTTGGTGAACAAGATGTGTTCAGTAGCCAGGCTCAGAGGCGACTATCAGTACATTATTAACCGAAAACTACCTGTATAGTTCCTTTTTTTAGACCGTGCAAAGTCCCTCCCTGCTGTGTAGCTCTGAATGATTCCCCAGCATGCATCATACTGTGATATCTGAGCTGTCATGGAAACTAGCTGGAGCCTGGAGCTGATTTATGAAGTGGATATAGGGATGGGTCAGACAGTTTCTGTTTCTAAAAGTGTTCAGCTTTTGTTTTTGTTTTTCAAAGTTTCTCTTTAAACAAAACAGCATTTTATCTTCAAAATAAAACTTACATGATCCCCTATAGAGAGATGCCATGCTCCATTGGGATTCTGGGCTTTTTATGGGGCCAGCGAGGTTGTAAGAGTCATATCTTTCTGGCTGTGAGGGGACTGGACATTGTGGTAGCATGGTGATATCTTTCATTTCCTTCATGCCTGATTTATGTGATTTTTAGATGATCTTTTCAGGTGATTGTATGATTGGAGAAAGAATAAACCTGCACATTTTTTCTCCTGGTCACATTGCAATTAGTAAAATTAACTACTTAAATGAATAAACAATCTGGTGCTGCAGTAGTTTGTAGTTTCTTTGTCACCTACTCTATCGGTCGATACAATAGTACACCTGCCATGTAGCTAACGTGCATTATTCTGGCAGTCCCACCACCTGTGTTGAGGAAGCATGTGAGAGAAAACAGCATGTTTTCAGAAGAATATCTTGTTCATTGTCCAAGTATGCTAGTTCTTCGAGTTCATACAGTTTCCGCTGCAGTTTGCTGGATTAGGACACAGTTCTTCTCTCCCTTTATATTTGTCTCTCAGAAATCAAATGGGAGAGAGAGCCGTTTCATTTTGATTTATGGTACCTGAATTGATCTGAAGAAAGACACAGCACATTCTTTTCAATAAATAAATGTAATTAAAATTTGTGTTGGATCCAGGAACAACAGTATCAACAACAAAAAGGAAACTGAGAGTGCATAAGTTATTTTTAATGTTCAATTAATATATTTTCATAACTGTTGTTTTATTGTCAATCTCCACAAGTTAACAATTCCAGTATTCTCTGTAGTGTCCTTCATGGTATAACGGGGGCAGGGCTTGGTTGTCATGAATATATTGAAGGATACTTTGTTGAGACCATATGTATCTCCCTAGCTTTCACATTGACTGAACATAGATGGAAGAGCTGACTCTTGCTCTGTTATCCCTTTGCACCAAATAACTGGTATAAAGGGACTACAGGTTCCTTTGGGGGAGTTATGTCTGGTGCACTAGATCGTTAAAAGAGTCACAGAGGCAATTCCACTGTGTCCTCCTTGCAAGAGCACATGTCAAGGCAGTAGGAACAGTGGCCAGTGCCTGTGGTCCAGCAAGTCTTTGCCCTGTAATGACACTTAGAGGCCACAAAGGCAGAAGTTAGAAAGGTACTACCCTTTGTCATGGGCCACACCATTTTCTGGCAACACTTGAAAAAGGAAGGTGTAAACTGCCTCCTTTCTGTCCCAGAGCTGGCACCGGGATAGGGATGAACCTGGCCTACTCTCTGTGTAAGAGCTCATGGCTCTCAAATCCAGGCCCACAGGTTTCCAAGCAGCCCTCCACACCACCTAGACTCAGACTGCCCACAGCCTGGTCCTGACACTATCCTGTTTAAATCATGTCACAGGGTCTCCCTGAAACCTAGGCTAGATGAGGCAGTCATGGAAAGAACAGCTGACTACACTACAGACTGCATATTTGTTAGCTACACTACATTCTTCTGTACTATTTACTGTCTCCATGGCAGCATTTAAGTAACAAACAATATTCCAATCAGTCATGCCTATACACAAACTAAACAAAGAAGTAAACTGAAATCAGTGTGGGTTTGAGTTCCACTAGAACCAAGTTGGAAAAATCAGTCTGTGCCAGACTGGAGAGGACAAAACACATGGGGAAAATATATTTTCAAGTTTCTGAAAGTTTGAAAACAAAATGAAAAATGCAAATGAAGATGCACTTTTAATTTTGGTCTTTGTTGTCATTCTTCATTTCTCTGACTAGCTACAAATTTCAAATTTGCGGTAACACTTGGCTGATTAAAATGTTGACTATAAGAATGGCAAAGTGGGTGAGGTCTCTTAAACATCCTGAGGCCAACACAGATACAACAGCACTACACAAATATAAGAATGAATGGTTGTCCATATTGTGTATTTCAAGAACTTAAAATGCTGCACTCTTTATGCAGGGCATTAATGGCTGCTAAGCATCAATAGTTTGGATGGAGTAGTTAATATTCCATGAAGTTGTTCAAGAAAAACTTAGTTGTGAGTTTGCAGATATAGAGAAAATGAGCAATTCTGTGGTTTTTTTCAGATAGAGAAACAAAAAATATGAAATATATTCCTAGAAACAAATTCCATTTGATATGGAAATGAATCATCTATACAGAAGGATAACCTTTAAACCTTAAGACCATCCCAGCCTAGTGGCATTGGGAAGCATTTTACCTGGAAAATTTACTTTGTGCTGCATTGTTTTCCCTCAGAGCATTTCCAATACCTATTTTCTCAGCGGTAGCGCTTCCTTTGAAATATCGTAATTTGAGGGGGAAATGTTCACCCATCCTCCAAATAAAGGTCATATAAAAGGGATTGGATGAGTAAGGTTCATGGGTTTAGGAGGAGTGGCCATTTTCCTTCCCACACCCAAACCTACAGCCTGGAGGGAAGATTTGGAACCATCAGAGCAGTTTGATATGGTTGCCATTACCAATCACCGAGTTGGAGCCAGTGCCTGTTGATGATAATTCTCCCCAGGAGAAGCTGTGGTATATTGGATATGTACAAATTCTGCATTGCTCATACATTCATTGCATTACCATGCTCCTGCAGAGAGTTCAACCGTGCATCCGTTTTGCTTCTCTCACAGAATGGAAATATGGCATTTCTGGTTCATTTTGGGCTTTCCATGATTGCAGCCTTCAGCAGTGGTGTCTCTAGGCACAGGGCCACAGGGCCCATGCCCCAAAACAGCTGGACAGTGCCCTGAGCTGGAGGAGCAGCCTCTTCTGCCTCCACCCCTCACCCCACCACCAGCGCTGCCCTCTCCCAGGCCATCCCCAGCAGTGGGGTGGGGCAGAGGGCAGGGCTGGCTGCCTAGGCAGCCACTCCGTTCCCAGCAGGCGGTGAGGCTGGCACTCAGGGGCAGATAGCGTTGAGGTGTAAAGCACTACAGGGCGGGATGCCCCGCACAGGGACCGTGTGGGCCGGCAGTGCTCTGGGTGGCCAGGGCCCCTCTTAGCCCAGGAGCTGTGTCTGCCTTGCCACCCCAAAGCATTTAATTGGGTCCAGTGCAAGGGGCGTTCAGGGCTCCTTACCATATAACCTGGAACTGGTGTCAGGGTTACATTGCTCCTTACCATATAACCATTAACCCAAGGTAGGGTTCCTCAGCCTACTACCCAGGACTCAGCTCTCTGAGTCCTAGCACCCTCCCCTTTGCGAAGGGGGACAGCAGGGTGGAGACCACAGCCCAAGGAGGCCACAAATTCTCACTCTGTCACATGAGCCCAAGACCCATCACCAAAATTCTAGGGCTTTTACCTCTGAGAACTGTTCATTTTATTCTCTTAATTGCGCTGGAAACTGTCCATGAGTTATGACGAGTAAGCAATACCATCCCGGTATCTCAAGTGCCATGCGCGTTCCTACTTAATCCACGATGGCTTACAAGTGCTCCAAGAAAGGCAAAAGTCTCCCTGGCCCACCATCAATTGACCCATAAGAGAAAATATTCTGTGCTGACCCCCTAAACATGTGATTGGCTAAACCTACAGGATTTGTCAGGCCATGTTCCCATTCCGAGTTTGGGTGGGCAGGGTGAGCTGATGAAATAAAGCTGAAAGAGGTGCCACAATTTGGCCCTTGCACTGGGCTGAATCCAGGGAGCTGGGGCAAGCTGGCCAATCAACACCCCTCTCCTTTTGCTGGCCAATGGGAGATTCCCAGGGGAGGAGCTACCTTTTGTCCCTTTGTGAATGTTTCCCTTCTTTGCCCCCAGAATGGTCTCCTTTGCACTGCTGGCCCCATCATTTTCCTCCTCCTGTTGATGTGTTGAGCGGTATATCTATCAATGATGTGTAAGGTGTGAGTCTGTCATGGATTCTTTGACTTCTAGAGAACGCCATGGCGTTATGCTCTTTCAGCTTCCACCAGGTGCCCTGGGGCAGGAGGGCTGAAGTGGTCAGCTGATAGGGGCTGCTGGGATCTCTCAGCTCTCACAGGTAGCAAGGGTCCCAGAGCTCTCAGTGGGGTGGTGGGGACAGTCCTCATCTGCCCTGGAGGGTCTCCAACTCTGAACAGCTGCATTTCTGAGCCGTGGCAGGAACCTAGCAGTGGTAGGGACCTGGTGGATTTCATGGTGGGGACCCCTCTGCTGTCCACTGGGGCAGGCAGCCAGGACTTAAGCCCCAAGCCATCACAGACTCTGAGGGTCCCTAGAGTCCTGAGTCACCGCAGGATGTCAGCCCCTGCAGCCGTCAGCTGCTGTGGGCGGTGAGGACCCCGAAGTCCCCAACCATCGTGGGCAACAGGAGCAGCGTGGTCCCCTGGTTCTGACCTGCTGCAGGAACCTCCCAACCCCTAGCCACTATGGAGGAACCGTCCAGCTGCCATGGGGGCCATGGGCAATGGGGAGAGCTCACAACCAAGCCCCTGCAGGTGGCCAATCTCTACAGCTCCCAGCCTCAGCCAGCAGACTCTGCAGCTTCCAGCTGTGGGCAGAAGTAGATCCCGGAGCCCTAAGCCAGTGGTGAAGTGACTGAGCTGGTGGTGATTGCTGGATCCCCACCCCATCCTACAGTGGGGCTTGGGCTCTCCTCCTCAGCAATACCCTCACCCCCACCCCTTATTGTTTTTAGCAAAAGACACAGACAAGTCTTGGGCTTCTGTGAATTTTTGAGTATTACCCATAACATGTCTGTGACTTTTACTAAAAATACCTGTGATGAAATCTTAGCCCTAATGATGTGGTTAAAACAGTGGACCAGCTTGTGCCTCCATGTTCAGAAGAAGTGGAGCCTCTATGCCTAAATCGTACATGCAAATAGAGAACCACCCACTCTATGCCATTGCTTTCCCAGAGACCATGCAGAGTGCCCTCTCTGGGAGTGAGATCCAAGTGAAGGAAGGTTGTGGAGTCTGAATGATCCCACCTTGTGTGATACCATTGCTAATTGAAGGAACATCATTGCCCCGCTGCTGTCACAGAGATTTCCCAAGAAAGGTAAATAGGCCTTTCATGGAGACTTTCTCCCTCCAAACCCCTGTGATAAGTTTTACTGCAGGAGGAAGAGATTTTTGCATCTTGAGTGTAATTTAACCCTTTGAGAAATTCCAAAGTTGAGCACAGAAGGATAAAACATTTTTTGTAACCTGACAAGAAGGGTTGACTAATGATACGTATTTTGTGTGGTGTTAAGATGACAGACAGTTGTTGCCTCTTTGCAAAAGCAACATTTTCCTGTTAAATAGTTTCTGTTTCTATTTCTGAATTATTTTTGCCCTAATCTCCTATTAGTATTTTTTTTTCATTTTGTTACTGCTTCCCAGGGAATGTGACAATAACTTTCCTTTTTCCTTACAGAATTTTGTTCTCCATCTGTTAAATCTTTTATTCTTCTGTTTTCCTACTGCAGCAGCAGCAAAAATGTCTGCTTTTTGTTTATTTTTCTCTACACTAGCATTTTGGCATCATCAGTTTTATTAGCAGGGTGGAAAAGAGGCATAGCTGTTGCTAAACCAGCTGTTTGTTAGCAAACCTGTCTAGTCTGCCTTCATTTCTACTTATTAATGTGTACAGCTATAGTGTTCCCTGCTTAAGAGCTCTTGAAGGGCCCTCGGCCATGAGCCATCTGCTCAGCTGCTGTCTTTGGGTATGTTGGTGTGCCCATATCAAAATGGTGGCATTTAAAAAAAAATGTTGACAATGGAATTCTGAATTTAAAGAAAATAAATGTTTAGAATCTGAACAAGATTCATCACCAAATTAACTTATCTTATACATGAGCAAATTTGGATCATATTCCAGCAAATCTTAACCTTTATCTTTCAAATTGTTAATCACATAATATGTAAATGGTAGTAAAATTTCTGTATGTGGGAGCTTTTTATTGAACGAGATAGCCAAGTTATTTTATTCATGTCTTTAAACATGATTCTGAAGGAATTTTCATTAGAATCACAAAAAAAGATTGTCCTTTGCTTGCATTACTTCAGGTTTGCGTTTGATATAAGATGAGTGTTCCTGATTCCAATGAAGCAAGGGGAGTGCTTCACCATTGATTTGAGTGGCAGGAGGGTCAGGCCTCTGGTTCATAGGGCTCAGACCTTTTTCCACTGAAGGCAGTCACAAAATTTCCATTGGTTTTAGTAAGAATGGGATGAGGCCCTTAATGAGCAACAAGTTGTCAATTATGTATTCTGGGAAGGGAGTTTTTGAAAGGGATAACAAGTAGGTATTTTTCACTTGAAGAATGTTAATGACTAGACTGCGTTCCTGTCTACAGTATATATTTTTAAAGTGCAATAAATAATTTTAGAGCTAATTAACTATTTTTATGGAAAACTTGTACCTCTGCACTGTAGATATCATGATTAATTATTTATGAGTTTTGTTTTCGGGGAAATAGAAAGGAATTTTCTTATCACTAGAACTGTGTTAAAATTTTAAATTATACAGAGTAAGAATGCCATGCACTCATTTTGAAGTAGAAATTGGGCTGTCTCAAAATTTTCTGAAATTAATTATCAGTAATAATAATGTTAAGGAAAGTTATTAACGTATCCTTTTTCATGCATGCATTTACATTATTTTGTCAAATTATCAGCCACATGTAAAATGCTTCAGGTGAATGGCCAAGGTAGTTTAAAAATACAAATAAATTTAGTTTATTTCTATAAATATTACAGATTATAGTGTTTCTTATATTTCTATAATTATGCTTATAACTAAAATACAATACTGGATTCAGATCTTTATGGTGGAATACGATTTATCATTTAGAATCAGGACTGATTCTGAAACTTTACTTAGATCCTTACTCACCTGAGTAGTCCTACTGAAATCATTCAGACTAGTTGCATCAGTGTGGGTGGCAGGATCAGGCCCGTTATTGGTGATACATGTTTAATTTATGGTCCCTCTTTTGGGGAAAAATAATCATTCAGTAGCTTCTTCACAAAGATATAAATGCTGGCAACCTAAGTGTTTAATAATAAAGTGTTTTGGCAAAATAACAGTTAACAGGAATATTACCTGTTTAGAACATTGATATAAATGTGTGTCCTATGAGGCATAGCATAGTGCAAGATTATCATTACTCCCCACAAAAATTTATAATTCACTATTTAAAATGCCTCTGAATTCCACCTTTTCTGTAATGAAAAAAAAAGTTGTGAAGGGATTTCCATAATTTTTGCTGCCTTAATGCATTTAGCGGCTTTATAATTTGTTATTCCTTCCTCATGGTAGACATCAGCTGATAAAAATATCCATAGATAGTGAAATCAGTGGCATGCCTGGCTTTCTCAGACAAAACTCCCATGTGATCATACAGGCAGCCTCAGTGAGACTGAAGCTGCTCAGCAAGCAGTAGGTAATGAGTCTTTGTGCAGAGGGAAGCTCTTGTCGTTGAACAATAAAGCATATGGTACCAGCAATAAAACACAGTGCTGGGAAATTTATGAAGATTCTGTTGGAAATAGAAAGACAGTGAATATGTCACATGTTATAAAATGATGATCAATCTGTTTTGGTTCCTAATTAATAAAAAGAGTGCATGGATTGGAAAAACAACAATTTGAACAGGTCAGTTGTTTTATACATTATTTACACCCTTCTGTGTTTTGAATTTAATTGGTGCTTTGGTTACTTTTTTTTTAAATGCAATTTTTTTTTGGATTTGGAAGGTGTGGTTTCAGTGATGCACATCATTTTGATACTTAGCTAAATAAATTGCATAAGTAGTGTAATCAGATTCGTTGTGCAAATATTTTTACTATAACTCTACATCAAACTTCATTTATTCGTGAAAAACTGAATAGTCAGTAAAAATAAAATTAATACTAAAATGAATCTGTTGTCAAAATAATAATATTATAAAATATCTACTAGCAACAGCCATTATTCTGATGTATCTTCAAACTAAATATTTTCTTGATAGGAAATGTGTTGCATCACTGTTATTTATTTTTATATTATTTTAAAAAAATATTTATTTTTATCGTAAAAACAATGAGCATAGATTTTTCACAGTGTTTTTCCTGGAATATCTTGAAAATGGTGTTGTTAGAGATGTAAGTATACATGCACATGAAAGATTCATTAGGAAACTGCTTTCAGCAAATTCTGACCATGTGAACAAGATGGATTATATTTTACAATGTATTTTTCAAACAGGTGTTAATTTCAGTTACTAATTCATATAGCTGATGTACTTTTTCTTTTTAAAAAAGATACCAAAGATCCTAATGGCCTATGATAACCTTAATACACAGTACAAAGATAGGAGTTTCTCTACCACGTTAATGATCTAGGGATTAGTCTCATTAAACTTCTTTGTTTTTAAATGATTTTACAGTAGTGTTTTTTTCATTGCACCAGCACTTGAAAAGGCACAAGATGCATATTCTGGCAAATCCTGAAAGAATTTGAATTGCTAATTTCTGGAAGGCATTTCAGCAATAGGGAAGTTGAACATTTGAATAGCAAGGATGATGTCTGTAGGAAGAGAAAGAAAAGAAGCAGAAAATAAAACATTGAACCTCCTTCTTAAAGTCAGATAAGCATTGTCACATTTTTAATATAATTTTAATTATTTAAACTAAGATATGTATTTCCAAAAGTAACATCTCTAATGGTTTGAAATGTTAAAATACTTAATATCCATGCAGCCACAGTTTTGGCACAGTATTTAATTGAGATTTATATTTCAGGAGGATTCATTAGAATTCATTTTTTGTTGATTATTGATTATATTAATGATCAGTAAATGTAAACCATTCTATGGATTACCTCCTTCCATTAATGCAGTTTTACTATTGTATCTGTAACTGATGCTAATTCACATCAAGACATCTGAAACAAGGTGAGTACGCATTAAACTTATGAATTTGAAAATAAAATGTTGAAATTGATGTATTTTATAAAACACCTAGTGAGTTATATTTAAAAAAGCAGGGGCAGTTGCTGAGAATTGCGTATCAGCCTTCTACATGTATTTAAATGAAGTATTTGACTGTTCTGGTCTCCTTGGAAACTAGCTGCTGCAGATTGGTTTTGGTTTTGGGTGGGTTCTTAATATACTTGAGAATTAAAATATCTGCCTTTTAATAATCACAATGGGAGATACGCTTTTTACTTATCAGTATGTAATGGCAATAGCTTTCTCTCGCCACCCCCTCCCCACCCCCACTCCCAGCTCTCCAGTGATTCAGGTATTCTGTCTCAACTGCAGCTCTACAATTTCTTACCCAGCATTCCCCCTTTCTTTTTTTTTTTTTGCTGGCAGGCCTTCACCAGCCTTATGTAAATGAGACAAGCACAGTAGCTTTAACTGCAGAGGGGGGAGAAATGAGTTCAAAGGTCGTGAGGCTAGTGGAAGGCTGTAACAGTTGACTGAAAAAATACACTGACTGAGAGCTGCAGCAGTGCAGTCTGTAGCTGATATAAAATGAAGCAGATTTTTTGTTTTCTATCTTAAGAAGTTCTTACAGCTTTTCTGCAATAATTGTAGTGCACGGTCTAGAGGTATGGGTTGACAGATTGTATGTTGTGCATAATTTGCTCTTGCATATGCTTTAATTCATAGATGAGTTTTTAAAAACATTTTCTTCCGTTTGCATTTGTTGATTTGGTTTTGGAGTTGTAATTTTTCTGCTGTACTTTCAGGTGAAATACTCTTACTTTCTTGCCTTAAATATTATATGTTGTTTTTCTCCTAATTTGAAAAACAAAGTTTAAAAATGTTAAATGTGATAAACTCTCATTTGATTTAATGATATTTAATAATGTAAAAATATTTCTTTGCCTTTTGAACCTCTTAGGAGTAGGAGGGAGAGGGAAAACTGTTCCTTAACTGGATGTTGTTCAGTTTTTTAATTATAAGATTATAAGATCAAAGTACTTGTGTATGTTTCTTGTTTAGTAAGAAACAGCAAAACTATGTTGATTTTAAATTAGGAAATATTTTTTCTAATTTCTTGGTATTTCTTTGAAAAATGTACAATTCCCTTATATACATCACCATTATATTTGATAAAATTTGAGTGCAGGATCTATGTAGTTGTAAAAAAAATCATGGTTTTCTTTTGCTTTATAAAATCAGATTTTTTTTAAATTAAAATTTTCTTTAGCCAAACACCTTAATTTTGAAAAGAGTTTTCCACATACTATGTATATTGCTTTTTATTATATAATGCAGAGAAAAATGCCATTTTATTTGTTTTTTTTACTGTCCAACTAATTAGAGGAAGCCTTTTTTTACTTTTGAAAGAATGTTAGTGGTTTCCTGATTACCGTTTCTTTATTCTCTGATCACAGATCCTGTTTTCAGCTTAACATATTAAATGTATCATGACTTTTTAATTTATCATTTGAGCTCTGATAAGTTTGCTTTGATTAAAAACAGGTGAAGGCTCATGATTATTTTTTTATGGTATGCTAGCAGAGCCTTTAGGGCCAAATCCTTCATTCCTGCCCCAGTCAGCTTCAATGGAACAGAGTCTTGTCTTGTAAACTTTATTCATTCCTTATTCAGAGATCCCAGCCTAAAGTGGTTGCATGAGTAATCACTGCAAGATCAGGATTTACTTGCCTGAGTAAGGTGAGGAGAATCCTGACTGAAGTGTAACTTTTTATAAAATATCTGACTTTGCTAACCGAAAAATTTTACTTAATATGTGCCAAAACCTATAATGTACTTATCACTCTGGTTCTGACACAACATGGGAAAGTCATGGTTTTAAAGTTAAGCACAGATCAGGGCCAGAGTAACCAGCACCTTGCAGCATCAAAACATGCATGCTATACATCATTTAGAATCCAATTCTGCAAGCATTCTCACAGGAATATTCAAAGATGCTTTAAAAAGCTAGGGGCCCAACTCCCATTAAATTTCAATGGAAGTTGGTCATTTAACTTCCTGAGGTGGCTTTGAAAATTCCAGCATCTACATGTGGAGCTCCTATCATAGCCAATTTGAAACCCAGACAGGATGAGCCCCAAATTCTTTTTTCTCTTTTGTACCACATCTTATGTTTCAAATAATCTTTGGGAGTAATTTATATGTTTTAGTGAACAAAACTGAACAAGAAAGAATATTCTAAGAAACTGTCTCATAATATATTGTGTCTTCAACCATCACTTTATATGAAGCATAATATTAATATACAAATAGCAATGTTATCTGTCCTATTCACTTGCAAATTTAATTGTACAAAATTGAAAGAATCTGTTGCACAAGAAGTAACAGAAAAATAAAGCTATATCTAATCCTTTATTATCATATTTGTGTAAAACAAACCTGATAGATTTCAAGATTATATTTATTTAGTTGTTAAATACTTAAACTAAACATACTCTCATAAATTTAGCTGCTTCCTCTAAAATTACGAGAGGAACATCATAGTAGAACACCATCCCCACAGTTACAATGAATCCATAACATTTGAGTATGTGTTTCCTTTATATGGAAACATATGCAAAACTGTGTTCCTTTTATATAATCTAGAGAAATAGCTGTGTGTATGTTCTATGAGACTAGGTTTTTTATTCCTTTTACCAACTGTTAGCTTAGAAAAATGAAAGAACTATTTTCAGATTTTGTTCTGTGACTTCTAGAACATGCAGAGCTGCCATGTTTTGCTGATAAGCTCTGATATTTCCAAAACATCCTACATGAATAGTTTGGGGCCTAGTGTAGAGATAGTTTATCTATATTTTGAATGCTAGCTATTAAGCTTTTGAAATAATAGAATGAAATATTTTCCACACCATAGTACATCAGTACAATACAGGGGCTTGATTCTAATTACAGTTACAGTTTACTCTGCTAACACCACTGACTTCAGTGAGGTTACTCCTGATTTACACCAGTGTGCAAGAGGTCAGAATCTGGTCCAGAATGTCTTGGATTGGATATTCATAAACAAGAAAATAATTTAATCTTGTCACTAGCCTCCTTTGTCTAGGAATTGGCCTAGTCTGTTTAACAAAAGAAGGAAACCACCCTTGCTGAGAGATACCCTGTTTATTTGGTCAGATAGTTAGATTAATCACAAAATAATATACAGTTTTATGATCTGTTCATTGATAAATTGATTTCCAAAAGTCAAGTTTTAAGGTGCATCATAATTACATTTTTCTATATTTTAAATACATCTCATTTAAAATAATATTTACTGGAAAATGTCCATACTTGTTTGAAGGCTCATCCCCCTTAAAAATGGACATGTTCTCCTGAGCACAGCAGTAAATGAATTTGCTGTTTATAAAACTCTTATTTGTTCTCAAAAGATACTTCTTTCTAATAACTGAATCTTGAAGTATATGTACTTATCCCTTTGAAGGAACAGATGGCAGATCATGCTGAAGTGAGACAGGTGTAATCTCTTGTGAGATTGGTAAAGCTTTTTGAAAGATAAATTGTGTCATTGTCTGTCAGCCTCCTATCTTTGTCTTCACTATGAACCAGTTACAAAGTTGAGACAAATTGTATTGTAAGTGTGCCATCCTCTCAGCAAAACCCACAGAACACCATCAAATCTATAACATTTTGTTTCCATTTGAACAGTTTTCCTAAGTGAGTTTAGATTGTGATGATCTCACTTTTGCTATGTAGCTCTTGGTTCTGAAGGCTGGTTGAATATAGCTAAAAGACAAAAATGACCTATTTACAAGCATACACAGATAGCAAAAATGATTTACTAAGTTAAAATCAGTGTGGCTTTTATTTCCCCCACTTGTTGTCATATTACAGGATTCAACCCATACCAGTAGGAGAGGTTGTGTCACCGCTTATCCTTAATGACTTAAAATGTTCTGCTGCTGCAGGTCCTTGTCTGGATGCTCTCAGCCAGCATGCAAGTGCACTGAGTGTCTGTATGGTGAAGAACTCAGATTTCACAAATCCGACTGCAGCAGCTGCTTGTTACCCCACAGCCACATTATGGTCTCACCAGCCTTGGTTACTATTAGCCAAGAAACCCCTAAACACTCTTCTGGAATATTTAGAGGAACAATATGGTCCAATGCTCCATTAAGGAGACAAAAGCACAGCAGCTTGTTGTTTTAACTGGAATTAACAATCATTTTCAGTTAAATACATCTTTGATCTGATTTAGAATAGAAGTAAAATAAGTTTACTTGATCAAAAAAGAGATTTTAATTGAGTTCAAGTATAAGGGATAAAGTGGAACTTTCTAGGAACTAAGACTTAACAAAACTACAGGTGAAATTTTTACCACAACACCTTTGAGCAAGAAGATTGACTCCTGCTCTGGGTCAGGATCTCCCACAAAGTCCAAAGTGCTCTGTTCCTTTGGACTCTTAAGTGACAGATAACTTGGGATTCTCTGCCTCTGTTTTATGGTCCAGTAAACTTCTAAATGTATTCTCAAAATGCAGTGGTCCACCTATGAGGAAGGTGCCATGGAATCTGATGGAGAAGGTTCCAGGCTGGTTTCTTCCCTGCTGTTGTTTTCTATAATGCAAATTGATTAGTCCCTGCAGCCTCCAATGTACCTATAAATGTCCTCTTCACTCTGATTGCCAGTTGTTTGTGATTGCCCCTGGACGGAGACATCGACCTTTCCTTTGTTTGGAAAAAAACTGTTTGCCCCCTCCCCAGACTTACCTGGTTCAGACATATAAGAATGTTCATACTGGATCAGACTGATGGTCTATCTAGCCCAGTATCCTGTCTTCCGATAGTGGCTGGTGCCAGGTACTTCAGAGGGAGTGGACAGAATAGGGCAATTTATCAGGTGATTAATCCTCTGTTGTCCAGTTCCAACTTCTAGGGATACCCATGGTGTAGTCTGTATCCCTGACCATCTTGGCTATAGCCATTGCTCTGTGAATTTATCTAATTATTTTTTAACCTAGTTATGCGTTTGGCCTTTGCAGGATTCCTTGGCAAGGAGTTCCATAGGTTCACTGTATGTTTGTGAAGAAGTACTTCTTTATGTTAGTTTTAAACTTGCTGCCTTTCAATTTCATTGGGTTGACCTCTGGTTCATGTGTTAAGTGAAATGGATAAATAACGGTTCCTTATTTACTTTCTGCAGACCATTCATGATTTTACTGACCTCTGTCATGTTCTGCCTTAGTCGTCTCTTTTCCAAGTTGAACAGATCCAGTCTTTTTAATCACTCCTCATATGGAAGCTATTCTATACTGATTTTCCAATTATACCTTACATGACTCTTGCTAAATACAGATTGGGATACACTGAATTGGTCAGGCCAGTTGAAATTCACTACCCGAATCCCTTTCCCTCTGGCACTTGGATGCTGTTTTACAGTTCTCCCTAAATGGCTGTATTATACATATGAGATCTATGATGAACATAACTTATGTATATTTTTTTTTAAAAAAACTGGAAAATAATCATTGATTTCCTTCTCGTGGCCTGGATATAATTCTTCCCTGTACCTCTTCCCACCATTCTTAGGGTAAGTCTGTACTGATGGTAGCAAAATCGCCACCGTCAGCGTGATCTTCTGGGTTCGATTGAGCGGTCTGTGTAGAACGCTCAATCGATCCAGAAATCACCATAGCAACTCCTATCTGTAAGTCGACCGGAAGACATTTCCAGTTGGCTTATGTTAGTATGTAGAGAGCTCTTAGTAAGTCTTTGGGTGATATACAAGGTATTTTAAGTACCTTGCATATCTCCCGTTGACTACCGCCGAAAAGTGCAGCAAATGTAGACTAGGGCTTATTCTCAAAAGAAAGAAGTAATTCCAGTACTTCTGCGTCTCTTTCCTATCACTGCATATTGGTTTTTACACAAGAAAACAGTGCAAAAAGAAAAAGAAGCCTCAGTCACCATAAAAATGATGAAATATGCCTAAAATGTAAAGTTAAGGTCATCAAAAAGGGAAATTTGGATGTTCCCTTCAAAAGATACACAACTTGTTTAGCTAAGTTTTACAAACTGTTTCATAGAAATTTTAACTGGGTGTCTTGGCTGAATTTGGGAGTGGATTGTACTCTCTTCCTATAAGCCGAAAAGCTAGGGAGTTAATCATCCTTATTGGCTGGTGTGAAATAGGGAGTGCTAGCTCCAGAGCCTTGACTGTGGAAATTTGATTGAGCTCTTGCTTCTTACAGTACTACCCACTTGAAGTAGCATGAACTTCTGACCATTGCTGCTGCTACCACACAAGGAGGGAATCAAAAAATAAGTTGTGTTACCTGAGGAAGAAAAGGGACCAAAACAATAGCATAGGGGGCTTCACCTCCATGCTGCTGCCCAGTTCCTCATGGAACTGGGGCTGCATTTTTGAGCAGATCCCTAAAATCTATGGGACTGGAAGCCTGTACATTCTGCCCGCTGTATGATCCTAAGACCTCTCCCATATAAGGGATATTTGCTTGGGAAACTCTGTGGATTCTTGCTAGCCCCAGCTGTGATTTTCCCCATGGAAGAACATTATTCCTTTGGTAGGAGAGGCAGTTCTTAAAGTTTACATGTCTAGTTTTGGTTCTGTGATTTTAGACAGTTAATTATTTAGATTAATATTCTTTTTAGAAATAAATAGTGCTATCTGCTTTTCTAAAAGAACATGAATTCCCCCTGTCTCCCCCACCACCACCACCAAAAAAAAAAAAAAAATAGATTGCAAATATTTTTGGTTTCTTTAGCTTCAGGGTAGCACTTCTTAGCAAATTCCATTTGTATACAAGTAAAGAAAAAATAGAAATAATTATGGTTTTGACTTTGCACATCCACAGAGAAGTTTTAGTTATGACGGACTTTCAAGGGACAGTTACTTGAAAGTCATCGTGAAAGGGAAAAAGTCATGGACTATAATAAAAGAAAGACAAAGCAGTAAGTAAGCTTTATGTTGTTACCAGGGATTTTTTTTTTAAATCTTTTTTCACTTTATTAGTGCAAATGACAAGAACAGTGATATCTTTGCCAATGTGCGCTTTGACAGCTGATCTCTATAATCTCAAAGTAGCCCTCTGTATTTTCAAAATATTTTCTTGGGAGAGGGGGAAATCTCATGACCCTTGGGAAATTAAAGTTCTCACAGAAATTCCATTCATCTGCTCTTTTTTGTTGCTAGGATCATTGTGGCGCTCCTGCTGGCTGTTAACTTCCAAATCAGCCTAGGGTTTAACTTTGTGGTTTTCTGTTAAGTTGTTTCTACTGCTTCTCATCACATCCTCCCACAAACACATTTATTCATATAGGAATCACATTTCCTGTCATAGATCTTTCTTTTTAAAAGCAAAATGAAACATGAAAATTATGGACTGTCTAACGTGCATAACAAAAATTGAGCCCTTAAAAGGTAAAATTGACATGGGAATTTGAGAGAGAAAATACAGAAAAATAAATATGAACAAAATGTCTAGATAGAAACTTAAAAGAACAGCTTCTATAACATGGCACAGCAGAATTTTATTTTTTTAAATAATTTCAATGGATAACATCAATGTTATTTTAAGCCTTTTTAATGTAATTTATTTAAATGTTCATACTTGCACAAAATTATGGGGTTTTAAGCATTTTACATTTTTTAATCAATTTGAATGTTCTCAATTGTAAGAAATTATGGAGGGGGTTCAGACAAAAGGAGAAGTCAGACAATTATTTAATGAGAGCAGAGACTGAGATTCAAAAAGTTAAAGTTTTATAACCTTTAACTAAAAAGTTAAAACTCAAATTGTCAACATCACGTGTGATAATGTACAAACAAATACCCTTAAATCAACTCTTAAGTTCTCAAGCAGCATATTTCTTACTTTGCCTATCTGTAAAATCAATGTTTTCCTACATTTACCATAAAAAAAATTTAATCCTTCCAAGCTTACTCCACATATTTCCACAGTAATACTTTTCACCTTGGCATGGCGTAGATCATTAATTTTGTCCCAGTGGGGTTCTCTGAATGAGATGATGTTGGATTGTCTAAATCAGCTAGCACAGTAGGGAATGGGCTAGCTGTTTAGTTTCTATTCATTGCTGCCCTGGTGAATCAGTTGAATGCAGACTTATTAGAACTGAGCCCCTTTGGTGGGTCTTCTGAAAGATTTTCTGCTTTGAGTTTTAGAAGAAGAAGATTGTAAGACATTTTTATTTTCATGCTGCCAACTGACTTGAGCTACAAAAGCAAGATTTTGGGTTTTATTGCAAAAAGAGGATCTCCTCAATATTCAAGTTACAATAAGTTGAACTTCTAAGTCAAGTCAATCTTATCCTGGTCTCTAGCTTTGCATATGCACATCAGGCAATCACACCTGTTTGCAGATGCTGTTGCATGTTGAAATGGGAATTCATGTACACAAATACTGTAATTTGGTATAGAAATGGGATGTTTAGAATCTTATTAATTAAAAACTCTGTTTTAAAAACTTATGATTTTTATTTTATTTTATTTTTTATTGTGGACTTATGAGTCTTGAACATTTTATGTTGGCAATAAAACTGAAGGTTGAAATATTGCCTTTTTGTTGTATATTGTCTTTGAAAAACCATGAAAATCATGAAAACTTGTGGACATAAAGCCAGTTTTAAATTTTGAATCTATTCTTAAAAAAAACAATAAATTGCAATCCTCAAAAAATCTATTATCTTCCAGTAGACTTAAAAAATTTTTGTTTCCATTATGAGTAGTTTTTATTGGATTAATTCTCTAAAGACAAACTAATTCATTTAAATATCTTTTTACTAACTGCTGTTTAATATGGTAAACTCTAGGTGGAAAATTAACTGCTGTCTCTGATTCAAAGATAAATAGCAATACTTTCCCTCTACTGATAGAAAAGTGTTTGTGTGTACACTCTGAAGTTTTAAATTCCAGTTACTTCTGTGCACAAAATCATGCCTGGCATTTTCCTCAATTGATGCTTAGCATTTCAAAGACATGGAGTATAAAATCCTGAATGGAAACAGCCTTCTAACAGGTCATTTCTGGATCATGCCTCAATTTTGCAAGGTGCTGCCTCACCTGTCCCTATACAAAATCAATCCCCTACTGATCATTTCACATTTATTTATAGGGAACCTAAAAATATTTCTCTTGGTTCAAATATCATTCCTTATCTCTAAGGATAAGGATATATTCATATATATTTCTAAGCCACTATTTCATCTCTTCCAATTTTAGGTGGCTAACCATATAATTTCATAGAATCATAGAATCATAGAATAATAGGGTTGGAAGGGACCTCACGAGGTCATCTAGTCCAACCCCCTGCTAAAAAGCAGGACCACTCCCCCTAAATTATCCCAGCCAGAGTTTTGTCTAACCGAGCCTTAAAAATCTCCAAAGATGAAGATTCTACCACCTCCCTAGATAGCCCATTCCAATGCTTCACCACCCTCCTCGTGAGAAAGTTTTTCCTAATATCCAACCTTGACCTCCCCAGCTGTAATTTGAAACCATTGCTCCTTGTTCTGTCCTCTGTTACCCTCGAGAACAGCCTAGCTCCCTCCTCTTTGGAGCAACCCTTCAAGTAGTTGAAGGTTGCTATCAAATCTCCCCTCAGTCTTCTCTTCTGTAGACTAAATAAGCCTAGTTCCTTCAGTCTCTCCTCATAAGTCATGTGCCCCAGCCCCCTAATCATTTTTGTTGCCCTCCGCTGGACTCTTTCTAATTTGTCCACATCCTTTCTGTAGTGGGGAGCCCAAAACTGGACACAGTACTCCAGATGCGGCCTGACCAGTGTCGAATAGAGGGGAATTATCACATCCCTCGATCTGCTGGCAATACTCCTACTGATGCAGCCTAATATGCCATTGGCCTTTTTGGCAACAAGGGCACACTGTTGGCTCATATTCATCTTCCCGTCCACCATAACTCCCAGGTCCTTTTCTACAGCGCTGCTACTTAGCTGATCGGTCCCCAGCCTGTAGCAGTGCATGGGATTTTTCCGTCCTAAGTGCAGGACTTTGCACTTGTCTTTGTTGAACCTCATGAGGTTTCTTTCGGCCCACTGTTCCAATTTGTCCAAGTCTCTCTGGATCCTGTCCCTGCCCTCCAGAGTATCTACCATTCCCCCCAACTTGGTGTCATCCGCAAACTTACTAAGCACGCAGTCTATTCCATCATCAAGATCATTAATGAAGATGTTGAATAGAACCGGCCCCAGGACCGACCCCTGGGGCACTCCACTCGTTACCGGTTGCCAACCAGTCATCGAGCCATTGATTCCTACCCGCTGAGCCCGTTGATCTAACCAGTTTTCGATCCACCTTACGGTCCACTCATCCAACCCATACTTCCTTAACTTGCCAACGAGAATGTTGTGGGAAACCGTATCAAAAGCCTTGCTAAAGTCAAGGTATATCACGTCAACGGCTCTTCCCGCATCCACAAATCCAGTCATCTCATCATAGAAGGAAATCAGGTTGGTCAGGCACGATTTGCCCATGGTGAATCCATGTTGACTGTTCCTGATCACTCTATTTTCCTCCAAGTGTTTCAGGATGGATTCCTTGAGGACCTGCTCCATGATTTTCCCAGGGATTGAGGTGAGGCTGACCGGTCTGTAGTTCCCCGGATCCTCCTTTTTCCCTTTCTTAAAGATAGGTACTATATTTGCCTTTTTCCAATCCTCCGGGACCACCCCCGTTCGCCACGAGTTCTCAAAGATAATGGCCAGCGGCTCTGCAATCACTTCCCCCAACTCCCTCAGCACCCTCGGATGCAGTTCATCCGGCCCCATGGACTTGTGCACTTCCAATTTCATTAAGTGTTCCCTAACCTGACTTTCCATCACCGAGGGCCACTCTTCTCTCCAGTCCGCGTTACCCCGTGTAGTAGCCTGGGAGCTGGCCCGCCCTGTGAAGACTGAAGTAAAAAAAGCATTGAGTACTTCAGCCTTTTCCGCATCATCCTCCACGAGGATGCCTGCCCCATTCAGTAAGGGACCTACACCACCTCTGATCCTTTTCTTGTTGCTGATATACTTATAGAATCCCTTTCTGTTATCCTTCACATCTCTTGCTAGCTGCAACTCCACTTGTCCTTTGGCCTTTCTGATTTGATCCCTGCAGTCCCGAGCAATATCTTTATACGCCTCCCTTGTCATCTGTCCAAGCTTCCACTTCTTGTAAGCTTCCCTTTTATGTTTCAGCTCCCCGCAGAGTTCCCTGCTAAGCCACGCTGGTCGCCGTCCACATTTGCTGTTCTTTCTGCACATCGGAATGTTATCTTCCTGTGCCTTTAACAGGGTTTCTTTAAAATACAGCCAGCTGTCTTGGACACCTTTCCCCTTCAGATCAGCTTCCCATGGGACCCTGCCCATCAGCTCCCTAAGGGAGCCAAAATCTGCTTTTCTGAAGTCCAGGGTGTGTGTTCTGCTTCTTTCCTTCCTTCCATTGATCAGGATCCTGAACTCTACCGTCTCATGGTCGCTGCTGCCCAGGTTGCCATTTACTTCTACTTCCCCGATCAATTCTTCTCTGTTTGTGAGCAATAGGTCTAGAGGTGCAAGGCCCCTAGTTGGTTCCTCCAGCATTTGTACTAGGAAGTTGTCTTCAATATTCTCCAAAAACTTCCTGGATTGCCTGTGCACTGCTGTATTATCTTCCCAGCAGACATCAGGATAATTGAAGTCCCCCATAAGAACCAGGGCCTGCGACGATCTGGAAACTTCTGTTAGTTGTCCATAGAACGCCTCATCCACCTCCTCTTTCTGGTCTGGCGGTCTGTAACAGACACCCACCACAACATCCCCCTTGTTGCATTCTCCCCTAAACTTAACCCACAAGCTTTCAACCATCTTGTTTCCACTTTCATAGTGGAGCTCCGAGCAGTCGTACAGCTCTTTTACATATAGCACTACTCCTCCCCCCCTTCTTCCCTGCCTGTCCTTCCTGAACAATTTATATCCATCCATGGCAGTGCTCCAGTCATGCAAGTTATCCCACCACGTTTCTGTTATTCCAATTATATCATAGTTCCTTGTCTGTGCCAGTACTACCAATTCTTCCTGCTTGTTTCCCAGGCTCCTCGCATTTGTGTACAGGCACCTAAGATACCGGGCCCATTGCCCTACTTTGCCCTGTCGATTCTCCCTCCTGTCGCATCTTCCCCCTTGCAATTTCTTCCGCTGTCGTCCTTCCCGACTCACCTGAGGTATTATGACTTTATCAAGAAATAAACAATTATTTGACCCCTGCCCCCAGTTCCAACTACCCCCTCTTTTGTTCCTGCTGTTACAGCCCCAGCATCCCCCAAGTTCCATCCCTTCCCCCAGGTTTCCCTCAGTTTCACTTACCTGTGGGTGTTGGTCATCTTCCCCCTTCGGACCTAGTTTAAAGCCCTCCTCACCAGGTTAGCCAGTCTGCTTCCCAGTAGGACATCGTCCACGACAATGCCACAAGTCATTGCAGAGCTACAAAGAAACTCTGGCCAAATATGTAATAATAACTTTGCAAAATATTTCTTCTCTGTCTCAAAAATATGTACAGGTCTGCCCAAAGTACTAACTAGAGAACTGGGCTATCAGTGTTCTTGTCTACTTAACAATTTGTACAAAGGAACAAATGTTAAAAGGCTTTTTTAGTATTTATTAAGAGGAAGATGACCTTCTCCTTTGTTTAAAAACCCTTTAACTTCATTGCCCTTTTATTTCAAAACACCAAGAGTTTATAAAGTTTAAAGTTTATAAGTGAACATTATAGCATAAGGGTTATAACTGACCATTAACTTAATTCAACTTTGAAACTTTACTATGCAGAAGAAAAATGCTGCTTTTAAACATTTTAATTTAAATGAAACAAGCACAGAAAGTTTCCTTACCTAATTAAATCTTTAAACTTTACATTTTCCTTTAGAAGTTTACGTTTAACGCAGTACTGTGGTGTTTTTTGTTGTTTGTCTCTGCTGCCTGATTGATTACTTCTGGTTCCAAATGAGGTGAGCAGTTGTCTGCTCAGTTCATAACACTGGTATTTGTAACTCTGAGGTTATACTGTATTCAGGCTACCTTAACAAAAATCCATGAAGGGACTTTAAATAATGTATATATTAAATGTGTATATGTACTGAAAGTATATAATACTACATCCAAAATATATTACAAGACTATTGAAGTTGCAAAGTGAAACTCTCAAAAGTTAAGAAATGCCAAAGTTAAGGTGGTCAGTGCTATCTTAATTCAATTCCCTTGTTCATATTCATTATGATACCCTCTTTATTTACATGATCACATGGCATTTTTTCCACAGGATACCTGCCTCATAAAGTCTACAGGATGGATGGTGCTCATTGAATGGGTTGCTATTCCATATTTCTCCTTATCTCTTATCTTTCAGCCTGCAATCCCATGCATTATTTACCGCACAGCATCCAAAAACTACACTGAATACAGAAATATTAATTTCTTCCTCAGCATTTCTATGTGCTTTACAACTATTTAATTTATTTTCACAACACCCTGGTAAGGTGGGATGGTAATATCCCCATTTTACACATTGGGGAACTGAGGCACAGAGATTAAAGCCCAAATTGTCAGAAGTGTTGGCTAATTCGGGGAACTGAATTTGAGACTTCCAGGGCCTGATTTTTTCAGAGAAATTTATATTGTGTAGCACTTTATATGTTTAGAACTGAGCTCCCATTGATCTATGTTCTAGTTGTGAATGCTGAGCACTTCTGAAAATTGGCCCCTATGTGTCTGAAGCTAGCTAGTTCCCTATGTTCTCCTTTCTAGTTAAACATGTTCAGAGTACAGAATGGCCAGCATAATTGATTCCTGCCAGAGTGTGTGGTAATTTATATCTTTACCCTTGGCTTGACTTTTAGCCTGCTTCTTTCTCTATTTCTCCTGACCCACTCCTTAATATTCTCCTCCCATGCTCCCACCAACTACGTGTTCGCTATAGTTTTACAGCCACAAGAGCTTAAATTTTTTTTTAAAAAAGCAAACATGTAACACATACATATGCTGCTGTGCAGAACTTTAACCTACATTTTTAATTATTTATTTCCAATTAAGTCTAACTTTGCTTAAATATGTATTTTCTTCCAGGGAAAGCTCCAACTAATTACTTTAAGTATAATAATGATTATATGGTAACTGTCTATGTGTTCGATATTATATAAAAAATGTAATCCTCTAAAGATTTGATTAAGGAAGTTAGGAATAACTCATTTGTTTCAGGTTGATTAAGATAAATACAGGGATTTCTATCAACTTCTATCAAAGCAAAACAAAATCAGTGTTTTAGGAAAAGTATTATAAAATAAACAGGGTAGTAATTATTCCACTGGAGATGTTACTATTTAATACAGCTGCTTCGTTTTAAGACTTCCTTTTAAACTGTTCTAAAATTTATCTGAGTCCTATTGCGTAACAAAACGGGGGCAGCTTGTTTTCTGACTCAAAGTTAACTTCTGCAGTGAATAAAACCTGAGCAACCAATTTACTCTAGAAGAAAGCATAGAAGAAAAATAGATAGTTCTCTATAGCCATATTTGGATTATTGTAAAACAGGAGACAGACCACTAGACTTGTCCTAAATAACTTGTCGTAATCCCTGGTACTTCCAAACTACTGATTCTTACTAGGCAAATGATCCATTTTACTGTTAAATAAAGCAGAAAACAAAAAACTCTTATCGTAAAATAATGTCCATGTTTATAGTTTCTGCTTTACACTTACCGTTTCTTACCATGTGGAGTGGTGAGGTATGTCTGTGAAAAATAACAAGACAATATTCTTTAGTGATTAATGTAAGAATTCCTGAATTCTAAGCCTGGCTTAGCCACTGATTTCTGAGATGGCCTTTGGAAAGTCATTGTACCTCCTGTAAAATGGGGGTGATAATTTCTCTGTTGTATCACACAGGAGCAATATGAAGATGGGCTAAATTAGTTAGCTTATGTGGACCACTTTGAGAACATGAGTACTAATTATTATTTCCTCCCTTTTGAATCCTTTCCCTCTGTGCTGCATTGAATTTCTCTCTGTTGAGAGGCTAGCTGCATTTCCCTCCAAGACCTGTCAAGACCACTCATTCAGTTAGCCTGAGGGTTTCTGAAGAGAAACTCAAGAATCTTTAGAATCTCAGTGTCCAATCCTAAAATCAGTGCTAAAATCAATGGCAGTTGAGGGTGCTCAGCACCTGAGGATCAGGCCCTTCATCAGGTGTTTCCAGAGCTCAGTCTCTCTCTGTTGGCCTGAGAACAAGCTGTTATCAAATTAGATTTCAGGGCTTTCCATGAAAGGGGTACCTTTGCTGTAACAAAAGATACTTATCATCATGAAAAGCAATCTGTTATACCCATTCTTCATGGATAGCAAATTACTACTCGATTTGGTTTTTTGTTTCTTTTTGCTCTCCTATAAGATATATAATACATCCCAATAAACAGCCATTCGTAAACAAAAATGATAACCTATTTTCTATGTAAGAATCTCCACAAAAATTACATTGTAGACCTTGATTGCATGGTCAGCGGTCAAATGTTTCAGTGCTTCATTGCTCCTGTTCTTCTTACAGGTACAGGTTACAGCATTGCAGCTATGAGTGGAATTTTAAAGAGGAAATTTGAAGAAGTTGATGGCTCCTCACCCTGCTCCTCTGTGCAGGAATCAGATGATGACATTTCTAGCAGTGAAAGTGCTGACAGTGGCGATAGTGTCAATCCATCCACTTCTAATCATTTTACACGTAAGTACTAAAGTTATATATAAGACACATTGTTTTGCCGTACAAAAGAAACCACATTACATGGCTTAATAATTATAATAATTCCTAGAACTTTTCAGTAGATCTCAAAGTACTTTACAAAGGAAGCCAGTTTCGTTATTCCTATTTTACAAGTAGGAAAGTCATAGAGAGAGGCGGTAACTTGCTTGCGTTCACTGCGATGGTCCCCAATTCAGAGTTACCCAGGACTCTCGGGCATTTTGTCTTTTTATTTTAATTCACTTTAATATTTGTACAAAATTCTTTATTAGTCTGATCAGTTGTGACTAATATAGGAATATGAGACATAGGGAAGGACTTTCTGGACACTGGGTCCACTACCTTGCTACCGCAGACACTGCAAGCCCTTTAAAACATGCCATTTGGCTTAGATAGGTAGATAGTTCTAGTCATATAACCTCAGGATTTGCAACATTTAGCCATATCTTACTGCTGGTACAGGGAAGTACAAGGGGATAATATTGCAAGTAACCTTGTCTATTTGTCTTGTATATAACTGAGAAGCTTTTAAGGGCCAAATCCCGTGCAGCCGGTATCATGAAATATAGTACTTGGTATCATCTGATATGATGTACTATAGATAATAATACTTTCTTTTTAAATCAGAATGATCACACTATAAAGGACGTTCGGAAATATGTTGCAGATCAGATGGTGATACTGACAACCATTGGTCATAGTGGTAGCTAGCCTGTGATAGACAGGAACATGCTTCTGTGTAGTGAACAAATATTTTGTGGAGAGAAGTATACGCTTCAAGTTTAGCAAAAATGGCCAGATTAAGTGGTTAGAATATCTGATGCGAATGGATTTGTCTGTACATATTTATACATTTAATTAAATCAGACACTTTTGTCAAATAAAAATAACAAGATATTATCAAGAATGTTTAAAATTGTGTCTTTTAAGAGCATTAATGCTCCCTATGATTTCTGGAGATGACTGTGCAACCCCCTTCTTATGTAAGTAGTCTTCACCCTGGAGACAATGATCCCATTTCCAACCTCATGCAGAAAAATGGTTTTACTTTTTACTTTTACTTTTACTAACCCCATGTCTGTATTAAATACAGATTTGTGGGTGCTTTTAATTTTCTGACTATATCCAACTAATGGAACATAAAACTTCTTTCAAATGTAACCTTCTTCAGCAAATTTCTGCCAGTCAACAAGAACCCATTTGCTTGTTCAAAATTAACAGTAATAACCAGGAACCTTTGTAATTTACTGCAGATATCCAAAAACTTCTGTCCCTAACTGTAGTTTTTTTTAAAGCTATGACAGTTTTTCTGTTTTGCAACAGAAATGTTTTGTTTATATATGAGATGGTATGCAGAACTCCTGGGGAACTGTGTGGGACCTGGGATACCACTGAGACCTCTTTCAACCAGCTTGGGCTCCATCTCCATGTATTTTGGGGGTTTTCAGACACAGGGTGTCACAATTTAATTCTACATTATTGCAGTTTTTCTGTAAACTAAACTGATGTAAATTCCAAAGGGTAGCCGTGTTAGTCTAGTTCAGCAAAACAAACAAGGAGTCCTGTCTTTAAAAGTGCCAAAGGACTCCTTGTATGTTAAACTGATGTGAGACGTCCTTAAACCAAAATAAGAGTTTCCAGACACAAATTTGCACCGGAATAACAGAAAGTGTCAATCACAACCTGTATCAGAGTAGTCAGCCTCCTTCAGGGTAGTAGTGCATAAGGGTCAGCCCCAACCCCATCGTGTGGAGTGTCCCTTTAGTTTTCGCAAGTCTGATATACAGAGCTGGCGCGAGGCATAAGCATTATAAATGTTTGCTTAGGGCCCCAACCAGCTCAAGAGGGGCCCCTATTAATTATCAGTATGTGTTGTGCAGGGGGGCAGAAATATTCCTGGTTAGGGCCCCAATGGCTACTAACATATACAAGGACCTAGGAGATATTGATAGAAAGGAAGTGTTCCTGGAAATAGGTGGTATTTGGGTGGAAATCCCATCACTATTTCTTTAAGGACTGTGAACCAAGAGCCTTGCAGAATGGGAGGGATCTCTCCCCACCAACGGAGATGTGCCATTTCCCCTTTCTTAAAGTTTATGTGCTGCCTCTTCCTTCATAGCAGGAGACACACAGCAGGCAAAGGTTTGCTGAACTTTCTGATTAGAAAAAGGGACCAGCTGAAGGAGAAGCTGGTTAAGGCCCAATAGCTGTTCTAAACTGCAACCCAGCTCCAAGGAAGAAAGCTGGAGAGTTCTGTCTTAAGGAGAAGGACTTTTGAAATTGCAGGCCAGCTCTAAGGAGAAGAGATCCAAGGGCATTGTCTTCAGGTGCTGCTTTTCTGAACTAGATCAGGAGCAGTACAATATTACCAGCTATACAAGGGACCATACTCTTAGCTGGGGGCAAGAAACTAGCTGGCTTCCATACTGAGCTCGATAAATTTATAGAGGGGATGATATGATGGGACAGCCTAAATTGACTGATCTTTGACTAGTGGTATACATGCTCAGTGACCTGTGATAGGATGTTCAATGGGGTAGGTTCTGAGTTACTACAGAGAATTCTTTCTGGGCGTCCAGCTGGTGAAGCTTGCTCACATGCTCACGGTTTATCGGATTGTCATATTTGGGATCAGGAAGCACTTTTCCCCCAGGGCAGAATAGCAGAGACCCTGGGGACTTTTCACCTTGCTCTGCTGCATGGGGCCTGGGTCACTTAATGGTGGATTCTCTGTATCTTGAAGTCTTTAAATCATTATTTGAGGACTTCAGTAACTCAGTCTTAGGTAAAGTGTCAATTACAGGAGGAGGTAGGTGAAGTTCTGTGGCCTCCAATGTGCGGGAGTTCAGACTAGATTACCCTAATGGTCCTATCTGACCTTACAGTCCATGAGTCTAACTAGTCAATATATCTCCACTGATTACACCAATTTACCTGCATACTTTTTTTTGGCTCCTTTTCAACCAAGCAGGATTCAACCACATCTTTTCGGATGGTTTTACTTGTGACAATGTTGGTAGAATTTCACTGGTAGACATATATTACATTTAAGGTACAATGTTGATAAGATAAAACAGGACTTGACAAAACCCTTGCACCAGTTCACCATGTAGCCTGGCTCCTAGCTCTACTGTGGAAATGCAGTGGAGGAGCGCCCTCTGATGACCAAAAATAAAACTTCTGGCACCTAGCTGGGAGCCAATTTTTTCAAGCCGTGAGCTAAAATACAGTAGTTACTGTGACATAAGACATTATTTCTTAATAACTCCATAGGGGATCATTGAAGTGACACAATAACTTTCATTACTGGTGATATCTTGATGACTATGTACCTGTAAACTGATTTGTATTACCAGTGCATCTACTTTAGTGTATCTATGATTCATCATAGACTGGTTTTGAAACAATCTGTTAACAGCAGATAGTCACCAAAATATAAAGTAGCAAATTGGTCCTGAGTGTACTAATTTATAAGACAGATTGTCTCTAGTGCTTCTTGTTTCTGATTATTTCAATTTGTCAGGTTTAGAAATAGAAACTTGAAAGTTTAACACGAGTGCATAAAATTAAATCTTGAGTGTATTTGAAACGCTGTTCTAAATATTGTACTTTAGCTTTAGGAATAACTTTTTAAATACAATCAAAGGAAAACTACAGCTTTTTCTGAGTATTGTGAGTATCAGAGGATTTCAGAAATATTTAGCCAGAGTCACAAATCTATATATCTACTAACAATATAGAAATATGAAAAAGTAAGTTGAATGTACACACTTTCATTTCACTTTTGCAAACCGTACCCTGAGTTCTTACAATCTGGGTCTAAACTCTGAGAAACATAGGTACATTTTTTTTCAAACCTGCTTTATACAATGTTGTGATTGTGAATAAACATATATTTAACATTTCATTGCCTTCCAGCTTATGTTAGAACTGACACAACTTGGAGACCCCTGGAGGAGGTGGCTGATGTGGGTTGGTACATAGTCAGAAAGTGGGATATGTTCAATTTCTAGAGTTCTGCTTTACATTTTAGTAGATATAATTACTTATAGAGCAATATGTACAATATATTTATGATGATTTGATATGGTGGCAGCGTATTTGTTACTGACAGGGATACTGGAGACATTTGATTTTGTGTGTGTGTGTGTGTGTGTGTGTGTGTGTGTGTGTGTGTGTGTGT
>ML685793.1:7943413-7962254 GCA_007922175.1 Pelusios castaneus
TGTGTGTGTGTGTGTGTGTGTGTGTGTGTGTGTGTGTGTGTGTGTGTGTCAGATGAAATATCAAATGGAAGGATGACCTTGAGTCTGCTCAGATACTTACATCTCACGTTCAAATCCCATTCAGTTCTTCTGTATTGTTTCTTAGCTTTATCAGTCAAATATAATTTAAATCATACTGTAACTAATAAGAAAATTGCATTTATTTACCCAACACTAAGTTGCTAGGACTAAGTTATTCAGAATTGTAATTTTTTTCCCCTTAGTATTGGTTTGGCTCAGTTGTCACTATTTTCAGCTAGTCAAGGTCTAGCAGTTTTAGTATGCTTCCACATCATTATTGGAAAGCTGAAGCTAGCAGAGTTCCATGGTGACCTTAGAGATGTCTTTTGCACCCGTGCTAAAGAAAATGAGCCTGCCTGATGAGGTATGCTAGTAAATATAAATTGGTATATGAGGAAAAATTGATAATATTTTTAGGAGAGAACCAGTTGACTTTTTTTATTCTAGCACTTGAGAATAAATAAAAACAAACCTTTTGCTACTCCTGCCCTTTAAATGATTTACAATTTAGATCATTGCCCTGTGCTTAAAAATATTTGATTAATTTAAAATGCTGATAAAATTGCTAGTTTTAGAACAGTGAAGATTTTTTTCCCAAAATCTTGTAGTTCAGTGTGAAATTAATTTCCTATATTTTATCACTTCCACATTTTCTAGGGAGAGGCTTTATGCATTTCGATTCAAGAAAGAAAATATGTTAATTCAGACAGTTAATGAAACAGTTTATATACTGTGACAAGGTCAGGTCAGAAAGCTACAGGAGAGTGGTGGAAGGCGGATATATCAGCCTGAGAATCAGCAGGTCCTTTTTCCCTTGGTAGCTGAACAGGGTTATCCTGATTAATTAAGGCACATGGGGCAAATCAAAGACCTCTCTGGAGCCTGTTAAAAGCCTCTTCTCCAGCCAGCAGGTGTTGGTGATAGGATTACGTGAACTGCTGGAGAGCCGAACGATGCAGATGTTGACAAGGGCCAGGAGGATACAAAAGGAGGAGCGGTATGCTGGTATGCTGGGGGCGGTGTGGGAGAGAACTTCACAGGTACAGAAGCTGGGGAGAATCCCTGCCTATGTGCAGGGCCGTCCCTGGCGGGAGGGGGGGGCGAACGGGGCAATTGCCTGTTGCCTCGGCGACCCGGGCCGGAGATGGCTCCCCACCGGCGGCCTTCCGGGCCGGTACGGGGGCCAGGGGGGGAGCCCGCTCCCCCCCCCCCCCCCCCCCGCCCGGGCCCCCCCCCCCCGGGGGGGGGGGGGGGGGGGGGGCGTAGGCCTATTGGCCCAGGGCTCTGCTCCCCCCAAGGGAAGGCCCTGCCTATGTGTGACTGAGAACCTTTCTAGGTATGAGACATGAGAGAGGAGAGTCCTCTGACAAGGGGCATGGAGGGGGCCCTGCTGAAGCAGGGTGTGGAGAGTGAACCAACGGGCTATGGGAAGTAACGCAAAGAAGCTAATAGCATTCTTCACACCAGCAGCACGAGGCTGGTACTTGCAGGGTCCCTGGCTGGGGCCCCCAACTGGTTGTTCGCTGGAGTGATTAAAGCCCCAGTGAAGAGACAAGGCCCTAGTAGGCCCAAGGTTGGAAGCTGGATCCAGAGGAGAACAGCTATTTTGGGGAACAGAGGGGGAAATTCTGACAGACGAAGGTGAACTCTGGCCCACCACTAGGGGGAAGTGCAGGATCCACTGAGGCAGAGAAGACATTCTGCTATAATAAATGTACAGAAAAATATTAATTTTTCATGTTAGTCAGCTGCTTGTGGCCTTGGGATTCCTACTTTGACCTCCCTACACTCAGTAAATTTCCATTGGTAATCATCCAGTCACCTTCAGCTGTCTTAATTACATTGTAAGCTTTCCAGGGCAGGGAGCATCTCTCTTTCTGTGAATTTAAAATATTGTGTAAATTTACAAGGCTGTCTAAATTATTGAAATGTGAAAGCACTATATTATGGGCTTTAGATAGTGTTTATTTTTTCTGCTTGGTGCAGTGTCATCCTGAATGCATTAATGCATACAGCCTGTCTATTAGGAAATTATTACCTGGGTGAGGCAATGGAGGGAGTTGGCAGAGAACCAGCATAACTGCCCAACATTAAGAAGACATCAGTACTGGTTCAGAAAGCGCTTTAAAATGGGAACCTCATCTAGTTATTAACCCAGACAGCAGAGAGACATTTTTCCCCCCATGGGAAGCAGTTACAAGCCGCAAGAACTTTGAGTGCATGTGGTTGTTGCATTTGAAATAAGCTTTTATGCTAAAATAGGAGAATAAACTCCAGCGCTATATAGACTGGAGTGTTTGGCCTCTTCAATCCAATCTGAGTTATTTCACTTGCCTCGCCACTAATGCAGATGATTTTTATATGCAGCTGGTGCATCAAAACCTTCCACTAAAATTAAATGATGATTAGTTGGTAGCCATATTCAAGTATGTATAGTAACAGTGAAATCTCTTATACCTTTTCCTCCTTCTCTTAATTCAGCCATCAACACAAAGAAATGATGGACTATTTCACTGGAGCGTTCTATGAAACACTTCTGAGCTAGAACATACTCTGGAAATAGCATGCGTATATAGAGTCTTCTCTGATCACATGGAAGCTTTCTCCTTCCTTGCTCCCCCCCCCCTTTTTTTTTTTTAAATATTCAGCTACCACTAATTTTTCTGCCTTTCTTGATACCTTACACTGTTTCCTTTTCTTTTCATCTTCTGGATCTTTGAACCTTCTCCTACATGCCCATTGTACAGCTTGCATTTCCTTACCCCCTGTAGGATGAAGTTTGATTTTAGATACAAACTGTCTTTCGAAGACTGGCAGTGTGAGGATTGTGGACTACCTCATGGTTTAGTCAGCAGGCACTTCTATATACTATTTCTTTTATGACAGCACCAGGAGGCCCCAATTGGAGATCTGCATCCCATTTCTGAAAGTTGTCTTCCTCTTCTCATTAACCCCATGAGTTCTGAGCATTAGAGAAATTTTCATGGACTAAGTCTCTTGCTCTATGATAGAACTGGAGTAGATTAGAAGGAAATTAATTTTTGAATTAGTAATGGAACTCAAGGAGACAATGTGTATAAACCAGTGCAGGCTAACTGATGTATCTCAGCATTTAAATAACCCTTACAGTACATACTGGATCAGATTCACCAGCACATTCCAACTGTTCTGCTCCACTAGCCGTAAACTCAATTTAACTGGACAGAATGCAACCATCTCTTTTGGCCATGTACCTGATAACTGGCCAGTTAAACAAGGTTTACATCTGCTTCGCCTCACTGAAGCGGTGCAAAGCAACCAGAGCATAGCAGTGAACTCTGAACCATTATGCCAACAGGTGAAATTTTCAGTACCAAGGAGCTTCATCTGGCTTTAGTCTCTAGTGTCTGTCATTACTACAGAATGAATTAGAAAACAGATTATTATTTATATAGTTGGTTTCATTTAAAACATCTTAAAAAACAAAACACCAGTCCAAGCCATTCAAAGCCTTGCAAGAGGGAAATAAATCACAAGCTATCTGGAAACAAACAGGCAAACAATGAAATTACAGAGTGCTGTTGTTGGGTGCTTCCAACAAGATGCACTGCGTAATGAAATGCTTGCTGCCTGCTGCAAGAGCTTCCTTTGCAGGGTTACCGTAAGATGGAGCCCGATGTATAGAACATCGACATTTTGAAAAAGAAGTCCAGTCCATCCAAAAAGCTTGGGTCACAGTTACCAAATACATAGCCAGAAGAGATGGTTGCATTCTGCTTGTCAGACACAGATGGAAAAAGGCCTTTATGGTTTTAAGTGATTGGGCTAGGCAGAATTGGATTTTTATGATTTTACACTTTCAGTTGTTACTATTGACATTTGTGTTTTAAACAATTAAAAAAACCCAATTTTTAAATATCTGTAGTTGCAGGAAATTAGGAAGGGGGTTAGACAACGGGTGGGCAGACATTAATTAGGAATACCATTTTGTAAAATTATGTAATTCGTGGCATAGCCATGATAAAAAATAGATGATTTCATGCCATGGTCACAGCAATCTTTTGACCCTTGTGCCACTCACTAACAGTTCATTAGTTCTTCTTTGAGTGCTTGCACATGCCCATACTATGCTAAGTTTGTGCCTGCCACTTGCACAGTTGTGAGGGATTTTTCCTTCAGTAGTATCTGTAGGACCAGCTGTAGCACCCCCTGGAGCTACATGCATATGCACAATATAAGGGACACTGCCCACCCCACACCCTCTCAGTTCCTTCTTATCGCCTGTGATGGTTGCTGGAACAATCTTTGCTGCAGCAAAGCTTCTTATCCCATGGCTTGGACTTTCTACCTGTATAGTTGTTGTTAGTTAGAGTTAGTGTATATACTGGTGTTAGTAGTTGTCCCTTTTCACAGGGGACTTTTCACCCCAGGGGCTGGGCATGTCCCGGTCCCCATGCTTCAAACCATGTGCCTTGTGCAATAAGCAGATGCTAGTGGGTGACCCACAGTCTAGCTACCTAAAGTGCCTGGAGGAATCTTGCATTGAGGAGAAGTGCCAGATCTCCAGGGACTTCAGACCTTGCAATGAAAAAGATGGGCTCATTTGACTGAAGGCCATTTTCATAGAGGTGGCCTTCAGATCAGCCGCAGAACCAATCTACTCCAAATTTGTGCCTCTTGGCATCCATGAGAAGCTCTCCCCTGATACCGTACTCTTCCTAGCACTGCACTCCATCCCCAGGGCCAATGAAACGGCAAAAAATCAACACACTGAGAGAGAGGCTGTTTTCCAGTGCAAAAGAGGGACAAACAGGGAGTGACTAACATAGTGAGATCTGTGTCAGACCATCCTCCCTTGAGCCACTGATGGCTCCACCAGTTCTGCCTAAAGCGCTGAGGCTGGTATGTGACCTCCCATTGACTCCTGGGAACAGCCATCGTGTCAGGTGTCTACTGGTGCGTTTGACTCCAAAGGCTTTCCAGATGACATGTACCTGCTGCCCCTCTTGATCCCACCAACATATAAAGGCCCATCATCAGCAAAGGCAACTGCGGACAGAGAAGAGTAAAGTGTGGTGAGCTCCACCATGCACTGACCACTGCGGGATCCTCCAGAGGGAAGCCCTGCACAGTCATGATGCACCACCAAGGCCTCCTGGAGAAGAATTCTCATAAGATTCAGAATGGGAATTCTTTCTCCTCCCAGAACCTACCAGTATCCAGTGTATGCACTGGACTTCTGTATCGGTCCTCCTGCTGGTGTTTGGTTGCTTGGCCACTGGCCCGTTCAGTAGCAGTACTGGAATCCTTGGGGGTCTCCCTTGTATCCTCCATTGCTCATACTTGGTGGTGTCAAGAAGTGTGGGCTACCACCTCTTCCTTTCCAGCAACAGACCCTGACTCCAGTTCTGCCCCCTGAGTTGATGCCCTGGAAATGGGCCCAATGGATGTGGCAGATATAAAGGAGAAGGAGGTAGCTCCAAACTTGGCACGGGGTTCCCCGCACAAGGTAGTCATCTGCTCCAGTAACCCACCCCCTCAAGATGATTTCAGGGCCCAACAGGAGCTCCTCAAGAGTCACTGTGAACTTGGGCCTGAGTTTATGGAGTCAGTATATAGCCGGATTGACATCCTGGCTGCAGTGGCTGCCTCCAGAGTGACCCTACTCATTAACAAAGCGGTGATGGGGGCCTGTCAGGACATTATTGCACTCTTTTCTTCATCTCAAAAAGGTTAGAGAAGAAATAATATGTCCCAGCCAGGAGATCTGAGTACCTTGAATCACATACCCCCCTCCCTTAATCTCCTCACAGGGTCCCTAGTAGCATTGGTCTATGATCAACTAACAACAGCATCCCTACCCTATCTGCAGATTATGCTCTCAAATAACAAATGGTGGGCATGCACTGTTAGTAACAGAGCAGGTATAGTCCTCACTGTATCTTTCAATTACTTCCGCTAATGGCATCATCTCATTCTTATCTTAATTAAGTTTTAGCCAACTAGCTCTCGTCCATTATCCTGCTGTAATCCAGACACAGTGTCACCATCATGCTGAAAGGAGCACAATCCATGTCTTCTCATTATCTCTCCTCATAACTCCTAACACACTTTGAAAGGAAGAGTTGCATTTGGTCTTCTTGAAGAACTGTACATGAGTGCCCTTAGGATGACAAACAAATGCCCCAGCCCTTTTTCTTAGGTTGCTTGGTTAGGAAGGAATATGAGCAGTCATATCCACTCCTGCATAGACCTTACACTCTTTTCCCATGTTTAACTGAAGCTTTGTAATTTTATAAATGTTTTGACCAACTGGATAACTCATCAAAATATGGATGGGAAAAAGTTCTAGCAAAAAAAACCCTCCAACATCTTCTGCCATTTTTCTAGGAAATTTGGGTGTTGCTAATTTTTCTCACCAATATTGGTTTTTAATTTGGCCCATGAGGATGCTAGAATTCACAGTATCCATTAATACTGTATCCCCACTACATGTTTTCCATCACCCAGCTAATATATTCCATGATCATCTAAGTATACTAATTTAAAACAAAAAAGGAAACTCATTCTGTCCTCATGGAACACTCTAGATTGGGGTGAGAAAACTTTTTGGCTTGAGGGGCACACAGGATGCCAGAGGGGCTGGGGAAGGGGCAGGGCTTATAAATAAATAAATAAATAAATAAATAAATAATTGATAAATAAATAAAGGGAAAATAGGGGTGGAGCCGGAAGGGGGGAGCAGCTGTTGCGCTCTTCTGCCAGGACACTGCTGGGCCGTGGGGGAAGTAGTTGCTGCACTCCGCCTAGGACAGGGTGCCATTGGGCATGTGCGGGGCCAGGAGGAGAGGGGGTGGGCAGCAGCTGTGCACTGGGTCATCAACCAGACTCAGCTGGCGGGCCAGCTGAAGGGCTCAGATGGGCCATATCCGGCCCACCTCTCTTTTAGAGTCATGTGACTAAAAGACTAGAGTCTTTTAGAGTCATGTGTAGTGTTATGTGTTCCCTGTCTTTGTGGTGGATTGAGAATGTTGAGAAGTATTACCACATTCTTTGATATATTATGGGACTGTAAATTCTTCCATATTATATTTCTTTAAAGGAAAAATATAAGTTTTATTAAGTGAAAGGATCCATAATGCTAATCATTACTTAACCTTCAGTTTTAACCAGTTGTTTTTTACTACTTAAAATATTTATACTTAATTGTTCATCATTGATAGCATTTAAATATTTAAACTTGGTGGTGCTAGTTCAGTATGGGTTTTAAAATATTTAGAAACTGAACTTAAAAACTAGGCTCTTCTTTTCTTTTGAATGTCATTACACAATCATCTACATTACCTGCAGCCATGTTAGAAAATTGATCCATAACTTCCTGGAGCCAGCAGGTCTAGTGCTCTTCTCATTAGCATTGGTGCAAAATGTATTAGGATGTTGTGAAATCCCAGGATTTTGAAGTATTTTCTTGCTTCACTGGGAAAGATGAAGCAAATTAACATGATTGTTTTAAGAACAGTGGGTTCATCTGGTAATCTTAATAGAGAAAATTCAAGAAGGTGGTTGCAGACTAATTGAGTGAACTGAAGAAAAACTATGATAAAGCTTAAAAACTCCTTTATATGGAAAGTAGATAGGTTTCCCTTGGGACATATCCTGCCAAATATGCTTTTTTTTACGATTGACAGTAAAGGGTAGTTAGGCACCTAACTTTCAAGTGTTTTTGCTTGCCTGTCTGCCATTTTATTTATTTATTTATTTATTTGGATTATCATAGTGCAAGGGTTGGCCCGCGGGGCTTTTTAAAATGGCCTGTGCTCAGCTGTCCAGCTGCTGGCTGGGAGCCAGGCCACAGCTGCTGAGTCCCGGCACACAGCTGGGAGCCCTGCTGCAGCCGCCTGCCTCCCCTCTGGTCCCAGTCAGGGCTCCAGGGCCAGCGTGGTGTGGCTGGGGGACATGCTTGGGGTGGGAGGGCCTGGCACAGCTGTGGGGTGTGCTGGTTGCTGGGTGGGGGGAAACTGCTCAGACAAGAGACAACAAACAGATACAGATCGAAAGGTGAATACAATGAAAGAAGCAGACAATGTTGGTTTTCATGATAGGCTGAAGTCTCAGTACTGCAGCAGAAAATCTCCCCACTAAGAAAAAGGGTGCATTTCCCCATTGCTTGTCATCACAAGTTAATCCTAATAGGATATATGGTGATAACCTGTCTTCTTACCCAACAGGAAACTATGATCAGGATAATAACAAACATCCAGTAATGACAGCTGATGCTTAGAATGAGTGGTGGACCTGTAGGCTGATCACATTTTCAAAGTGGAAAACTGAAACAAAGGGGCAACCTCTTCCCTCTCCCTTCCCTATTTAGCATATAAGCATTGAGATACTTCATAGGAAATGCAGAGTGCGAGAAAACAGTTTTTATTCCTCTCTAACTCCATCACTGTCCTTGTCCCAAATGCTCTCTCACCCCATGTCCACGCATCACCACAGATTCACCTATATGGTCATTCACCAATCCACTCTCTTCTTCTCACTTCCATAGTCAACCATGCCAATCCAACTCCGAACCTCTCCGTGTGTCTTCCAGTGAACTCAACCCCCTCTTGCTCAGAAACATTGGGTACACGTCTTCTGTCTACACCCCACTAACATCAAGGAAGGAATTGTGGTCTCAAACCTCTTCTCATAAAATTATATTGCCTATGGCTAAATCAAAATATATTTCTGAGGTGGGATATAGGTGTGCTGCAATATTTCTTTTAGATTTTGAAGCCCAAGCATGTAGGAGAAGTAATTAAGGATTCTCTCAAGGGTTTGGGATTGTAAAAAGAGTGTATAGTGAGCAATAGCAAAACATCTTTTTGTCAGGCAGGAGCAGAGGCAAAGTTCAAGAGCATGAACTCTTACTGAGTCTTTGCTTTCTAGGATGATTGCTAAGAAGGCTTGGGCTTTTTTTAGAATTTATTATTATTCTTCAAAGTGATGGTCTGACCTGGATTATCATGATATATTAAGCTTGACAGTTCTATATTGTTAGATGTGATGAAATGCTGTGTGGGAAAGTCATGGAACAGGTGGAGAATGGTGTTAATCCTTTTTACCATAGTGATTTATGTGGCACTGAGAATATGTAAAAAACCATGAAAATAGGTTAGTGGAGTTTACGAATAGCAGTGTCTCCTTCTGTCACTGTGCTAGAATTTTAATCAAATTGGCTTTATCTATCCTTGAGATTTTCATGTCCCTAAAATATTTCTGTGATGGTGGTAATGAATTGTGTTGCCCTCTTGATTGTAAGAGTGCTGGCATTCTCCTGAGGAGCCATATGTTTCACATTTATTTTAATGTGTCTTTGACATCAGGAGAATAGCTGAGACAGCAGAGGAAAGTGCTTATTCCTGGGATTTCAGCCAGAACTGAGACTATTTACGTTCAGTAACTGAAGAACTAGTTTTTTCAATAAGAAATGTTTGAGAAACAGTATTGGCTGAAAATGTCGTTCAAGTTAGCATTTGTAAAACTAGGAGGCATGCTTCACAGTCTCTATGCAGAAGTTATTTTTAGCTGAAATGAGGGTTCCCTTCCTGAATGTGGAGTTCCGTGTTCTATTTTGGGGAAGTTTCTAAATATACACAAGGGCTCTATCTTAAATTAAACCTGTTTTACACAAGCATAATCTCACTGGTGAAAGACACAGACTCCAAAATCATGCCGTTTAAAGGAAGAGTTGTGTGGGTGTGTAGCTCATTATTTGTCTACCAAGGGCCGTTAAGACTCATGCTTTTTTTGGTGTAACAGTCTCATATTGCATTATTAATTTATCTACAATTTTGATCATTATTTGACAATTAGAGTTTATTCATATGGCAAAGGAGACTTGGATTTGTGTGATAGACATACCGTATATTACATTGTTTTCTTTGTTCTGGGTTCAGTACTGGATTCAAATACTCACCTGATTCATGGGATTTAGGATTTGGGTTGCAATTTAGGCCTGTTCCAAAAGCTCTCCCAAATCCCGGGATTTTGAGTTTGACCTGAATTTTTCTAAAATTGGAGTATGTGGCAGAAGGAATGGTTTTCACCTCCATTGTTCTGACTTAGGCCCATCTCTGCAGTTAATATTTCTTCATGAAGGTACCTTTGTTGTTTTCTATTAGTGTGAGGACTTTTTTTCTATTTCAGTATTTAATATCTGTAGAAGAAGACACACACACACACACACACATATAGGGGACATGAATTTCCTAACAAAGATCCAATGGTGATAAACTCATCTGAGAAGGGAAAGAATTTGGGTGGTCTGTTTCTGCTCTTGCATTGATGTAAATAAGAAGTAATGGAATTAAGTTGGCTTTATAAATGTGTTAATATCAAAAGTTGCCCTGTTCGAGTTTGTACTGGTTCATTTTCATGTAGCACAAGGTGCCTGAACATAGTTTTGCTTGAATAACATATAGAAGCACCAGTTAATTCCAAGCAGCCAACATCTACCAACTTCTTTCACCTTCCCTAGTCCCCAAAAATAATGTACCTGAACATCTGTATGAATTTTTAATTTTTCCTGCAGATGATCCCAACTTTTAATATATAGTGTTGGATGCGGTAGATGTAGTTGACTGTATAGTTAGCACAAAGTTAGTACTCTGTAGTGGTGTACTACAGTTCTTATTCCGCCTCCTAACAAAAATATGAAATACCATAAAAATGTATTTTTCTGATTTTTATATTCATAGAAGCTAAAGATGCCTGTATTGGAGATTATTGTATAGCATCAACTGCTGTCTTTTTCATTTTCTTATAATTATTAAGATTTATGTTTAACGGTAAATAAAACATTGAGCTTGGCATCACTGTATAAGAACAGGTTGGATAAACACCTATCAGTGATGGTGTAGGATTACTTGGTCCTGCCTCAGCATCGGGAGCTGGACTTGATGACTTCTCAAGGTCCCTTACAGCCCTACATTTCTGTGATTGTATCAGGAGGAAGAAAATAGACCAGTTGTGCCTTTTTCATAAAGGGAGCAACAGATGTATGAAACAAGAAGAGCATTACTCTTGTGAGCCACCCATTCAGGATTCTTGCCACTAAGTAATGATGTCAGGAAATCTCACTGTACAGGGTAAAAGCATTTCTTTTTTAATCTCCTAATACGCTGTAGGTTATGATGCTTAAAGACTGTTGATTTGGAGGATCTGTCTGTATAATTTATTAATTCTGTTTGATATTGGGGCTCCTATATGTTTGTCTGTGTTAGGTAGCAAACTATTTTGAATGTGCAGTATTGCCAACATCAAAAATCTAATAAACAAATAAAGTGTATGTCTGTGTGTGTGTGTGTGTAAAAATACATACTTTTTTGGTTTGTCTTTTGATTTTTGAACTACACCTGCACTTCCCGAGTGTGCATGTAACAGTTAGTATTGCCCTTTCTCCCATGTTTATTGGATTAAATGATTCAGGCAGCGCTGACGGAGCTCTCACTCCCAATTTTCTCAGGTACCCCCAGCAATTAATTCTGCCCCCCACTCAGTCCCCACCCCATCAGTTCAGCCCACCCATCAGTTAAGCTGTCCAACACGATCTCTGTTCCTCCTGGGTTTCTTCACCCCTTTCTCCCAGACCAGGAGGGCTCTTCACTCCCTTCCTCCCCTTTCCCAAGTGGAGGAGCATGTGTCATCCTAGGGGGATGAAGTGGCACAGGGAGAAGGGCACAGACCCCTGAGCCAGTGGTCCCATTAGCCCACTGCTTCCCCATCCCTTTCTATGAGAATGGCATCAGATAACTAAAGTCGGGGGGAGGGGGAGGAGAATTCTGTCTGTACCAGCTCTGGTTATTCAGCTCTAGGAGGTGGGGCAATCAGAGGGCTGAGTTTACTAACAGGCTAGAGCTTCTTTTTTTCATCACAAGACTGGCTCCAGCCCTAGACAAAATCATGTTACTTGTGAAAAAAATCACAAGAGTTGACAACACTGAATGTGGAGCTGGTTGCTTTCTCTGTTGTGTTTTTCTCCACATTGGACTGAAATTCCAAAGGATGGTGACACAGGGAGCAGAGCCAACATGTCTGGTCTTTGAAAGAGACCGACATTAGTGAACAGCCCTAACCCAAACAGAACAAAAGGATGTCTAAAAGCTGGGGGAAGCTTATTTTCCCCAACTTTTATGCAGGGGGTTGGGGATTGGAGAATGGAGTTTTCCCAGTAGCAGGAACCAGTTGACACTGAACTTATGGGATACACAGAGGAGAAACAGGTTCACACTTCATGATATGGAGGAGCAGGCAAGTGCAGGAGAGGAAATCCTGGGCTATGTCTACACTTGCTAAAATTAGTTCGAATTAGTTAGTTCGAACTAACTAATTCGAACTAATTTTAGTTAGTTCGAATGGGCTTAATTTGAACTAGCATGGCCACATTGGAATGTTAGTTCGAACTAAGCAAGCACTTGCTTAGTTCGAATTAGCGATCCCCATTCATTTCAATGGCCGGTTAATTTGAACTAAGAAATTAGTTTGAATTAACATGGCCACATTGGTTAATTCAAACTAGTTCGTTCGAATTAACCTTTTAGTTCGAATACCCTATTTGAACTTATTAGTTCGAATTAAGGAAACCCTTAATTCGAACTAACTAAAGCCTAGTGTAGCCATAGCTTTAGTTAATTCAAATTAAGCCTCCTTAATTCGAACTAACTTGCCAGTGTAGACATAGCCCTGGAGTCCTCAGAGGATTCTGCCCAAACCCAAAGAACTCTCCAGAGTGATGAGGAAACTGAACAGAGGTAATGAGTACCATTTTGTTATTTTGTCTGGATCTGTGTATCTCTTGTGCTATCTAAGTAAAAAGTAATTGTTCTAGGAGACCTTGCAAAGCCATTTTGCTTTTTGTTATCACATCTCCCTGAAAATTAAACTGTAAACCAGAGTGCTCAAATGGCTGGAGTTCTGGAGGAGAGGGGGTGTGTGTGTGTGTGTGTGTGTGTGTGTGTGTGTGTGTGTGTGTGTGGCTGGAGTTCTGGAGGAGAGGGTGTGTGTGTGTGTGTGTGTGTGTGTGAGTGTGCGCGCGCGCATGTGTACGCTACTGGGGAATCGCAGTGGTCAGCACTGATCCTGGGGCGGCCTAAGGCAGCTGGTCCAAGTAGTCCCATATCTGTGAAAGGATAACAGACAGATCATCTGTGCCCAGAAGATATGCCAAAGAGGCCCAGGGGAGAAACAGTGCTGCAGCCTAGTGAGATCCAAGACACACAGGTCCTGCAGATTGGACCCAACACAGCACCTTGTTGTGTGTCCAGCAGAGATAACTCTACTAGGGCTGTGTGTATGACAACCATGTAATCAGAAGTATTAGTGTATATACTTTACAGACATGCACATCTTCTAAGTCAGAGGTTTTCAATTTGTTTCCTTTGGAAAACCAAAACAAATTGGAAATGGAAGTGCAGACCTCTTGGAAACTCTCAAAGCAGTCTGTGGACTCCTGGGGGGTCTGTGGATCACAGATTGAAAACCACTTTTCTAAGTCATTCAGTAAGTAAAATGATTTCTTACCTTCCATTTTATATCTTTAATTTAATAGTTAAGTCGACTTAGTTAAAGTCGACTTAAAAGTGCAACTGTAGACATAGCCTCTGGATCCAGGGAACAGGTCCTCCACCCTTGATTTGAAAGAAGCTTATTTTCATATTGCAGTCTTTTAGGGATACAGAAGGTTCCTTACTGTCATCATGAACAATGTGGTCCCATTTGGCCCGTCAACAACCCCTTGGGTGTTCATGAGGTTCATGGCAGTCGTTACGGCCTTCTGAGGAGACAGTGGGTTCAGGTCTTCCCTTATCTCAATAACTGACAGATCAGAGGTCAGACCAAGACCCAGGTGGAGACAAATATGAAATTAATACAGTCAGCTTTTCAGGACATAGGCCTGTTAATAAATATACAGAAGTCTACTTTCTCCCTGGTTCACATTTATTCGGATGATTCTCTACTCATTCCAAGCCAGTGCCTTCCTCCTGGAAGCAATAGGAGTGCTCATATAAAGCTTTAGAAACCACCCTATCACCATGTAGAGAAACTGCCTGAAGCTCCTGGGCCATATGGCATTAAGCACCTATATGGTGCAAGATGAGAGACTATGGTTCAGACCTCTTCAGGCTCGGTTACTGTCAGTATATTCACGGGGCTGACATCACCTGGACACAATAATCACCCTTCTGCATCAGTGATTGCTTCCCTTAGTTGATGATTGGAGCACTGGCGCTGTGTGCTAGAGTCCTGGTCTCCACATCAATGCTTCTCCAGCCGCCACAGGTTGTCTATCCATCCAGATGTCATGAAAGATATGTTCTAGAAGTTGGGGACTCCCTAGAACAGAGGTGTCAAACATGCAGCCCACAATCAGCTCTGCTGCAGCCTGCACTGGTTCAGTGGCAGAGCAATGGCAGGGCCAAACCCCCAGGTGCTGGGCTGCAGGAGGGGGCGTGCCAATCCAATCTGCCCAGGGCCAGATTTCATAGGCCCTGACCCCTCCCTCTCCCCACCGTGGGTAGGGGTAGGATGCTAGAGGGGGTCCAGGCGGTGCTGGCAGGGGGCCTGGCCGGCCGTGGCACCAGAGGCCATGTTCCACGGTGCTCTCGCCCGACCCACATTCGGGCCAGCTGGTCAGCCCCAAGGGGTGGGACCGGCCAGCGCGTGACTGCTGCGCTCTGTGGCCGGCCAGCCAGTCTCCAGTGCTGTCGTGACAGGTGCAGCCATGTGGCTGAGTGGAGCGACCCGGCGTGGGAACCTGCCCAGGCCAGTCCTGGGGTCAGCAGCACCAGCCCAGCCCGGCCTGGGGTGAGCAGTGATTGGGGACCAGGCAGCCCCGGGACTTAGAGGAGCAGGGGCAAGAGCGGTTTATTTTGTTTTTATAAACCTGTGAAGGTTTGGGGGAGGGGGGGTTGTGTCAGTTTGTGGCCTGTCTGACTGAGTTGCTGACAGAAATGGCCCACAAGGCTAAATGACTTTGACACCCCTGCCCCTACACAGTCAACACTGCCTTTCACCATCTATTAGGGGCCAGATAGCAGCAATCTCACCTTTTCATTCATGGGTGAATGGTTATTCTGTTTTCTTGACCTGTACATGTAGTCATTTTCTCAAGACCTTGGAGAGATTATACCTTCAGCTACGGCAGCCACTTTCTCCCTGGAATCTCAGCTTGGTGTTGAAAAGGCTAACAGGGCCTACATTTGAACTACTGGAAATGTGCTTGCTGTTCTACATATCTTAAAAGGTGTCCTTCCAGGTATCCATTATTTCAGCCAGATGGGTCTCAGAAATCCGTCTTTAAATCAAAACCACTTTATACAGTTTTCTTCAAGGACAAAGTCCAATTACAACCACATCTGGCCTTCCTCCCAATGTGATATTAAAATCAATATACCAATGAACTCCAAACCCTTCATCTATACAACTGCTTGGGAGTCACCTACATTGGAATGGACATGAGCACGCACTCAAAGATGAGAAAATGGTTACTAACCATGATGTCTCCATTAGGGAAACCATTTATAATTTTTTTTAATACCAATATGACAAAATTGCAATGATTCTTATGAGACATGCCAGATCAGGAAAGGATATAATTTGCTAAATGTGAGAATATTGTTTGTGTATGTATCATTTTTGTACTGTAAATTATGGATATGTGTGATAATCTCTATTCAAAAACGTGAGCTGTGCTACTGGGTTACATGCCCCAGACAGATTAGTGACTGCATTGATGACTCATTGAGGCTCATCACCTATACAGTGAGTCCAGAAAGAGAAGCCAAGGCTACAGCTATGAATCATCAGAACATGTAGAGGTATACCTGTGGTCAGGGGCACAGCAAGTGCTCCTGCCCACGTGATATGAGCTTGTGTTTGAAACAAGCCACATGGCAGACATGGTGCACCATCTCCAGCTTGTCTTTGTTCCTCCTTCCTACCTGTGGATCAACTCATCTACAACGTAAGCTGTGAAACAAAGGACTGAGACACATCCAGAAACTGGATGTGCACCAGAAGAGCTGTATGAGCCGGCAAAAAGGAACTATGGGGCAGCACGGATCCTTTATAGTGTTGCGTTGAGCGTCCAACTAAAGGGGGCGCCAGAGCCAACCCAACAGCTGCCACTGAGGGAAAAACTATCCAGTGATGGCAGAGCTCACGGCCAGGGCAATTTTAGAGCAACATTGTACACCCTGTTGTGCTTTAGCATTATAATAACATGGCACCAGGAGTTACAGAAATGGTCAGACACTTTTAAAATCATTTCCATGTCTCTATTCTGACCAGTGCTTAATTTGTCCTGTTGCTTGCCAGGCTGAGCCCTAGTAGCACCGGGCTTGACAGTTCATAGCTGTAGCACCTCTAGTCTTGCTGTATCAATTATGAAAGCTAAAAAAAAATTGCTTGAGCCCTGGCACCTCTTTCATTACAAAGTAAGCACTAATTCTGACAGATAGGCTTCTCATATCATGCCGTTGTAATTGTTGAACCTAAATTGCATGGCTATAATTCATCATCTAATTATTTGATTTCTCAGAGCCATTTTGTAATAAATCATATGCACTGAGAGACTGTTATCGTTTCTTTTAAAAAGTCAAGGAACTGGTTTGTGGCTCTTATTTTGCTCTAACGGCCCACCACAGCCACCTGTGAGAGGCAGCTACTGAATATCATTGCAAAGAATCTCTAAATAGCTGTGCAACAAAGAACAAATATTTAAAGATAGTAACAAGCCCTATGGCACCATTTTTAAATTAGTGCACATCTTTTAGAGCTACATTTGTATGCATGTTGGTTAAGGGAGGAAAGGCTGAATGTGAGCAAAGGTGAAAAAAGAAGAGGGGAAATTGACTTGGCTCTGACTTCACATATAACAATGACTGTTCATAGGGCAGCAGTGGTGGGATGGGTGCAGAAAAGAGGAGGAGATTGTGGGTGTAAATTAGTATTATTTATATAGTATCAGCTTGTAAAAGGTTTCCTATTATTATTACTGAGTTCTAGTTCCCAGGGTGACAGCAAAATGTTGCTTCATAGCTTTTTTTCTAAAGATCAATTCTCTTTTTCTGGAATACCAAATAGTGGTGCTTAGAATCGTCCCTTGTTCCTAAAAAGAGGGACAGTAATTCAAACTATAAAATACTAGAACTCTTCAACTAGAATCTCATTGACACAGTGGTAGTAGATATAAATTACACTGTTTGGGACCCATTTCCCCTGCCTCATGTCATGCAATCTGTTGACATCAATAGGATTTTATGAGGTGTGGGTCAGTTGGCAAGTGTCTTTCAGATTCTTTTTTACACTGCTGAAGTCCCTTCTGCTTGTTTTCATTTGCTTTCCTGGTGAAAGATAAACATTTTGAAAAGAGTATGGACTGACCCAAGTGTCTTGGTCAACATTACCTTACAGTGTCCACAATGTATAGTTTTGTAATGGTCCAGGCAAACACAGAAGCTGTTTGACTTCTTACTTTGTTTAAACTCTTGATTCTCAAACTGAGGGTTGTGACTCATTAGGGAGTTGCGATGTGGTTTTCTGGGGGTTGTCTGAGCCCTGCCCCTGGCTAGGAGTCCCTCTCATTGGAGAGTCAATCTTGCAAAATTTGTTTGTGTGAGTAGCCCATTTGATTTAAAGTTAATGGAACTTACTTGGAAAAGTAAATATATATGACCAGCAGGTTTTTTTCATTAATGTTATAACTGGCTTCCATTCTAGCTTCATCAATTTTGAAGAGGGAAAAGCGGAAGAGGACGAAGAATGTTCATTTTAACTGTGTTACTGTGTACTACTTCACAAGAAGGCAAGGTTTCACCAGTGTCCCAAGCCAAGGAGGAAGCACATTGGGCATGTCCACTCGTCACAACAGCGTGCGCCAGTACACTCTTGGTGAATTTGCAATGGAACAGGAGAGGCTCCATCGAGAGATGTTAAGAGACCATCTAAGGGAGGAGAAACTTAACTCTTTAAAACTGAAGGTGAGAATGGCAATGAGACCTTGGTTGCTCTCATCTCCTACATTTTAAATGTATACCATAGGCCTAACATTTAAACTAAGTGTACCTGACATCATCACATTTAAGTTCAATAGAAATGCTCCCATAATTATTAAAAAATTCTAATGAAAAGGGGTTTGTTTGTTTGAGTTAGATACACTAATCTATAGACAATGCAATCCAAAAATCGCTCTTGGTGAGAAATGGAAAGCTAAACTGACCAGTTTCTTTTCTTTGGCCAACTTGAGCTAAATTCAAAAAACGATCAAATATAATGGTAAAAAGTACATTTCTTTTCATTTTTTTAAAATATCCATTTAATCTTCCACCATGTTATTAATAGCACAGGTATGGATTTTAATATTTATAAAAGATATTTTTAACCAGAAAGCATAACTTAAAAGAAGAAAAACTTGCAATATTTCAGCTCTTTGTTTGAGATAACTGGCTTGATGTAGGTGGACAACAGAGTCCTGTGGCACTTTTAAAGACTAACAGATTTATTTATCGCATGAGCTTTCGTGGGAGAAAATCCCACTTCGTCAGACGCTTTGAAGATAGGAAAGTTACAGAGTGGGAGGAAATTAAATGCAGGGGAGTGTATGACATAGCATCAGGTCAGGCTGTAATAGCAAATCAAAATAGGTGTTAGGATTCAAAACACTGGGGAACAGCACATAGAGGAGGGGGAGGTCAAATCACTTGTTGTAATGCGAGAAAAATCCATAGTCCCTGTTTAACCCCAAGACAACTGAGTCAAA
>ML685793.1:7962264-8022699 GCA_007922175.1 Pelusios castaneus
TTTGACTCAGTTGTCTTGGGGTTAAACAGGGACTATGGATTTTTCTCGCATTACAACAAGTGATTTGACCTCCCCCTCCTCTATGTGCTGTTCCCCAGTGTTTTGAATCCTAACACCTATTTTGATTTGCTGTTACAGCCTGACCTGATGCTATGTCATACACTCCCCTGCATTTAAGTTCCTACTCTGTAACTTTCCTATCTTCAAAGCGTCTGACGAAGTGGGATTTTCTCCCACGAAAGCTCATGCGATAAATAAATCTGTTAGTCTTTAAAAGTGCCACAGGACTCTGTTGTCTTTCTACAATAGACTAACACGGCTACCCCTTTGGAATTTGATGTAGGTGGTTAGTTTATCAACACTGAATAGTTCTGATTATACTAATTCAGTTTCTACAAGTTGGAAATATGTTCCTGTGGTTGGCTTTTGAAATCTAACATAGTAAATGTTCAACATGTGTATGCTTTTTACTTTCAATGTGTCATTGAAAAATTACATTGAGAAGCATTTGGCCCACCCTTGAATTTTACTAAAGCCAGTAACTTCAGTGGAAGTAGGATTAGGCAAGCTAAGAATATCTATTCATTTTATCTGTTATCCATTCATTTATTTTGGCCTGGTTTCGAATTAATCTATTTAATTAGCTTTGAACGATTTTTAGACTTGTAGCCTAACTGCTGTGCTTCGCAGCCCTTTTCCTGTTATAAGATTATGCCGAGATTACATCTCTCTGTTTCAGATACCACTGGAAGGCAAATTCCCAAAAGAAACTGGCATTTTTCCCAGTTTAGAACGTTACTCATATTGCCTCCCAGGCATTTTTTTCTCAGGGTTTCTGCCTGTCCTCCTTAAGAAGTTAGTGTGGCTCTTGTTATATAGATCCTATTATAATTCTTTTGCTGTCTACTAAAGGCTCTGCTTAGAACAATGAATAGTTTTTTTTAATAGCTTCTAAATCTCAACTATTATTGTGATTAATACAAATAGGTGAATAAAAGAGAGACATTGGTATGGATTTTAGGCAGCCAGCCACAACTTTAACACTGGATAGGGGCTATATATTCCCTCCCATCTCACACGCCAGACATTTACCTGGATCTGGTGTGGGATTACAGGGCTCCTGCTATATAATTGATAATTTGGGGTAGATCCCCTCAGGACTCAGCTGACTTCTGAGTCCTCTAACCTTTCCTCTGCCTGGTGAGTAGATGCTACCAACAGATACCTCATTTTGTGAAGTCTTCAGGCCACTCCTTTTCCTTATGGGCATAAGATCCACAAGTGAAGATTCCAGATGTCGTTTACCTTTAGCCATTCTGGCTCTAGTGTGCACTCTCGTCCCTTTCTTTCCCTCCTGGGAATGGCATATGTTGGTTTTTGGTTCCACGAGCAACATGCCCCCAGACCTGACAAAGCAAAAGGGGAGGCATAGCTTTTTTAGGCACAGGTTCTCTGTCCAACCAGATCCCTTCCTGCTAAGACACAGTGGGGGTGGTTGTCTAAAGAAAATAATGACCTGTGCTCGGGTTTTTAAATTCCTGTAAATTCCCTTTTCAGAAGTTGGTGCAGCAATAGAAGTTTGATTTCCATTCCATGCCTACCCCACTCCTCCCCACTCTCTAGCTACTGGATTAGTTCTTGTAGCCAAATAGAAGGACCTAACCTACACATGGAAGGTTCTTTGCTCACTAGTTCTCAGCAGCTGGTGTGACTGTGAATCAGTTGCAGTAGATTTAATCAATATTGCCATCTCCACACATTCAAAATTCATGAGTCAAGCCCCCAAAATCATGAGACTCTGGTTTAAAACTCATGAGGTTTTTTTTGAACTGGGCTTTTTTTTTTCCCCATTTGCCTTCCGATTGTTGAGCAATTTGGATATGTTTGGATTTGGTTTAAAGCTTTTCTGTACCACCATGAAAACGAGAAAGCTGAAATTCTTCCATAATCAGTTTAATTCAGGATCCATAACTTTAAGAAAATAACAGTTGTTCTTTGTTGATCTGGAGGGTGCTCATCAAAAGTCATGAAAGACTAACCCAGATCTGAGAAATTCATTCATCTAGGAGGTGAGATTTGAAGATACAGTACTCTTCAGATTTCCCATGTGACACAGGAACATGATTGTGACTAAACTGGTGTTGCAAAGAAACAGATTTTATTTTTATTTCTACCAGCCCATGCAGGCCCACTTGGAGCTATGTCCCTGCTCTTTCAGATATTGTTAATCTGCCTAAAATCAAGGTAAATTTTTTATCAATAATGAAGCAACCCTATGAGTCTGGCAGTCAAAAAACACAAAGAAATGAAGGTGAGGCAAAAAGACAAAGCTAAACAAAAAGACTGTTTGCCATCTTATTTTAAAAAGCTCAAATATTGAATAGTGGACATTCATCAAAAAGTGTGGCTGAGGAAACCTTTGAATTGTCTGACCACTTGCCGAGTTGTGAGGATACCCTTATCAATTTTCAAGTGGTCTCAGAAAAAAAGAAGTTAGACGACCAAAACAATCAAGGTGCCTCACTTTATTTTCATTTACTTCCTATTACTTATAATATATGAGGAGCATGAAGAAAAAAAGAATGAAAAGTGAGGTGGGGAGAGATAAGAGAAAGTGTTCTTTTTCTTCACTGGGTTCCTGGGAAAATGAAAATTCCTAGAGATAGGGCTGCAATGCTGAAATCCAAATATTCAAAATATTAACCTAGTTTACCCATCTATTACAATTACTATGTAGCTAATATCTCTTCTAGGAAAGTGCTAAACATGTATCTCCACAAGCTAAAGATAAATGAATTATATTTATATCATTTTCTTTTTTTACCCACTTTACCTAATTTATATAGAAGTTACATACCTAATTTATATAGAAGTTACAAAATAGCATAGCGATCTTCCCTGCAGATATTCAGAGACTAGAAAATTGGACTTGAATATATACTGTTCCTTTTCAGCTATTCTTTAAATACATTCTCTGATATCTGTTAGTGATCCATAAAAGGACAGAGAAGAGAAGGGCTGGAATAATATGTTAGTGATCCATAAAAAGACAGGGAAGGGTTGGAATAATAGTTTTACCTTTTTTTTTTTTTAAAGGAAAAAGGGCTGTTAGGTTGTTAGAATAATTCTATTCCAGTAATGTGATAGAGTAGATGACTAAGTTCTGGTCTAGTCTGATGCACCTTTCCATCAGTGCATTTTCTGATGCCCCTTTGCATCAGTGCATTCACTCATGTATGCAAATTTTTCAAATGCAGTGAGAGAGTTTTTCACTTTTTCAATTGCTGAGTCTTTCACTGTTACACCATATGCTTCTAACCACTCAGATGAGTCTCTTCCAGAAAGACAGTAGACAGTTGCCAGTCTTGTTCGGAACCAGTGTCCAGCTTCAGAATTAACAAGTAACAATGCATTTAACATTGGCCTCCAGTTTGTAGTATGTGGTAACTCTTGCTTAAATAAAAAGTATGACGTCACAGACTTGTTTGTTCACGTAAACTGTGTGGTGTCTCCAGCATTAACAGCCTCATTAAGTACTTTTAAAATTGGCTTTGACAGTTATGACTTATAAGGCTTTCTACATGATGATGCAGACCAGAGGCTTTATGTTTTGCAGCCTTTTCATATAGTTTGTTAGCATTAGCTTTGCTGATTGGTCTAGCAAACCAAGCTCCTCCACTGTTACCGATTTTAGCAGTAGGAAGTTTTCCTTCTTTGTAAGCTTTTTTTGCAAGAGGTGCACCAGTTTCGAACTTTTGTAACTTCCACAAATGGGAAAAGTTTGATTGACAAACACTGAGAACTGCTTTTAGGTTTTAGAGACACTGTTTCTTCAGTAGATAGCTGTTTGCACTTTGGGCTGGTCAGATGTAGATACACACTTTGAACCTTCAGATGATATGTTGCTATGGTTTTGGCTGTTGATGTATTCTTCATCTTGGTCGGTTTTTGAGGCTTTTGAGTGGAAAAATTGTTGCATTGTTTTTGTCTTTTAATTTTGACCTGCAACATATAAAACGGATATGAATTAATTAAATGCCTTTTTAGGATAATACAGATTATGCCAAAACACATAAAAGTTCAAGATTTCTAAAAACAAAAAAAATCCTTTAAAAAATTGATTTAATTTACATTGACTTTGGAAAAGTAAGCAGTCATGGGATAAGAGGAAAGGTCCTCTTCTGGATCAGTAATTGGTTAAAAGATAGGAAGCAATGGGTGGGAATAAGTGGTCAGTTTCAGAATGGAGAATGGTAAATAGTGATGTCACCCAAGAATTTGAATGGAGGCCAGTCCTGCTCAACATATTCATATATGATCAGGAAAACGTGGTGAACAGTGAGGTGGCAAATTTTGCAGATGGTACAAAATTACTCAAGATAAATGAATTTCAAAGTACGCTGCGAATAGTTATGAAGGGATCTTACAAAACTGGTTGAGTGGGCAACAAAATGGTAGATGAAATTCAGTGTTGATAAATACAAAGTAATACATATTGGAAAACAGAATCCCAACTATGCATATAAAATGATAATGTCTAAATTAGCTGTTATCACTCAAGAAAGATGTTGGAGTCCATTGTGGATAGTTCTCTGAAAAAATCTGCCCCATGTGCAGTGGCAAGCATAAAAGCTAATGGCATGGTAGGAATCATTAGGAAAGGGATAGATAATAAGCCATAAAATATCATAATGCCACTATATAAATCCATGGTACACCCACATATTGAATACTGTGTGCAGATCTGGTTGCCCCATTTATAGGAGTATGGAACAGCTTTCAGCTGAGGAGAAATTAATAAAATTGAGACTTTTCGGCTTGGAAAAGAGATGACTGAAGGGGGATATGATAGAGGTCTATAAAATCCTGACTGACATGGAGAAAGTGAATAAGGAAATGTTATTTAATGCTTCACCTGACATAAGAACTAGGAGTCACTCAATTAAATTAATAGGCAGCAGGTTTAAAACAAACAAAAGGAAGTATTTATTCACATAACACAGTCAACCTTTTTAACAGAGAATGTTCTGAAGGCCAAGACTATCACCGGGTTCAAAGAAGAATTAGCTAAGTTCCTGGAGAAACAGGTCCATCAGCAGTATTAATTGGGATGGGGAGGGATGGATGCAGCTCTATGCTCTGAAATGTTCCTAGGCTCTGTTCACCAGAAGCTGGGACTGGATGACAGATTGCGCCACGATTGCCTGTTCTGTTCATTCCCTCTGAAGCACCTGGCATTGGCCACTGTCAGATGACAGGTTAGATGGACCATTGGTCTGACCCAGTATGGCCATCCTTATGTAAAAATTAATAAAACATAAAGAAGTTTAGTACAGAAACTCTCCAAGAAAATAACCTCTTGAGAGAGCGATGATGTGAGATAACAACCTAGGCAAATAAAGCATTTTAAAAACCTTGGTCTACTAGGAAACATACAATTTATATAAATTTTCCAATTACAAATATAGCATTCTGTAGCAAAGTCACTAAAACACAGTCTTACAAACAAATGTTCCTTTAACGAGCCCCTTTCTTCTCCCTCCACTGTATTCTACTCACCATGTTGTCCTCAGTCCATACTGGGTACCCACAATTCAGGGGTGCTTTCTCATGAGTTCACCTCCCATGGCAGGGGAAAGAGGGTAAAAAAGCACCTTCCTTGTTCCTCCAGCTGCTTGCTGTTCACTCTGGCTATTGTTCATTGTGCTGTTCACTCTGTTGCTATTGTCAATAGCCTATTGCACCATCACCTTCTGCAGCCACCTCCACTGTGACCTGACATCTGGAAAGAGGTCTCTGAGGTTCCACAGCTCTGTGATTTCAGGGCTCAGTGAGGGATCTTATGTTAATGTAGGCTGGCAGTCTTGCCACAGAACCCCTATGACTGTCCCACAGGAGGCCCAAGCACTAGCGCTTAGACTGGATTATCAATGATGTCAGCTATAATGACCTTAAAAACCAAAAGACTCTGTGATGCCTAATCAGCTCTATTTTTTAACAAGGGTGGGGCAGGTCAAATAGTGGTGATAACTCTTACGCTATGTCTATGCTAAAAGTTTTACCATCGAAAGTTTTGTCAGCAAACAGCCACCACTATAATTATAGCGGTGGCTGACATCCTCACTGCCATCTTTGGGTTAGTGGAGTGTATCTTCACTAGGACCACTTCCACCGACCTAAATGGCAGTGTGAGGAAGGTGAGGGAGCAATCTCTCAGGCTATGTCAACACTTGTTAATTTAAGTCGACGTTGTTAAGTCGATTTAGCATGTCCACACTCAAAATTTAAGTTGACTTAGAGGGGACCCTACAAAATTGACCTAGAGCATCCACACTAGATGCCTCGGTCGACTTGTAGGGGCTAGGTGGACCTGGGACAGGTCCATGGTGGCGGGGGGGGGGCACCCCTTGCCAAGTGCCAGGGGGCTCAGCCTTTGCCCCATTGTACCTGGGTAGAATGGGGCAAAGGGGGACAGGGACCCTGGCAGGGCATAGTGGAGGGCATGGCTCTGCCCTGCCCAGTGGGGGGGCATGCCAGGCTGTGGCTGTGCCAGCCACCCTGGCAGGGAGGGCAGTGGGGAAGCCCTGAAGCCCCAAAGTCGACTTAAAGTCAACTTAGGGCTACTCTACATCCACACTGGCTAACTCGACTTCTAAAGTCGATTTAGCCAGCAAAGTCGACTTAAAACGAGGTTTTATAAAGTTGACTTAATTTTTCCATAAAGTCGAGTTAAAGAAAGTGTAATGTGGATGCAGATTAAATTAAGTCGACTTAAGCAAGTTTAAATTGATTTAATTTGTAAGTGTAGATGCACCCTCAGCTTCCAGCTGCTCCCCACCCCCACCCTGGACTTGCCAGGGTCCCACCCAGAACCCCAGCAAGCTCCGGAATAGCTGCCTGGACCTCCAGCAAGTTCTGGGGCTGCAGCCACACTTACTCTCTCCCTTCCCCCGTTATTTGTCTAACAGAGCAGTGATATTGACAAGTATGATCACTCTAAGGGGACACAGTGTCTACGCTGACACTGTGCCGCCTTAGCTTTGCCAACAAAAGCCCTATGCCACGTGTTCCGGTGGGGTTTTTTTTGTTGACAGAACTTCCTAGTGTGTACGAGGTCTTAGGTACAGCCCAAACAATCAAGCAAAGCATCTGTCTCCTTCTCACCCCCTCCTCTCTTTCAACTGAGACTCGATCTGACATTTGGTCATTCCAACTAATGACCAACTTTGCAAGAACAACAGATAGTGATGAAATATTAAGAAGGAGGACATACAATCATACACTAAGGAAAATTTCTCCTTGTTAGTAAAGTACTAAGTATGCCAACCTGCACATCATGAGATTGGGGGGCGTCATCTCTTTGACTGAGGTAGAGAATTGTTTCAGTCCTGAATTTGCAAGGAACTGGCTGAATGATCTGTCAGGCCTTTTCTGTCTTTAACGTCTTTGATTGTGGCCTCCAGTCTTGAGTAGTAATAAAGACAGTAAACTCTTGATAGGAATTCACTCTAGACCCTTGAACAATGGCATGAAATGACAGCTGTAATCCAGAAGGTTGTACAGAGAGCAAACTATTACCGTAAGTGGGAGACTTAAGGTACTTACAACAAAGCAGAGCATATAGTATATAAATGGCGCAGGAGGCATATGAATATGATACAGGACTGCTTCCTAATACACAATGTAAAAGAAAATAAAAATTGAAAGGCTATGTCTACACTGGCAAATTAGTTCGAATTAAGGAAGCTTAATTCGAACTAACATAAACCTTGGCTACACTAGGCTTTCATTAGTTCGAATTAAGGGCTTCCTTAATTCAAACTAATAAATTTGCTTATACTTTTCGAATTAATGGTTAATTCGAACCAGTTAGTTCGAATTAACCCAATGTGGCCATGTTAGTTCGAACTAAGAGCTTAACCGGCACATTGACCTTAATGAAATTGACTAATTCGAACTAAGCAAGTGCCATGCATAGCACTTGCTTAGTTCGAACTAAAATTTTCTAGTTCGAATTAACTTAATTTGAACTAACTAAAATTAGTTTGAATTAGTTCGTTCAAATTAACTAATTCGAACTAACTTTAGTAAGTGTTGACAGAGCCAAAGAGAGTAACAGAGCTGGCAGGATTAAGTAGCAGAAAAGGGCAATTATCAAAGAAACATTGGTAATTTTGGAATATATAAACATCATAAACCATAACAGAATTGGAAGCACATGCATTGATGGTGAACTTAAGTATTATGCATATGTCTAAAACCTGTTGCCTGAAACAAAGTGATAGCAGGCTGAGCAGAAAAGGATGAAGAATATCTGTGATTATACAGAGTACAGGGCAGGTATTTGAATGTATATTTCCTTGTGGATAAGAAAACATTCAAATCATCTCACTAGGGACCAGATCTTGAGGTCCTCGTGCTGATTGTCCTCAGTCCTTACTGAGACATGCTCCCATGGGTGTACAGAGTAAGGCCATGTACACACTATAGACATCCCACAGTAAAAGTTGTTGTGGGACAAGCAAGCGTTATAATTATAACACTTTACCCCGTCCACACAGCACTCCTTCTAGCGAAAAGGAGCGTTCACACGCTCCTTTAAATTTTCGCTAGAAGGAGCAGTGCATGGTGGGCACCTATCCCAGCATGCACTGGCACTGCCTTTCTGGCTGCTGTTTCCGGCTTGAGCCCCAGTCCTGCCCCTGGGGCTCAGCTGGACTGGGGCTCCCTTGCAGCAGCCGGGGCTCAGCTGCCACCGGCCAGCTGAGCCCCACTGAGCCTGGTCTGTGACAAATTTGACAGCTCCGGTGTCCCAGAGTGCCCTCAATTGGCACTCTGGGACATTTCCAGAGGTTGTCAAAAGCACAAGGAGTGTACACACAGGCTCTACCACGGAACAGCAGTTCCGTGGTAAGCCTTACCTCCCTTGTTTGGGTGGTTTACATGTTGTGCGACAAGAGGGCTGTTGCTGCGCAACAAGAAGGATTTGTGTGTGTATGCTCACATTGTTATCGCGCGGTAAGGAGCCTTACCACGCAATAACTTTGTAGTGTGTACAAGGCCTAAAATAATATGGAGAAAGCTTGTGATTTAGTCCAAGTAAAATCAGAATGAGAACCTCAGGATTTGGCAAAGTCCTCAAATAGTGTCTCAAATAGAATAATAGAATCATAGAATAATAGGGATGGAAGGGACCTCACAAGGTCATCTAGTCCAACCCCCTGCTAAAAAGCAGGACCACTCCCACTAAATCACCCCAGCCAGGGTTTTGTCTAAACGGGCCTTAAATAGCTCCAAAGATGGAGATTCTACCACCTCCCTAGGTAACCCATTCCAATGCTTCACCACCCTCCTAGTGAGAAAATTTTTCCTAATATCCAACCTAGACCTCCCCAACTGTAATTTGAAACCATTGCTCCTTGTTCTGTCCTCTGTGACCATAGAGAACAGCCTAGCTCCCTCCTCTTTGGAGCACCCCTTCAAGTAGTTGAAGGTTGCTATCAAATCTCCCCTCAGTCTTCTCTTCTGTAGACTAAATAAGCCTAGTTCCTTCAGTCTCTCCTTGTAAGTCATGTGTCCCAGACCCCTAATCATTTGTGTTGCCCTCCACTGGTTCTACAATCATAAATCCAAGCACAAGGTCCAGTGTTGGTGAATGTGTGATCCAAGTTGTGTTCTTTACATTTTATTTGTTTGTTTTTATTTAAGTCATAAGCTTTTGTGGGCATAACCCACTTACTCTGATGCATCAAGAAGTCTGAGATTCTTAAAAATACTCCGCCCCAAAGGTTATAGATTGTTTTCTTGAGTTGTGTATAACTAAGTTCTCAACGACATACATAATTCAGAAAAGAGTAGAGTATAATATATTTATCCCTGAACTTTACATCATTCTCCTTGGATGTATATGATTACACGCAAAGGCGGGTATTCTCAAAAGGCTAAACATTGAAGTTCTTATTCAAATTTTACTGAAGTCAATTGGTATCTTTGCCTAAGCAAGGACTTCAGGGTATCATCTCTAAGAAATCTGTGGGCAAAAAAGACTCTGTTATTCCACTCCTGTAATTTTATCTTTCCTTCTGCAACTTACTTAGTATTTTGTAGGTCAGTCAAAAGATTACTTTCAGAATATAGTCAGCACAGTTTCTGCAAGGGAAAATTGTCTCTCAACACTGTCGCCGCCACGGGACTGATTTGCGGGATCGATTGAGTGGCATTGGAGACCACTCAATCAATCAGGAAGTTGACTGACTAAATCCAGCCCCGGAAAAAAATTAATGCTGCATTAATGGGAAGGCATTTCACATCTGTTGAGCATAGTGGGGACACTGTGCTAATTAGAATTTAGGAAGTTGATGGGAGATACACTAGCTACTCTACGTAGCTTGGACATTTGCTGTTGACTGCCTCAGTTGACTGTGACGAGTATAGATTAGGCCTCGCTAATCTCTTATAATTCCTTGACAAAGAACTGTTTGTCATAGTTTCTTTTGACTTCTAGAAGGGCTTTGACAAGGTTGCGCACAAACAGCTATTAAAAGAGTTAAGTAAGCACAGGTTGAGAAGCAAAATATCAATCAACATGGATCAAAACTATCTAGGAGACAGTAAACAAAGAGTAGGTTTAATGGTTAATTTTCATCCTGGCAAAAGGATATCAGCAGGAAGCCTTGAGGTTCTGTTCTAGTTTTGTGTTGTTTAGTATAGTCATTAATGATCTTGAAAGGGGATAAGGGTGACATAGCAAAATTTACAGATGATAAGAAGTTTAATTAGGTTTGTCAAAACCAGAGAGGACTGTGCGGAATTTGAATCAGGGAGGCCCAAACAGTCTCAGTCAGTGGAAAGCTTGATTCCAATAATGAAATTTGAAACTGCATATATACTTTATAATGTTTTAAATTAACTGTATAAGCTCAGGGAAAGAGACCTGGCTGTCACCTCTACTTAATGTGCAGCTGCAGTCTAAAGAGCAAACAAGAAGTTGGGATGTATAAGGAATGGGATGTTGAATAATATAGACAGTATAATACCATTATATTAGGCCTTGACGAATCCTAGGCGCCAGGTTGGCATGGGGTTTAGGATTTTGCCCCTAGCGCCAAAGGCTATGTCTACACTTAACAAAGTTAGTTCGAATTAGTTAATTCGAACTAACTAATTTGAACTAATTTTAGTTGGTTCAAATTAACTTAATTCGAACTAGCATGGCCCTACTGGAATTTTATTTCAAACTAAGCAGGTGCCATGCATGGCACTTGCTTAGTTCGAATTAGTCAATTGCATTAAGCTCAATGTGCCGGTTAGTTTGAATTATGCAGTTAGTCCGAACTAATATGGCCACATTGACTTAATTCGAACTAACTAATTCGAATTAAGGGTTCGTTCGAAAGGTATAATCGAATTTATTAGTTCGTATTAAGGAAGCCCTTAATTCGAACTCATGAAAACCTAGTGTGGCCAAGGCTTAAGTTAGTTCGAATTAAGCTTCCTTGATTCGAACTAACTTGCAAGTGTAGACATAGTCTAAGAGCGCTGAGGCAAAGGGACACCCTCCCAACCAACCGTGTAGGGTACACTGGGCTCCCCTTCCCCCAACGCAAAAAAGCCACTGCCGGTGGATCTTTCTGCGGTGCAAGGGGGGGGAAGGGAGAGATGGCAGTGCTCTCCTTCTCCAACACCTCCGTCTCTCCCTCGTCTGTGCCCCACCCCCAGTGCTACCAAAAGAGCTGCCAGTAGTGGCTTTTTTTGGTGGTGGAGAAAGGGAGCTTTCAGTGGCGAGCTAAAGACACCCCCCACCCCAGCCACTGAAACAAAGCTGCTGCTGGCGGCTCTTTCGGCGGCACTGTGGGGGGAATGCAGCTGCAGGGGAGAGAAGGCGGCACTGGAGAGGAAGAGCGCTGCTGTTTCTTCCTCTCCCCCCCACGCTGCAAAAACAGCTGCCAGCATTGGCTTCTTTTTGGCAGCAGGGGAGGGGCTTGCCACTGAAAGGAGCCATGGTGGCTTGGTGGCAGCGGGGGGGCTCCTTCTCTGCTGGATCCCTAGGGGTACCCGAGTTTTTGGGCTGTCCCCTAGGTGTCCCGCAGATTTGGTGAGGCCTGCATTATATGAATCCATGGTATATCCAGATCTAGAATACTGTGTGCAGTACTGGTCACCCCATCTCAAAAAAGGATATTGTAGGAATAGCAAGGGTTCAGAGAAGGGCAACAAAATGATTAAGAAACATTAAAAAGATTGGGATTGTTTATTTTAGTAAGGTGACAAATTAAATGGGACTTGATGAAGTATATAAAATAATGAATGGTATAGAGAAAGAAGATCTGGAAATTCTGTCCTCCCTGTTTCATATGAACAAAGGGATATACAATAAAATTAAAAGATCTCAAATTCAAAACATATGAAACATAGGTGCAATTAGACTGTGGAACTCAGTGCCATAGGAAGTCATTAAGGCCTAGGAATTAGTGAGATTCAAAAAGTGATTGAACATTTATAAGTAGAGCCCTGGGTGGATACAAATCTGTGGATCTGTTTCCATTCTGCATCTGCTGGAATAAACTTTTACCCAACCCACAATCCACACTCCCTCTTTTAGATTTAACCACATCGGCTCATCAGCTGTTTTGAAGCCAGCAGCTCCACACCAGCTATTGAGGTTCTGCCATTCCAAACACCTGATCACTCCCGCCTCCCCTCACATAACATCTGATCAGCTGTTGAACCCTGCCCACTGCCTAAGACATATCAGCACTTCCTGCCCACCGAACAGTTGATAAGCTGTTCTGGCTGCAACCATGCCACAGAAGTCATGAAGGTCCCAATGCCTGTGACTATCTGCTGTGATATCTGCAAGAAATGGTCCGAGAATAGCTGCATCTAGCAATGTGATTATATGCGGCTATACAGGGGATATCCACAGATTTGCAGGACTCTATTTATATGGTTAATACGAATATGCAGAGAAATCATGGAGCAGGTCCTCAAAGAATCCATCCTGAAACACTTGGAGGAAAATAGAGTGATCAGGAGCAGTCAACATGGATTTACCAAGGGCAAATTGTGGCTGACCAACCTGATTTCCTTCTATGATGAGATGATAGGATTTGTGGATGCGGGAAGTGCTGTTGACGTAGTATACCTCAACTTTAGCAAGGCTTTTGATACGGTTTCCCACAGCATTCTCGTCAGCAAGTTAAGGAAGTATGGGTTGGGCGAGTGGACCGTAAGGTGGATAGAAAACTGGCTAGATCAATGGTCTCAGTGGGTAGGAATCAATGGCTCGATGTCTACTTGGCAACTGGTAACAAGTGGAGTGCCTACAGGGGTCAGTCCTGGGGCCGGTTCTGTTCAACATCTTCATTAATGATCTTGATGATGGAATAGACTGTGTCTTTAGTAAGTTTGCAGATGACACAAAGCTGGGGAGAATGGTAGATACTCTGGAGGGCAGGGACAGGATCCAGGGAGACGTAGACAAATTGGAACACTGGGCCAAAAGAAACCTCATGAGGTTCAACAAAGACAAGTGCAAAGTCCTACACTTAGGACAGAAAAAAATCCCATGCACTGCTACAGGCTGGGGACCGATCGGCTAAGTAGTAGCGCTGTAGAAAAGGACCTGGGGGTTATGGTGGATGGGAAGATGAATATGTGTCAACAGTGTGCCCTTGTTGCCAAAAGGGCCAATGGCATATTAGGCTGCATCAGTAGGAGTATTGCCAGCGGATCAAGGGATGTGATAATTCCCCTGTATTCGACGCTGGTCAGGCCGCATCTGGAATACTGTGTCCAGTTTTGGTCTTCCCACTATAGAAAGGATGTGGACAAATTAGAAAGAGTCCAGCAGAGGGCAACAAAAATGATTAGAGGGCTGGGGCACATGACGTATGAGGAGAGACTGAAAGAACTAGGCTTAGTTAGTCTACAGAAGAGAAGACTGAGGGGAGATTTGATAACAACCTTCAACTACTTGAAGGGGTGCTCCAAAGAAGGGGGTGCTAGGCTGTTCTCAATGGTCACAGAGGACAGAACAAGGAGCAATGGTTTCAAATTACAGCTGGGGAGGTCAAAGTTGGATATTAGGAAAAACTTTCTCACTAGGAGGGTGGCGAAGCATTGGAATGGGTTACCTAGGGAGGTGGTAGAATCTCCATCTTTGGAGCTATTTAAGGCCCGTTTAGACAAAACCCTGGCTGGGGTGATTTAGTGGGAGTGGTCCTGCTTTTTAGCAGGGGGTTGGACTAGATGACCTCATGAGGTCCCTTCCATCCCTATTATTCTATGATTATAATTAAGGATGATGAAAATTTTGGAAGGAACATTTAATCTCATGCTTCAGAATTTAAGTAATCCCTAAGTATTGTACAGCTGGACTAAATAACAGACCAATTACCACACGTCTGTATATCACAGGATTCTTGCATCTTCTAAATTATCTGGTACAGGTCACTGTTAGAGGCAGGATACCGGACTAGGTGGACTTCAGGTTTGATTACAGTACAGTAACCCCTGTGTTCCTTCCTAAATGTAAAGCACAGTACTACTTCTGACCTTCCTCTGAGTCCACAGACTTTGCATCAAATTGTAACTGTGGTAATGTTTTCCTCTGGAAGTTGCATCTCAAATGACAGCAATACGGTGCACTCTAGTATTTTTCTTATCTTGTGTTTCTCCACTTTTACTAGAATCCATTGATGGAGTAATAATTATTCCAGCAAAGATAGTTCAGTGTGTGAACAGCTGATTCATAGCCATGATTGTGATGTCTACATACAAAGGCATATCGATCCTAACGTTAGTGTCGGCTACTGGTTTTAGTTCATTCTTGCCCAGGAGTTTGTTGTCACCATGAGGCACTAATGAATAATTTTAAAATGTAAATTCTTAGCAATATGGAGGATATTGATATTAAATATTTTTCTGCCATACTTTGCAACTATAGGTGAAAATCTGAACTCTCAGCAGTTTATTTTATATTTCCTTGACGATTCTGAAAGGAATGACATCTGAAATAAATTAGTCTCTTCAGAAGAAAATCTATCAAGACTCCTCAACTAACTGACTATCAGTTTTTCAGAACCATGAATGATACTGTTAGTTCTTATAATTCACATAGGAACAGATAAGTTCTAATGACTATGTTCGCCCTAAAAGTTTGAGTCTCAGGAAGTGTGTAGTCATACTCTATAAAGTGCTCTGTATCGTAGATGACAAAGAATGGTACGGTGGAATCTGAAGAGGCTAATACTCTGACGCTGGATGACATTTCTGACGATGATATTGATTTAGACAACACAGAAGTAGATGAGTACTTCTTTCTACAACCCCTACCAACAAAAAAGCGAAGGGCACTGCTGCGAGCCTCTGGAGTGAAAAAGATCGATGTGGAAGAAAAACATGAGCTGCGGGCTATCCGCCTCTCCAGAGAGGATTGTGGCTGTGACTGCCGAGTGTTCTGTGATCCAGAAACCTGTACTTGCAGCCTTGCGGGCATAAAATGCCAGGTAAATATCTATCTTACAGCCATTCCTTACTATCAGGGTCTAAACAACCCGCAACAAAGGTATTATGGGTAATGAATTACTAAGTGCTGAAATGTGTGGGTCTCAAAAACAGTAACAGAAGTCCTTAGTTTGAATACATGCAGTAACTGGCATTTTTCCTTCTGAATACAAAGACTAAGCTCTTCATATTCTTTAACCAAACATTCAATAGAACCAACAGAGGAGTCATTAACCTGTAAGATTGCAGATTTCATGGATATTAGCTTAACTTTTACTTTAGAAATACTGATGTACTTTAGTACATCTTTTCCCCGGAGTATAACTCTGCAGTTACTTCAGATTGTATATTTCCTAATTTATAATTTCAAGCAGTTCTGAAGTGACTATTAAAGTCCATATTCAGAGGAAGCATCAGTCAATGAAGCCTGTTTTACTATCTTTCAGTTAACACCTGTGATAGACTCATAAATGTGAGAGCTGGAGCATTGGAGTAGGTCATTTAGTCTCTCTCTCTGACAATCAACAATATATTCCCTCATGTCATGTACTAGTGGTTTCTTCAGGATCATTTTATGTTTCCCAAGCAAGGAGGTGTCCATCTGTTCAATTGGGTCACTATTAGACAGCCCAGTGGAGTTCACCTTCATTAAGTTTCTCTAGCTTTTCTACTTCATAAGTTTTTTAACTTTTCTAAATCCATGCTACCACCCTCAATATTTACACACTTGAATATTCCTAGACTGTTTCCAGTTCTGCTTTGACAGGAGGTGCACTACGTCACCTTATGGGCCTCTAATTTTGTGCCTGCATTTGATTATAGGTAGTTGAAAACAATAGAATTTAGACATTTAAACATTTAAGCATCTGATTTGTGGATCCAATGGGTAATTAGATATCTAAAGTCTATTCTTTCAAACTACAAGTCACTGTGTCTACAATAGTGCATCCACAGTTGAATGAAGTCTCATTTAAAATGCGCCCCAATTTCTCTCTCACCTCTATGGTCATCTTTCCTCTTAGTTGTTGTTTTGTCAAGCAGTCTATATTTAATTCAAAAAAATCTTTCCGCACAAGCCAGTCTCTCATAATCATTAATAATTTTTGATTCTTTCATCTGATTTCAAACCAGTTGACCATCTTCTTTCTGGTGATGAGAAATGAACACAATTACTTCAGTGTGGTTGCAGCAGAGCCATAGAAAGACAAACGATTTATCCCTTGATCAACACAGTGATATATGACGCCTGAAACTGCACTGTCTTTTTTGGGTTATATTTCCAATATATATATATATAGTACTGTGAAAATGAATCTCATTTTGTTGTTTTATGCTTTTAATCTCTCTAAATTCTGTTTCGTCATTAGTTTTATTGTACATACGGTTAATCTGTATTTTCTCTTTAAAAGGTGGATCGCATGTCTTTCCCATGTGGTTGCACTAAAGAAGGGTGCAGCAATACAGCAGGTAGAATTGAATTTAACCCTATCCGCGTACGAACTCATTTTTTGCACACAATAATGAAGCTTGAATTGGAGAAAAATAGAGAGCAGCAAGTTCCTGCACTAAATGGTTGCCACAGTGAGGTAAGTGCTCACACTAGTTCTATGAGTACGGCACCCCACCCAGTAGAATATTCACTTGCAGAGAATTTTGAGATTGAAACTGAACCTCAGGCTGCAGTGATGCACCTGCAGGCATCCGAAGATTTGGATTGTCCAGGGGAAGAGGAGGAGGAGGAAGATGGAAGTAGCTTTTGTAGTGGAGTTACAGATTCTAGCACACAAAGTTTAGCACCCAGTGAATCTGATGATGATGACGAAGAGGAGGAGGAAGAAAAAGCTGATGATTTTGTGGAAGGCCTGGGCTCCCATGCCGATGTGGTGCCTCTTCCTTCTGTGCTTTGCTATTCTGATGGCACTGCAGTGCGTGAACACCACTCTAAAAATGCCTCATACTACACTAACTCTTCAACTCTGTATTACCAAATAGAGAACTCTGCCACCAGCAGTACTAACCAGATCACTGAGACCTATTCAGAAAGGGAAACTGTTAAAAATGGTAGTCTTTCTCTGGTGCCTTACAATATGACTTCAGAGCAGTTTGTTAACTACACGCAGCAATCAGAGGAAAGTTACAGCAGCTCTCATTACCCTTCTGCAAACCCTTCAGTGATCGTTTGCTGCTCTTCTTCAGAAAGTGATAACAGTGTTCCATGTAATAGTGTGTACACTGAACATAGGCCAACCCACCCTCAAATGGAATTTCACTCATACTTGAAAAGCCCCTCTGAAGATGTATTTGTTTCAGCTTTGAATGGTGACAGTCACATACCAGAGCAAGCTGCTGAGAATTCTATAAGCCTTTCCGAAAAGAACAGACTACACGAAGAGTGTATCATATCATCTGTTGTGGAAACAGTACCTGTTTAATTTATTATCATATTCTAGGACTGAATCCCTTTATTTAAATGCACTCCAACTGGATTTCCTGGAATCGTAATTTTTTAAGCCATGGCCTAAGAAAACTTGGACTATGGTTAATGCTCCAGACACCTTTTTTTTCTTTCAAGCTACATGGCTGTGGCATTGCACAAACAGTTCATGTAAAGATTAAAAACAGCAATTGAACTGTCTTTTGATAGAAAATGCATACATTAAAATATATATACATATTTCAAAGTAGCCTACCTGTCAAACTATGTGAAACCTGCCACGCTATCCGAATCAAAGCTTCATGTTTTTGATTGTTGGGCCTGTGCAAGATCGTTAAAATGACACTTTGAATAATCACGTTTAGAGTCCTAAGTTTTCAACATATCTGAAGAAGATGGTGACTTTTAATGTAAAAGTAATTAACGTATGAAAAGATTGAAGTGTTCTGTACTGTATGGATTTTATTTATAGTAGTTTAGCACCCATGTTTTGGTAAAAGTGAACAGCATGTTCCTTTGAGTTGAACATTCAGAGCTAGTTCTGCAGAGCATGCCCACATACGTTTCTCCTGGCATCCCATATACATTTTTATAGCTACTCCTAGCAACTGAGCTTAAAAAACATTTTTTAAAGTTCACTAGGTCTGTTTTTACTCTTTTTGGTGGACTAATCTGTTAGTAAGGGGGCATTTCTATTTTCTAGAAAGGTGAAAGGTTGGACAATCCTCAGTTAATGTCTGAATCACAGACAGCCCACAGTTAACTTCCCCTAGAGAAAATAGATGTTGTGTATAAGAACAAAGCAGTATTTTAAACTTGAACAGCACCTTTTAGCCACCCCATATTCAGCTTACTAATGCACTTTAGTGCCATTTTGCAGTACCTTTTTCATTGTGGGAACTATGAACCATTTTGGAGATACGCTAGAGCTCCAGATTGTGAGAGCTGTGTAATAAACAGGCATCTTAAAATTCATTGTAAAAAAAACTGATACAAGTTTTCCCAAGCCAGTTAATGAATGTTTAAATAATTAGTAAGAGCAAAAAGTCATTCTATTAAAAGGCTGAATGAAGCTTGGAAGACTGTTTACAGTTTTTCCAGATCTGAATCTTCACAAGAGTAAGAGCCTGAACCAAAGCCTATTAAAGCCACTCAATGGGCTTTTGATCAAACCCTAAATTTACCAAATCACCTAATACTGTTCTTAGACTAATTAGGTACTAGAATTTGTATATTCAATGAGGACCCTAGTGTCAGAAGTTTTATACTTGTGAAAATTTGCAGGCAGCTTCTAATGCATTGAATGCATAGTCCATTGTTATCTTGTTTTCATTTTCCTTTTTTAAATGGGAATGAGAATGGTAACACATGCTCCAACCCATCTTTAAATTGTCTGAACTTGGTTTTTGTAAAGAAAAATTTCTTCTAGGAGTTCATTTTCTACACATTGATTAGATCTGTAACACTGCATTGCCTTATTTTAAAATGCAATAGGACACTTCTTAAGCTGTTTTGATATTTTTGTCCTCCTACTGATATTGAAGTATCATTACATTTCTGTTAATTTGAAATGCTTGTCTTTCTTGTCAAAGTACAGCACCTTCTGCTTAATTATTATCTCTGTCAAAATCAGTTGTTCTAGGGATACGCAGGTAAGCATATTAGATTTCAACTCTGTATCTATTACTCTGCTGCTAAGTAGCTATTTAAAATATCAACTACATTTTTCCAGGTAGAAAAACTCATTGGTAAAATGTTCTCTCAAAAAGAAGTAGTGACTTAATGGTTCTTCTATAATCCAGATGGGAAACTTACTGGTAAAAAGTACTTCAGAGAACAAATAGTAGTAACTTAATGGTTCTTTTATGAGACCTCTGCACAACCATTTTTAGTTCAATTTTATACTAAATTGGCAAAATATTTTGATATTTTCCATGTAACAAAAGGGAGCTGTTTTGTTTATTTTTTTCTCACATTGATTCATGAAGGCCTTCATTGGGATTCCTTTAAGATAAAAGCCCTAACTGAGTAAGAATTCGTACTTCATTTGCATGGCATTCCTATCTCCTGGGAAAGTGCGGCCCACTTTGACTTCTGGCAATTGTTCCCATCTCCTGTTGGCAGTAGAAATTCCTTCTCTTTCCCCAAAGGATATGCAGTACATTAAAAGATATGTGTTCTCAGCTTTTACACTGCAAATGGTATTCTTGGCTGTGAAAGAAAAACAGATTAGAAACATCTGATAAAAAGAAGTATGCGGTTAGTGATATTGTCCTGATAACAGAGGACTCTTAGGCTATGTCTACACTTGTTAATTTAAGTCGACGTAGCATGTCCACACTTAAATTTTAAGTCAACTTTGAGGGGACCCTACAAAGTCGACCTAGAGCGTCCACACTGGACACCTAGGTCGACTTGTAAGGGCTAGGTGGACCTGGGACTGGTCCGCGGGGGGCGGGGGGGGGCACCTCTTGCCAAGTGCCAGGGGGCTCAGCCTTTGCCCCATTGTACCTGGGTACAATGGGGCAAAGGGGGACAGGGACCCTGGCAGGGCATAGGGGAAGGGTGGGCAGGGCTCTGCCCTGCCCTGCCCTGTGGGGGGCATGCCAGGCTCTCCCTGTGCCAGCCACCCTGGCAGGGAGGGCAGTGGAGAAGCCCTGGAGGCCCCTAAGTTGACTTAGAGTCGACTTAGGGGTACTCCACGTCTACACTGGCTTAAGTCGACTTTAGAAAGTCAACTTAAGCAGCAAGTCAACTTAAAAGGAGGTTTAACAAAGTCGACTTAATTTTTCCTTAAGTCGACTTAAGGAAAGTGTAGTGTAGACGCAGCTTGCTTAAGTCGACTTAATTTACAAGTGTAGACACCCCCTCAATTTACAGCACCCCTGTAACAAATCACTGGGCACACATGTAAAGACATCATGGAAACCTGACACACGCCACATCAGCACCAAAAGCACAAACCTCTAGCCAAAGAAGTAGCTGTGAGTGAGTAGCAGGTGGCTAACCTCCCTGTGGATTGGTCACTAAGGGGAAACATGTTCCTGCCCATTTAACCAACATAGTACACTCAGGTAAATAATATTGTTACTTCATCATTTGCCCTGTTATGGAGCAATAAGAAATGATTTTCTTAGTCTTTAACTTTTCACATGAAAAACATCTCCAGTGGCATTAGGAAAAGCAAAAACATTAAGAAAAGTAAGTGATTATGTAAATACATCTCAGCTAGCCTTCAAACTCTGAGATGGCTATTCTTTTTCTTCTTCCTTAACATTTATATTTCATTAAGGTTCAGAGAACCTGATAAACACCGGGGCCTTTGCACTGGCGCTGTGGTCTTGCGCATCCCTGTGGATTCACAGACTATGTCTAAGTGGTCCGCGAAAGTTTTAGTTTTCAACCAGTCATCCATGGGCCCCTGGGAGTTCACAGACTATTTCTAAGATTTCCAAAAGGATCTGTACATCCATTTGAAATTTTGTAGGAGTCCACAAACGAAAAAAGGTTGAAAAGCAGTGGCTTAAGAAAAGCTCCATTTAGTGGTTTGATAACCCGGGAGATTTGTGAGTGCTTTTCAATTTCCCTTGGCCAAGCTATCGTAAGATGTAAGGGGGGAAAAGTACCTTACTGCTCAGTTAATTAAGTAATGTTTTTCCTATATTGGTTGCTAACACTTTCACTTTTGTGACCCTTATTTCTTTGTGCTAAAAGGGTTATGCTGGTAAATTACAAATAGCCATGACATTTGTTGACACATTTATTTTAATGATTTATCTCCATACCTGGTTTGTGCTAAAACAGCTTTACATCTATAAGATACTTGATGCTTTGTAATACTTAGTGACAAGAAGCAGAATTGTTTGGAAAGTAATTCTGTAAGCTTAAACAAGGTGGGTGAAGTAATCTCTTTCTGTTAGTGACCCATACAAGCTTTGATCAATACAGAGCTCTTCTTCAGGTCCTGAAGAGCTCCGTGTAGCTCAAAACGGTGTCTTTTTCACCAAGGGAAGTTGGTCCAATAAAAGAGATGACCTCACCCACCTTGTCTCAGCAGTATCCTGGGTCCAGCACTGCTACAACACAGAAAACAGTCCGGAAGCTGGCAGACAATGCTTTCTTTGGACTTGTGTTCCTAGTACTCTTTTTTCTAATATTGTATGTTCTCATAACTCTAAAACATCTCCTTCTGGTGTAACATACTAGAATTTGTACATGGAAGATTAGTAAAATCAGCACATGGAACTGATTGCCTTTTTTTCCTACTAAAGTAAACTGTGCCTCGTGTGGAAGATACAGCCAACTAGCTTGCATATTAAGCTTTAACTAAAGTTAAATAGGAAGCTAGAAATTTGCTGTCAAATTTATGGTGAAGGTAGTTGTTTCGGAAGAATTGTAACTCATTTCCACTGGATCATTCATTTTAAAAATTGTCCAAGGCTGGGGGGAGAGCAACAATGATCTCAAACTATATTTGTGTTTCATTGACAATTTCTGATTTACTGCATGCCAGACAGATGAGTAAATTTATGATTTAAAATTATTATTGATAAAGACTGTCATTTAAAGTTGTACAACCTACTAATTCTTTTTTGAGTTCTTATGATAATAGTTCCATTTTTTACATTTGCATTTGCTTTGGGTAAGGTATCTCAAATTTTGATCATTTATCAACAAACAGCACTCACAATTGCAAAGCCTATTGCTTACATTATTGCAAAGAAACCTGCTATTAATAGTTATATTTGGGTCAGTCCCACTGATTTGTTAAATAGCTCTGAGTTTTTTCTTTAAAATGTCATAATACCAGTTCTTTAAGTGCTTGCTCATGTCAATTCTGTGCTAAACGTGTGCGCTCCCAAGTGCATGACTAAGAGAATTTTTTTTCCTTAGCAATATCTGTAGGCTTGGTTCTGGTGCCCTCTGGAGCCCTGCATTCAGGCGCTGGTATATGAAGTGCCACCAGCCCTGTCGCTTCTCAGTTTCTTCTTCCTGCTTGTGACAGTTACTGGAACTCCTTCTCTCTCTTGCAGTTGCAAGTACTTCGTAATTGCTATTACAATCATTGTAAATAGTTTTCGTCTTGTATATAAGTTCCATGGGGTAGCCCTGTTAGTCTAGTTCAGCAAAACAAACAAGGAGTCTGGTAGCACTTTCAAAGACTAAGAACTTTATTTATTTATTGCATGAGCTTTCGTGGGAAAAAATCCCACTTCATCAGGCAATTTGAAGATGTGGAACTTACAGAATGGGAGCAAAATATTTATTTATTTTATTTTGCTCCCATTCTGTGAGTCCCCTACCTTCAAAGGTGATGAAGTGGAACTTTGTCCTACGAAAGCTCACGCAATAAATAAATTTGTTAGTCTTTAAAAGTGCCACAGGACTCCTTGTTTTTCTTGTATATAGTTATTAGTTAGAAATTAGGTATCAGTAGTCCTGCTAGGGACATTTGCCTTGGAACGAGACATGCCCGTTCCCCCAGGCTTCAAGTCATGTTCTACCTGCCACAAGCTTTTCCAGCTCATAACAATAGTTGTCTAAAGTCCTTAGGGGAGACTCACAGAAGGGATATGTGTCAGATCTGAAAGGTCTTAAGGCCACAAACTAAGAAGGACAGGGACATTCGTCTGAAAGCCCTGCTGATGGAGATAGCGCTGAGACTGGCATCAGAACCGCTCTCCTGAAATTTGGCACCAAGTATGTCAGCATTGCGGCAGAGCATACCACCAGCAATGGGCTCTTCTCAGCACCGCTCCATTTGCTCACACTGAAGAAGCAGCAGTGCTCAGACAGAAGCAGTTACCACATGCCCAAAAAGGGTAGGAAGGGGGAGTCGGGCACAGGACCCTTGTTGGGCCACTTGCCCAAGTTAGGGCGACAGGAGTCAACTTCTCCACAGAGCTCTAAGCCTGCTGAGGAACTGCCTCCGACTCCTGGGAGCAGAAGGAGGCCCCTTCAGCTAGTGGTGTGGTTGATGCCTCCCATTCCTCAAGACCTTCCCCTGGCACTGATGTTCAGGGAGAAACATGCAAGGAGATCACCACAGTTGGACACTCGACAGGCGCCACTCATTTGAAACCTTGGTTCTAGACACTCACATGGTGTAGGCTCCCACCTTTGCAACACCTGTCTCTGACAATGCACTCTTGATTTCCATTGCCGAGGTGCTTGTCTCTGGTGGGGCAACTCAGATCCCAGACACTCCAGTACCAGTTGTCATCCTCGTGGCACAGCAAACAGGCCCAGGACTCCCTGCACTTTATTCCCAGCACCCCACTTACTGACACTGTGCCATACACTGTGCTACTTGTGCTCCCCAGGAAGTCTGAAGCCATTCTTGCTCTGCATGGCACCATCCTCCAGCACCACGTTGCAGCAAGGTGAAAGCACCATCGGCTCCACCTTGGTCCCCAAGGGAAGACACATCCTCCTCAGATTCAGAAGGGAAACCTAGCCCCCAACTCCATCAGCACTGACCTTCTGGGGCAGATCCCACAGTGGCAGGTTGGCCCCATGGTCAATGGCTGATCCACTGGCTATACTGGAACCCATGGGAGATCCCTGTGACACCAGGTTCCTATTCATACCAATTGTCGGTGATGCAGTCCACAGCACCCCAGTGGAGAGTAAAGACTCAGTTCTGATCCCAGCAATGAATCACATGACCCAGTAGCAGTTAACAGTCCAAGAAGAGGAAAGGCCACTCCCTTGCCTGTCGCTACTGTCATCCTTGTCGTCCTTGGACAAGGCGGTCATCAGCACAACTCCCTTCTCCCCCAATCCTGTCTGATAACTTCCAGGCTCACCAGGAACTAATTGCTCAAAAGAATTGCCTCCAATTTAGGACTAATGGCTGAGGAGATCAAGGAGCCCTGAGACAGCCTCTTTGATGTGTCAGCTGTCGTGGCACTGGCCAGGGTCACGTTACCAATGCCTGAAGGGGAGCTTAAGGTGGTCAGGGCCCTGTGGCAGACCCCATATTCCCTGCCACTAACATTACAGGCCAAAAAGAAATATTACGTCCCAGGCAGTGGATTCCAATATGTCTTCTCGCATCCGCCCCAAAGGCTCCTGGTGGTGGCTGTCATGAATGAGCAAGACAGGCAAGCTTGATGCCTGAGAATAAGGACATTGTGGGCGACAATTCCATCTTCCGCTACAACAGCGTATGTTTCCAGGCTCTCCACAGTGAAGCTCCTATAGGAGGAAAGAGAGAGACAGAGGCGTTAAGCATTGTCACCCTGCTCCACCTTTCTCTATGACTCAGCTGGCTCCTTGAGCTACCCAATTGGGCAGTGGCAGCCATTTTGAGGGTGTGCCTGTGGATGGCATCATAATCTATCCTCCAAATGGCTACACCCTGCAGTTTTCCTTACTCCATCCCTCCTTCCCTATCCCTAATAAGGGACGCATCTCAGGAGCAACTGCTCATTCAGAAGGTGGAAACCCTGCTGCTGATGGTGCCCATAGAGGCGGTCCCGCCAAGTATGGGAGAAAAGGTTTTACTCCTGTTACTTTCTTATCTCCAATACAAAAGGGAGCCTCAGACCTCTCTTAGACCACTGCAACCTTAACAGGTATCTCAAGAGGCTGAAGTTCTACATGGTGTCCCTAGTCCCCATCATTCTTTCTTTGACTGGTACGCTACCCTTGACTTGTGTGTAATTCCAAAACACAGTTTTCCCAGCCACAAGAGATTCCTCGGCTTCACGGTGAACCAAACCCATTATCAATTTATGGCTCTGCCCTTTGGCCTTCCATCCACTACAAGGGGCTGGCCACTTACCTGAGACATTGTGGGTACAGATCTACTGTTTCCTAGATGACTGGCTCCTCCAAGGCAGGTCACAAGCTCAGGTCCAGCACAGCTTTGATCTGGTAAGGGCCGTGTGCCAGTGCCTGAGGTCCAGGATAGAGCAGTCTTCCCAAAACCATGCAGAGATCTAGTGAGGAATGTAGATGTTACTTTCTGGATGTTAGACGGGTCTTGTCCTTCTGTAGTGAAAGGACTAAACTCTTCTGCAGGTCCATACATTTTGTTGCAGGTGCAAAAAGAATAAAAGGTTTGAAGGTGTCCTCCCAAAGGATCTCCTTGTGGTTAACCTCCTACATCAAGCTCTGTTATGAGCAGGCAAAGGTGCCTTAACCAGCGATCATTACAGACCAGTCTATGGGGCTCAAGTATCAGTCAGCTTCCTGGAACAGTGCTGGTCCAAGACATCTGGTCCCCTACCTGGTCCTTTGTGTCCCATTACGCCATCACCCAGCTGGCCTGGGGACGATGCCAGCTTTGGCATAGAAGTGCTGTAGATGGCACATCCATGAACTCTAATACTGCTTGTGAGTCACCTAGCATGAATCAACACAAGGAAGCACTCAAAGAAAAAAAAAAGGCTACTAAGCTTTCATAACTGTTGTTCTTCAAGATGTGTGCTCATGTCCATTCCATGGTCTGCTCGCCGTTCTGCTGTTGGATTTGAGGGCAAGAAGGAACAGAGAGGTCCAGGACATGCAGCGCTTTATATATCAGCGCATGAGTGTGGGCTCTAGAGTGTGTCAAAGCCGGCCCTACAGATACTTCTAAGGAAAAAAGTCTCTGGTAGCCAAGCATGGGGGCGTGCACACATCTAACATGTAATGGACATAAGTAACTCATCTTGAAGAACAGTTATGTAAAGTTAGTGACTATTTTTTGTAATGATAGTTTACAAAATGTCCAGTATTCATGGTTTTGTTACTCACTGGAATGCTAATGGATTTGGGGCCAAAGGTGCAATTTAATTTTAGGTAGCCTGCATCACCACCTGGCTGGAGAAATTCATTCAGGCAACACTAACCCGGGAGCAGAAACTTGACTAAACCAAACCTGTTTGTTACTGGTTATATACTAACTTCAGCTAGGCAGAGAGTTCATTTTGCCATGGTTTTTAATACTTAAAGTTATATTTGGCATTGTGGACGGCAGTGTTGCCTAGTGCAGGGGTTCTCAACCTTTTTTTGGGTTGCAACATGGCTGGGAGAGTTCCCAGCCGTTCACGACACCCCAAGGCTCCCCTCCCTCCAGCAGGCCCCCACCTCCCCCTGGGCTCTACCCCCTCCTCCCGGCAGCCCACCCCCATCTCTCACCCTGGCAGTCCACCATCTCTCCCCCCAGCAGACCTCCTGTCTCTCTCTCTCTCCAACCCCCCCCCCCCCCAGTAACCCCCCCCCCCCCCCGTCTCTCTCTCCCCCTGGCACCCTGCTGTCTCTTCCCCCTTCCCCTGGCAGCCCCCCCCCCCACTTCCCCAGCAGCCTGCAACCCCCTAAATATGTTCCCCTCATAGCCCCCGCTCGCACCACAGCCCTGGCTCTGGCCCCCACACCTCACACAGTGCCAGCAGCCCTGCACTCACCATAACAAAGGGGCTCAGCAGGCTGCGTGTGAGATTTAAACATGTCCCGCCACCAGCTCCTAGGCTGGATGAGTCAGCAGCCTGCCTGTGTTAACAGCCAGCAGCTCGCTTCTGCAGCTCATCAGCCACATGATGGGAGGGGGCTTAGCCCATGGCGACACACTTGCTGCTGAGCCACGACACATTTTTTTGTCGCAACACAGAAGTTGAAAACCGCTGGCCTCGTGGAGTGCTGGACTAGGATTTAGGCAACATAGGTCCTACTCCCGTGGCCTGCTTTGTAACTTTGATTAAGTTACATTGCCTGTCGGTGCCTCAGTTTCCCCATCTGTAAATTGGGGCTGATGACTCTGTCTGGATTCTGTTCCCTCATCCCAATACATTGCCCAGCATATCTGAGCCAGGGCAGAGGAGGAAGACAACTATCTATTACTGGTATTGACCATTAGCAGATTCCTGCTCCACTGAAGCAAGGGGCAGACCCGGTCATGGCAAGATGTATGAATCCAGCTCATTTCTTTCCCTGGACTGCTCTGGGAATGCACTACCCTTTACTCAGAGCTAAAAGGAATAAAGACAATCTGGCCCACTGTAGTAGTTTTAGAGGATCTGCTGCATAAAGGATTAGCCTAGTAGGTTAATGATAGTGCTCTACATTGTAGCCTGGTGACCTGTGGTTCAGTATTGCTCTAAAGGTTTCATTTCCTGAATCATTCAGGGCTGAAGGCTGTGTACCATGGGGATGGTAAAATCCTCAAGTCTTAGTCAGGGATGTGCAGTTCCGCTGATGGGGCCAAAGAGTAAAGATAGCCTTTACTGTGCTTTCAAATCATTTGATGTAAAATATTAATGAGAATAAATGCTAAAATTAACTCAGATGATAATATATTCTATAGAATTTATTTCTAAAATATAAAGGCTGAGCAGTATTTTTTTAAAATTAATAGTAGAAAACTACTGTTATTTTTCAGAAAATTAAACAGACCTAAGGAAAGAGCCCAGTTCCTTTACATCATCTGTAATGAGTATGAGAAAGCTCAACATTTGCTTCTTAAATAGGATTCCAAAATTATTTTTTCAAAATGCACCATTTAATTTTGCTGCTCTCAATGACATGTATCATGTGCTAATGAACAATTCTCTTCTTTCGCCAAGAGGTGGGCAGGCCAAAGTAAGAAAGTTGTGAAGTAAAAAACAAGTTTTCTTAATTTTGTGCGAGGAAAATAGCGTATATTACATGCAAGAGCATGGTTCTTCAGGTATTCTTGGTCTAGAATCAGAAGGCACCTTCTAACTTTCTTGGTATTAAGGTGCAAAAGATGGAGACACGGAAGGGTTTTAAACTCCTTTTATGAGAGCTGCCTGAATTCCGTGCCTCCCAAGCAGGCTGTATAATGGCATTTAATACAGGAATCCCCAGTTCACTTGACAGGACACACATTTTGAAGAATGTAACCTTGCTCTGTATCTTCCCCGAGAAAGTTTTGCTTTGAGATGAGGCTTTACATTAAGGCAGAATTGAAATGTGGGTCTCCAACAAGGTACATCTCTGAAAAGGGAAGGTTGAAAGGCATTTTGGGTGGGTGTTAGCATTCTGGAGAACCTAGGGTTGGAAGATGCTGTATGAGGGTGCTCAGCAAACCAGAGGATGACACTGTTGATTGCTTCTGGAGGCTAAAGGGCCACACTCAGGCTGCCTTACAGCCTGGCTTCTCAACTGGGAAGTCTCCAGTTTCTCAAGCAGGCCCAGAGAAAGCGAAGAGGCAAATGTATTGTTTCTTAGGCCTCAGCAGTGACTGAGTCTGTCAGATTGATCATAGTGCAGTTTGGTCAACAGATGCTTTTGTTGCCCTTAAAGTGATAAGTCAAAAAGAACAGGTTGCCCTGTGTTTAAAACATGTACTTCCTTCTCTCCCCCCCCCCCAAGGTTTCCACAGCATTACAAGGAAAGCCTGAGTAGTTTTCTACTGTCAGAAGGAATAATGGAAAATATATTGATAAACATGGCTCCAGTCTTAACCATGCACATGGTTAATGCATCTGACATGGATTTTTTTATTTTTATTTTTTTGGAAGAAGGCCTTTGTCATCTGATGGCAAAGGAAAAGTTTGCTAAAATGAGTAAAAATTAAGATAAAGGGGGCCCAAGGAAGGCACCGTAAGAGTCTGTCATTAGAAATTAAATTGTTAGAACATGACATGCGTTGTGTTAACTAATATGTGGTTAAATACAAATTTGTAACAGGTGTACACAGGAAAAAGCCTGTTTAACATCGTGTCAGCTGGTGATGGGCAAATATTGTGGGAACCATAAGGTTAATCACAGACAGCAAATACAATGTGAAACACAGCATGTCACTGTCCATGGTGACTAACGAGTCATGTTTAACATGGAGCTAGTTAACGCCGCTCCTTAAGATCCTGTTCTAACATGACCTAATTTCAGGTAAGAGCACACTGTTAGAGTAAGGAAATACAGGTCTCCTGAATAGTGATTGGATCTGGGATTTCCAAAGTAGCCCAAGGAAGTTAGGCATCCAGCTCCCCCTAAGCGTCAATGCTAGTTGGCCACCTAACTCCCTTAGGTTCCTATGAGCCTTAATTTTTTTCTGGATTATTGACATGGGCCTACTGTTTTGAATTATGAGTGAAAGCCAGCCCTTTTGGTATGCTTGGGGTTTACTTTGAAACTATCCACCCCAAGCAAGTCTTTGATGTGCAGGCAAACATGGAGTTTTAAGATTCTCAACAGGGTTATATTTTTGTGTGCACTGGCAGCTGCTTCTCTTAAAACAAAAAAGAAAAAAGTCTTGCTGTTACGTGAACATGCACCACAGTACATTATTTTCAAATTCTTCCACACAAAACTACTAGAAATATTAGGGTAAATTTGTACACAACAGTTTGAAAATATGAAGTGTTGCAGTGAGTGCTCACATAACAGCAAGACTTTTTTATTTTATATATATATATTATATATATAATGCCCATAACTGGGCCCTTCTTTTAATTGACTGATTGTAGGCACTTCTTTGGAAATATGTCTGAAGTGTAGTTTGTGAAAAATGTTTTAAAAGTGTTTGATGTAAAATAAGCGCTAGGTCTTTAACAGTGCAGAATTAGTCAAAATCTGTAGAGTACAAATCTGTTCCTAACAGCCTCAGCCTGTAATGGTGTCTTAGTAAAGTTGATCTGCTTTATTTTAGTTAACTGCATTTCTGGTGTAATAACCTTTTGAAAATAAAATTATTAATACATATGTACTGGTTAATACCTGTTAATATAGAACATGGCACTTTGTTATTTTGATATGGTTTCACTTAAAACTGATAGGGTATATCAATTTTGTAAGAAAAGTAATTCAGCATATATTATAAAGACATTTTTCATTTTGGGTTGGTTGAATGAACATCAGCTATGTAAAATTTATATAGTTTCCCTTGGCCATATGTTTTTAAAGATTCAGAACTATAGGTACAAGAATATTAAAGTTGTTTCTGAAACTCTTGTGAGCTCACAGCTGGTGATGGAAAAAACCATAAGTTAATAGGGTTAGTGTTATATTAAATCCTGGGTGCAGAAGCACCTGAGTTATTTGTCCTTCAGACAGATAAGCAGTTCAAATTTTAAATATTTTCGATACAACTCCCATTGTAATGTAGCAATATAATTATAGTAACTGGTTTAAAACTTAATACTAACTAGCAATTCTTGAGGAAAATAGTTGTACTGACATGTAATTCAAATATATTTTTTAAAACATTAATTGGTCTTACATGCTAACATTATGGAGGTTTCAACAGTAAAGTAACATTTTTTAATGAACTATTGCTTTTAAAATCAAAATACATGAAAATCATTGAACATTACAAAATTCATGATGAGTTACATCAAAGATGCCAAAGGGTAATATAAGCTACAATAATATTCAACAGAACTTAACCTGGACCTTATGTTGTAATAATTTATTCAAATTAACTGTATTCTTCTGTATTTATATTTTCAGTATTTATTATGAATGATATGGAAATTGATGTATTTATTGTGGCTTATTACTGCAATGTATATATTATAAAATTAGCATTTTTAAGTCTTAACATTAGGTTTCTTTCTGTTTAGTAGTGGCACTCGTATTCTCCTGTATTTTTATTATATATTGTACAATATATATTGTCCATTTGTTTGCAATGAAGTAAAACAGGTTTCTACGTCACATCAGCTGCTGCCCTTTTTCATGTGCATCTTATTTCTAATATACAATTTCTAACAGTTTCCGATCCTGGCTAGTGCTGCTATAACAGAGCTCGACAAAATTGGCTCCCAGCTTGGCGCCAGCAGTTTTATTTTTGCATGCCAATGGGCACTCCTCCACAGCATTTCCGCAGCAGAGCTTGGAGCCAGGCTACAAACCCACATCACCATGGCAACCTGACACCTGGGTTTTGTCAAGCCCTGTGCTATATCTCTCTCCAAGTGGGGGGAGCAACAGCCTTAGAATCCTCGTTGTTGACGCCCCAGTCACTGATTAGCACATCTTCCTTTCCTTGTATTCTGAATGCAATCCCTCAATGAGAAACATGTTTTCATGAGTCATTTTTAAAATTTTACAGTAAGCAATCTGTAAAGGTAAAGAAACGAGCAGGAAATGCCATATTTGATACATCTGTTTGCATCATAATGAACAGCAGCACGTGCATTTTAATTAAAAGGAGCAGAACGAGAAACTGGACGATTCAGCTTTTTAGTAGCATGGCAACTTTATCATGCCAGTTTTAGTTAGGCTGAGGAGGAGCAAGCTTCCAAATGCTGCTGGAACTAACTTTGCAGCCGTGCCCTCTGTTGGCCAGGTTGCAGTAATTTTATACACCAAAATACATTTCAAATAGAGGAAAAGAGGCAAAGGGGAGTGTTAACTTTCAGCCTAATGCCTAATTATTCTGAAAACTACCATCTAACAAACATAGCTCCTTCCGGGAATTTAAACTTTTGCCACAGTGTTTTAACAATCTCTGGTTAGTCTATTTTTATGTTTAGAATATTTAAACTAATTTGTGTGGCATATTTCTAAACCATAACAAATCACCTAGGAAATGTGTGTATATTTAAACTTGTTAACTGAAAGCTGTTGTTTGCTAGTACAATCTGCTATGAAGGCCTTTTCATAAAATGTCATTTTATCTTAGCAGGCTTTATGAAAATGCAAATAGATCAAAAAATCTGTTACCAGCCTGGAGTTTGCTCTTCCATGAACTATGATTAATTTCACTCCAGGGTTTGCTACTCTAGTCAAGGCATACTGACCCAGAAAAAAAGATTAAAACTAGTATTCTAATTAAAGGAGGCAGCATTCCAGTTTCAGCAATATGTAGGCTTAATAAACTACATTTAAGCTTGTAAACTAGGATTTATAGTCATTGTAAATATATGTGGACCTGAGTCTACACTCATGCTGTAAATTGGACGTTACTCTACTCAAGTCAGTGTGTCAATGTACATTGACATAGCTCCATTGACACTAATAAAGGCACACCAATTTACATCGAGGATGTCCAAACTGGCGTAAGTCAGAGGAGAATCAGACCATACATTTTTGTAACATTTAGAGCCTGTAGTGTCTGAGGGAGTAAGATTGAGCCATCTGTAACTTAAATCAAGCTTGCTGCAAAGCCTGTTTGTTATTTGTAGATGTTTGAGTGGGCTAAGGGCAGAGAAGGGTGAAAGAAAAAATTACTGTAGCTAGCATTGCTGGCAAAAGTTAGTGGCTCATATAGTAGTCTGATCTAATATATTTACATCTGAATACAGTGTGTATTTAGTGGTGCTAATCCCTTTTGGAGAGCAGCAAGAACAAAAGGGAAGGTGCTTTAAATTAAATCAGTGGAAACAAAGAGCAAAAGAAAACTGATGTATGCTGAATTTCAGTCTTCAGTCTACTTGAATCACTGTCCTTAGCAACATCATGTTGTGTTATGTAAAAGAAAAATACTGTAGCTAATGTGTGGTATAGCTAATGAATTGTACAGATATTTTATTTTGTACTTAAAAATTTGTTTTTATACACATACTTCAGCATAAAAATGTATGCCCATGAGGGACCACTGGTAAAGGAAGTTGCAGGAGGAGACCAGCCAAATATTTTCAAAAGCTGGTGTAGCTATTTTTTTAAATTGCATATCTAAAAAGCTACACAAAAACAATATTCCAAAAATATTTGACATAACAGCATTGGGAGACCAGGAATAAAAATAAAATAGTGCAGTAAAACCTTGCCTGTTTTTTAGGTCTATTTATTGCCTGCGCTATATAGCGGCTAGACAGGAGTGTATCATTTCTGTACTTTATTACCTCATTAAGTAATTCAGAGCTTTATTTAGCACCTACTATTTCCTGATTTCTGGGACACTAAGCATACACTCAGAGTGAAGAACTGTGTTTCATTTTTGTTGAATGATTTGTTTATATGGTGGCGCATGGTGGATAATGGCAGAGCAGCATTAGAGAATGAAGTTTTCTCCTTCCTGTAGGCTGCATTGCAAATCAGCACGCAAGAGGATTTTAACTCTTGTGTAAATAGTTCACCAATCTAAATGTGCACTCAGGTTTTAGAATTAACTACATGGCTTCCTGTAGTGGAAGAGTTTGTTTCATTACCACAGCTAATTTGAGGGTGCTCTAGAAAAGGGTATTAAAAGGAATACAGCAGTGGCTCTCAATATTCCACAATCCTATGTTAAACACTGAGCTTCAGTAACCCCCATCCCAGCTGGCCAAAAAAAGATAGTGCTGGGTGCCCAGGCTGACTGGTTACTGCCTCATCATCCACAGGGAGTGCAGAGCAGCATGCATCATTTCACCATAGCTCTCCAAACAGAACCATAATATACTGGTGCTGGTATATTAAAACAGTTTTAAATACAATAGAATAGGTAAATCTTATATTCAGTCTATGTTTCACTATACTGTAGCTCTGTTAATTTCCATATCTAATCAAGTAATGGAAATGAGGTACTATAATTTTGTAGAAAGGGTTTAAGCTGGCTGAATACCAAAGTAACCAGAGAGGACAAAGCTAGGAAAGAAAGCATTTAGAAGCAACTCCATCAATAGTGAAAGGCAAATGCATATATTAATGTCCTGCACAGCCAGAGACAGAGTGAACTGTCAGCAAAAATAATGTTATGCCTCTGCTGCTAAATAATAGGTCAGCGTTACAACCCAATAAAGGTGAATCTGGTGCTTTGCTTCCTCCCTCCCTATCCATGCCCGGGGGGGGGGGGGGGTTGGTGGCATTGGGTGAGGTGTGTGCCACATGCAGGGGGTCAGGGGTGCTTAGACATCACAAGGAGAACCCAGGTTTCCTACATCATTAGTGCATGATCTAACCTCTAGGTTGGCCCAATGCATATTTATTTCTTTAAACACAGGACCTCACTTTAGGGAGCTGCACCTGCCAGGGCTATCAGGTAATCCTGACTCCTGCATCAATGTCCAAGAAAGGGCTTCTTTTTCTTTGGAACAGGACTCTTAGCCATGAAAGCTAAGCGAAGAGGAGCACCTCCCTCCCTTTGAGAGGTGTAGTAGAGGCCACAGGAGGGACCATGGTCATTGTGCTCTAATGGCCTAGACTGGCCCTCTTGCCCCTAAACTATAGAGTCACTCTCTCTCAGCCCAAAGAATAGTTATGCGCCATTGTTCTAATCTAGACTGTGCCCAACCCCAGTAGTTGGAGCACACATATGAGAGGTGGGGAAACCCAAATTGAAATCTCTAAGCAACCTTAGGCATAGTCCTGTGGAGGTTTCTTAAAAACCTGTGTGACTTACTTTCCTGAATCTTCACAGGACATTTTGCAGCCTCCTGCCATGCTCAAAAACAACTAAAACACTAGCAAGGGCTAAGGCATTGACCTGTGGGAGATTGGGGACTGGCACCAGTAGAACAACAAACAGAGCCCTGCAGCACTATTAAAGACTAACAGATTTATTTATCGCGTGAGCTTTTGTGGGAAGAAATCCCACTTCGCCAGACACTGTTTTGCTGCAGTAGACTAACATGGCTGCCCCTTTGGACCGTGGCACCAGCAGGTGTCAGCTACCTCCCTTTGCAGTCAGGGTTGAGGTGGAACAAAGGACGCCCAGCTACCTGCACCAGTGACTGGGTTCTGGAGTAAAACTGAGCACTTCTGTGGCCTAATGCCTATGTAATTATTTATACCCCTTGGAGCAGCTTCACCAATGGCCTGATCTGCAGCCTCCTAGAAGCATCTCCTAAGAGGTGGGAGACCCCGCTACAACACTCAGTGCCCCTTACACAGCAAAAGAAGCATGAGTTCTGTTTCCCCTGTACTGGTAACATGCTTGAACTGCAAACCCAACAGCTATAAGCTTTGGGTGGCAGTGGGTGGCAGCCACTCTTGTTTTTATGGATACAAATGACCAGTCAAAGTTCCTGACTCCAGGGGAGGGCACCCAGCTCTGTAGCCTAAGTAGCTACAGCCATGTAAGGCATTCTGAAGATCAGGGGTTAGACATTCTTCAGGGACCTGCAGGCTAGGGCTCCCACCTCTTAGGTGAGTGGACCTTCCTCCCAGCAACTGGGCTACAGCGGGATATTGCTTTGTCTCTGGTTCCAGGCATGGGTTAGGTGTCTATGCCAGGAGTAAAAAACGAGAGTCCTGTGGCACCTTAAAGACTAACAGATTTCTTCGGGCATAAGCTTTCATCATCTGATGAAGTGGGTTGGAGCCCACAAAAGCTTATGCCCGAAGAAACTTGTTAGTCTGTAAAGTGCCACGGGACTCTCATTTTTTGCTGTATACAAACTAACAGGGCTACCCCTCTGGAACTTATTACAGGAGTGGGTGGGTGAAGTTCTGTGGCTTGCATTGTGCAGGTGGTCAGACTAGATGATCAGATTGGTCCCTTCTGTCCTTAGAAAGCTATGAATCTGTATTTTAATTACTTATACACAGTGCAACAGCTTCACCAGGCACAACAGAGGTTCTGCCCACACATCCCCCTGCAGCAGGGCTAGCCCATAGCTCTGGAGTTAGGGCTTTCTCCTGGGAGCCCTAGTCAGTGCTTTATTAAAGGCTGTGACCTATGGGCCTTCTGTGTCTCAGTTTTTCTTGACCTGACCCCCCCATTCCCCTCCCCCTCCAAAAAAAAAAAAAAAAGATTGCCTCCGCCAGAGTAATCAACTGAATGAAACCCACATAGAACTAATCATCTAACACCTTCAGAGCAGCACAGCTCAGGCCAAGGGTTCGTACACTTTTTCTTTCTGACCATCCTACCCACCCACCTGTGAGAAAAATTACATGGCTCACCTGTGCATAACAACTGGTTCTCTGTGTAACCAATCGATTAAACATGAGGACAGGCAGTCGAGGATAGCAAGCAGGGCAAGTGCCTGGATCCCCACAACACACCATTGCTCAGGTGTTGCCAGCCCTGCTGTCTGGTTTATTTTGGCAGCTCTCCCTCCCCGAAACCTGCTTGCAGCTCTCACAGTCGAGAACCACTGGCTTAGCCTGCCTGCAGGATGCTGGTCTTCCACAGCACATCAGTGCTCCAGGCATTCAGCTCCTTTGCTTGTCGACTACACAGTGGGAAAGCTTCAACATGATTGACTGAAAGACCTGATCCAGCCTACGCTAGTATGTGCTCCTGAGCAATGCAAAACGCAAGGTCAACACCCTTCATTACAGCAGGCAGGGGTGGGTGGTAGGTGAAATTGGAGCCCTGTTGCCCACATTCTGGGTAGATGCCCTAACTGGGCCAAAGGTCAGCAGTGAAGCGGTGCCACCTCTGTGTGTTTGAGCCTCTGCACTGGCTCAGGTCCCATCGGCAAAAATGGATGGGGGCTACTGCTGGGGCTTATCCATGGTATTAAGCTGCTGGGCAGTGATATCTGCTCAGCCACCTGGAGCCTATCTAGCTACTGCAGTTTAAGCACCTAAGGCAGTGGTTTTCTAACGATTTCCCCCCAGGATCCAGATTAAAAATATTATTTATGCCCGTGACTCAATTATTACATCTTTCAGCAATGCATTTTAGTCTCTTGGCAGCAGCAGCAACGGGGCACCGCGACCCAGTACTGGGTCCCAACCTGCGGTTTGAAAACCACTGACCCAAGGCATTTCAGCAGCTTTAGTGTCACGCGGAAACTCCACAAGTTTTGTGAATGCCCATAGGGTATGTCTATACTAGCAGTTTAGGTCGACTTAATAACCCTTAAGTTGACATAAATTACTCCATGTCTACACCTGACTTTCTTTAAGTTGACTTAATGAAAGCTTAAGTCGACCTAATAAGAACCGCCCATTAGATCGACTTAAGCCTTAAGTCAACTTAAGGACGGTGTGGACGGGGAGTAGCCCTTACGTTGACTTTATTAAGTTGACTTAAGGGCCGTTAGGTCGACTTAAAGTGGACTAAGTCGACTTAGTCCACTTTGTTGTCTTAATAAGGTCAGCTTTAAGTCGACAAAGTCAACTTAACTTTTTCTGGTGTAGACATACCCATAGTGCCTACCAAGGTTAAAAGTCTTCGCCAGTTAGGGCATACTACTGTGACCCTTCTTTCACATTTATGTGCACATTCCTCCTGTTTTACCTGGAGTGAGGCCATCTCACTTTTGCAGGAAAGAACCTATGTCAATATTATCTAACATTGGTTCTCTAAAAACCATTTTATCCCACAACTTCCCCACCCTGTACATTGGTCTCCTACAACCCTGAACTTAGGCCAGTACCCCATTTTCCTTCCAGTCAGACCATTTCCTGAAACATCTTTATCCCATCACCATCTGCTAGTAAACTAGTCACTATTCCCCCTCCTTCAACACTCCATACTGCTTAATTAACCCATTGTGCTTCTGCTCCAAACCATCACTTCCCCAACATGTTTCATGTAACAAGTAAGCACTAACTATCTCTGCCTGAGTTGCTCAAGTGTCTGTGCTCTGTTCAAGTTCCTAGGTTCAGCTCCTCCTGCTGCTTTCTGGTTGTGCTGAGTCATGAATTCAAATGCCAGACGGGCCATATATTTAAGTGCAGGCTTGTACCACTTAGGCTGCAGGAGTAACTTCTTCAGATGACAAGAACTGTGGGCACATTTCTGATAATCCTTTCAAAAGGATACAGAATACTTACCAAAATGTTATACAGAAACGGTGCTTTTTGGTGCAATATTGTTTTGTTTTCTCTCCTCATATTAGCTTTCTGGTACTTTGATCACAGTAACAAAGATGACCTGATTTGAGAAACGCTCCAAGAAAAGAATATAATTATAGCATTTAAAAAAAAATCAATTTTTGCACATTAAAATACTACTAATTGTACCCTAGTTTAAGTGCAATTTCCTTAAAATAACAAATATTTAAGAGCATAATAAACTGTCCATAAAAAAGTCAGGAAGAGTATTTGAAAGCAAGACTAAGGTGTAAACATAATAGACAAATGGAAAAACAACACAAACACGGCATGTCAGTCAGCTTCTAGTTGAACAGATGTAAGACTAGGTGGGGATGCAAATACCACCTTACACTGTGGTAAAGAAATAAAAATGTGAAACTGAAATGCAATCAAACTATGGTTATAGGCTGAAAGTCTGTGGTTTCGGTTTCGGATTCGGGGCAATGACAATGTGGAAGAAGAGTAATACTTTGCTTTTTATTTTGTGGCTTGAATGTCCAGCAAGACCAGTAGGAGGAAATCGTACTAGAAACAGAAAATGCTACAAGATACTGAAATAGCAGAGAAAGAAACAATGATGTTATTTAAATATCTGCCATATTATGAAATAAATTTTTAACTTTCAAGCAAACAGCTACACTAAGATTATAATACTATCCGTTTCATAAAACAAAAAATGTCACATAATGGAAATACTTTTCTGCCCGTTCTTGGCCACACCTATGGTTTGTTTTTTGTTTTAAATACAATGTAGCATTCACTGAAGTTCCAGAAATCATCTTTTTATCCATAAAAATAGATGCAAAGTTTGCAGATGCAGTGGAAGCTGTGCCACACTACCCTACTACTCTGCCTCAGTCCTGCTGCAGAAGGACCTCTGCTTTAGTCATTGGCCTGTCTGTGGAGATTGCCACCAAACACATCACTTACACTGGAGAGATGGCTGGGACTTGTTCATACTGGTAACTGAACAGAAAGCACTAAATTCATTTCACACAGTCTAATGACAAGCCATCAGCCTTATTCACTACAAAATGCTTATATGGCCCCAAAGCATTTTGTTCTGTGCACTGACTGAGGCATAGGTCCAGTGGAAAAGAGAGTATGTGATTATGTAATTAAAGAGAATACCACACTACATATACACCAAACTGAATTAAGGTTGCACAGTTCAGCCTTAATTCTGGCATTTCCTGACTTTTCAGTCCTTCAAAATGTTATTTTAGCCTATTTTTAATGCTATTTTGTATTTTTTTAAAAACAAACTGAAAAATAGTTTTCATATGGCACCATACTGACCTCTATCTTACATCAATTATTAGGATTTGAACCTTCAGATCATCGCTGTACAGCCCTCTACCATTTAAGCTAAGAGTAGCTCTGATTGTTCTCTTTTCTGAATCAGCCACCAAGGATGGGCAAGAAACAGATGCAGTTTGCCCCTGGATGTCATGGCTATTTGCTGTCAGAAAAGAATGTAGAGGCTGGGGACTCCTAAATTCAATTCCAGTTTCTGCAGGGAACAGTCTCTCATGGTTATGAATCCTTATGCCTCTGTCTTACTCCTCTGCAACTGTCCAACACCTCATCCCCACACAAGCATCTGCTCCTTTCTCCCTTCCTCCCTCTGGTTCCTAAAACCCCCTCTTCTCCTTTTTCTTCCTCCCACTCTCTTTCTTCTTTTCCTATCCAAGCAGCCTGTTATTCCACACTGACTAGGAGCCAGTAGGGGGAGCACTGGAAGCACAGGAGAATTTCATTTCTTGTGCCCAGAACCACAGTGGCCTCTGGCTACCAGGATGAACTGCAGGGAAACCTGCTCAGCCCTTGCAGCCCCAGGCTGGAGTGTACCCTATATAGACAGAATCTTCAGAGACATTAGATGCCAGAGCCAGACTGTAAACACTCTCTAAGCGTGCCTGACCTGAGATTTTTCAGATCTGTAACGGTCATAGTTGAGCAAATGTGCACAGGGACAAAAATAGGCATGTCTTTGACACCTGAGAGATTCCCCCCACCAAGTTCCATGTCCCTGTTCCAGAGCTAGAGGATGAGAGAACATCTCCATTAAATGGTTGTAAATTTGTTTTGACAAGGTCCAAACAATGCATTTTTTCCTAATCTTGTTCTTGGAAATGGCTGAATTCCTTTAGCTGAAATTTTCTAAAAATATTCAGCCTGAAGAGGCTGACCAGCATGAGAAATTTTCTCTCCACCTGTTTGACGAAATGACAACAACTTGGGGAAAAAAAGGGGCCTAATAATAGGAAGCATCAGGGAACTTTAACTTAGGCAGCGTGAGCAACCTTACCTGTAATATGCCCTTTGAAACCTCCTTTCTGCCGCCAATCTAGGGGTTCTCAGGCTTTTTTCATAACCCAGACCACATCTTAATAAAGAGATGGGCTTGAATATCATCTTCTGCCATTCATAATCACGGGTATGTCTACACCTTGTTAAGTTGACTTAGAGAGTCCACATTGAACACTCCTGTCAACTGCCTGCATCCACACTGGCAGGTGCTAGGTCGACAGAGGAGTGGTGCATTGTGGGTAGCCCTGGAAGGGGGCCTGAAGGCCAGTTAGGTAGACAAGCATTAAGCTGACTGCAAGAGGTGGTGTTAAGTCAACTTAAGGAAGTGCTTAAGTCGACTTAATAAAAGCCCAATGTGGACAGCATTCTGTAGGTCGACAACCTTCCTTAAGTCAACCTAAGGCTCCAGTTTAGATGTACACTACCTCTTTAATCTCTCATGATTGCATAATTTCACCATGGCAACTACAATAATTTAAATGGAAAAGCAGTATTAGAAAAACAAGCTTGTATTTTTGGTTGTGTTAATGTGAATTGTTTTGTCCTTTTTGAAAATAATCATACCATCTACTTTTCCCTTCATTTCATCTCCCACTCTTGTTTATTCTGTTCCATCTTTTCCCATGCATGTTCTGTTCTGCCACCTGGTCCTGATTTTCCGTCAGTGCTTTCGTATGTTTATAAGGTATCTGATATGCATCTTCTTCAGCAGATGTTTCCTTGTCACTTAGTTCTCTTCTCGCCAGACACACTGCTCAACAGCCCAGGCTTCATCTCCCTGTAAGTAGTGCCCAGCTGTCTTGCTACCTGTTCCCATAGAATTCCTCCCTTGGTCAAGGACAGGACTCCAATTTCACTGGCAGCTGAGATTTGAATGAAAGTTTCTGTTTCTTCTCTTTTTAGTCAATAGTATCCCTTAATAATGGCATCCTCTTTGTTTCTCCTATTTTTAAATCTTGCAGGCTCTAGTTTGTCTTTACATTTCTCCAGCCTTTATGTCAAATTGAAGAGATACAGGTATATCTCGAGTGTACAATGTATTTAAAGTTATTTATTTCTATTTTTTCTGAGGCAATTGCAAACTGTTAATTTTGCATTTATAATAAAAGGGTAAAACAGCTGCAATTGACTTAATTTCAAATAAAGGCTTCATATAAGAAGCCATATTGCTAGTGTTAAATGATTATACTCATTTATTGCCTCAAGGCTTTACTGCACCAAAATAAAATTGATGTGCAATTTTTAAGCAGTAGTTTAATAGCATCCCACTATTAACTGTATTATGCTTGTGCCTAGATTGCCCACTCTGCTCAGGAAAGCCTTGGGGTAGGCAGTTTACAAACACAGTAAGTGACAATTCCTGCACTGAAGAGTTTCTCATTTAAATAGGACTGACAACTGGTGGAAGGAAATATTAATCTTATTTTACAATTGGGGAACCAAGATGCACAAATGTCAAGTAACTTGCTCAATGTCACACAGGAAGATTGTGACAAATCTAGGAATTTAACTCAAATCTGCTGACAGTTGCTAAATCAAATGTCCCAATTTAATGCTTAATCATTAAATCATCCTTCAGCTAGGTGCTTACTTTCTTCAGGTTGCATTATAAAGGCACAAGGCTAAAACCTAAATGTATTTTTTTCATTTCTTAAAATGTTGTCCACCATTCCCACCAGTTTCTTCCTGTTTCCCATTAGCCAAGAACATGGCTTGTGGCAAAGTAAAATAAGAACTATGTAAGAAGCTGAGAGAAAATAGGTAGAAAAGGCTATTTTTCCCAACAGATGAAAGATTTAAGGAATATATACAATGGACACATATATAAATCAGCTATACAGTATGGAATCGCTCCTGCATCATATTGGAGGCCTACGTTCTTTTCCAAGATGCTACCTATCCATCCAATGTAAAACTAAACCTATCTGTCTCATAAAGCAAATAGGTACAGATATCACTCCATCCTAATACTTAAATAGGTTTTCAGAAGATTTTTCATTTTTAAATGAATTTTAGTTTACTATTGTTGGACACCTTTTCTGTACACTGAATATACTAACAAGCAAATATAATAGCAGGAATATTCAAAATAGTGATTTTAAGCAAATATTACAGAAGATAAAAAGAAACCTACTTGAATTTGTAATCTCAAATAATTGTGTAAGAAACCTAATTCTATGAGTAATACCCATCCAAATCAGGGTTTACAAATCTCTTATGAAACAGAGTTCTCTTTATCCAAATGTAATTTCCACATGCTCTCAGCCTCCTTAGATCCAGGATAGGACTCAGTCTCTCATTTCCCAAACTAGGAATGTAAAAGAACAGTACACATACCCTTGCTTCTTGAAAAGGGATTTCCTATTTGAGGAAAATAACACCACTGAAGAATAGTATAGAAGTTATGTCCTTCACTCATGAAAGGGGAAGCACAAATAGCTGCAAGTGGAAATTTGGAGGCAAACTCTGATTTAAAGGTGTTTAAGAACAGTTTATAATCAATAGAGCACATTAGAAAAAGCTGTACTTCTAAAATATTCACATACAGAAGAATATAAATAAAACAAACGGTGCAGGCAGAATATCACGAAAATATATTTATGAATTTATTATCTGCTAAAATACAATACTTCATTATAAAAGTCTGTAGTATAGTTGGCCTCTCTTTCTGAACAATTAAAAACAGAAATCAGACATTCCAAGGAAAAACGTAAAAGGAACTGCATATAGACATTAGGAACCTGCACAGTGTATACTATAGGAATCACTAAGACAGGCAGACAAAACACTAGCATTTATTGACAGCATAAAAGAACAGTAATGAACAGAATGCTAGCAACATTCTATGTTTTTGTTCTGCAATTTATGAAATCTCTGACAAATACAAAAAGAACCTCCTGTAGTTTAGGAAATCTGTGACAAATGCTTGCAAAACAGTAATGTGTACTGAATTCAAATAACAAGAAGCATATAAGATTAATACCAGGACAATATACATTTTCCATATAAAGAAAATATGAATTCCGTACTTCAAAAAAGTTGCTGAATGCAAGAAAAAATCCTTCAAAAATATTGACATGCTAGAAATTGAGTGGGCTAAGACTGCCCTTTGGCTTCATTTTGGGGGTCCAAATATTGAGTGAGTTAAATTAGAAAGAGAAGTGCTAAGTTTGTTTTTAATTTTTACTTTCTCATTTACATTTCCTTAAATGAAACTGTCAGCAGATAAATCAAGTAACTGAATGCTAAAACAGTATTAACACCTATAAAGGCACAATAGATTCCAGACACTGTACAACGATCTATCTCCTAACCTTCATTGACCATTTCTTCTGAAGTCATCACAAAATGAGACTATACAAAAGCTTACAATTTATCCCAAAATGGAGGAGACTACAATGTGTAAATCAGTGGTTAACATATATAAAAAGCTAAGCTTATGGTGGAAATTACATTTCCAACAGACTGTAAACATTTTTCCTGCTTGTTGAGATCTCAAACAATTCTTTGGCATTTTCTAAACAGACTCTTTAAGGGATCTTTGCAACTGGGCAGTTTTATACTTTTTTAAATAAAAAAATTGCTCTTGCAATATTTTACATTAGCTAGCTTTGCTTCATTTTAAAAAATGCAGTGTACATACATCATCACAGTTTTAAAGTGGATATATCCTTTTAACAATGCAGATGTACCCTTTTAACAAAATATTTCCTAGTTAAAAGAGGCAGTACTTAATCGTTTTGGCCAAAAACCCATTTTTGGAACAGATCTGATGGATTACATGGTACCAGACTTGGATGTTCTCCATTTCCCGTAAGGCACATATTTAATGCTGCATTATACAAAAGTTGATCCTAGAGAGAAGATGGGAAACAAAACAAAACAACACACAGAGTAAGCTTAAATATTTGTTAGTAAACTTTGTGAATTTACTGCTTGTTTTTCAATTAGTCTCAGAGTAGCCTCAGAGACTGGAACCCTATTTATTCACCATGCAATTGCAAAACAAACTGCCCCACATCATCCTGCAGATTTACATCTAGTTGTCATGAAAGGGCCACTTCCAGGGATGACAGAAAGTCCAAGAGTGTGTGTCATGGGTGCCAACTAGCACCAACTGTTTGAGTTTTTTGTAATGTGGACATTTCTCCACTGGAACTGGACTGAGACTATCATTTTACATTTGCCACAGTTTAGCCAACACAATGAACTGTATTTTAATCTTTAACCTAAAAGTAAAAATGTATATAAACACTTTTTCCCCCGAGCTGAGCTATCCATTCTTGTCTTTTTCTATAAATAGTCATGTTAACTCGAACAGTAATAATTGATCAAAAAAATCTATTTCAATTAAAATAGATATGTCTTTATTTACTGCATAAATTGTTGTGAAAGTACCTTTCGAAGTTCCCACTTCTCTTCTCCAGGTGTGAATGTTTTTTGACCTTTGTAGTTACACTGCCGAAACTGCACTGGTCCTTGCAAAGCATACATACAAAGCTCCTTCTGAATATTATGTCGAATTTCAGAGTGTGCAGAGTATTCAAAGTACTATATAAATAAAAATTAAATAATTTTTTTTACATATATTAGGTGGGAACAAGTAACCCCGGCAACTAAATTAATCCCTTCAAATTCCATGACTAAAACAAGTCAAGTTTAAAAAATATATTGCATCATTCTAAAGAGACAAAGTGGGTGAAGTAATACCTTTTATTGGATCAACTTCTGGTGGTGAGAGAGACAAGCTTTTGAGTCAGTTTTCCAGACCTGAAGAAGAGCTCTGTATAATTTGAAAGCCAGTCTCTTTCATCACCTGAAGTTGATCCAATTGAAGATATTACCTCATCCACTTTGACTTTGTAATATCCTGGGACAACAGGGCTAAGTCACCACTGCATACAACATTGTAACATTCTGTTACCCAGTAGTTAAAATATTTATAATGCATGTTATGCAAACATTTACATAAATAAAATATTCATCTTTATTTGTTTACATGGAAATTTACTGAGTATTACAACTAGTATTTTTACGTATTAGACAAAAACTATGCAACAACCTTAATTCAGCCCCTGTATCATAAAAAGGGGTCAAATTAAGGTTTCATGGACATCTTTAATTTTTGGATTGCCTAACTTTTGATTGAGAAACTGCAGAACTGGAATTCATATGCAGATCTGACACCATTGCCTCGGGACTAAATAGGGACTACGGATTCTTTTCTCATTATAACAGGTGATTTGACCTCACCTTCCTCTATATGCTGTTCCCCAGAGGTGGCTTTTGGAGTAGGCAAAGCAGGTGCACGCCTAGGTCCCTGAGCAGTAAGGGGCCCCGTCGCCTGCTTCGCCTACCCCAAAAGCCATGTCTCCCTCAGTTGGCAGCAAGAGAAGGAGCTGGCCCCTGGAGCCTGTGGCAGGGAGCTGGGGCTGGTGGCTGGGAGGGGGGGAGGTGTCCAGGGTCAGCAGTTGGGAGCTGGGGCTCAGGGAGGAGGGGCAGGACGGCAGGTCACGGGGGCCACAGAAGGGGGGGATAGCTGGGGGCCAGCAGCGGGGAGCTGGTGTCATGGGGGCCTATCAGGGGCCCCTCAATGTGCCTTCGCCTGGGGCCCCCAATAGCCAAAGGCTGCCGCTGCTGTTCCCCAGTGTTTGAATCTTAGCTGCTTTGATTTGCTGTTACAGTCTGACCAGATCCTATGACTTACACTTCCCTGCATTTAATTTCCTCCCGTTCTGTAAGTTACCCATTTTCAAAGCATCTGATGAAGTGGGATATTCTGCCACTAAAGCTCATGCGATAAATAAATGTGTTAGTCTTTAAAAGTGCCACAGGACTCCTTGTTTGTTTTGCTGAACTAGACTAACAGGGCTCCCCCTTTGGAACTTTTGATTGCTTGACTTTTAATGGATTTTTAAAATATAATTTGCTGCCATTTTTTAAAAAGCAATAACAACAAAAGAAATTTCATCATGTGGAAATGTATCCCCACTTGGTTCATTAGCAGGATTATAACCTTTAAGTTCACAGCATGCATCTCAGACATTTGACTTCACAGAAAAACTGATAACTATAGTAGATTGTTGTCCTCTATGCTATGAAGATTAGCCACTAAAAAGGACATGTAAGCACATATTTTGCAATGGATTTCACAAGCATTTGCTGGCTGTAGAGGAATGCTGAGGTTCAGGAATCCTGGGTTATTAGGGGAGTGTACTATACAGAAAATTCTGCTCATGTCCCCACCTAAAACCTAACCTTCCCAGCCAGTGATTGTTACAGTTTTGTTGGCAGGTTTTTACAGGGATGGTAAAGGCAAACCCTGACACCAGAATGCCCAAATTACCAAATTTCAACAGAAAAAAGGGTGTTATACTGGGAAGTGCTGAGCTACAGGTATCACTTACCAGCACCATCTATAATAAATATAGCTCTTTAAAAAACAAGATTCAGAATATTTCTATGGAGCAGAAAAAAAGTTTGCTTCACTTCACCAAGACAGCTTGTTAAAGTCAGCCTGTGCCTGTCTATGACAGCTCTTTTAATACCATGCCTTTGTACCAAGGTTTTCTCTGACGAGATTAGCACAGTATCATAATCCCGCAAGTAACAGTAAATGGGAACCAAAGGAAAATGCCACGTAATAGGAAAGCCTAACATAGCAAGTCAGTCAGCACAGACCTACCACAACGCATCTTGTCTCGATCCTTCTCTCATTTAAAGTAATAAAGGAAATTGCCATTTACTTTATGGGGCCAGAACTGACCTTAGGTTGTGCAGCTGCTAAGCACTGTTGCTAACTGAATACACCACAGGTAACATCTAATGATTTTACTGAGAAAAAGAGGATGAGAGAATTATAAAAAAAGTTTTGATAAAAGAAAAAAGGCATCAAATCAGCACTGAGCTAACTTGCCAGTTACAACTATTTTTATTAAACATACTGATGTTTACAGTTGCAATCAATGTGGTTTAGTAGCATTTACTGCTACTGACCATGTGAGGCAACATTTAGAGAAGCAGCATCAACAGTTCTTTTTTATTTTGTTATTTAATACTACCATAGTGGCTAGAGAACTCCAATCAGTATCAGAGATCCAGTTTTTTGCTGTACAAACACACATTAAAAGGCAATCCCTGCCCCTAAGTGGTGTGTGTCAAGGAGAGCTCTTTTTGGAGAAATTCAGCAATTTAAAATGATATTTTTCTCCAAATGCTCGATAGTTATTGGAACAGGGCAGACAACTCTGACCTCCCAAGATTAGGCTGTAAGCATGACAGGGCAGGTAACTCAGATCTGGCTTTTCGATCACCCACTGACAGTATCCCACCATCTTCCTCCTTGACAGTGAGGGTCCTGGTGATAGAGAAAGAAGCAGTATGGGGAAGAATAAGAGAAAAGCAGAGTCAAGATAACATTTACAAAGTAAAAGAGGAGGGGGAAATGCTTCTGTAACAGAGAAATCAAATGAGGAAGAACTACAAGTTGCATGACAGAGCATTGAACAGGTGTCACGTGGCTGAGATGTTTATTCTGTGCATTTTCCACACACGTCCAGAAAATTTTTCTTCCAACTTCCCCCTCAAATTCCACTGTGGGAAGACTTACTAAGCAGCTCAGAGTCAGAAATAGAAGTTGAACTCTTGCTGAGAATATAGTTTACTAGAAAATTGCAGCAACAATTTTCTAAATTCAGAAGAAAGGGTCATTTGTAATATAATTCGCTATTATTACAAGGCTAGCTTCTGTTGTTATAGGTGAGGGCACCTGAAGCGATTTCTTTTAACTAACACAATTTCAAATGAGTTCTACATTGAACACATTTATTAGGTACGCAGATGCGATTGTATTATATCCAATTTTTCAACTGCATGAATGCATCTTCATATCTGTTTGTCTAACTTTACAGATGTGTAAGTTTTTATGCAAGCAATTTGAAAATCTGAACCATAATACTGAAAGATCATCAGAACTTCCTTGCAATTTTTATATTTACTACCATCTGATGCAAGAATAATGTAGGTAACAAATACCACTAGATTATATTTATACTAAAATACTTATGCCAATGCTACCAGAAGGTAAATTAAGCTTTGCACAGGGATATGTTATACCTGTGTGGACTAGTTGCATAAGAAATTAAGTAACAGCATTTTACCTGGTTTCCTCCAAGTCCATGACAAGTATACATAATTAATGGTTTGCCACCATGGTTATTTTCACCAGCATCCAGACATAGACGTCTACCTATATTTTTTAACTGAAGAAAACACAAGTTTTTAGAAAAAAATATACACAGGTTTGATATTTGGGAGTGAGGAAGGAGGATGGCAGAGAATCCATGAGTTATTTTATATTTGTATATAACTAAATTATTTTAAAAACTTGCCAATAATTAAAAGTAACAGTTACTGTTTTTAAAAGTTAAAGTTCTACTTTTAATTTAAAACCTTGTCTACACTAGAAGTTTTATCTTTACTAAACAAAACCTCATTATTGTATTTTAATAGTACCCACAATGGGTTAGGCATTGTCCACACACCCAGGGATATTCCCTATCCTGAAGAGCTCACTATTTAAGAAGGCAAGCAGCCTTAAGGTTGTAGGACACAGCTAAAATATAAAATCTTTTACAATAAATATTATCTATCCCCAAATGCACCTGAATTTAGCCAATATTAGTAGGCAGCTCAAACCTCATCCGTTTGAGCAGGGATTTCTCTCTGAAAATCATGTTATATACCAGGGGTGTCAACATAATTTGCTATGGGAGGCCAGATTTGACTTAAACGTACTTCGAGTGGGCCTTACATACCACAAGCCAAAATACTAGGGCCTACCTACACTCCTGCGGCATCATGAAGTGCTATGTATGCAAGACTGCGCTTCACGATACCATGAGACCACACTCTCTCTCTGTTAGGGAATGTTCGCAGAGTGCAGTCTCACATAAATATAAATAAATACATAAATAACCAAAACTTTAAAATACATACGTTTTTCCCTAGTAGTTTGAATCTAGTCATCAATTCTTTCATCTCCACATTGCCTGGGCAGTGATTGGCTGTTGCTGACAAACAGCGATATTGTGAGACCACTCTCTAAGAGAGAAAGAGAGTGGTCTTGCAGTATCGTGGGCCATTGGTTCATGGGCCATATGTTTGACAGCCCTGATCTCTCATCATTTAACTAACACTGCTGTTGCAGACATATCAGTGCTACAGACTGTAGACTACTAATGTTACTCCCATCTGAACAGCGTTGTGAAACAGCAGTCAAGTAAAAAGGCCACCTTTGGAGCTGCACCAGTGCAAGTGATGAGGGAGATTTCCATAAAAAATACCAGTGTACACAAGGTTAAAGAATCAATCTAAAGAATGTTCTTCTAGCAAGATATGGAGAAAAGAATCCCTGTCCACACAAGTCAGGGAAATTCTAGAACCATGCCAACAATAACTGAATTGAATTGGCAATTCCTACTTTTTATTCCACTTTAGGATTGAAATCAGGCAAACGTTAGTGGCAGTATTATATAGTGAAACAAAAATTAGCCAAGATTGGAAATACACTCACAAATCCAGAGAGTGGAGGATTCAGGTCTGGCACATATGCCTCTGGATACACATTATTTAGATACCAAGTAAAATTTTTACACTGTAGCTGCTGCTTTAAATCAAGTCTTTTCGAGATGTCTCCAAATGTTCTCTGTTGGAAAAAACAAACCAAAAACAATAGTAAGTCAGATTTACAGAATTGAGGAAAATGTCCTGTGAAGAAGCACTAAGTGTTTGATTTTGCTTAATATTTAAAACTAAAACCATAAACATCTAAAAAAATACTGGGTTTAAACAGAAAATAGCAATACATTTAATAATTTAGCAAATAAAAAAATGCAATTTTTTGCCTTATAGAGACAAAGCAAATTGACTTCTTGACACACTTTGAATTGCTACAGGCAGAGCTATCACATGGTTCCTCTGAAGCAGTGCTGTAAATGCTGAAATCTGCTTCTAAGGAAGGTTATGGAATCCCCATCACTGGAGGTTTTTAAGAACAAGTTGGACAAACACTTGTTAAGGATGGTCTAGGCTTACTTGGTCCTACCTCACTGAAGGGAGCTGAACATGATGACTTCTTAAGGTCCCTTCCAGCTTTATATTTCTATAATTCTGTACCAAAAAGGAGGTCAAGAAAGAATCAGAAATGCACAGAAAATGAGAGAAGACTCTTTGTGAGGCACCCAAATAGGAGTGTGTGTGCGCGCGCGCGCATGTGTGAGTACAGAATAAGAGACGGAGACCATTGGCTGAAGGGGAAAAGAAGATGTGGTATGATAAGGAATGTCTAACATGACTGAATGCAACAATATAACGTATTTACCACCTAAAGGGAATCATCTGTTTGGAAAATATAACATTCACAACAAGTACAATATTAGTTGTAACCAAGTGTAAAGAATAGTTTCCAGCTATAAATCAGATTTCTTTGGCTCAAACGACAAGCCAGGAACACAGAGCCCTAATGAATCTAAGAACATAAGACTAAACGTCAGCTACTATAATGAATTATCAGTTTCTTTACAATATGCAATTAGCTCAGAAGGTTGTGTTTTAAATAGAAATCCAATGGGTAAAGTAAAGGGATGCTGGACCAAATTTGTCAAATAGAGTCAGCAGAGCTACATCAGAGATGAATTTGGCCGAAGGCTACTAACTATGATTCATTTTACAGCCTAAAAAGGTACATATGAACAAGATTCAATCTTGCATTAGATACTTCATTAAAAAGACCAAAAATAATAAATGTGAAAAATAATAAATGTGAAAATGCATCTAAACAGATTATTCTATTTTACTGTGTCTGTTGAGATAGTACAGTGATTCTCAGCCAGTAGTCTGCAGACTCCCATTGTCTAAGGATTCCACAAGAGTTAAATCTGAAAAGTGACTGAACAGAATTCAGCTATACATACAGACAATAGATTTCCAAAGGGGTCTGCCCCTCCATTTGAAATTGTTTAGGAGTCTGCAAAAGGAAAAAAAGTTGAGATCCACTGATCTAGTAAGCACTGTAAAAAACAATTTTAGCTAAGTATTAGTGCTTTTGCTATCTTGTAGCAAAGATATTTCAGTTGCTTTATATATTTCTACAGTTCAGGTACTTAGCTGTTGATTTTCAACAAATTTTTTCTTCACAGATCATTTACAAAAAAAGATTTATGAAAAAGTGGCCAAATTCCAGGCAGTGAAACCAGTTTCCAGCATTTTCATAAAAATACACCTTTTTTTTCGTTTTTTGCTTTTAAATGGTCGCCACATCCATATTAATAGCGAAAATATTTTTTGTGATGGTGAAAATGGAATTATGACATTTAGTAAAATGAAAGACCTGCAAAAACTATTTTTTGAAATAGCAAAAACCAAAACAAAACAAGTCTTTTTTTCCCCCACTTTTTATGACACCACAAAACCCAAGTTTTTTATGATCAACATCAAACAGCTCTGTGATGGGGCTTAAGCCCTTGTCTAGCAGGTGATGGGCTTTAGAACCAATTAGTGTACCTGTGAATGCTGGATTAATTGCCTCTTTGTCAAAGGGGAAAGACTTAGGCACCTGGATCATATAAGGAATCGAGATAATCTCTCTACAGAAAGAAGACTGGACTCTTCTGTGGAGAGAAATTCACAGACAGCAGGTCAGGCTCCTGGGGGAGCCAAGAGATAGGGCTTAAGCAAGCAAGAAGCCAGATATGATGCTCCACAGAAAGTGGGGTTAGATTCCTATTGGTGAGGCCTAAATTAGGGTCAGACTCAGTTAAAAGTACATTTGTGGAGTGGAAGAGGGATTAGTTCAAAAGAAGAAGCTGGAAGGATCTAGGAAGACCCTAGGGGCCAGAGAACCAAAAACAGACTGTGGGGCAATAGCACAAGGGAGCCCCTCACTCTATACCTAATACAGAGATAGAACATGGCCCAGAGAAAGAGCAGCATGCCTGAAGAAGCAGGGCTAGGCTCCTTCATACAAGGTCCCTGGGTTGGAACTCAGAGTAGAGAATGTGCCTGGTTTCACCTACTAGCTACTAAGGAAGGGGCATGAAAGCCTAGACAGAAGGAATATTAAGCCCAGGGAGCATCTGAAGACCAACCCCAAAAGACAGGTTGAAGAATAATCCAAGAGGGGGGCCAAAGGCTCTTTTGTGTTGGGACACAGTAAGAACTTTCAGTTGGACTTTGTTGTTACCCTGGGAGGGAACTAACCTTTATGGGACTTGGCTGGAGGACTGAGCCCTGAAACACCCAGTGAGAGGTGTAATGGTCTACAGGAGAAGCTTTAAGTATTGGACCCTGACAAAAGGGGGAGGTGAGTACCCTACCTTACAAGCTCTAATTCTAGGTGTTCAAAGAGCAAACAATTAGAATTCAAAAGTAAGGGAACACCTGTTACAATATGTCCTTGCATCTTTATTTACTAGATATTTGAGCAAATCAAACATATCCTGCCTAGAATGTCTAACTGGAATATTTGGAATTCTTTTGTCAATAAATAACTTTTGCTCACCAAAATTTTCAATGCAGCAAGAGTGATTTCTAATACCACCACCACCACCACACACCACCTACTTGTTTCACAATTTTTGCTGCTTCTATATTTCTCCGGTAAAATATTTCTTTATATTCATCCATCCAAACTTCAGCAAGGCGGACTTGATTACGTGTGATCACTTGAGTACCTTTTGGAAAAGTATGGGGGCTTTTGCTGCGAAAGACATGGCCAACAACAGAGCAGGGCATGATCTCCAGTTGTCCACCACATTGCCATACCTGGGTGATAGTATTTTTGTGTAAGTCCACTGGTTACAATTTTTACAAAAAGTCAAAAAACAATACGTTACAATTTTAATGCTTTCTCTTATGCACCTATGTAAGAACTCTAGTTCATATTACATTAGCAAATTTTTTAATCAAAACTCCTCAAATCCACAGATGAATGTTGGAAGCATAAATTTTGGATATCAAATCAAAACACACACTATTACTATAATGAATAAGCCTATTATTTATTCTATTTTCTGCCCACGGATTACTGGTAGCTCATTCTTGATGTTCTTTCAGTCCCCGACGTCTCTGGTGAAACAGCCAACTATGGCTATTGTCAAATATTGTGGTTTCGAGGGTGGGGTGGGAGAGAAAGGAAGGAAGGGTTCTGGGTTTTCTAAGAACACATTTACTGGATGCAAGGCCAACATATGATAACTCTACACTTACTCTGAAAGACATTTCTATATTTTCTCCTCCCCATATTTCCATTTCTTCATCATAGCTTCCAATATATTCAAAATAATGTTTTGATATTGAAAAAAGACCTCCAGCAAAAGTAGGTGTTCTGCAAAAAGAGGAATCGTTTAGTAAGTTACTGATGCAAGGTTCAAGCTGATTGAAGGGCTAGTCTACAAAGGGAAATTTACCAGCATAATTATACCACTGCAGTTATACTAGTATAACTCTGTGTGGGCACACTTACACTTATTCCAGAACAAACTAAACTGGAAAAAGGCACTCTTATTCCATAAGTGATCACACAAGGACTTCTGCTAGTGTAACTATAGCTGTACATTTATACCAGTAAATTTCCCTGCGTAGACAGGTTCTTAGTTAACTTTATGCATTTTTCCACCCCTGTAAGTAGCTTAACTGTGTTGATAATACCTTGTCATCCAATGAACAGAGACAAAAAGCTGCTGAAAGGACCGAGAGCATCAGTAAAATACATCTGGCCTATCTCCCCTGTATTGAGATAGCCATCCCGAGCAGCTGCAGTAGCAGCTCTTCACGGAGAGCCCCCCTCCACCCTGCCACTGCCCAGACTTTCAATGGTAGCTCTTAAAGGGGCAGCAGCCTCCCGCTGCAGCTCCTCACCGCTGAAAGACCTCACGGGGGTTTCTTTCAATGGCGTGGAGAAGAGGAGCTTTCATCGACAGGCTGATTTGCAATGACACACTCAGGCACTGTGCCACAACCCACTTGTGTGTCATGAGACAGTGGTTGAGAACCACTGCACTAGGCCACACTGCCCTGATCCACAAGGGCTGCATACCCCCAGGCAGTGAGACTGACTCTGGCCATTGGGTCACACTGTCCCATACCCCTAGACAATTGGAAGCCCTAAAGGGGGTTGGGAGGAGTACCTACCACCACCAGCACTCCCCCTCCCGCAACAGCAGCATATAGAACAACCTTGTTTTCTCAGTTTGGGCATTTTAACAGTCTTGCCACCAACCATAAAGCATTTTTTAAAAAAAATTCTTGAAGCAAACAGAGAAAGCCAATGGCCAGGCAGCAGAGCTAATAAAAAATGTATTCCCCTCCCTCTCCTCCTCCCCACTCCAGTTTTTCAGTGAGCCTACCATTCAGGTCTAGTGTACATTTCCAAGATGTAAGGTAGAAGATGCTATAAATAGGCATGGAACTATTAGCTAATACTGTTAAATTATGACAGACGAGAGATCAAGTGTTCTTTAAGATATCAGGATGCATGGCACTTAAACAAACGAATGCAATTAATTTTAGTACTAAACACCAGAAAAGAGAGAGAGAGCAAAGAAAATGTGCTTGCACCTCAGGATAATTATTTTACCCATTTTGAGCATTTATAAACAACTAGTCCTCCACCTACTTTTTTAGCATATGCACATGGGATGGGTCTGCTATGTTTTTGTTATCTAGCTGTGAAAAAGTACTATGGCCCAGTAGAAGTTTAAACAAGAATGTAACATAAACTGTTTCAACCAGTGTTCTTTACGGAGACTCTAACTAGTATTTTTCTCCCCGAAATTTCTTGTTGCTGAAGGTCCACCAGTGAAGTGCTAGCTACTGGCATTCTTACCATCACATTGTCTAACTCTGTTCAGAACAGATCTAGATGACGTGATGGTTTAAGAACTTCACTGATGGAAGTGCTCTTGTAGATAGACTAACGCTGCTTCCACTGCTGGAAGCAATTATGGGAAATTGAGAACAACTTCTAGTGGAGAAGGACAATGTGCTCATATTTATAATTTTAAAGTTGTATTTTAAATCTAATTTGTAAAAAAGTAAAATCCAGAAAAAAATTACAATAATTGAAAGAGCTCAAAACGCAAGACATGAACACTTCTGATTCCAGTATTATTGTTGCCATCTTCAGGCAAAGAAGTGATTGGTTTAGAAGTTGCTAATTTAGCAAACACCTTGCAAACTGAAGAATTTCTAATATTCGACACAATCAACTGTTTACCTAATTGGATAAGTTTCATCTTTTCTTCTTTTATTTTCATGTTCAGGAAGAGATTCCCATCCAAATGACAAACTCCAGTCAAAATTTCCTCTGTTATGGTTATGTCCATAAGGAGAAGGCTTGCTGAATTCAAAAGTATTAAGATCTATGGATGCAATATCAGGGCTTACAACAGCAGTGTAGTTCTCAGCTATTCGTGCTAACAATGGCTCTAACCATCCATAAAAGCATTCACCTATGGGAATGAGGGGAGGAGAAAAAGAGTTAATTAAATGAAGCACTGGAAATTTTCTTCACAATGAAAGTATAATTAAGAGACAATTACTGAACAGTCATTTTGTAGAATCCACACTTTTTCTTTAAAAGATTAGCTGTTTGCTTATAGGCACTTAAATAGACCTTGCTGAGTGGACCTAGATTATGGCATAAGTGATCAGACGTTCAGGGGGGTGGGGAGGGAAGTAAATGCAAGCATTAAAAAAATTGAAAAAACAAATCCTTACTAACAAGGAACCAGTAGAAACAGAAAGTGAAGAAAAGATTGGGCTGGGCCGTAGGACAAGAACATGCACAGAGACAAATAGTGAAAGACAGAGTCTGCTACCAAAGACTGGAGATGATTAATGAAGGATTCAGCTCTAGAAGTTGTGACATCAAGTGTAATGTGAATCCAACATTTTATTTTGACCATTCAATTCTAAGTAATTGAGAAATAAAATATATTTTAAAGCAGTTAGACATAGTTTTCCAAAACAATTTTAAAATTTGTAATGTTTCATAAACATTAAAATACTTAGTAAATAATGTTTACTATGCTAGAAATTGTCTTAAAATATTTTCCTACTCTTGCATAAAATTTCACCAATATGATCTAGCTGACTAAGGTTATTAATGTCACTATTTAAAAATTAAGTATTGGTTAGTGCTTTCCTAATAGTTCAGGATTTAGATGTCAAGAGAGCATTAAATATAAGCCAACATACACTGATCAACATATCTGAAAGTTTTTCACTGTTAAAATTTATAGAATACTTACCTTATACCTGCTCGTAGCCTTTGCAATTCATTAAACCTACACAGCCACAGATCTCTATTTTAGCAAGACCCCAGCAGAGGGCTGTGCTGTAAGTGGCTGATGGAGCTTCTTTTGGATCTCAGGTACCTTCTCAGCCACCACCTATAGTCTTGTTGCCTCCTTTGATGAGCTACCATTGTAGCCTTGGGTTCCAGCAAGATTCAGCACAGCTGTGTAAGAACTCTAATGAACTAAGCAAGGACCAAAAGCAAGAGCCTCCTGGGTTCAATCCCAGAGTCAGTCCCATCTCAGACACTGACACCTTCTTAGTCTAGTCACTTAATCTCTCTGCAATCATTTATAAAAAGGAACAACTATACTTGCCTATTGCACAGGACAGTGGCATAACAAGGGGCGTCGGGCCAGGCCCCTGGACCAGCACCCACCTCCCCAAGGCATAGAGGAAGGGAGTGAAGCCACCCCGGCTAGGCGGGAGCTGTGGGAAAGTGTGGGGGGGAGGGAGCACAATGTGGCATGTCTGGGTGGCCCAGACAGCCCTTGGAAATGGGTGGGGGTAGAGGATGCTGGGGGTACCCCTCAGCACCTGCCTCCCTGAGTGTTGTGAAGGGCTGGCCCAGTCTCCCTCCTATGGGTGGGGTGAGGAGAGAAGTTGCCCTGTGGCACCCAAATACCAGGGCTAGAGCAGCAGATAAGTGCAGACGGGGATGGGGAGAATTCACCCCTCTGGCCCGACCTGGCCCTTTTCAGAGGGTGGGGGGCATGGGAGGTGCTGAGGGGTGCCCCTCAGGCCCTCTGCACATCATGAAAGGCCGGTCCAGTCGTCCCCGCTCCCACCAATGCAGGCTGAAGCTGCCCTATCAGAACCAGTGTTGGGCTGCAGAAAGAAAGGCAGGCATCACACACTGGGTAACAGCAAGGAGGCAGTAAAGCCAAGCCTCCATTTGCACCTCCCACCATCACCAACAGATACAGATCTCCTCTTCAGGGCAGCTGGAGGGCAGTGCGAGGACACCTCCTACCCTGTATAGGGGTGTGAGGGAGGGTGCAAATGTAGGCTTGGCCCCTGGGTGCCAGAGACCCCTGTTACACCACTGGCACAGGAAGGTTATATGACAATTAATGCATGCTTATGCACATGCAAACCCTCCAATAGTTAGGAGTCTATACTCTCCTTTTCCTTCTCCAGATTCAAATGTTTAGTTAGACAATTTTTCTTCTAAATTTATCAATTCTTTAGACGCTCTCAGAAGAAACTGAACACCTCCTCTATACAGCATTGCATTAACTTTCTCTGCACTTATTTTATATTAAAAAGGCAAAGTTTACATTTCTAACACTAAGAAGGATATTACAACAAAGTAAAATAGAAAACTATGATTTATAAAATTAACACAATGGAATGTCCTAAATACTTGAAATTTTAATTAATACTACGATACACCATACAAATAGTACTTACAATGTGCATCCAAAAAAGTGAGTGTTTCTCCTGTTGCTACTGAAGCTCCTAATAATCGTGCAGTAATTAGACCTTTTCTTTCCTTTTGTCGGACAACCTTAACTATTTGAAATTGTTTCACATATTCATCAAGTTTATCATGCAAGTATTCTGAAAAGAGAAATCAATTTCAGGGTATTCAATAGAAACAACCCACTGCCTAAGATTCCTTTGATTTTTTTTTTTTTTTTTTTAAATTTCAAGATCAACTTTGTTTGCTAAAATATAACTTGAAAAAGTTAAATTCTTCTGAATAGGTTATGATTATACTTATTTTTTGGAATTTGAAGTTCGTAAAATATTATTTGAAGAACCACCGCTCCAGTCATTAGAGCTTTAAAGATGAAAACAATGAATATCATTTCAGTTAGATGAGTCGGCTCTAAAATAAAATCAGTATTCATCAGCAATAGTGAGAATTTAATAGAGGCCATGTGATTATTGTGAAGTTCCCTCGCCGGCAAAAGCCAATGCAAGGCTAAGCAAGTCCATATAAAATATATTTTAAAGGACTTTGCAATATGAAAGCAGCACTTTTAACAAAACAAAGCTGAATTCACCTCTGAAAGAAGTGACTTCTATTGCAGTTAGAATGACCAACAGGAACTACTTCTTATCTTACAAAAACTAGATTAAAACATTCTACAGTGCAAGGGGCCTTTCCAGTTGATGGGCATTTTGCATTTGCATCAGTTCAGTGCTCAAACCCCTAATGTTGCAAGTGAACGCTGTAATTGTGCCCCTAACCATCCAAGTTACATGCACATCAGCCCAGGTTTTTGCATATACAAATGGGTACACATGCACATCTTGCAGCCATAAATAATCATGAGTTACAATGCTTACCTGGAATAAGAGCTCCAAGGTATACAATGGAACAAAGACCTTTAAGAAGATTTATTTTCCTCTTAGGTTTAATTTTTCTTTTTACTTGTCGCAGCCTCTCATTTTCCATATCAATAATAGACTTTTGCTATCTCCAAATTTGTTGATAAACCAAATTCACAGATTTGGAAACAACCATAGCTGCATTCATCTGAATATGTGTTCTTACAGATGTATGTATCAGCATTTCAGTGTATACAAATTTATAAAACTGGCCTTGTAATCATCCAAAAGTATAAACATCTTTGATTATTTAGGCCAGTGGTTCTCAACCACAGTGTTGGGACACATTACTGTGTTGCCACACAGTGGTAAGTGTGTTGCAGAGAGCCAGATGGGGGGCTGGATTTGGCCTGGAGGGTGTGGCCTGGTGTGTCCTGTAGGGTTGCACACACTGCCAAGAGTTTCGCAACCCACAAAAGGTTAAGGTTGAGAACCTTTGATTTAGACAATTACATAAAGCTCTACCTTTAGATATTTTAATATGTGGGCATTTAATACTTTTTTTTTATTTTGTGGGGAAAAGTTTCTTCTCCTATTGTCACTTAGGCTATGTACACACGAGAAACTTGTCCCGCAATAAGTTATTGCAGGACAAGGAAAGCGCTATAAATATAATGCTTTCTCGTGTACACACATGCTGCTTCTATCACAAAGGAGCATACACCGGGTGAATGCTCCTTTGCAAAAGAAGAGCAGTGCATGGTGGGCACCTGTCCCACCATGCACTGCCCACAGCCAGCCCCCTAGCCCAGCTGCAGGGCTTCCAGTGGCAGCGGGGGCTGCGTTGCCAGCCCCCACTGTCATCCAGAGCCCCGAGGCTGAGCTGGGGGCTGGCTCGAACCGGCGAGGGTTCGAGCCAGCCCCCCAGCTCAGCTCCCGGGCTTCGGGTGCCG
>ML685793.1:8023099-8081289 GCA_007922175.1 Pelusios castaneus
AGGGGAGCTGCCAAACTGGGCAGCTCCTATAATACTCAATTTCACTGCTCTGCTAGAGCAATGAAATTGACATATATGTCAATTTCACCGCTCAGCTAGAGCAGTGAAATTGACATATTTGACAGCTCCAATGTCCTAGAGTGGCCTCGATTGGCACTCTGGGACATTTCCGGAGGCTCTCTATTGCGCAAAATGAGTACACATGAGCATTACCGCGGAACAGCTGTTCCGCGGTAATGCTACCACTCTCATTTTGAGTGGTTTAACTGTTGCGCGGCAAGCAGGTGTTGCCGCGCAACAGGGAAATTGATCGTGTGTACGCTACTGGCTTTATTGCGCGGTAAGGAGCCTTATCGCTCAATAAAGTGATCATGTGTACATGGCCTTAACCTCAAACACTTCAATGAGACAACTTACAGGCCTAAAGATGGTCACATATAGAAAGTTTGTAGGTCACCGTAAGCACTGTCTGTATATGTCAGTAGTACACTGCTTTATCCTAAGACTCCTTGTTCTACAAAGTGCAATATAACTTGGTTCCCTCGGTCCTAACGTGGTCACTAATCACAGTGGTACTGTTATGCAATTTAAACAGTATTAAACCATTTTAAATGGTTTAATTTCATGTTAGTGGGTTATTGACTTAGAAAACTGGGCACAATAGACAAGAAATTCGTATTTGCCAAACGGAGTTTAAAAGAGAACAGGGGAAAACGCAGTATTTTCTATCTTGCATGAGAATATTAAAACTAAGTAAAATACACACGCACACAGAACAAAGAGGTAACTATGCCTTTCTCATTCTAAACATTAATGATGCAAAATATATCACTGACTAATTATTCTCATGTGTGATCTTAACATGGACTAATAAGAAAAGTGAGATTTTTTTTTTTTTTAAATCTGATTTTTTTTTTCTTCTTACCATCTACACTCGCATCATCCACCAAAATAACTTCTTTTAGGAGTATGGCAGGGGAAGTATACATCACACTGTGAACTGTCCTTAGCAGAGTAGACCATGCTTCATTGTGAAAAACTATTATAATACTGGTAGTAGGCAGTGATGGGCACCGTTTAAACTTTTGCTCAATACATCTAAAAATTAAGAGATTTTAGACATTATATAAAATTTAACATGAACTCAAATTTCAATTCAATTTTCAAAAAACACCATTTTTTTTTGTTTTTTGTTTTTTGCAAAAGAGAAACTACGTACAATTTATTTTTTCCCTCTTATAATTTCCAGTTCCATCCAACCTTTGAAGCAGAAAGACATGGAAAGTGCCAGACAGCATCTTAACTAGTGTTCCTGATGGCCAGTTCTTAATACCTCAGTAATATCATTTTGTCCAATTAAGTTACTTTTGGCCCCAGGAACGTCAAGTACCTTTAAAGTAGAGTCATGGAAGTCAATAGGAATTGTCTGTGAATATGTTAAGCCAGGTTTGGCTCAACCAGTTTCTACTGACATTATTACTTAATCATTAAAGTGAGCATTACTGAAGTAAGGGAACATTCAATTAAACCGAAAGGTTGTGGCATATTCAAAAGTGATAAAAGGAAATACTTTTTGTAATGTACAGTTAGTCTGTGGAAGTCATTGCCATAAGATATCATTGAGTTCAAGAGCTTAACAGAGGGTAGACATTCGGGTTATAATAGTTAATACTGGGTGGAAAAATCAAGAGTTTTGAAAGGAATTTACACTCTCCTTCATTGCCAAACTCTAACCACTAAAGATTAGGAAGAGACATTCCTTGGGGAAATTGTCCATAACTGCACCTACACTTAAGAGTCCTGCAAATCCACGAATATCTGCATTATATCCACAGATGTGATGCAGATATCCATGGCCCATTTCTTGCAGATATGGATCGGATGTGGATTCCTGTATTTGTATCCACGCAAGGCTCTACCGATGAGTAGAACCTGGCAAATCCATGGATATTCACATTATATCTGCATCTACGGATGCAATTCAAATATCCATGGACCATTTCTTGTGGATCCGCATCTGATTTGCATCCACATATTTGTATCCACACAGGGCTCTACCTATATTGTTTCTCCACATAGCCTTACCACTCCAGTGCCCATTTGAGCAGAGAATAATTATATTCAATAGTATCAGGGATTTTTTTAGTAGTTATGTGATGAAACAGGAGTTCTCTGGTTACTGAGCTAACATCAAACAAATTCATTTATTTTGTAGATGAAAGTGAGCCCCTGGACTTACATATAAAAAAATAAATTAGGAATTTTTTTTTTTTGCCTTTGTGACACATGTAAAAAAATTGTTCTGAATCCCACTGCTAGATTCTATGTGCTTCAATAGGTGGCCATAAGCATTCCATTCAGGGATGTGCTAGTAATCTGCTGGGGGCATCTGAGAATGCCTGTTTGTTGCTTGTCTGAACTTTAAAAATAACTTTGAGAAACTCTGCATTTGTTTTATTAATTTATTTTCACTTTGGTCTAGAGTATAGACGAAAGTGACAAGCCAGTTCCTGGAGTTATTTCTATAATTATTTGAACCCACTGAAAGCTCTGTGAGGCCTTTATAAACTTCTTGCTATGTTTTGTGGCATTTGTAAGCAAGAAAAAACAAATAATGTTGATTCAAAGAACTTAGAAGCTTTGCAGACAAATTCACTGAAGCTTGTAATTTCTAAAAGCCAAAAAGATTCTGCTTGAGGACATTAGAGTTTTAAAGCTATGCTTCTTCCCAGATCTGCAACTACTATTCAGAGCTTGTAAGGCGCACAGTTGGAGCACATCTTTTTTAAGATTAACAAGACTATCCCAGAGGACCTTGTAAGCAGCATGCTTACTGTTTATTGTCTATAGCCAGAATTTACAGTTTGTGAACACTGTAAAGCTCTGAGCCAGGAAGGAAAGCCTCTTTCAAACGCTCACAGACCTGGGCCTCTATATTTTATAAAACTGTTTCTACCTCTGGATATTGTAAACTGAATGGAAATACTGCAACAATCTGTAAGTCCCATCACATCAATATTCATGGCTGAGGGAATTTACAACTACGATAGATACACACAAGCAAAGAAGGTGTGCTCTGAAAGGCAAGCAAGGGCCTGCCCGAGGAAATGTATGAGCTGTGATGGCAAAACTTCTACATCCCATAGGATTCCAAAGGAAACAAAGAATTATTAAATCTACTACTTTTGCTCTCCTTTCCATTGACATTGCGGCTTCTGCTTTATCAGAAAAATCCTGCTTCTTTAATTAACTTAACTTTCTTCATTCTTTCTAGAAGTTCTTTAAACAGAATTTTAAAAATTTTATAAGCAAACATGGTTTTAGCTTTCTTTTTAAAAAATTGAGGAAATTCCCCAAAAGGTTAGAGGCATACATCATAAACAAAGAAACTCATTAGATTTATTTAATCTCTACATGTCAGATAACCAAGAAATGCAGACTAAACTTTTCTATAACTTTTAGCTTTAACTGTATCTCACTTAACTTCCATCTGTAAATCAGAGTTCCTATTCTGTACCACAGATGGATGACATTACAGGACATCTGTTTACAGTGTTCTGTGTATTTAAATGTTGTGCACATGGCTCTGAAAATATGCTGGGTCTCTATATGTTTGACATATATGTTACTCTCAGGATACATGGATTTCAACATACTCAGGAGGTCGAGTGTCTGGTCCAAGGTCCCGGTGCAAAGAAATTCTGTCACTTGCAAAAGCATTAAAACAGTGTTTTTCATCACCACGCTCTTTTTCTTTCTGCTCTTCCGGGCTTAAGCTGATAGGTTTGAATGCTTTACCAGAAGCTCCTGGTGCATTGGGGTCCTGAGGAGGTCGCTCTAAGAAGGGTTTCAGTTCCGCTAGTGTATAATGTCCTGGCAAACAGTGTCTCTCTCCAGGAATATTGGTTTGCCTAACAGGTGCTTTTATCTGCAGTTTTGGCTTTGCACCTTTAATATTGTTCATAGCATTTAACACAAAACCTAGCACATTACTTTTCTTTCCCACATTTGGTTCAATCCCTGGTTCCACTCTAGAATCTTGAACACCAACTTCTCTTTGTAATAAAAACAAAAATACTATAAAAACAAAAATAACAATGCTAAACTTCCAAAGCTGCCAGCGGGAGAACAGTTTCTTAAACAGTCGCCTTAGTATTCTTATGTGAGCCATTCTGGTATTAAAAGATTATCACAGCTATAAAAATCTCTGTTAAAGATGTTCTTTAGCATCGAACTGGTCACGACAATTTTTCTTGGAATGGAAACACCTGTAAATTAAAAAAGGTATTGATATGTATGCAATTATAAATGCACACTACAATGCAAAAGTAGGAAATGTAAAACTCAGTAGCAACTGATTTAAGAAGGGGACCAAATTAAGATTAGATAGGCAACCTTTATTCTGGCATTTCCTCATTTTTCAGTACTTGACTTTGCAAACTTTATGTTCGCTTAATGTAAGGTAGTTAGGCAGAGAAAGAAAGAATAGCATGAATTATTTTTTCCAAGTCCTGTTTATCCCATACCTACCCTGGGTAAAATTACCCCCAATTCTCTCCTCCCCCACCATTTTATTAATTATTGTTTTATTTTACTTTGTTATATTAGATTGGCACAAGTTCACCCCCACGCACCAAACATCAAACATCTATTCTGCCCCTTACTTCTTTGCAGAGCATTATACAGGTTAAACACCAAAGGAACTGACATCTGTATTAAGTACTGGTGAGTATTTTCAGCCTGCTGTCTAAGTCTGGGGAGCCAATTGCTGTCCTCCTAATAGTACATATGCTTCCAGCTTCCCAGCTCCTCCTCTTCTGAGACTGAGCATTTTGTTCTCCAGCTCTTCCCTCTTGTTTTCTTAAAGAATCAGTGGCCTTTTTATTCTTCTTTCCCTCCTACCTTGCTCCCCTCCAAGGAAAACGTAGTAATTACTTCTGTATTTGTTTTGTCCCTTTTAGTGCATTGGTTTTAAGGTCATCTGTTCTAAAAAACTTGGTTTTTTTTATATTATTTTTTGATCAAGCCTACAAGTAGATCAAATCAAACCCTATGAACAGCAGCTTTTCAACCCCAGGTGGGATTCAAATCAGTGACTGGTGGGCTCCCAGGCTCCTGCCCTAATCCCTGTAGCACAGGGCCAGATCCCTGGTAGGCTTTGTGCTGGGCACAGGTTACCATTAAAACCATTAAAAACATTACGGCATCTGCTGGAGAAAGGTGAGAAAGCACAGGGAATACATACAGAGACAGACAGACAAAGCAAAGTTAATATAAAGGTCATCTAAAAAAGGTGCTATTTTTTAAATAAGAAAATACACAGATTTTGGGAGACCAGTGTTTCACTACTCACTAAACTTCATGTTAAACTAATGGTTTGGAGAGAGACCAATGTATGAAAATATAAGCCTTTCCAGAATTGACTTGATGAGCTTGGAGGTTCTTAAACTGCATTTTATAGTCTGCAATCAGGTGGTACACAGGTGTGAAGAATGTGGGAGGTAGTCATAAAAATATTAGCTATTACGTAACCCTCTGTTTTTGGTTATTATCGCTTGCTAAAGGATAAGTTGGTGTCATGTCAGTCTTAGGATATTTTTGTGTGTCTGCTGAAACCAAATCACTGGCTTCAGAAAAATCACTCACTCACTAATATTTAATAAAGATGTCACTTCCTTTGGTGTTTTACCTGTATCATGCTTTGATCAACAGGCTGGCTTGATAACACTGAGAGTTGGGGTGGGAGTCAAAAACCAAGCAGGGAAAATCCATTAAAGAATTTTGGAATGATCTAAAACCTTAGCCCTGAAGCTCAGAGGAACAAAGTCTATGACTGCTGGGGAGACTGATTCTCCCAGATATTGAGGTGCATGGCATAAACTTTGTGTAAGACAAAGATACGTAGGCTGTTTTAACCTTTTTCTCTGAATACTATGTTGCTACTGACATAAATAAATACTACTTTATTTTGGAGACACTATCCTGAGGCCAAGACTACATGGGGGCGAATTTGGCAGACGTCAATTGGAATTACACAAGCTTGTGTAACTCTCATCAACTTCCTAACTTCTTTTCTGCGCAACGTCTTCACTCACAGGAAAAGTGTTTCCATCAATGCAGTGCTACGCCACTTGAGGGGGTGGGTCTTAACTGATTGCTAAGTTGATCTGGAAAGAACAATCTGATGGTGGTTTGCTGCCATCAGTGTAGATGTGGCCTCGGTCATTGCATCACCTACTGCACACAGCTCCATATGTCATGCCATAGCTTGGAGACCCAGTGTAAAAGTGAATTGTGAAATTCCACCTTGAGAGAAGTGTAGTGCCAGCCTGTTGCTTCAAAGATTGCCCAGGGAGAGAATGAAAACAGAGGGAAAATAGCTTACCCTATAATTATGAGAAGACAGTAGGGACTGAGAGTTTTTTTGTTTTAAGACATGTCAGAATAAGAATTGATTATAACCTAATTATAAAAGGTGGTATTTGGCGTATCAAGTACTTCTCGGTATTAGATTTAGTAAGCAGGTTTAAGAATTGCTGGATTAACTCATTCTCAATTGGGACATCAGATATACCCTACCTTTAAACCACAAATAAAGGAATGAACTATAACTGTTCTACTTAATCATAGGTCTAACCTTCTAACTCTTCAAACACAAACAGGAACTTCTTCTAGGAGTACTATTAATTAAACAAGTAATAACATGCTGCTGAAAGAGAAAGTAAATGCAAAATGGGGAGAGCATGAAGTAAATGAGAGGAGCTGTTTTGGGAAATACCAGTCTTTCTAGGATCCTTCTCTTTAATGTTTCTGCTCTTCTGAGTGACTTGGAAATAGGTAGTTGGCTAGCACTTCCTTGACTGAACATACTCTTAAAATTAACTAAGATCCAGGAAGAGTGAGAGAAGAATGTAATCAGAACAAATAACCCCAACAAGATTCCACAAAAATATATATCAGTATGCATACTGAATCCTTACACAGGACCATGCAGTAAGTGCCTGGATAACAGGACATCATCTTGCTCCCACAATTATAGACACTAAATTTGTTCCAGTCTTTTATAAGTTAGACGCAAGACAGAGCGTTACATTTTGGTATAAACAACAAAATAGCAGAAAGGTGGATGATTCAGATGTTAGTGTAACATCCCCCAGAAAAGAGAACTTAGAGGGAGCAGATTGTAGGAAAGAATGCTCTACATGTATAAATTATTTAATGGAATGTAGTTTCTAGAATTGTACACAACCACAAATATTGGTTGATATACCAAGAGGTACTAGTAAAGAATTTTTATTGCAAGAGGGGGAAAAAAGCTGAAGGACACAGTTGTTGCATGTGGACTACTTCTGCTTCATTGGTGCTAATATAATCAGAACCAAGGAGAAGACAAGATTTACATACTACTTAGCACATGCCCACATCCTGTGGTATACAGCATTAGGAAAGCAAGCTGAGAGGTGCCTTAGAAATCATCATGGGAACTACCATGCACTTCTAAAACAAAAGTCGAACAACATAGAAATGATTTAACAAAAATTACTCTAATAGCTGTGGAAAGACCAATAAGGAACTAAAAAGGGGCAACTTTGACCTGTTTTGATGGGAATGACTAACAAAAGAAGAAAGTTTTAAAAGGTAGATTAGAACGTAAGAACAGCAATAGTGCATCAGACCAATAGTCAATTTAGCAGTATCCTGTCTTTCAAAAGAGGATGGTGCCAGATGCTTCAGAGAGAATGAACAGAACAGGGCAATTTTAAGTTATCCATCCCCTGCTGTCCAGTCATAGCTTCTGGCAGTTGGAGGTTTAGGGAAACCTGGAGCATGATGTTGTGTCCCTGAGCATCTTGGCTAATAGCCATTGATGGATTTATCCTCCATGAATGTACTTAATTCTTTTTTGAGTAAGTTATACTTTGGCCATCACAATATTCCATGGCAACAAATTGACTGTACACATGTGAAGAAGTTACTTCTTTTTGTTTTAAGTCTGATGCCTTGCTAATTTCCTCAGGTGAACCCCAAGTTATTGTTTAAGTGAAGGGATAAATAACTCTTTGCTATTATTCATATTCTTAGAATTATCAAATCGCACCAACTTTCTCCTGGTTATTTAGAACAACATTCTAAAGGAATCAGGTTTAATAAATACTTAAATGAATAAATACTGGTTATTTGTGACTAGCAAAGCTATTCAACTTGTTTTCTACTACTATTAACTATATATCCTGGAATTATTTATTTAGGATTTAACAGAGGGGAGATAGGAGTCTCGTAACTAATGATGCTTATAAACGGTGGCTTTTTAGTGACCTGGAATGACACTTTTCTTGATTAATATTTTCAGTAACTTTTGAAGAGTTTTCTTTGAAAAACTTAAATGAAAAAATTCTCCCCCCGCCCCAATAAGAGCCACACAAACTAACAGGTAACATAATAGATGATCTGTTTCTACTGAAGACCAAAAAGTTTGGCATCTTTAAATACGATAATTACTTGTGTAACCTTAAACATTTTTCATAGGTCTCCTACATGGAAATAAGGAATGATCACAATTTTAAATTCCAGGAAAAAAGATAAATAAATGCAACTCAAAAAAAAAGAATGTAATATTATGACTAAGCTTTTCTAATCATCTCCTGGAAAAGACAAAGATATAGAGTTAATTAGTAACAAGGAGGTGATGGCAATTTCCTTCCATTTTCTCTCTCTCTCTCTCTTTTTTTTTTTTTTTTTTTTTTTTTGTAAGTGACAGACAATCAATTGTGCAGTTACCAAAAGTAAAGATATTTAATGCTATGTGTTTAAGAATTCACACTTTTGCAATATTTTCAAATAGAAATGTTGCCCATCCATAAGTCAAAATTGACAGTCAATTTTGTTCAAAAGTAACTGCTTCATAAGAGTTCAGCGAAATTAAAGGAACAGTACCTGAAGATTAATTTAGCAGTTTACAAGTTAAAAAACACAACTTTTGTGTAAGCTTCTTTGCATCCGTTGACTGAGAATGCTGGTGATGCAAAGACAATAGACTGCTTGTCATTAGTTTTAGAAGAGAAAGCGAGCAATCTAAACAGTTTTGAAAATTGGGAGAGTGTTACAGTACTTTAATGTTGGCTGCACTTTTCCCTGGCTTTCATTTTGTTTAGTAAATCAATAAAATAAAAAAGTAAAGAAACAAGGTAATAAGGGTTTGATTCTACAAAGTGCAGATTGCAGAGCACCCTCAACTCCCAAGATGCTCAGCACCTTGAAGAATTGAACCTTAGTAGCACAAAATGAGTAATGCCATTACTTTTTCTCTTCCACTCATCAAGTACAGAGGTGCAGGAGACAGGGAAGTCCAGAACAAGGAATAGCAAGGCAGATACTATGTTAGCAGTGAGAGAGCTACTGTTTATTACTGTTTTTTTTAAAAAAAATCCTGGAACTAAACAACAGATACCAAAACTCAAACACATTTTTCAATTATTATGTTTCACCTGTTCCTGTACTTCTCCCATATTAGTTTGCCTGCTGTCCAATTTAGTTTACCGGTGCATGGCAGTTAGGAAAGTTTGAATTAATTCACATAACTCAATACATCAATTATAAAGTTGGCTTAAAGTACCTGAAAACATCCTTTGGATTATTTAAACTGTTCTTCTAACTGAAGCAATGTTTTTAATGTAATATAGAGGTGTAACATTAAAACTAAAATATGGAATAAATGCTATGAATTGTGTCAGAAGACCACTGTGTAAAATACCATAAACACAACATTATTAGGGTCCATGTAGATAACTTTTAAATATTGTACTGTGGGTTTGACATATTTAATACCATAGAGATGTTAAAATAATCATTTTTCATTTTATTAAAAATTTTGTAAAAGCATGCAATGTTTTTATTGTAATTATATAAAATGTTAACAAAATTTTGTAGTCTGGAAGTTTCAATTCTCTGAATTTACACCTCAATTACAATTACAGTGGTTTCAATTCTGTCGAAATTTACCTCGTAATTACCATTTTGATAAGCAAAATCATCACTGAAGCCCACCTATCCAAGAATCAAGAGAAAACTTAATAAATCATGCATCTCCTTTATCCACTGACTTAAGAGTATAAATGAAGCTTCAAAAATTAAATAACTTTAATAAAAATTAAATAAGTCAATAACTGATTTTAAAAAATAAATCAGATGTGAATTGATTAGTCAGAAGGGAGCTGATAAAATGATACACTGGACACTATCTTGTCATAAAGACAAAGTGAAACTGCTGTCGCTAGTAAAATCTTGTTATGGGTCAGATTTGATGAATGTCAATTAACGGTATGAGGATTAATTAACCACAGGCCCCTACCTAAGGCAAAAGGGTCATGTGAATGCCCTGTTCTGTCCATTCCCTCTGAGGTTATGTCTACATTCAAATTGCTAATGGCACAGCTGCAGCAGTGTTTCAGCATAGACACTCATTATAGTGACAGGAGGGGATCTCCAGTCACTGTAATTAGATGAGTCTACTACACTTAAAATGCTATAGCAGAACAGCTGTGTCACTGCAGCTCTTCAACATCTATACTGACTGGAGTTAAGCCAATATAATTTTTGAGTGTAGATTAAGCCTTTATCCATCCTCCCGGGAGGCAGTAGGCTGACTGTGGGTTAGATTGGCAGAGTTACATTTCTCAGGGTATGGAATTTTTACAGCAATGAGACACTGAGCTGTGCTGAGGTCAGTGTGGACCCCTTAAGCATATGACATTGGCCCCTTTCAGAAGATAGGATACGGAGCTAGATGGACCATCGGTCTGATCCACTATGTCCATTCCTATGTAACCCATCCAGGAGCTTTGGACTGTTTTGGAGAAGAGGCTTTGCTAAAGTGTTGTTTTGCGTAACTACGTGTGTGTGAGAGAAAATAAGCAGAATAGAGAGAAGCTGAGAACACACAACAGAGAGAGGCAAAGGCAAAAAGCAAGAAAGCCAAGCACAGTGGCTTTCTAAGCATAGTATGACCCTGAAAAAAATTAATCGGCAAGCTCTCTAGGTCTAGTGTTGCCTAAAGAGGCTTCATGCTAAGAAACTGGGCATTTTGTTCTTTGGTCAGCCTGCATTCAGAGAAGCAGAACTTTGTACATTCCTTATAAACAAACAAGATTGCATAAAACAAAAAGACTCCATCCACTTCTACTTCCAATTGGACTATCCTCAGCAGTGGTGCCAATTAGGTGGAAAAACGCAACTTCACCTCCCCAAAGGTTTTTGCACTTGCTCCAAGTTCTACAGATCAGCCAGTGGGAGGGATCATGCCCTGACCACTTATAAGTCAAGATGGTTGTCGTCGGAGAGATTTGAAGTGTCACACGGGCTGCAAGATCGTATCACTGTTGAAAGCTGTTCCTGCTTTCCCTCCAGACAAATGATGGAATGGCCAGGACAAATTTCACAGTGTGGCAGTGTGCACAGGGTCACACCACTCAAATTGGTCTGCTGCCAGATGGAAGAGCATTGTGAACTGACTGGGCCAGCTCAAGAGTTTTTGGCTCCCTAGGTGAACTGTGACTTTGGTGCCCCCCCATGTTATAAGGGATAATATGTTAAAATATATTGTTTAAACAGAGAAAAAAAATTATTTCTAATTAATTTGGCAATCCTTAAAGCCTGGTGCCCTAGGTGACCACCCAGGTTACCTATGTGATTGGGCTGGCCCTGTGAACTGGTGCACATGGAGTCTGTTCAACACAGCAGTGTAGGACAGATCATCAAGAAGTCCACCAAGAACTCAATTCCTGGTGCCACTGCCTCATGCCTTAGGCTATATGAATAAGAAACACTGGAGACTCCCTAGCCCAGGATGGAGGCTCAGAGTTCCTCTGGGCCTGTGGGGAGGAAGGACAAACAGGGCCTAGAGAACAACTCGTGGGAGAGCACCAGAATTTAGCCTCTCCGCTCCATACATCTTAACTGGTGTTACTGGTTTCCTCCGGGGGGGGAGGGGGGAGAAGCGAACTTTGACTAGCCACTTAATTTAGAAAGGAAAGGACACGTGGCAGCGCGATAGTGAGGCGCAAACAAGTGGCAGGCAGCGCCTTCAGGGAGGCAGGGCTCCCAGCGCGAGCAGGATACTCCTCCTTCAGTCAACAGGGCTGTTTGAGAAGCGATCCGGATCAGGGCTGGCGCTTCCGGGAGAGTTGTTTGCCCTCCGCCACACGGCAGCCGCTCGCTCCTACTTTCCAAGCCGCCCGGAGCACTTGCTCGGCTTTGCGGCGGCCGGCCAGGGCCGCGGGCCAGGCACAGCAGGGGCTGCGCGGGAGCCTTTCGCAGCGGCCCGGCAAGGACCGGCCGCGCGGTTTCCCCCTGACCGGGAGATGCGGCCGCAGCCCGCCCTGAGCGGACCGGGCAGGAGCCACAGGGCCGGCGGGGTGGCGCAGCGGCGACCGCCTCAGGCTCCTGTCTCCAGACACGCAGCTTCGCCCCGCGCTCCGAGACTTTCCCTCCCGCCGGGACAGGGGCCGCTGTCCGACGTCCCCCAGCAGCGGGGGCTCCGCTCACCTGTTGTGGCCGGAGAACGTGGAGCAAGCAGCCGCCGGACTCCCCTTAGCGCGCAACCGGGAGCCGCCGCCGTTGCGTCCAGGTGTGTCGGGGAGCTGCGGTCCAGCGCTCCAGGGGCCCACTGCGCCTGCGCGCCAGCCACGCCCCAGGCTCACCTGCCCACTCAGGTGAGCGCAGCGCGCTCGGTTCCTTGTGCTCAGCAGCAGCTGGCAGGAGCTGCGGGCTTAATCCGCACCTGGCTTCCCCTAGCAACCGGGCGAGCTCCCGCCTCGCCCCTGCCCGACGCCCAGCCTTAAATGCCCCTTCATCTGCCAGACTGCTGAGGAGGAGGCTTCCCCCTTCCACGGGCGCAGTTCCTCTCGTGCTAGCCCCACTTTCCTTTTGCTTCGGCCAGACAGGAGAGTTTATTTTAGTTAAAGTAAGTAGCCCTCAGACCCCGCTACAGTGGCGTGAAATTTACAGAGTCGGCACTTCTGCTTTGAAACAGTCGTACAACGCAATGATTTCCGTCCCAACCTTCAGGCTTACAGGAACCCCTGCTCAGTTACACCAGACCAAGCACTGCTGGGTAAACATTCATCAGAGTTCGACTTTTCTTCATTTTACCAGATTTAGGAGCGCAGCCACAAGCGTCTGCTATTTAAATCTCCTTTAAAACCAATGCACAATTGACAGACTAAGCATTTATTAGGTGAGGAACTACCCCTCAGCTTGTTCATACAGCAGCACGTACCTGACTCGTGGCCAGAGCTGGCTTAGGACACAGGAATCACTCTACCCATACATTTTTGTAATAGGACCATAAGACTATTGTCTCTTTAAATACATTTATTTAGTTTTGAATAAAGATGGATTTTTGTTTAGTGGCTTGCTCTATCTTTTGTCAGTTGTATTACAGAGTAGATTCTGCAGTTTGCTTTGCTTTAATGCAGTACATACTTAAACCGTCACAGGGGTATGACAAATTTGAGGGATGTGACAACTGTGCTTTGGCCCACTGTCTTGCTGTTAGAGGGGTTCAGGTACATGACAGCACCCACACTAGCTCTTATGATTTATATAAATATTAAAATAAGATTACTTTAATCAAGATTCCAGGAGAAGCACTATAATTTTATGCTGGATATAGTCTGTATATTCATTACATAGAAGGAATATCAAAACTTTACAAATCTTTAAACTTTGTACCTTACAGAACACGTTACTAAATGTGCTCTTTCCCTTCATTTTCTTTTGCCTTTGTTTTCTATAAATAGTTGCATGGAGTGGGTAATTTTTAGAAAAGTACACCATTTTCCTACCTCTTTTCTTTCCACCCTTTTGTTTAATTTCCAAGCTGTAGATGTGTTTCAGGGCTGACATTTAATTGAACAGCAGGATGCTCTGTTTTTTCTCCAAAAGGATACGTGTTGCATGTAAGATTTGGTTGACGAGGCACACTGAGCCTGTTACTAGAAAAAAAGAACATTGTAGAAGGGAAAGACTGAGTATGATAGAGGGCTTTAGTTAGACAGAGGAAAGAGATAACCGAGATGGTCAAACTTAGACACCCCCACCCCCCAGACTGCTTTCCCCACTGGAATGAATTCTAGTAGCCCCACCACCCTGCTGCAGGGCAGAAGCTCTGAGTTCCCCATCACAGTCTGTGCTCTGAAAAATGACTTTATAAAAAAGTGACAAAGTGATGGCCCTCATTTTTCTCACCGACTTCCACATCATTTTTTTTAATTAAATGCAGAATCAAAGTCAAGCTGTCTTTTTTTCCGACTCACCAGTAAGTATTCTGCCATTAGAATTAATATAACTGATTTTGTTGAACCAAAATGGAATGCAGCTCATTCTCCTGTGGTTATACTGACTGCCATGGTAATAGGAATTTGAAAAATGAACACCTACCCCAATTTTGTCAGTAAAGCAACTAGGATTCCTGGTTCCAGGGTGTACAAGGTCTATTGAGATCTGGATCAAGGTTTAAATCACAGTGAATCACACAATGTTAACCATGATTTGCACTAGTCTACACTGACCACTGAGGTTACTGAATAGAAGTACAAGTTTATCAAGTTAAGTCCTAGTCTGCCTCCAAGGACTTAACTCCATCAGATAACAGTTGTTAAAAGTACAACTTGCCTTGTCTACATTAGATGTTTTTACCAAATGTTAAACACACACTTTCTCCTAGTGAAGACAAGGTCTAAAATGTGATGAGCATCATGTCATCTAACTCCATTTGAGCTCCATTCAAATATGGCAAATTTTTGTAGTGTGGATACACACAAAAAGTATCAATTTTCAGAGTAATACAGTATTAACTCATTGCTCAATTTTCTGCTATTTTGCTAATTATCAATACCAGTGTTTAAATAAAAGGCTGAACGAAAGGGGCAATCCCATCTTCTTTGTACTTGATTCTGCAGTGAAATAATAAAGGTTCAACTGTAAAAATAATTACTATATGCAAACTACATCACAAAATGAATTTATGTCACTGCAAGATAAAGAATCTGGCCCTGAAACACCTTATTCAGAATGTGAAATACGTGCACTAGAAACACAAAGTAATGGATCAATCTTTATGTTGCACTCCTAGTCAATACCCAACCCAAGTCGGAGAAGCTAATGATCTAACCCCAGAACCAAATTCGGTGATGAATCCTGGTTGTGTGCCACATGAGGCACTTCGTGCATATGCTAAGAAGACTGCTTTTCTAATTTCTCCCCCCACTTGCGATCCACAGTAGAAGACCTATAAGCATCAGGGGGAAAAAAAAACGCATTCAAAGTCAATAGTAGCTAGGACTTTTTTTTTTTTTTTTTTTTTAATATAATAAGGGTTAAATGTGTTTCGGCAATTGAAGAGAGGTAGCAGGTGAAATTCTGTTCATGGGATATTTTTGTGTAGGGCCTCAGGTCTGTAGTTTTTATGGGCAGTGATGAGAGTTTCACTATGTAGATGAACTACAAAAAGGGGCTCCTGGGCAGTGTAATGAGAACATGGGCTCAGGAGAGACTGCAGGAACAGATGGATAGTGATGTTTCAATTCCTGTAGGATAGGAGGATCATCAGCTCAATGCTGGGTGCTTATCTGGGAGGTTCCATTTCTATACCCCTGCACTTGTGAAGTACCTCCTTCTATCGGTCTTTAAAAGTGCCACAGGACTCTGTTGTCTTTCTACAATAGACTAACACGGCTACCCCTTTGGAATTCGATCCTAAGTAAGTATTTAAAGTTCTAGAGGCTGTTCTTACTATCTAGCTGGAAGGATCCAGCCATGGATGGATTCTGTCTTTGCCATAAATTAGGTTAAATACAACCAGAAACACATGTTTTTCATTTAAAGTACTAATACGCATTATTAATAAAATTGTATTAAGTCAACACTCAAAGATTGTGTTGTTCTAAAGGAAGCATTGTTACACAGCACACACACAAAAAGCATCTTCTGGAGACTCCATCAATTACTTAGGTCACTGCACATTTTAGAGCATATAGCATAAATACCATAACTAAGAGAAAGCACAGCGATTTGGGGTCACTGAAATGTCACCTGATTAGCTGAGCAACAGATTTGTAAACCAAGAAAGCGCTAATCTCCAGAAGGATGTAGCACACCATCACAAGCAGACAACGAAAGCAAGCATAAGAGAAGGAACACTGGTTTTGGAACCTCTGCTAACTAGAAGAGGAATATTTTAGTCTTAAGCTAGGATCCTGACTCTCCTCCTTAGAAAAAAATTAAACCAAACCCTAGAAATATTTTTTTTAACCAAAATGAAGAGACTAATTTTAGAGACAGAAGATCTAAGTCCTCTTATCCACTCCATAGTAATATACGTTGGTTCCTAGTGTACCCATTCTATTTTAAAATGACTAATATATATTGGGTATTTTATAGTTTAATAGAGGCTATTCAAAATTCATTCTGCTCAGTTTCATCTCAATATTAAAATTACATACCTCATACCCTCTCTAAAGAAATCCTCCTCTCCCACAATGTGTATCTTTTAGTTATTTCTTGTCAGTATTTTGTATTTCTCATTGATTATTCCTTAGGTCAGACCATCCATGTTGTTTGATTTTTATTTTTATTTTTTGTGGTTGCCGTAGTTTTTCTGAATTCCTTTCACTTTTGTAGTCTCTTTCTGGTATTGAATTTCACTGACCTGTATCAGTATTCTATATACATTCTCACCAGGACTATACAGAGAAAACAGTTTCCTAAGGCCATGACATAATGCCTTTGCAAATAGCTCAAAATAGCTTTTGCTTTCTTGGCTACTGTATCAAATTGCAAACTCCTATCCAATTTCTGCCCATTATCACTGTAGTTACTTTTTGGCATCATTTTCCAAGAATCTCTGATTGAATATCTGTTTATTATTTTCCCAAGACTTACTGTTTTTATTTTCTGTGTTTAATGTAACCTCTCTCAACCATATTTTAATGTATGATTTGGTAACTTTTTACCGCTGCTGCTATTTGGACCACCTTCTGATTTAATACTATCTACAAATGTAATTAGTTTGCCATTTAACATTTCCTGCCGGTCATTCAAAGATAGCACCCAAAAATTGTTTTTTCTTTTGTGAGCAGCTTTTTGATGCAACCACAGAAAGCACTACAAGGAACCCAATAGCTTCAACTACTTATGTACTTTCTTATGCATGTGATGATACAGCATATCATACTGATTCAGAATATTCAGTAACCAGAATAGTTTTCTTTTACAACAGAAATTTTGCATATTCCTGTAAAATTACTCTAACAAAAACCACATATTTAGCCATCTCTTTTCACATGAGGCAGGGGCAGTATTGTCTTGTTCAAATGAAGAAATTTAAAACGCTGGCATCAGTATTTGTTTACAGTACAAGAAACCACATTATCCAAAACCATTTTTTAAAAGTATTGTTTCAGGAAGGTACCTGTGAAAGTTCCAACTATTGCTCAGGCCAACGTAGATGAAGTGGAAACATCTTCTGGATGATCCTGAAATTTTTATGCATCAGAGCAGCTTCACACATTCAAAGAATCCCATGTGTAGCAGTGATGATGGATTGTTACCATTGAGAAGTATAATACTGTATTTTTAAGTGCAATGTTTCCTTAATTGAACATCTTAATGTTTGATGTTTAGTATTTCAGTGAATGGTCTATGGGTGAAAACCTGGCCTCCTTTGTCAATGAACATACAGTGAAAAACACATCCTGACTCTTTTCAAATCTGTTCTTTTCGGAAAGGTTTCTAACAAGTTTCCCCTGGCCAGCAAAGGCTAGGTCTAATAATTTGAAATAGGACTCTTCATGTATATAAAATTACTCAAGTTTAAGTGTTTGAGGAATTCGAGTTTAGATCTCTAATCTAGAAATGTGCCTATTATGGGCCATTACTAATGTGGCTATCACAATTTGCAAAATGGCTTGTAACAGTCAGATATAGTATATACTGGCCAGTGCAAATGTGTTGTACTCATAATTTTAAATTATTTAGGATGAATTACACTAGTATGTTTATTTTAGCTAGTGAAATTGCTGTTTTACTGCTAGGATCATTTTTCTGGTATCAGCATGGTGCTTGAAACAGAGGTAGAAAGCAGTCTAGCAGAGCCTTTTCTGCTTACAGTCAGAAAGGCGACTCTGTATGTGTCTCCCTAGAAAATATTCCAGGGATCCTCAACTCCAGGGTGGGGGGAGGGGAGGAGACACCAATGGTTTGTGTTGCTATAGTCACAGGTCACTTAGATCTCCAGTGAATGAATCAAGAGAAAACACACATTCACTCCCCTCTCTTGTTCAAAGGGAAGAGTGGAAGATGGGTTGCTAGGAAACATACTAAAGATTGGAGATCTTTGAAATTAACATGGCTGACTTCCATCCATGACAAGAGCCTCTTCTATTCGAAATCATTTATGAGGAAGGTGGGTTAGAAAAAAGACTGTAGAAGAAATAAATACAAAAATAAGAAACAGCAGAGGAGGACTTAGCATTTGCTAGTAACTAGAATTAACAGAAAGGAAACAAGGTCATTCCATAAAGAAAAGAGGCAGCTTGAGAGAGAGTAAAACTACAAAATTACAGGACTTTGAAATGGTTCATATGGACCAAAGAGAAAGCAATATTTAATTAGTCTGAGAAAAGTACATTTAAGCAACTTTGACTTTATAGACTGTGTATATAAAATCACAGCACATTTTTTCTCTTGGGATTTAAAAGCTTTCTTCCCCCAACCTTCTCCTAATAGGATCTCATTCTTAATAAGACATTAGGGACTGGAGACTCAGGTATTCTTAATGAGAAATGAGAAATGGAAGCCTTTCCAAGGTTGCCAACATGAACAAAGCTAGTAAAGATGGGAAATTATAACAAGCAGATGGAAGTACAGTGACCGGTAAACCTTGTGATCTCAGTTCAGTTCCTAACAACTAGTGTTTATATCACAAAACTGCCATGGCCAAACCATCCTTATTCCCTCCCCATTATTGTCTGTCTCACTAGAAAGAGCAGAGATTAGATGGAGTGGTCCAGCTTCTGTTGGTGAGACACACAAGCTTAAAAGTTTACCCAGAACTCTTCTTCAGGTCTCAGAAATGTATACAGCATCACAGCTGAACATAAGATGTTAACATATTGTTCAGTATAAGAAGTTAATACATAGTTCAAGTTCTGTATAGGCTTGAAAGATTGTCTCATCAACAAAAATTGGTCCACTAAAAAGGTATTACCTCACCAATCCTGCCTTTTTAATATCCTGAAACCAATGAGGCTATAATACAAAGATTAAATGAACACAACCAGAACTACTCTTCCTTCTTTTGAACAGAGAGATACCTTCAAGATAGCATCATGAAGGAGATCACTCACTTTTCACTTTTGTTTTAGAAAACAAGAGTTGATCCAGCTCCCATTAATGAAAACAGAGAGAAGCTGATGCTGGCAGAACTGGGTTGGTGTGAGAAAATGGGTGAACCTGTGGCTCTTTTTACTGAGTCAGAGGCTGTATCTACATGATCAAAAATAGGATCCGCAGTTCACTGGTGCCCTGTGGTACAGGGCTGATACCAATACCAACCGTGGAAGCTGTAGAGAGCATGGGCCAATTTATAAGTCTTTACCATGTCAACTAACTTGACCGTTAGACAACATATTAGTAACAATGCTGAGTCCCACTTAACACTACATCTTTAACCTCTATCACCATGAGTAGAGCTACATCTGTGAATTATAGGTCTCACTGTAGATAAGACCAGATGTAGACATATTGCCCCTTAAAACACATATCCAAGCACAGCAGATATAAGCAGATTTGTGTGGCAGTAAATATTGCTCCATCTGGAGAGATAATCTTTCACAAATGGGCCAAGGGCCAATTCCTCTACAAGACAGCAGCTTTACTTCACAATGATCTACAAGACTGGGAGACTACATCCTTCTCTTCTTCTGCAGCTCTCCCAAATAGACCCTTCAATAGAAACAGTCAGAGGAAAAAACACAAAGTTAACTTTTCAAGTATTTTATGAACCTTACTAAATGTCAACATAAGCTAGAATTACTTGAGGAAACTGAAATTGGTTATTTTAGAAAGTTAATTATTGTTTTAAAAAGTTCTCTTTTCTTGCCAAAATAGCTGTTTTGAGAAAGATAAACACCATGTGCTATTTGAAGACATAATGCAATAGTGTAATAACTTCTAGTGAGTAAGATGTCATACCAGTCAAGAGAAAAGCTTTCAGAACCCACTCATTAGTCATTCTTCCCTACTTGTGGGATGAAACTGTTCTTACAGGAAGCCAGCCAGTATCTTGTGTACAGACTACAGAAATCTTAAACTGCTATTCCCAAACATCTCTCTCTTGAAAAAGACAATCAAACAAACCACAATTTGTGCACACACAACTATTAGGTAAGCAAGGATATACTACATGAATGCATGGACATTCAAAAACAGTTTTACTAATATTTTTCACAACTGAGAATACTTATTTTCCTAGCCTTTTACAAATCAATTTAAATAGCTTTAAAAAATATTTTAAAAAATAGTCTGTTACTAAATGCTAAATTTTAATTATCATTTTCATTTCAAACCAAATAAAATATAAACCCCCAGCTTTCCCACTTTAACCATATAGCTCAGTTAAAAGTGAATATAAATAAAACCTCATTACAAATACCTCCATAGCAACAGCATAAAGCTTAAACTGAGATTGCTAATTAAGTCAATTTGCTGGAAAAACAGGTTTCTTACCTGTAACAGGTGTTCTTTGAGAGGTTTGCTCATGCCCATTCCAATTCAGGTGTACATGTGCCATGTGCACGAGTTGGAGACTTCCTGGAATGGGCATGAGCACACCTCTCGAAGAACACCTGTTACAGGTAAGAAACCTGTTTTTCTTTGTCGAGTGTGCTCATGCTGATTCCAGTTCAGGTGAGTTAAAAGCTGGCCTAAGGATGCTGGGCGTCGGAGCCCTTCACTACGGTCTCCAGGACTGCCCTTCCCACTGCTGTCTCATCCCTGCTATGGCGGTTGATAGCGTAATGTGCAGTGAATGTGTGGATTGAAGACCAGGTTGCGGCCCTGCAAATTTCTATGATTGGGACATGCGCCAGGAAGGTGGTGGATAAGGCATGTGTCCTCCTCGAGTGGGTGTTACACGACGGGGCAGGGCACTTTGCCAAGTCGTAGCAGGTTTTGATGCATGAGGAAATCCAAGAGGAGATCCTCTGAGCAGTCACTGGCTCCCCTCTCATTCTCTCCGCTATTGCTACAAAGAGCTGGGAAGACTTCCTAAAACTTTTTGTCCTATCAATGTAGAAGGCTAGTGCCCTACAGACATCCAGCGTGTGCAGAACTCTCTCTCGCTGTTGTGAGTCTTCGGGAGGAAAACAGGGAGGAAAATTTCTTGGTTACAGTGAAAACTAGAAACTACTTTGGGAAGGAAAGAGGGGTGAGGGCACAACTGTACTTTGTCCTCATGAGACACCTCATGAAACTCAACGCTTTTAGTTCTGACCCCCTATGCGCTGAAGTGATTGCCACCAGGAAGGCGACCTTCCAAGAGAGGTAGAGAAGAGAGCAAGATCCCAAAGGCTCGAACAGGGGCCCCATGATTTTAAATAGTACTAAGTTTAGGTCCCATGAGGGCGCTGGGTGGCGAACCGGTGGGAAAGTCCTCTCCAGACCCATTATGAACCTTGATATTAGAGGGTGGGTAAAGGTTGATCTGCCCTTCTCCCTTGCGTGAAAAGCAGAGATGGCTGCGAGATGCACCTTAATTGATCCCAGGTCCAAACCAGATTGCTTTAGGTGGAGGAGATAGTCTAAAATTAAAGGAATAGGGGCCACCTCCAGGGGGACCCCTCTCCCCGGGGCCCATGCCGAGAAGCAAGTCCACTTGGCTATGTATGACTTCCTCGTGGACAGCTTTCTACTTTTTAGGAGTGTTTTCCTAACTTGGGTAGAACAGGACCTCTCCCTTTCGTTTAGCCACACATCCTCCATGCTGTCAAGTGCAGGGACTCGAGGTTGGGGTGGTATAATTGGCCGTGGGCCTGGGAAATCAGGTCTGGCTGGAGAGGTAGCAGTATTGGTGGGCTCACTGACAATTGCAGCATTGTCGGGTACCAATGCTGTCTGGGCCATGATGGGGCAATTAATATGACTGACGTCTCGTCTCACTTTACTTTCAGAAGAACCTTCTGGATGAGGGGAAAGAGGGGAAAGGCATACAGCAGACCCGCCCCCCAGTTCAAGAGAAAGGCATCTGCGAGGGAGCCCGGGCTATGGCCTTGGAAGGAACAGAACCAGGGACACTTCCTGTTTTTCCTGGTAGCAAACAGGTCTACTTGGGGAAAGCCCCACTTTTGGAAGATTTCCCACAGTATGTCTTTCTTGATTAACCATTCATGACTCGTGAATGCCCGGCTGAGGCGATCCCCAAGAGAGTTCTGAGAACCGGGGAGATGGGAAGCCTCTAAGTGGATCGCCTAGGTTGTGCACTCTGTCCACAGGCTCATGGATTCTCTGCACAAGGGGGAGGACCGAGCCCCTCCCTGACGATTTAGATAGAACATTGCTGCAGTGTGCTCTGTGATGACTGAAACATGGAGGCCCTGGATTTGGGGTCAGAAAGCGCGACAAGCTAACCGGATCGCCCTCAGCTCTTTTACGTTTATGTGGAGTCCTAGCTCCCGTTAAGACCAGAGCCCTTGCGTACAGGAGTTGCCTAGATGGACTCCCCATCCCATTTGAGATGCATCCGTGACCAACGTCATGGTGGGCTGAGGTTTTATGAAGGAGACTCCCATCATCACTTGGTCCCTGTCCAGCCACCATTGGAGCGCCTGAAGGACCGAGAGCAAGAGTCAAACCACCTTGTCTGGGCTGTCCCTGAGAGAGTTCAACACTGAGCGGAGCCATATCTATAGTGGTCTGAGGTGGAGCCTGGCGTGTTGGACCACATAGATGCAGGATGCCATGTGACCTAATAGAGTAAGGCAGGTTTTCGCCATTGTGGTTGGGGAGGCGTTGAGGGATCTTATAATATTCCCCATAGTCTGGAACCGTGGTTCGGGGAGGAAGGCCCTGCCCCGGGTCGAGTCTATCTGCTCCAATAAATTTGATTCTTTGAACCGGAGTCAGTGTTGATTTTGATTCGTTTATCTGGAGGTCCAGCTTCGCAAAGGTCCCCTTCACAAAGGACACTTGAGACTGCACTTGGTCCCTGGACTGTCCCTTCACCAGCCAATTGTCCAGGTAAGGGTAGACTTGGATGCCTCATTTCCTGAGGAAAGTGGCTACCGCTGCCATACTCTTGGTAAAAACCCTGGGTGCTGTAGCCAGGCCCGATGGCAGGGAAGCAAACTGAATGATCTGGCCCCATGGTGAATCTGAGGAACCTCCTGGGGGGGGGGAGAAATATGGAAGTATGCCTCTTTTAGATCGAGGGCGGCATACCAGTTCCCCGGATCCATGGAAGGGATAAAAGAATCAAGGGAGACCATACGAAACTTTAGTTTTTTTATGAATTTGTTGAGAGTTCGCAGGTCCAGAATGGGTCTGAGGCCTCCTTTTGTCTTCGGGACTAGGAAGTACCTCAAGTAAAACCCTTTCCCCTGGAACTCTAGAGGAACCCTCTCTGTGGCCCCTGATTTTAACATCTCCTGAACCTCCTCTATGAGGAGTTGTTCGTGAGAGGGATCCCTGAAGATGGACCGTGGGGGGGGGGGGGGGGGGGGGAGGGGGGGGGAGTGAGAGTGAGAGAGAGAGAGGAGGGAATTGGATAGATTATCCCATTTTTACCATGTGAAGGACCCATTTGTACGAAGTAATGAGGGACCAGGCCTGGTAAAAACGGGACAGTGTTTCAGAGGGTGGGTTGTGGATCCAGGTAATGCGCTGGGAGGTCGTCCTCGGGCGTACCCTCAAAAGCTTGGTTTGGGGCCCTGGGGCTGCTTTGTTGGGCCCTTGCCCGCGTTTGGGGGTTCCGGGGTCCTGCGTCTATAGCCCTTTCCCCTGGCCCTAGAGTAGTCCTATTTAGGGGGATAAAATCTCCTGCTAGGTGTGGGCTTAAAGTGTTTTCTCTGGATTGCTGGGGTGTGCATTCCCAGTGACTTGAGGGTGGCCCTAGAGTCTTTCAAACTATGAAGTTTTGAATCAGTCTAGTCTGAGGAGAGGTCCTTGCCCTCAAAGGGGAGGTCGTGTAAGGTTGTTTAGACCTCTGGGGGGAGACCTGATGCCTGGAGCCACGAGCATCTCCTCATTGTGATGCCCGACGCCATGACCCTTGCTGCCGAGTCTGCGGCATCAAGAGCTGCCTGTAGTGAGGTCCTTGCCACTGATTTTCCTTCGTTGATTAGAGCCCCGAACTCATCTTTGGAACCTGGACCGACCTGGTCTTTGAATTTGGACTTTGCGTCTCATGAATTGAAGTTGTACCTGCTGAGTTGGCAATCCTCCTCTGGAGGCCTCCCATAGTGTATACCTTTCTTCCAAAAAGGTCTAGTCTCTTCGAGTCCTTGGCTTTTGGAGCGGGGCCTTGTTGGCCTTGGCGTTCCTTGTTGTTTGCTGTGGAAACAACCAGCGAACTTGGTTGGGGATGAGTGTAGAAGTAGTCACGGCCCTTTGAAGGGGCGAAGTACCTCCTATCAACCCCCCCCGTGCCGTAGGTGGTATTGACGATGGGGACTGCCACAGGGTTTTGGTTGTCATCTGCACTGTCTTGATAATTGGTAATGCCACCCTTGATGGTCCCTCTGGCATCAGTATATTTGTCATTGGGTCCGGGTCCTCCCAGAACTCCTCGATTTGGAGGCCTAGGCCTTGAGCCACCCTTTTTAGGAGGGACTTGTGTGCTTTATAATCCATCAGAAGGGAGGATACTGATGGTTCCATTAGTGCCTTATCTGGGGAGGAGGAAGACAATGTCTTGCGGGCTGCCTTCTGTCTCCCTGGGCTCACGGTCTCTTTGTTCTAATATCTCACCTCCTCCTCCAAATGCGCGCTCAGTGCCCCTCCTTCCTGTGGCTCAGGATCCTGCCCAGGGGTCGCTGGGATGGACACCTCCGGGCAGGCCTTAGGCTCTGGGAGACTTGAACCTGCAGCGTGGGAGGGTGTGGAGCTCGAATATCATGGACCGTTGCTCTAGCAGTTGCCCACCTTGGGTCTGGTGGTACACCCAGAGGGATTGGTGCCAGGATAATGACGTCCGCCCCGATGGCGACCTATCCCACAAAATCGGGCGCCAAAAGGGGTGATCGGTGCCGAAGTGACTCAGGAGGTGTGGGCTTCAGCATGGGGGGTTTTCCACTTGAAGCCAGCCCGATGTAGCGTGCGATGCGGTAGGGGACTGGGGTACCATCATGGCTATTAAATCCCATGCCGCTTCAAGTGTCCGGGGTGGAGGGGATCTCCAAATCCCCGATAAGACTCCATTGCCCTGGGGACCTTGATAGTGTGGAGGGCCCTTGGGGACACGACAAGCCTGTCGGTTGAGCACCCTGAATTTGGGCTTCCTGAGGAGCCAGAGGCAAGCTCTTGGGAGCAGGGGATTTTGCTGGGGAGCAGCCTCTTTCTGCCCTATGCCTCTTCCTCTGCACCAGTGAATGAGAGTTGGTTTTCCCACCAAAGCAGTTTTGAGGGTACTCGGTGCCGGCTCCCTCAATGATGCTGGGGCGCTCTGGACTGAGGCTCCGGGTGTTGAGCTGCCTGATCATGGGCCCAGTGCTGCCTCCATGAGCATTTGCTTGAGGCGGGCGCTTCTCTCTTTTCTGCTTCTTGGTTTGAAGCCTCTGCAGATTTTGCAACAGTCGGTCTGGTGTGCCTCTCCCAGGCACCTGAGGTAGGATTCGTAGGGGTCACCCCTTGACATAGGCTTGTGGCAAGACCCACAGGGTTTGAACCCTTGGGTCCCGGGCATACCCCGAGCCCGGAGTAATGCAAAGCCCTATCCTATAGAAGGAGTTGTTGATCTATCTGATCTAAGAGGAGGTGGTTTGCTAGGGAGTGTTTTGCCTGAGGCAAGCACACAAGCTCCAATGACCATCACTGATGGCAGTAAGAAGGAACTGGAAGGTGGTCAGGGCGGTAGCAGTACTTATGCGGAGCCATGGATGCGCCACTCCAGGGGGCGCCTGACTCGGCCCGACGGGTACCACTAGGGAAAAGTCTCCAACGACTAGCGCACGCACACCTGAATTGGAATCGGCCTGAGCACACTCGACAAAGAACAAAGAAATCTTAAGTAGTTACTAACAGAATTATTTTGCTCTCACGAATTAAGGAGAGATTGTTGTCTGTAGAGATTAGGAAAAACAGTGACTTACAGAGAAAGAGGAAAAATTATACTGAGTTATCAGATACTACTTGAAACATTTTTAAAATGCTGTGCCTCAAATGACAGTAGTTAAAAGGGGAAACCTTGTCCTCTTGTTCCATTCATTCTCTGATCAGAAATTGTATTTTAAACATTTTGGTTTTTTTTAAATACAAGTTATTTCCATATAGTTGAGTTTAGTATAGTATAGTTTAGGATACATGTCTTATCTTCCAGAAACATTTTCAAAATACATTTGTAACTTTTCTATAGCAAGTAAATCATCACTAGCAGAAGACAGATGAATATTCTAGTTGTGGGTGAATTCATTTGTGAAAAGCATACTTCAGCTGTACTACATAAACACACATGGTCCTCACTATAGCGATTTGTATTTTCAGATATTGCTTCTTCACACAGAAAAATAGTATTTCTTCCCGTTGTGGAAAAGGACTCCAATACTGATTATTTATATATAGTTTAAAGATAGTACCAGTTTAAAGATAGCAATGGAAAAATCACTTGTCATCTAGTTTTCTATCTAGTACAAAATTTTAATTCATACACTTGATTTCTTTTTTAGTTTATTATATCCTGATGCACAAAAGCCTCCTCTGCTGGAGAACGAATCTTTTCTCTCTTTGAAGGGTAACTGTATACAAGATCTAGATGATGTGCACAGTACTTCTTTTATTTAAGTACTGATGTGGTCTCTCTTCACTGTAGTATACAAGTCAATTTCCAAAATCAGATACAAAATTTAGTGATCCATACAAATAAAATTCAAGTCCTTAAAGATGCACGGGCCTTGTCAAGTATTTCCTTTCTGATTTTTGGGTAGTTTGGGTGTGCTTTTAGGACCTGTTAAAGGCAAACACAATTTAAAACCAGTTATAATGTAGTCTAAAAAGAACTAGCAGGTCATTAGCTATTTCACCATTGCGAGCTTCATTTAAAGCCTTCTAACAATCAGAAAGTTTGATTTTATTCATAAATACATAAAGATATTTCATTACTATAGATACACGAAGTAAAAAAAGTTGTATCAAAGATAATCTCCTCCCTACCACCTACCAAGACTTGGGGGGAAACTATAAGGAGAAACTAACCAGTAAGAGCATGTGCAGAAGCAGCTAAACAGGGGCCAGACATTCAGAGAACTTTCTACAGTTCTGACTGGACTTTATTTACCCTGTGCTGATTGGCTGTTTTCTCCAGTCCATTTTCTCTTCCTCCTCCTAAGATATTTGTTCTCTGGAGCTAGAAGGTGTAGTTTCCAGTTTGTGGAAACATACCTGTGCTGGTTCTGATCAAAACAACACGTTAAAAATTGAAGTGTGGTTGTGGCAGTATTCAGGGCAGCTAGCTCAAACAGGGCAGGTCTACAATGCCCACCATTTTTGGTAGCAGTCAAAGGGAGACACGCAAGTTACTTAAAATAACTTGTGTATCTCCCTTTGACTTCCCTATGCTTGGCATGTCCACTGTGCTGAGTTGAAGGGACACTAGTTAATATTCAAATATACTTTTTTTCCCCCTCATAAACCACCTACTTCATCCATTTCATACCTCAGATTTAGAATGTTTAGAATAGTTAAATAAAACTGTCAATAACCTAATTTACAACAAATTCCAAAAGGTTGTTCTAGTCACATAAAATTTATTTTAGAGAGAGACTACTGAGAAGTTACTCTTCTACTAGTCTTTCATGTGGAATTAACATTGGAATTCTGTTATCCAATTTTCTTAACTTATTAAGTTACTGCTATATGGTTTCCAAGTTGCAACCACAGGGTGGAAGAGTATACTTTTGCTTGGCTCTGATATACCATGTGAAATAGCTACTTTCTCACTTATTCCCTGATGACCTCAGAAATTTAGGCTAAAGGAGGTTGAGCTAAACCAAGTAGTCTCAAAAAAAATCTACCAAATGCATTAAATGAAAAATATTCCTGAAGCTAAACACTACATAGTTTATAGTTTCCAAAACTGAAAAATACAGAAGTAACTCAGTACCTAAAAAAGCTACAGTAATAAAGACTTAAAATCTGAATTAAAAGTCTACCTTATGACAAATATCAATTGCTTCAACGTATTTCTTTCCTTTCAAGTAATTAAATGCTAGCTTGTATCCTGTAAAGAACAGAAATAGCTGTGACATATTATGCTTAAAATTAAATAAAGAATGAAACATCACATTCAAATTAAAAATATCCTAATGATCAAGTTTACTTAAACAAAAAGAGTTGGAATGACTGTTTGCTAAATGTTCTCCAAAACGGCCATCTGAAATAGACAAGTTAGGTAGAGCTCTAAAATGAGTTTTGAAGGCATTTTACAATTAAATAAAAAATAAAATAAAATAAACTTACCACCACCTAACACATCAGGAAGAGTTACATTCCAAAGAATATACAGCAGTAACCTACATTCATTTAAGTCATTTCATCACTCTGCATGACTTACACACTGGCTTATGAGTCACTATTTTGGTAGAAAACACCCTTTTGATTGTTTAGTTATATTAAGTGAGGACAGAAAACTTAATAAATACATCAGAGAACAAGAATGGAAAACTTTAGTTGATTAATTTTCTTGGTGGAACTCACTTCTCATTCAGTGAATATATTTAGGTTATGCCCCTTCCAGCAAATACCAGAGACAGTAAACATTTGTCTATGGCACACCAGTTTGCCATGCGTTCAACTGAAGATTTGATGAGGTATTTAAGTACCAGTTTGAGATGCCAAGAAGGAATAGGACCTTTAACCTGGGGATAGAGGTTCCTAAATCCTTAATAAATGTTGAGGACATAGGGAGAGCAAATATGGAAAACCGTTCTAGTGGGGGATGAAATGCTGATAACACAGCCAGATGAACCTTAACAGAGCTACTTTATTACCTGGTGGAAGAAATCAGAGTTAACAAAGATGGCTGAAAGCCAAGAGGATTCAGGAACAAACACAATGAATGTCAGTTGGACACACAGATGAAGTAGGTAAAGGTCACCAAACAGGTCTCAGTCAGGTTTGTTCCATAAGGATATCTCTGGCTTTGTCCTGTTTGACCTTGTCCATCACTCTTAGTTTTAGTGGTGTTGAAGGGAATGCGTAGAAGAGGATCTTTGTACAGGGAAGCAGAAAGGCATCCATCTCCCAAACAGTGGTAACCCCTGCTCTTGAGCAGAATAAAGAACATTTTTTATTGCTGAATGTGGCAAATAGGCCCAACCTTAGAAGTCCCTATTTTTGAATATTCTGTGAAGAATTTCAACTTCTAATTCCCATTTGCAGTTCTGGAAGAAGTGCTTGCTGGAAATACTGGGCTGTAACATTCTGGATTCCAAGAAGATACACAGCTGAGATCTGATTCTGCTGGGCTATACAGCAGTTCCACTACTTCAATCTGCCCAGTACCGAAGGTGCCGAGAGAAAAGATGCTGATGGTAAAGCAGACAATGCCATTCTAAAGGAGGGTATGCCCTGGGTCTTCCTGTCCTTTACAGATGGGACCCGAGGCCTGCTGGAGAGTTGTGCTTCTCCAAAGCACTCTGGGATCTACTGGTCTCAGTGGTACTGGAGGAAGTGTCTTTTATTTCCATGGTACTGAGTCAAGAGGTTGAGGCTTTCAAAACAGTGGACTTAGCAGGAGATTTGGGCTTTTTGGGGCTATCTCCTTGTGACGTGAGACTGAACTCTTCTTCTTTGGAACTTTGCCTGAGTCCTCCAAAGTATTCCCCTTCTTAGGAAAGACCTGGGCCTAGCTGGAAGCAGGGCTGCATCTGTCTAAAGACACATGTGTAAGAGGGGGTAGGATCTACTGACCGCACTCAGAAGCAGGTCTAAGGGAATGCTCCATCACCAGAAATCTCAGCTTTGTTTCCCAATTCTTCTGTGCTCTAGATATGAGAGCTAGGCAAAAAAGTTATATCTTCCAAAAGTGTAAGACTCCGGGTAGGCCTGGAACCTAATCCACCCTCATTTAACCAGCCTGGGGTGAAACTCAGAGAGTTTACCACTAAAATGCAAGGGAAAGGGGAAGCCGGCTGCTGTTAAACCACCCCACTGCAGTAATGTCCCCAACCAGAGTGATGACTAGCAAATTTATGCTGATCATCTTCACCAGCAGAAATAGTAAAAAAAATAGATTGCTATTTGAGCATGAGAGATAAAATGGAAAAGATCTGGGCAGGAAGGAGGAAACATATGTGCCAGTGCATTATTAGTTAGATTTTGTTAGCCAGGAAGTTAGACAATGTGATAGGTCTAGTAGAGTTAAAAGGAGATAGCTAGTTTTAACTTCATAATGCAAATAAAAAAAATAGTGCTCTTTGGGAACTAATTCCAGACTACAGTTCAACATCAAGATGACATCTAGAGGCACTGCCTCGAACCCTCAGACAAGTGGATCCTGACTGGCCATTGGGTGAAATTTGTCTCTATACTGGGAGTGGTGAGCATAATAAATTTGCTTGGCATATGTATTCTGGTTGTGTTGTTAATACATAGATCTTTAGAGCACCGTTATGGAAGGGTTGGGAAAAGATGCTGCAGACATGTGGATCCCTGAGAGCTGTGGGAATAGGCAGGTACTTAAAATTGACCTTTTTTCCTGAGCCCCATGGATAAGGATAAGTACTTTTCACTCTAAGCCCTTGGTAGTGGAAGAGTGGGGATACCTAAATTAACAGTGTCATGCCTTGAGCCCTTTGTAGAGTATAGGTGGGGAGTTCTTGACTGCAGAGGTAATACTTAGAGTGGCTGTTGCTGACTGAAATAACCTCCTGAGAAGAGAGAGAGTGTTTGAAATGTGGCAAGCCAGGCAAGCCCAGCCAGACTGATAGGGGTGCTTGGAAAAATAGGAGGAAAAAGGAAGAGGGGTGGAAAAAAACCCCACCTAGTCAATCCTCTCACTAAGTAATCCAATAGTAAAACTACTAACACTAACTAGAAACATTAAACTATGAGAACCCTAGAACATACTGAGGCATGTGCAAGGCAAACATGATAGAGCTCTCTCTCAGGATGAAACAGAGAAGGAACTCAAGCTGTTCATCCATGTAGCCCTGTACACTCTCAGTGTACAGAACAAGGTTCTGTAGAATTCACGCGCAGGCCAAACAGACGCTTCTAATGGAAAATCTCTGAGGAAGGGCTCAAGAGGTGTTCATGCTCCTGAAACAGAGCACCCAATGGACACTACTTGAAGAACAGTAATTGTAAACTGCTGAGTGTTTTATCAAAGTACTAACTCTCTTGCCATGAAGGCTCTCATGGATATTATAATGTAGATCTCGAAACAGCTGAATTTTCACAGGAACATATCTTTTACTTATATGTAAAATTAAATGCAGTCTTACCAATAAAGAGTCACTGTATTGGTTCTTTTATATTACCATGGGATAAAAATGTAGGTTGCATAAACATACCTATTGTTGGATTTGTTTGGTTTCCATACTTCCAGGCCATCTCATAATTTACTGCTGCATCCTTATATGCTTGCTCCTTTTCCATTATGTATCCCATATATTCATAGGCTTTGCAACAGGACTACAAAATATAAGTGTTGACTACATGTATTTCAAAACTTTATTTACAGAAACATATGCAGAATATACAATATAGAAAGCGTACATGACAAAAAGATTCTGGATTTAAGACAGGACAAATCAAATTTGTGGAAGGGAAAAGGATGCACTAATAACCTTAATTCTATCATTTTTAACTTCTGAGTGTTCAATTTTGCAGTCTTAATGTTTTTACTGTAGCTTTTGTGTGTGCGGTTCTAGATTCTCAACAAAAATAATTCCCATTATCTGGCATCATAAACACAAACTATGTTGCATGACAAAGTGTTTACACACAAGCTTTCTCAGTCAACATATACATACATCAATCATTTCTGATGGTAAAAAAGCAACTGTAAAAACTTGTTTACCAAAATAATGCATTTTGTCAATTTAGTAAAGTTTGTAACTCAGAATGTCTGTGGAAAATATTTTCTCCATAAACAGATTTAAAAAAAAAAAATTAGTAACCATTTTCATCTGCACAGAACATACAATTCCTGCTAGTCTTCTTCACTGCACATGGGCTGGAGGCCAACATGGCCCCTGGCATCTCTTCCTTGTGCTCTGTCACTGAGAACCTACAGTGCAATCTTTTTGTAGCTTTCAGTTTATTTTCCTCTCCTTCTATTCTTCAGAACTTATTCTATCTAAATATTTCAGATGTACCAAGGCATTTAAAGAGAACAACTTATTCGGTAATAAGATCTGTATTTCTCACCTCTGCATGGTACTACAGCTTTAATCAACACAGCTAAGGTAGGAGGCAGCAGAAAGGAAGGTTACTCACCTGGCTGTAGTAACTGGAGTTCTTCGAGATGAGTGTCCCCGTGGGTGCTCCACATAAGGTGTGTGCGCGCCCTCGCGGGACAGGACGGAGACTTTCAAAGCAGTAGTCGTTGGAGCCGCGCGTGCTCTCAGGTGTCCTCGCGCGTCTCCTGTCGTTGCCTTAGAGCGCGAGCGGCTCCTTCCCGCCTCAGTTCTTTCTCTACCCGGTGCCAGTTTCAGCAGAAAAGAAAAAAGAACCGAAGTAGAGAGGGGAGGAGGGCGGGTAGTGGAGCACCCACGGGGACACTCATCTCGAAGAATTCCAGTTACTACACCCAGGTGAGTAACCTTCCTTTCTCCTTCGAGAGATGTCCCCGTGGGTGCTCCACATAAGGTGACTAGCAAGCAGTGATCCTAATTGGAAGGAGGGACTTCGTGTTCTGTTTTATTCATTACGGAGAGTACTGCTCGTCCCACTGCCGTATCAGCACTTGTATTTTGCATCAGGGCATAGTGCTTAGCAAAAGTATGATCGGATGCCCAAGTGGCTTCTTTGCAGATATCTGAAATCGGGACATTGTTCAAAAATGCAGTGGTAGTAGCCTGAGCCCTAGTAGAATGAGCTCGGATATGTTCAGGGGGAGAGATCCCCGAAAGGGCATAACATTCGTGGATGCATGATGGTATTAATTTAGATATTCTCTGGGATGACATTGCATTGCCTCTGTATCTACCAGTGGTTGAAATGAATAATCTGTTTGTCTTTCTAATTTCTCTTGTTCTATCCAGGTAAAAGGCGATGGCCCGACGAACATCGAGTGTGTGAAGAAGAGACTCCTGAGGATTGGCGTGAGGCTTCGGAAAAAATACAGGTAAGTTTATCTCTTGATTGATATGGAATGCAGTTGACACCTTTGGAACAAACCTTGGGTGTGTTCGGAGAGTGACTCTGTCCCTGTGGAATACTGTATAGGGTGGGTCTGCCATCAGTGCTGCTAACTCGCTTACTCTTCTGGCGGAGGTGATGGCGACCAGAAATGCTACCTTCATGGACATGTATCTCAGGGAGCAGGAAGCCAGTGGTTCGAAGGGGGGTTTTCTAATGGTCCTGAGGACGATTTGTAGGTCCCAGGAAGGTGTTGGTGGTCATATTTGTGGGTACAGGTTCTGTATCCCTGCTAGAAAGCGTTTGACTGTGGAATCCGAGAAAATGAGTTGTCGATTGCTTTTGGTATGAAAGGTATCTATTGCGGCTAAGTGAACCCTGAGTGAGCTAAGCGACAGGCCTGAGTCCTTCAGATGTAACAGGTACTGTAGTATTTCCGGGATACTAGCCGTTGAAGGTGGTATAAGGCGAGTTCTACACCAATTAGAGAATCTGGACCATTTCTGTAAATAGGTCCGCCTTGTCGATGGTTTTCTACTGTTTAGTAGGATATGTTTCATCTCCTCTGAACATAGTTCTTCCTGCTTATTGAACCATCTAGGAGCCAGGCTGTCAGCTGTAATATCTGGGGATTCAGGTGTTTGATTCGGCCATAGTCCTGTGTTAACAGGTCTTGGTGTAGAGGAAGCGTTACCGGGTGGTCTATAGTCATCTGAGTTATCAGTGAGAACCAGGGGCGTCTGGGCCAACACGGTGCAATCATAATGACTGTTGCTGCATCGCGTCGTATCTTCAGTAGCGAGGTCTGGATTAAGGGCAGTGGTGGGAACGCGTAGAGTAGATTGTTGTTCCAAGGTAGTAGGAGAGCATCTCCAAGGGAGTTTTCCCCTAAGCCTCCTCGCGTGCAGAAGAAGCGGCACTTGGTATTGTGATGTGTTGCGAAAAGATCTATCAGTGGTGTCCCCCATTGTTGGAAGATATCTTGAATAATCTGTGGATGAATCTCCCATTTGTGTGGTGAGGGGAATGAGCGGCTGAGAGAGTCTGCTATGGTGTTGTGGGCCCCCGGCAGGTAGGTGGCCGAAATTCTGACATCGTGAGCAATGCACCAGTTCCACAGCTTCATGGCTTCTATGCAGAGGGAGGGGGATCTGGCTCCCCCTTGCCGGTTGACATAATACATACATGACATGTAGTCCGTCATGAGTCTTATGTATTTGTGCTCTATGAGATGTTGAAATTGGACACATGCTCTGCGGACAGCTCTTAGTTCCAAAATATTTATGTGTAGTAACAATTCTTGCGGCGTCCATTTGCCCTGTGCTAGACGGTTGTCGAGGTGAGCTCCCCAGCCTAAAAGAGATGCATCTGTGCACATCATCAATGATGGTACCTCTTGTTGAAAGGGTACCCCCAAGAGAAGATTCTGCGGGGACCTCCACCATTGAAGTGTTTGTTTTACGGGACTCGGGATCGAGAGAACCCTGTATATAGAGTGCCTGTTGGGTTTGTACCGTTTCCCTAGAAACATCTGTAACGGTCGCATGTGGAGCCGTGCATATTGGACCACAAATGTGGTTGCTGACATGTGCCCTAGGAGCTGATGGCATGTTAGAGCGTTTGTGGTTGGGGCTGTGTATACTGACTCTATCAACTGTGATATCGTGTTGAATCTGTCTCTGGGGAGAAATGCTCTTCCCAACTGGGAATTGAGGTTCGCTCCTATGAATTCTATTGCCTGTGTAGGGGCAAATATGGACTTCTGTTTGTTTATCAGGAGACCAAGACTGTTGAATAGACCCATGGTAAATTCCATGTCTCGGGTGGCTTGTGCACAAGTTTGGGATTTTAGTAGACATTCGTCCAAATACGGGAAAATTGTAATATGATGTTGACGCAGATATGCCGCTACCACCGAGAGCACCTTTGAGAAGACTCTGGGGGCTGTAGAGAGGCCAAATGGGAGTACAGTATATTGGAAGTGGTCTAACCTGTGTCTGAATCTGAGGAAACGTCTGTGAGATGGGTGGATCGATATATGAAAATAGGCATCTTGCAGGTCGAGAGCCGTGAACCAGTCCTGAGATTCCAGAGCAGGAATGATGGTCGCCAGGGTTACCATTCTGAACTTTTGATGTTTTATGTATTTGTTTAACTTCCTGAGGTCGAGTATGGGTCTTCATCCCCCTGATTTCTTTTGGATCAAGAAATATGGGGAATAAAATCCCCTTCCCCTTTGAAGATCTGGAACACACTCTATTGCTCCTATACCCAGAAGCCATCGCAGCTCTAGGTGAATTACGTGTTCGTGAGTAGTGTCCCTGAAGAGGGACAGGGAGGGGGGATGGAATTTTGATTTCATGGAGAAGGGGATGGTATATCCCTTCTTTATTATTTCTAAAACCCATCTGTCTGATGTAATGAGCGACCATTGGTGTTAGAATGGTAGAAGTCTGTTCATGAACATGAAGTCCTGCTCCGAGCTTCCAGGGAGGTTCTGCGGGCTCTCCATCAACTCCTCAAAACTGAGGCTTAGTTGAGGGAGTTTGTGAAGTCATATGGTGATTGTTCTGTCTTCTTCTTTGTGGTCTCAGTCTAGCTCTCATATTTTCTTGTCTTCTGAAGTTTGGTCGATATTGGTATTGATATTGGAATCTCGGGTTGTAAGGTTGATATCTATAAGGACGTCTCCTGGTCATATTTGGGTAGATCCCAAAGGTTCTTAATGTAGCCCTCGAATCCTTAGATGAAGGCATTAGATCATCTGTCTTCTCTGAAAATAATTTATCCTTATCAAATGGCAGGTCCTCGATCATAGACTGAAGAGCCTTTGGGAGATCAGCCGACTGTAACCACGATGATCTTCTCATCACGACAGCTGTGGCGACGTTGCGAGCCGCCGTGTCTGCCACGTCCAACGCCGCTTGTAATGCTGTGCGTGATATGAGTTGTCCCTCCCGCACGATGGAATGGAATTGTTGTTTCTTTGCCTCGGGAATATCCTCAATAAAATCCGCTACTCTCAGATAATTGTTGTAATCATAATTCGCTAATAGGGCAGAGTAATTCGCCACTCGCAGATGCAAGGATGATGAGGAATATACTTTCTTCCCTAGCATGTCCATTTTCCTATCCTCCTTATCGTGTGTGGTAGATCTATTAAACTGTTGCTTATGTCTGTGGTTTGCTGCCTCCACCACTAATGAGTTGGGAAGAGGGTGTGAGAACAAGTACTCAGAATTCTTTGCCGGAATAAAATATTTTTTATCAACGCGTCTTGACGTGGAAGGGATGGTGGCTGGTGATTGCCAGATCTGTTCCGCTGGTTCCAACAGAGCACTGTCAATAGGCAGAGCTATTTGTGATGATGTTGGCGTCTGAAGTATTTTCAGTAGTTTATGTTGTGGACCTGCAACTTCTTGCAACGGTATCTCGAGGGATTCTGCAACTCTCATAAAGAGCTCTTGAAACTGTTTAGATTCATCCGGAGCTATGGGGGATGCTGATGTGCCCGCTACCGATGCTGGGAAGTCCTCATCTGGAGGAAAAAGTACCTCCTCTTCATTATCCTCGTCATCAGTGTTATGCGTAATTGTGGGTTTGCTCAGACCCTTAGGTATTGTCCTCTGTGTCCTGGTACTAGGTGTGTTGCTATATCCAGGTGCCCATTGAGACCACGGTTCATAAGCTAGGAAATGCGGGTCATATGTTGGTGGTCCGTACCATGGGGGAGCATACCATGGTTGAGGTGGCATATATCCATAGCCCCTTCTCTGATGAAATCTGTGAGAGGATGCAGGGTCAGGTGACAGATCCCTTTGATTCATCCTCTGCTCACTATGGCAAGAGCCTGGTGACAGGGTAACGTGCCCAGGCGATGGAGGCAGTGGATCTGTCTCATTAAGGGGGGGGGCAGAGTAAAGGGATGCTCCCCCTCTGAACCCTGATGTTTTCTTTTTTCTGTGCACTTCCTCGGTGCCGATTGGTCTGGCACCGGGGGATTTAAATTTCGAATGTCAATTGCCGGTGCCGAGCCTTGCTCCCGTGGCACGGAGCGCACCGCGGCTGTCTGTAGAGTCTGAGCCTGCGGTGTTGGGGGAGCCGCGTTCATTGCCGGTGCCGTAGCGGCGTTTGAAGTCTGCGGCACCTCGTCAAGAGTCTGCTTAGCAGGTGCAGACTTTGACCTCTTTTGTTGATTTTTAGCCTGCATGTCTGAGGAGCCATGAGCCTCTTTGACACGGGTAGTATTGGGAGATCTCGGCGGAGATTTTCTCTTTCTGTTAGGAGTATGCGGCGGCGTTAGGTGTCTGCCTCCCTTGTTCGGGGAGACACTCCTGCCTCGTCCGGGGTCTGAAGCTGGCCGCAGAGATTTTTCCATCAGCAAGAGCTTGAGACGGAGGTCTCTGTCACGTATCGCTCTATTGCTGAGGTTAGTACAGTGAGAGCACTTCTGGGAGATATGGTGTTCTCCCAGGCATCTGATGCAAGTAGCGTGTCCGTCTGAGGCGGGCATTGCCTCACGACAGGACTCGCACCTTTTAAATCCTGGCGAGACCGGCATTTTAAAAGCCGCTTTTTTTTCTTTTTTTTTTTTTTTTTAAACGCGCCCGGGAACAAGGCTAAGGGAACGCGGGGTTAGGGGAGGATGGGGGGGGGGGGCCCTCTTAAGAAGACGGAATAGAAAAATAAAGATAGTTCAGGCCAAAGGGTCTGAGGAAAAGAGTGGAGCTCCGTCCGTCGCCAAAGGCGGTAGAGAAAGAACTGAGGTGGGAAGGAGCCGCTCGCGCTCTAAGGCAACGACAGGAGACGCGCGAGGACACCTGAGAGCACGCGCGGCTCCAACGACTACTGCTTTGAAAGTCTCCGCCCTGTCCCGCGAGGGCGCGCACACACCTTATGTGGAGCACCCATGGGGACATCTCTCGAAGGAGAATGAGATATGTCTCAGCAGCAGCACACCCGCAGAATCTGCTCAGACTGCCTATTGATTTTCCAGAGAGACACACTCTAGTTTTGGACCAGCCTGTGGTCTTATTGTGACATTAAGAGAATTAACAGATTCTTCAGGGTGTGGGAGCTGACAGTTGGAACAGCCAGCTGGTTTTACCTTAGAGTGATACAGTAGTTCTCAAATTGTAGCTCAACCAGCACATAGCTGCAGGTCATGTGACATCTTCAGGGCAATACAGATATTATATATTGTGTGAATGCAGCCCACATAACTCTCAGAGAGCTGCATATGTGGCCCACAATTGTAAATAGGCTGAGAACCACCAGACTGATAGACCCACTGGCCTGAGCAAGATGCTCTGAGAATATGTTAATGAGGTAGCTAACAAAGACTTAAGTTACTAGCAATGACTAACTAAGACTAGTGGATTACTTGTATATAAAAACCACACACAGAGTCTACTTGAATTGCCTCTTTCCCAGTGCTTTCCTGTCATAGACATAATCCGAGGAAATACCTATGCCTAACCTCTAAGCATGAAAGAGGGGGCAATGCTAGCAGAACATTTTCTGTGAACGGAACATGATCGGTTCCAATACTAAACTAAGCTTCCAAGCACAGCAGGAGATTTGACAGGAGAACGAAACTTAAGTTCTGCCTCAATGACTCTGGAAACATGAGGGTGTGATGCCTGGCTGTTCAGTAGATGGAATCTGAAGGGTACTTAGAAGCTGCTACATGAACCTGCAGGATGCTGAGTCTGAATGATGGGATGTGATCTTTACAGAGGAAAAAGCCTCTTAAATCTGCCTCAACTGAAGGATGGTGATATATAAAGTAGAAAGGAAAAAGAAAGCTCTCAACCCCCAATCAGAAAAAGAAAATAATGGGAAATATTAAATAGGAGAACTAAAGCTGCTGACTTCCTATGATCCAAGCACAGTTTCTGGCAGATTGCCAAGTCAGAAATCCCAAATGCTCAATCAAAACAAGAGGCTGCCCCTACAGAATCCAGAGGAAAAAACATCATGTCAGTGCAAGATGGGTGAAGAAATCATAACAACTAAAAATTCATGTAGATTAGTTTGTAAAATAGGGCTCATAAAGCATGTTCTGTTAACACACAAAATTGTATATGCAGTGACAGATAATGTATCAATAAATGGAGCAAATGTCCACAATTTATAGTTGTCTGCAACTGCCATTAACCCTGGATCAGAGTCCTGAGATGCATTTTTGACATTCCACAGACACCTTCAGACAGTGCATTACCACAGCTTAAACCTGCATAAATTACTTCCAGCTCACTAAGTAGCATCTGCAGATGCATTCATTTCCTGTTCTCAAGGGTAAACTGCTAGTCTCTTGCTCTCCCTAAGTTCATTTTCTCCCAACATAAGAAACAGAAAATCAACTTCAAAATAAAATACATTTTCACAGGCAAATTTCAAAATAAAATTACAGATAAGCATATGGAAGGATAATTTTTACCACCACTTACCCTGTTATGACGAAGGCACCGTTTTAATAGTTCACCTGCCATATCATATTTTGCAGATTGAATATAAATATCTGCAAGAAGCAACCAACTTTTTTCAAACTCCTCTGCATCAATGGCATTCCAATTCATTTTTGAAATGCGTTTCAACTGATTTCTGGCTCGTGGAGTTTGTTTTAAAATCATGTAAGCTGTGGCCATTCCCAAAAGTGCTGGGATATGATCCTTCTGCAATAAAGCGTTTCAAGAACAAAATTAAAGTTTTCTGAATTAAATGGTTACTGATCAGCTACAGAAAGATAAAGCCAGAAGCTAAGACTCAAATGCCAAAGAGATGCCACATCCAGATACCAATGAAAATACATAAAAGTATTCAGTTTTGAAATATTTATTTTTGGAGATGGAATGACCTTAGCATTGACCAGTTATTGGTCATGCAGTTTTTAAAACACTGGGAATTAGAGGACATGAAAGCCACATCTACACTGAACTACAGGTGAGATACTCATGTGCTTATTGAGTTAGTTAACTAAAAAACAGTAGTAAAACTGCAATGGCATGGGCTAACCACCTGCACATGTATACCCATTGGGTTCATCTGGTTTGTACTCAGGGGGGCTAGCCCATGCTACCATATGTACACTACTATTTTTAGCATGCTGGCTCAGATGAGAGATAGCATAAGTATGTCTATGTGACCTGGGAATCATATCATAAGCTCATGATCTAGACTTAGTTGAAGATATTAAGCAAAAAATTAGTTATATTCTAAGCATGGTAAGCCCAGTTACCAATTTCTCAGTAAATTTGCATTCAACAGCAAATATAAGCGTTAACAAGAGAGAATGTTCTTCAGTATGTTTTGTTGTTAATTTTTCAGAAATCATTCTGTGCCTAGCAGGGACCAAATATAATTTCAGACCTGATAATATTGGGTATCTCACAATATTTCCTAACAAACTGAAACACCCCCTTCCCCCTAAAAGTACTTTTTTGTGGGGACAGGAGGTTAAAAAAAAGTCACGAACCTCAGCAACTACTATTTCAGTGAAGGTATTTAGTGCTTGTTCAACGCTCGATTTCTGTTTGGTTGCCATTAGGCAATAGTTTTCCATGATGCGAAGCTGAACGTGACCCTGAATGGTCTGAGGCTTGAGTTCCTTCAAAAGTTTTTCTGCTGTTCTCACAGCCAGCTGAACAGACTCCTGCTTCTCTGTGGAATTACTATACATTAAAAAGAAAATATTTACAAAAAACCTCCCAATTTTTGTTATGCAATACAACTATTAAATAAGCTATAACTGATAACTCAGTAAAATCATTACACTGTTATATAGATTGTTAATTGTACATAAGCCTAGGGTCCCAGAACAGAATCCTCTTAATCATGTGGCTGCAATTTGGTTGCTTATTTATTTTAACGTACCATACTGTGAGGATCCCTCTCAGTCTACTAAGATTTAGAGTGAGCCTGAAATGTCATCAAGAAAAAAAAAATATTTTTCAACTCACCCTATGTCACCATCCAGATTTTCAAACACTTCACCACCTACAGTTTCATTATCTGGGTTCAAACAAATTTCAATCATGTTATAAACTGCATTCTGTCCCCAGTCATTGTCCTTCCGAGCTCTATTAAAATGTCGAAGTGCATCATTTGGTTCGCCAGTATACCTAGGCAAATTATGAAAACACTTTCAGTTTGAGGAAGAAGCTAAATTAAGAGAAATCAAAAGAAAAATGTAGCTTTCAAAATATTAGGCATATGTTTTTATCATTATATATTGTAAAAATCAGTTCTAAGAATTTCTAAAAGTTGAAAGTAATTAATATTATTTGCATTGAAACAGCAAAAAATTCCGCTTGAAATAGTTTCAGATACAATACTGAAATGAATACTAGAGATAAAAAACAATTAATTAGCTACATTTTCTAGAAATAATAAGTTTCAGAAAAAACAAGGAAACACTGTCATAATTAGAAGTTCGGCGTTGTAATGAATTTCAAAGAAAAAAATTTGTCTTTTCATATATAGCATATTTACCCAATAAATGTTATTTTATTCAATTATAACAGCACTTACCAAAGATATAGTCCTTTGCAATAATGAAAGCCAGGCTCGAGCTTTGCTCTGGAAGAATGTTTCTCAGCCATCATAAGAAATCTTGGAACTTCTTCTAACTTCCCAGATCTTCTTAACAGATCAATTAAACGTGAGAGGGTTGCATAATTGTCTAAATACACATGTATAAAGAACATTTTAAAATTAAGTTACATGGTTAGGTACCAAGATTAGAAATAAACTAAATCCCTCTTTTTAATGCATGCTACAAATTAGAGTACATGAAGTATTTAAAAATAAATTAATACAGGTACAAAAGGTAAGTTCCCTAAATGATGTTTACAAGGCATTTTAAAAGGTCAATGATCAGATTAACTGTATTACACTTAAAATAATCAAATATCATTTGCTACATATACTCTTGACTTTTTAAAAACACTTTCCCAATAACGATCTTCACAATCTCTCCAAGATTACTAAACCATAGTTTTATCTGTACCTTTACTAATATTTTGCAGATAAATTGAAACAAAACTTTATAGCACACTTCAGTTTCTTACATTAGCCTTGAAATCCTTTTTATATTTGTGTACACACACCCTTTGACAATGTGTTTGAAACAGAAAATGTTAAAAAAATTCTGTAACTGATTTAGGGATAATGTGAAATATACACATTTCATCTAGATAGAATAATTTCTTCTTAAACTTCATAGAAAAATGTATTTAATTTGTGTTTATGACATCTATTAGAACTAGGGATGGCTGGTGTTTGACATTTATGTATCACAAAGAATCAAGTATAATTACTGAATACATACCTGGTTTACGTTCTAAGAGCTGTTGGAAGTGAAAAACAGCTTGTTCATAATCCTGCTTCCTGAACATGAGGTCAGCCATCATCTACACAATCAAAACATTTAAGGAAAAAGCATTTATAAGACTTGGTCTGAAATGGTTGTTATTAACCTCCAAATCTTCTGAAATGAAACGAGCATCAAAACAAAGAACTCTAGTTCTCTAAAAACCGGGTGCTGAAATTAAACATTTTAAAAATTCTCATAGTACTCATATTAAGGAGAATTCCTATATTTGTTTGAGTAAATACTGACATTTATATTAAAAATTTAAAGAGATCTAGTTTATTTGTTTAATGGAAATTCTGCCCATGACACTATGGGTTCTTTCATGTTGATCTCAAAAGATTAAACAAAAATAAAAAGGCATGTTAAGAATGCAAGAAATAAGGAGTTTTTCAATTTTTCATTTGAGGATTTATGTATTAACTTCAACTTTTTTTTTTCCTTCATTTTTATAGATGCTGAAATGCTTCTAGTATGAATTGTGTTTTTATTAGCAATCAAGGAGGCGTACCTAAAGAAAAGTACATTCACAATCAGTTATTACTGTGAGAAAAATTATAACATGCAGATACTTCCAATGAGAGATAAGCCCCAAATTATTTCTAATTTTAGTTTCTTTTCACTAAGAGGTAATAGGAAAGAGCAGGTTTACCAAGTGTTCTTTTGAATGTTATTTCCTCCTGGTCCTTCATACAGAACCAGAATAAAATCCAGGCATGATCATGACTGCCAATGAGCAGGGGGAAAACCAAAACAAAACAGTTTTTTTCAATAAAATAATATCTTTCAATTGCTTGATCCATAACTTAATACTAGGTTCTAGTTTCCAGTGGAGGATGAGCGTACCATAACCATAAAGTGGCTTGTTAAAACATGGTTTACCTTAAAAGGAGCTTTCCCATACAGGTATCGATTTAATAATATAGTCCTGTAGGTTAAGTACTCTTGGGCTGTATCTCTGACATAGTCAAGCACCGGAGTGGTAAAGATGTGGTTTAGAGAATAGTGTCTCACAACAAACCATTTATACTGTTGGTATCTAGCCATAATCTGACAGCTTTCCTTTTACATCCTCTCCATCGCACCCCCCAACTTTGTTTCTGTAGCAAGCTTTCTGTATTGAGCTAGATAATTATCCAGCATATAACTATTAATTGGATGTAAGGAACATGCAAACAACACTTACAAGTTGTACATCTTTATTTAATAAATCTCTTCCAGACACTTTTTATATATTCATAGATAATCTCTATACACATATTATAGACAGAGCATATTAAACAGTTTTCTAGTATTAAAGTCCTTTTGATGTAGCAAATTGCATTAGTACAACTTACTAACCATTGTAGCTGCTTCATTATCTTGGTCATTCTTCAGCAACAGTGCACACTGATGTTGGCAGGCATCAGTATCATCTTGCGCAAGATACAAACGTGCAAGCTCCAACATTACCTGGAAATAAAAAAAACACAAAGGTATTTTTCTTTAAGCAATTTAGAGATGAAGGATAGTTCAGTGTTTTAGCTTAAAGAATTGAGGAGACCTGGGTTCAGTTCCCTGACTTCCTTGCCCATGATCTTGGGCAAGTCACTTAGTGAGTCTTAAGCCTCAGTTCCCCCATCTGTAAAATAGGGATAATAATACTTTCCCTGCCTAACAAAGATGTTGTGGGGATAAACACATTAATAACTGTGAAGCATTCAGATACTATGTTGAAGACATTATTACACCTTAGAATGATGTTCAGACTTCCCTCTAAACAAAAATAAATGCAAAAAAATTTAAGTCTTTTCAACCAACAGGAGAAGAACTTCTCATTATGCTGTTCTGGTTAATATTAGGAGTATAATCAATTTGGGCAGAAATTATGTTTTTATATATCACCACACTGGCACCCCAATCCTGATCCATTTCTGAAGATGCAACTGCTATATAAATATTACCTAACCAAAGCTTACTTGAGGGGACTTCATCATTGGGGCCAAGTTTCCCTCATTGGTAATTCTAGATAAAAACCATGGATAATCACTAGAGAAAAGGCCACTACAGGCCCAGTCCTGTTCCCACTGAAGCCAAATGGAACTTTGCCAATGGACTTACGCAGGAATATGATTAGGTCCATTTGTGACTTTGTTGATGCTGGGAAAGCCAATCAGGGTTGTGTGTGTGAAACTAGCTACATTAGATATCTGGCTGCATTCCCAATTGCATTATCTGCTGAAGCCTCAGCAGCGCTTAACATTCAACCCATACCCCTGAGAGGTCAGCTAGGTTAAGCTGAGAGTACCACTAACTCGAGCTAGAGATTTGTGGGTATGAATGGGAGTTTTGTTAGGAGGAGCAACACCATCTACCAAGTCAGTGAAGAGAAGCCCCAAGATGTAAACAAGCATAAAAAGAACTCAAACTTTCTCTACATCTTGAAGCAGCAATGAAGGGCAAAAATTTCTTTTTTTACTTTGTAGTTCACCTGTAAAAGTTGTTAGATGACAAGACCTTTAAATAAAAGATGACAAAATAATTTATGTGATAGGACTGACCTTGTTATCTTTTTCATAATGAACAAGAGCTTCTTTGTAAAATTTAATTGCTTTCTCATAGTTTCGCTGTGCTGTACAATGTTTTGCAATCTCTGCACAAATCTCAGCTACTAACTGTTTTTGTGCAGGAACTGCATCCAGCTGCTCTATCTGAACACGTTTGAGTACTCTGGCTTGCAACTCCCGAGCCTAGGAAAAAAAAAAAAATGGGTGAGGATGGAAGAAAGCTAACATGCTAATTACATAAAGTCATTGTTATCTATACATTCTTGTTAATATAACTGGACAAAAAAATGCACAGGAAAGGTTGCTTTCACAAGTTTGTTATATATTCAAAGGGGTAGCCGTGTTAGTCTAGTTCAGCAGAACAAACAAGGAATCTAGTGGCACTTCTAAAGACTAACAAATTTATTTATCATATGAGCTTTCTTGGGAGAAAAAAAAGTGTGTTAGAGATTCTCTCTTAGTTGGAAAAAATGCTTCAAAGAAAATTTCTATTCCCAAACTCACAATACACAAACATCAGGTAGGCTTTTTACTTCTTGTGGTTTTGGTTTGCTTTTTCTTAAAATGCTCAAGCTTTTTAACTTTTATTATTCCAAAGAGATGGACATACCCTTTTTCAGTAAAGACCCTCTGGTAATTTCCACAGGGTGAAGTGCAGGAAATTAGAAAGAGATCTGGGCAATATTTCTAAATTTTCTTATGACCACTCTAAAGGTACATCTATTCTGCATGCCTCTTTCAGCAATATGCAGAGGATATATATGGGTACCATCCTGCCTCATCACATTATGGTGTAGATGGTGAAGAACAACTAGGCAAGTAAAGACACACCTGACGGGTGTGGGTATGTACTCAAGTACATGTCCTTCAGGGCTCTCTCCTCACCCAATCTGTGCCTCCTCGCCAACACTGCTATTTTTGCTAAATTATGTAGCATAGCGTCCCTGCACTTCTCCATTGCTGGAACCCTCCCCCTGCTGCAGGGAAAGACTGCCAACAAGTAAAGACTCTGCCAGTTCCCCACTACTGGAGACCTTCACCTGGCTGCAGGGAAAGAGTTTGGCAGCTGAGCAGGAAGCTGGTAAATCTTCCCTGATTGCAGCAAAAGACTCCAACAATGGGGAGCTGCTGAACCAACTCCCAGCCCCCATTGCTTCTCCTTTAGCAGCGCCTTTCATCGACAGAAGATATAAACAACAGTGCAGATGTGCTTTTCATTGTGGCATGTGGCTCCAAGTATACTACAGGTGGCATATAGTATCAATGCAGTCCAACAGTAAAAGTAATTTTTTATTAAATCATAGAAGATTAAGGTTGAAAGGGACCACAAGAGATCATATATACTCCAAGCCCCTGCTCAAAGCAAGACCCACCCCAATTAAATCATCTCAGCCAGGACTTTGTCAAGCTTTTGTCATTTCCAGGTAAAAGGAAAGGGCTCTCCTGACGTCTAATACGTGAAGATCTGTTTCCCGAGAATCTGCATGCGGCTTCGGATAAAAAGGCAGGTAAATGTACAGACTGATTAATGTGACAATCTGAGAATTTTTGGAAGGAACTTTGGATGCGATTTAAGCAAGATCTTATCTTTATGGAAAATAATACAAGGGAGACTGGCCGTAAGAGCAGCAATTTCTCTTACTCTCCTGGCAGATGTAATAACAAACAGGAAAGAGACCTTCATGGAGAGATGTAATAAAGAACATGTTGCCATGGGTTCAAAGGGAAGTCTCATGAGAGTCTGTAGCACTAAGTTTAAGTCTCATAGTGTTACTGGGGAATGGATGGAAGGGAACTCTCTGTAACCCTGCTAAAAAACATTTCACTGTAGGGCAAGTGAAAATTGTTGATTCATTAATACGATTATGGAATACTGAAACTGCTGCCAGGTGAATTCACTCAATTCTAGAATGCAATTCAGAATGTTTGGTATGGAAGATAATATTGGCAAAATTTGTCCGTAAGAATACCATGACTGGAATCTGGGCAGTTACTGGAGGTAAGTTCGCCTAATAGTGGTTTTTCATTTTTTACTATTTAAGAGAACTTGTTTGACTGCGTCAGAGCATTCTAACTCGTTTTGTTGGAACCACTTAGGTACCATGCAATTAGATGTAGTTTGCATACCTCCAGGTGTAGTTTGGGTACCTCCACCCAGTGTATTGTGGTAATAGATCTTTCCTGTGAAGGACAAACATCGATTTTTCCTGTGAAGAACAAAAATTGGTTTGCATGCCAATACCATGAATACATCTTCAAACCAAGTCTACCAGGGCCATGCTGGTGATATCATTATCACTCTTGCTCTGTTGGCTTTGATTCTGTATCGTTAGTCCTGGGTATGGTTGGAATAAATGCATAGAGTAGGCCTTTGCTCCAGCAGATTAAGAATGTGTTGCCTTTTGATCCTGCACCTATGCCTGCCCTGGAATAAAATCGGTGACATTTCCAAAGTGTGTTGTAGCGAACAAGTCTATTTCTGGGAAGCCCCAGTGAGTGAAAATGTATAGAATCTTGTCATTTAATTACTATTTGTGAGCAAATAGGAAGTGTCTACTTAGAACATCTGCAATGATATTCTGAGACCCTGGCAGGTATGCTGCCGAAATGTGGATTGAATGCTGTATGCATCAGTTCTATAGACATATTGACTTGGCACACAGGGAGTGTGATCTTCCTCCATCCTGGCAGTTGATGTAAAACATACAGGCTATGTTGTTGGTTAATAGTCTCACTGATTTGTTTTTTTTATGAAGCCTAGGAAGTAATCAACAAGCACTGCTAACTGCCCTGAGTTCTAGGATGTTGACATGAAGTTTGGCTTCTGATTTTGACCACCTACGTTGTATTCTCTGGTTGTGTAGATGATCCCCCTAGTTAGCAAGAGAAGTATCTGTTGGAATCATGATGACTGGTTGAGTGAATTGGATTCCTGATATGACGTTGTTCTTGTTTGTCCACCGTCGAAGAGTCTGATATTGTTTAGTACAGTCTGCTGTTTATTGAGACTGTGTCTATTCAGCCTGTAAACAGTTGCTAACCACGCTTGGAAGGTCTGCATATGTACGTGGCGTGACATACCATGAAGGTCATAGCAGTCATGTGGCCCATGAGTTGTAAGGCAGGCTGTGCTGTTATTTGTGGGGCAATCCTCACGTGTAATATGAGGTCTATGATTGTTCAAAACCTGTGCCTCAGTAGGGATGCTGTTGCTATCATGGAACTGAGCTGAGCTCCAATAAATTCCAGTTCCTCTGTAGGTATGAAGGTAGGCTTTTCAACATTTGAGTCCGAGTTGCATGTATAGTGTAATGCTTTGTGTAGTGTCAAGCATCGCTGATGCTTTACTTGCTGCTCTTATCAAGCAATCATCTAGATATGAGAAGATTGCAATGCTTTGTGTCCTTAGTTATGCTGTGACAATAGTAAGGACCTTGGAATACACCCTTGGTGCCACAGGTAGGCCAAACTAAGACCTTGTATTGGTAATGTCTGCCATCTACCATGAGCAGAGGGATTGTGACGTGAAAATAAGCGTCCTGGAGAGAAAAGGCTGAAAACCAGTCCCCTTATTGCAGCTTCGGTATTAATGTTGATACTGTGACCATCTTGAACATTTGTCATCTCACATACTTGTTCAGTGCTTTCAGGTCCAGAATTGGTCTTCATCCCCCATTCTTTTTCTGTCCCACAGAGTAATGGGAATAAATGCTCTTGCCCCTGTGTTGATTGGGGACAGGTTCTACCTCCTATTTGTAGTAAGTGTGTTATTTCTTGGTTTAAGATGTGTATGTAAGTGGGGTCACTGAAAAGGGACGGGGCAGGAGTGTGGAGTGGAAAGTGGACATAAATGAGACTGTATATCCTGAGTTGACTATTTCTAGTACTCACTTGTTTGATGTAATTGTGGATGAAATCGTTTGAGACGAAATTTGAAATTTGTGATCAGTGATTCTGAAGCTGACTGTTGAGTGAGATTTCTCAGACCCTCTACCAAGGATTCAAAATTGTTGCTTAGAGGATCCTGACTGGGTCCCTGATGGCAGTTTTTGATATTGTTTGCGTCTGTAACCTCTCTATTTATCCCTTTGCAGTTTGTAGTCTGTGTTGATAAGGAGTCTGATATCTCTGTGGAGAGGGTTGGAATCTATACTGTTCCTTTTTGAGTGTAGGGGTATAAATTCCTAGAGTCCTTAGAATGACCCTGGAGTCCTCCTTTGACTGTAAAACTTCATCTGTTTTCTCTGAAAACAGGTGGTCCTTCTCAAAGGGAAGATCCTCTATTTTCATCTGTAGGTCTCTTGGTAGAGAGGCTACGTAAGGCCATGAAGCTCTTTGCACAACTATAGCCATGACTCTGGTCCTCACTGATGTATCTGCTACATCCAAGGCAGCTTGAAGGGATGTCCATGCTACTAGCTGGCCTTCAGTGAGTACTGATTTAAATTGGTCCCATTTTTTATGTGGGACATCTGAAATAAATTGTGCTAGTTTCTCATATATTCTTCAAAGCATCTGACGAAGTGGGATTTTCTCCCACGAAAGCTCATGCGATAAATAAATCTGTTAGTCTTTAAAAGTGCCACAGGACTCTGTTGTCTTTCTACAATAGACTAACACGGCTACCCCTTTGGAATTTGAATATATTGTGTGGTCATTGTTAGCGAGTAGGGCCAAATAGTTTGCTACTCTCATTAGGAGTTTAGAAGATGAGTAGACCTTTCTCCCTAATAGGCACTTCCAATCTTTATCCTGCAAGGTAGATTTGTAATTTGATTGTCTTCCCTATTGATTGGCTGCATCTGTTACTACAGAGTTTGCTGGTGGGCATGTAAATAAAAATTTCACCTACTTAGCAGGAATGTAATTGGTTTTTTTTTTTTTTTTTAAACCATTTCTTTATTCATGGGAGGAACCGTAGTTGCTGTTTGCCATATGGAACTGGTTGGTTCCATTAATTCATCATCCACTGCAAGAGCAATCTTTGTGGATGTAACAGTATGAAGGATCTTTAACAGCTTGTGATGTGACTCCGTCAGCTCCTCCAACGGTATCTATAGCTCTTGAGTGACTCTCTTAAAGAGACCATTAAACTGCTTTGGGTCATCTCTCAGAGTAAAAGTAGATGTGATGACAGCTTCATCTGGAAATGAAGAGTCATGTCTCATGGGAAGTGATTCTTGTTCTCTTGTTGTTGGCACTACATGAGACTCTTTTACTGCCCCTGAGAAATTTGATGGGTGTGCATAAGTAGGTGACCTCTGTCTCATAATGATAGTTAGCAGGTCTACCAGATGGTCTAAAATGAGATGAACATGCTTCCCAGTCATGCCAGCCCATTTGATATGACCTACGTGGGTGACAACATGTGGGTCTATACCACATGTATGGTGTGTATCCCCTCCTTGGTGTATAGCCCCTTGACTCAACTGATGGTCTGGTGGGTGAGAAGTGTTCTGAGGAGAACCGAGCTTCATCTAAATTGATATCCTGTGATAATATGGATTGTACTGGTGAGAGGTCTTCCTGGGTGAATTGCTTGGGTGATTGCTCAAAGTCTGAATGAGGTGAGGATGTGAGATGATGCTGTTAATGCATTCCCTTCTGTGGTAGTGTCGCTGGGGCTGCCAATGGTGCCTTTATAGCAGTTGGGCCAAGCGAGGCAGAGGCATTAATTAAGACACTGTTCAAAAGCAAAACCCCTTATGTAGCAGATCTATCACCTCATTTAGGAGTTCCTGATACTACCTCAAACCCAGCCTTGGAAAGCAGAAGAATTATGAGCATAAGAAACAAAACAACAAAGAAAGAAACAACTAAATCCAACTGTGTTATATAAACACAATCACCACTGCTCAGTTACACATGTTTATATATATATTTATTTTTAAAGTAGTATCAACCCAATACATCTTTTCACTAACTAACATTAACTGGACCTCCACCACTATGTAAAGAAACTGTTAGAGGCATACAAGGTATGCATCAGCCATTTGATCTTTGAAAGCCAATTAGGAAAGAGCTGCTTTTCTGTTGGTTCTGAAAGTTCTTCCTCTTCCATTTCTTGGCTAAAGAGCTGTGACAGGCTGCAGGGGAGAAATAAGCAGGAACTTACTCTGCTTCCTCCTTCTATCTTACTATGGATGGTGTAGGTTTAAAAAAAAACAAACAAAACAGCAGCTAGAGTGGGTTCCAAACTACATTTCCTCCTCCTACCACCATTGCTTGCAGAAAAGATTGCAGATAGTGTACGTAGGGGATGGGGAGCAAAGAGACCCAGAAAAAGAGCTGTGGCAGCCAATCCTGGGAACCCTCTCTAAAGGCAGGGTGTGTGGGAGAAAGTTGTACAATGAGTGGCAGGTGGTGAGAGTGAGGTTGGGACTACTAAGTTAATGCGTGAGCATTTTAGTAGCAGACTGAAAGTGGCAGGTATGGAGGACAGGTTGTGGGAGCAAGGAAGGAAGCAGACAGCAAAGAGAGAAGTTGTGAAGAGAGTAGTTATTAAAGGAAGTGAGAGGTACTAAAAGAATATGAAGTAAGCTAGAGCGAGAGAGAACAAGGAAACAAAGGATGAGCTAAGAAATCAGTTGGCAGGGGAATAGTTACTAAGGGTTGGGGAGAAAGAAAAGAAAAAAAATGAAGGAAGTGGGAGAGACAAGGAAGGATCAAAAATAAGAGATGCAAGTAAGTTTATTTCTTCTTAAGATATGAAATGTCAAAATCTTACAACAGATTAACACGTAATGTTTGGTTTTTTAATGCAAACATCCTTTGGGCAATACACCTGGTTTAATTTTACAGATTGCTCAGAAGGTAGTGCCCAGGCATCCTGAATCTGCAGTCCAGCGCCAGGTTTGTGTGTCTGAAGTTAGGTCCTTAGTTAGGAAAGGAGAGTCTTTGGTCAGATCAACTTCCAGGTTGTGAAGAGGTACTTCATCTTTTCCAAAGCTCCAGACTTGTCTTTAGCTCCCACAGTTTTGCTCTTATTTCTCTAGCCATTACAGGTCTCCCCTCAAGCTCCATTCTAGGCCTTAACTTCAGACTCCCCAGTTCACCAGTTCTTATCCCTAATACTGCCCTTGGATAGCATCAGAAACTCAAGTCCTTATGCAGAGAAAGGCTACAAAACAAACAAGGAGTCCTGTGGTACTGTTAAAGACTAACAAATTTATCGCGTGAGCTTTTGTTGGAGAAACATTTCCTGCATTTAATTTCCTCCCATTCCATAAGTTGCCCATCTTCAAAGCGTCTCATAAAGTGGGATTTTCTCTCATGAAAGCTCAAGCAATAAATAATTTGTTAGTCTAGGTTAGCAAAACAAACAAGGAGCCCTGTTAAAGACTAACATGGCTACCCCTTTGGAACTTGAAAGGCTACAGTCATAGCTACCACAAACACGCCATACTGCTCAGCCAGCAAGCTTTGGTAATGAACTAAAGACAAATCACTTCTCGCTCTGACTCCATGCCTATTCAATCTTCAACCACTCTGCTGACACTGTAGTGGCTTTTACATGAACATGTGTGTACTGGGACCTGGACTTTAGACCTTTAATTCATAACACACAGGTCACCTAAGAGCTATCAACAGTAATACTTTCAGTCCCTATCAGAACCACTCCCCTAGAAGTAGAAGTAAAATAGTCTGTATCCTATTACCAATCCCTTGAGCAATTCAACCTCTAGTTTATTTTCTGTTTATTTTCCTTCTACTTTAGCCACTATGCTATCCAATTTATTTCTGTAGAATGCCAGGAGCCTATTCATCCTCCACAAAATTTTAAAAATTCAACACTTTCTTTACCTGCTGTAAAGAAACAACAGCTTCCTCTGTCTTCTCCATTTTGCTATAAATTTTTGCTAGAAGAACTTGGTAACGTCCATCTTCTATTAGAGAGGACAACTCATTAACTGTCAAAATATAAAAATATGAAACAAAATGTTAAAGTAGGAATTGCCTTCTTCGGACAGCTTAATAACACCTTGTTGGTGAGTCCATCTTCAGGGTTAAAGACCAGGGAAAAAAATGGACTTGAGATCTGTACAAAATTCAACCAAAAGGAGTTGGGTGTTTAGTTTAGCCAAGCTTGAAGTGTCTAGGGTTCTATTTTGAACCTGTGAGGTGGTGTTAATGAACAACTGGAGGAGTAAAGATTTAGCAGTCTATTAAGTCTGGAGAGTCACCCAGTAATATTTAACCCAGAAAGATGTTGAATAGCTCAAAAAACAAACAAAAACAAAAACTTGCTGAGACGACAGGAAGAAACAGCATACATAGGTCTGTCCTTAAAAAAGCCACATTATACGTGAGACAAAGGCTTTCCTATATGCCTTGAAAAAGCTACAAATCAAATCTGCTCCCATCAAGTCAATGGGAAAATGTCCTACTGATTTCAATGGGAGCAGGACGGGGCAGCATTATTCTGTCATTTAAATATTGCTAACTCCCCAAGAACCGCCTTGTTTTGGATGGCTTTTGACACAAGGGATGCAGTACTGAAAGCACAGCTTTTGTTATTTTAACTAAATGTTTCAAGGGCTATTGAAAAAGCAGCAAGATACTTTTATTTAGTGGTCATGAAAATCTCTGAAAGGTGCAACTCAGAGGTGTATATAAGCACTGTTTGCTGTAATTTTTATCTGCTTCCTAACTGACACAGCATGGCTGCTTTACACTTATGTGTATCTAGGGCCTATTTATATGCCTACATCTTTACTAAAGAGGTCTTATTACTTCCAAATAAAAACATGTACCTCTTTATTAAAATATAGGTACATAAAACTAAAATGTATTTTATAAAACATAGTATGAGCTGCACTCCATTACCAGGTTGTCTCTAAGAAGCAATTTGTATACATAAGGTACACATAGTTAGATGGCTTAATACATTTCCTATCTCTATTTCTCACCTACTGCAGGATTACTCCCCACAATACATTTCCTAGTACTCAGTAGATTATCATGGAATCTATCATTTATATTCTGGCTAAAAAACCAATGCACTACTACATTTTATAAAAGTGCTATCAATTGTTCCACATCTTACCCAATGGAACAATAATTTGTCAGGTAAGAGCATAGAGAAAACATAAGGAAAGTCTTAAAGAAGATCTAAGGAAATAATTTTGGCTTGGGCACTTTTTTGCTTCCTTGTAATATGCAGAAAACATAAAAGGTGGTAAGTAGGGTAGATTAGATAGTTACAGAAAAATCACAATTTTATAGATTCTGACTCTTGGATTAGCCAAAGCCAGATAGCCTTTGTTAACTCAATGAGATTCCAAACAAGTGGGCTGACTGTATATGTAAAGTTTCCTTCCAGCTTGTTTTCTGTATTTAACATTCAGACCCTGTGTAGGCTGACAGACTGGTGAATTAAAGTAATAGTGACATCACAGTATCCAAGAATACGAAAGATGAGCTAATAAGAGGAGGGTTTTTAGCCAGCAGAGGTGGGCAAACTACGGCCCGTGGGCCGAGCGCCTGTCCAACGGCCTGCCAGCTCCAGGCAGCTTGTGTCGCAGCCAGAGTGCTGCCGCTCTCCCTCTCCATCCCAAGTCCAGCAGCAGCTCGTGCCATGGCCAGAGCACAGCCACCCTTTCTTCTCCCTCCTAGCTCCAACTGAAGTGCTGGGAGGAAGGAGAAGTGACAGCAGCGCTCTGGCCTAGCGCAAGCCACTGCTGGACCTGGAAGAGGGCGGGAGAGCAGCAGCTCACGCCAGGGCTGAAGCTGGGAGGGAGGGAGAGTAGAGCCCAGCTCCACCCATTTTTCTGGGGCGGGGGCACTGACCCCACCCCCTACTCTGCCCCTTCCCCCCCGTCTCTGGCCCACTTTGAGTGGCCATAGATGGCATGTGGCCCTCAGGCCAAAAATGTTGCCCACCTCTGCTTTAAGGCCATGTCTACAATAAAAATTCTGCGTTGATCCCTACAGATTGACGCAGTGGGATTGATTGAGCGGCCAGTGTAGACCTGCTCAATTGATCCCAGAAGTGCTCTACCGTCGAGGCAGTAACTCCGTCCCTCCAAGTGGAATAATGCTGTGTCTACGGGAGAGTACTGCCAGTCGACGCAGTTGAGCGAAGTCAGCACGGTAAATCAAAGTAACTAAGTTGACAGGAGATACGCATTCTGCAGCACACAGATTGCATATCTCTTGTCAACTTAGCCCCGAGGTGTAGACCATGCCTAGAATTCCGTTATTCAATTTCAATGACCAATTAATATCTTGAATAAAAGAAGCCTTTGTTCAAGATTCATCACCTTCAGCCCCTTTAACTAAGGTATTACAAGCTCACAAACATCTTATACCTCCAAGTGCTCTTCGAACAAAATCAATATGACAAGCAGATTTCACATTTTAAAAACTATTTTTAAGATAACAACAGACTTTTCGGGCCATCTTTAAACCTGATAAAGTAGCAAGGAAGTGTGAACCCCATGTTTTAGAAGTCCTTTGCTAGTCATCTCTAAATGAGTTAAATTTACATCCAATTCTGTATTTCTCATTGTACAGTATTAACACTAGTTTGAAAGGTCATCAAATAAAATGTTTAGACTACATTCATTTATTTCTTTAAAAACCTCAAAAAAACCCAAAATCAAAACCATCCACACAGAAACCCCCTCCCTCCACATTAGTAATATTTTATGTTCAACAAAATAGAAATAACTAAATCAATCATACCAGGCTCGTGGTCTAAAGCTTGCTGAAGTACTTTTTCCGCCTTTTCATACCGCCTTAGTTTTAGCAGGAGCTCAGCTAGATCATAGTAAAGGAAATGCTGTTGACCATTTTTCAGTGCAGCTTCATAATAACTTATTGCCTAAAACCAATAATATTTAATAAATTTATAGAAATTGACTTTTAAAAAAAAATCTTAACAGTAATACCTTGCACTTAGGTGATTAGTGAAACAGTGCTTAAAGTACCTGCTCCACAGTCACTCCAATTAAGAGCTGAAATGTCCTGCAAAATACTAAAAGTTGGTAACAGTAGACATTTATTTAAATATAGAATTACGTACAAAAACTATGTTAAAAGAACTATGTTGCAAATTCAAAGACTCAGAAGTTAGGAAGTGTCCAATTTAAGGTTGCCTGTGCAATCTTAGTTCTGCTCCCAGGACATCTCCCTTATGATGCAGTCTTTAATTACATGATCACATACTTTTTTAAAACAGGACCTCTCCCTCATCCAGTTATTTGGAGGGTTTTTCAGACAGCTAATTGCCAAATCTGAATGGATTTTGAGAGATAGGAGACTCCACCTTTCTTCTCAGGCCAAAGATGTCTCAGACCAATTTTGAAGTCTATCTGCAACCAGAAGGTGCAATATAGCTTTTAAAAAATATAGCATGATTTAAAAAAAAAAAAAAAAAAAAAAAAAAAAAAAGATATCTATCTATCTTCTGCTTTCCCTACACTTTAAGAAAGATCGTGCAATAACAATTACAACACACACACATTGCTGTCTTAAGTAACGGAAGGAAACAATAAAGATAGGTTCTTAGTAGGGACAGTCTTATTAATAAGTGATGCAATAGTTTGCATGTGCCATAAACAACAGGATTTGGTCCTTTGTATAGAAAAGAAAAATGAAGGTTATCAAAAGATTTAAAAAAAAACAAAAAAACACCCCAACCTTCTGGATACCTTTGTATGGGTTACCTTCAGCTCCTCTGAACTGGTCACAATTAGAGCTGATTGGAAAATTTCTGTTTAGAAACATTTGACAAAATTTGGGGAAAGTATATTTTCTGTTTTCCAAACAGTTGTAGTTACAGCATTTGCACAATTAAGCAAGAAGCATTAATACTGTCTGTTACAGAAAACTTATTTCCAACTTTACGACTTTATAGGTTAAAAGAAAAAAAATTAGAACTACAATTAAGCACACTGAGGTTTAATGTTCAAAATCCAGTTTCAATGGTTTTTTAAAATTGTTAAAGCACATGCAAAGTGTGTCAAAAAACATTAAGTTGTCCACCTCCTTCATCTTAAATTTCAGCAGCACAGTAGAACAGCTGCTTCAAAGAAAAAGGATTAAAGTGGTTTTATTCACTGATCTTCTACCCAATCGTAGGCACTGCACTGCTTTGGGTTATTCAGCAAGAAATGTTAGAGACTGAAAATTTCTGGGTACATTGGAGTGAAAGGAATTGAACATGACTGTACAGGGAAGAAATGGCATGTTGAAATCACAGCGAGGTCAGCATTAACGAACCTAAATGAAACTTCAAAGTGTTTAAAAATAATGCAGAATATAATCAAGGATTACAGTCTCAGAGCCTCCCATGGCTGTCCAAATGGAATGTCTTTTCCACTTTGAGTAAGTTTTTCTCATGGACAGTTTTATGCTTTGCAGTGGGATTTCTTGTATTTGTAGTCAACAGTTAGTTGCAGTCAGCCTCCAGGTTATTAGAAAGACAGGGCTGGGGGATAATACTTTTTAATGGAATAACTTCTGTTGGTTAAACACAAGCTTGTAAACTTACACAGCAACACTTACGACAGGGGTTGGCAACCTGTGGCACACGGCGCAGCTCAGGCTCCTCTGCTGGCCCCACCCCCCAGCACGGCCTGGCACCACACAAGAGCCGCGTGCTACGGCTTGCCCCTGCTCACCGTGCTTCCCTCATGGGAAGCGTGGCCAGCAGGGAAAAAGCAGCAGTCCAGCACATGGTTCATGTGAAGACCAAA
>ML685793.1:8081389-8113446 GCA_007922175.1 Pelusios castaneus
GGGAAGGAAGCAGTTATGACTTTCTGTAACGACAACAAATCCCTAGGAAGACGGTCAGGGTCTGAAGGCATCAAAATAACCATTTTAGGGTTAATATAGTGGTGCAAAGCACCAAGGAGAAATTAATGTGTGGGGTGAAAAATAATTTTGTTGAGAAGTTAACGTTACCCATCTAACTAGGTGCTGAAATCAAAGGGGAAGAAAAATTCTAGTAAGTGGTAGTGAACAGACACCACTTATTCTGTCTTCACTATTATGGCTGGTAAGAAGAAACAGACAACTATGGCCTCTCTGCTCATTATGCTGTTGGATAGGAAAGTGCGAGGATATACATGGTGACAGCACAGCCCACTCAACACTGGTATTTAAATATTCCAGTCTTGTGTAAACAGGATGTTAGGGATCATAAAAAAGGGGATAGAAAATAAGACTGCAAATGTATTATTGCCCTTATATAAATCCATGGTACGCCCACATCTCGAATACTGTGTACAGATGTGGTCTCCTCATCTCAAAAAAGATATTCTAGCACTAGAAAAGGTTCAGAAAAGGGCAACTAAAATGATTAGGGGTTTGGAGAGTGCCTCGTATGAGGAACGATTGAAAAGGCTGGGCCTCTTCAGCTTGGAAAAGAGGAGACTGAGGGGGGACATGATAGAAGTATATAAAATTATGACGGATGTGGAAAAAGTGGACAAGGAAAAGTTGTTTAAATACTCCCATAATACAAGAACCAGGGGTCACCAAATGAAACTGATAGGTAGCAGGTTCAAAACAAATAAAAGGAAGTTCTTCTTCACACAACGCACAGTCAACTTGTGGAACTCCTTACCTGAGGAGGTTGTGAAGGCTGGGACTATAACAATATTTAAAAGGGAACTGGATAAGTTCATGGGGGCTAAGTCCATAAATGGCTATTAGCCAGAAAGGGGTTAAGAATAGTGTCCCTAGCCTCTGCTTATCAGAGGATGGAGACGGATGGCAGGAGAGTGATCACTTGATCATTGCCTGTTGGGTTCACTCCCTCGGGCACCTGGCACTGGCCACTGTCGGTAGACAGATACTGGGCTAGATGGACCTCTGGTCTGACCCAGTACGGCCTTTCTTATGTTCTTATGTGTGCATGAGGTGCATTTATACCTAGAGTGGAATCAACACAGACATGCTTCACGAGCTGCTAAAAATGCATCCCAAAGTAATATGTGCTTATATATAATATAGCCTGTTGGGTTGGATTATAGTAAACATTAAGATGTGTCCAAAGAATATTTTGGTAAGAATTTGTTCAACATTCTTAACATGGACAGATCTGCTTACAAGATGGCAAATTCAATTAACTGAATCTTGCAATTCTGAAATATGCTATACTAATAATAAACGAAACAAAACTTTTATTAATGAGTTATTATGCATTTGCATATTTTCTACCAGAGGTACTAATCCTTTATTTGTATCATCATTATTTGGTTCCAATAGGGTATCACAGACAGAGCTTCATAACTTCAGGAAGTATATAATCAATCTGGAACAGATTAATTCCTTAACAACAAAAACCTTATTTTTATGTAGTGGTCTTCAGCAGTGAAAAATAAGGGAAGAAAAACAAATTATTTTTAAGTAGAATGTTTTTCAGGTTTTCCGTGAGACATTAGCAGGTCTGTTTGGTCGTCATGAAGAGAAAAATCAACATTCAACACTCCGGGCTTTTTGAGGAGGATGAAAACCACCTTTCTTAGTAAAATGCTTCTATCTGCATGGATCCTAGAAAAACAAGTTAACATTGAAGGAGACAGTAATCCATTTATACAGCATGTCTATGAACTATTCATAACATACCTTTGAATAGTTATGAGTTTTGATTAGGGCTTTTCCAATTTTACTTGCTAAAGTTCCATCTCTTGGGTTTTTCTTTAAAGCCTGCTCGTATACTTCTATGGCTTCCTCAGGCTAGAGTAGCAATGAACAAAAACAGATCGCAAATTCACAAAACTATACTAAAAGGCCTGTAAAGAGCTAAAATTGCTCTGAGCAATCTGTTAATGCTACCAAGTGAGCTTCAGTACTAGTTTCACAAATTATGGGACATCTCAGAATGGTCTCTACCATACTGTCTTAAGAGAACAGCAGATAAAACCCAAAACAATATGATTTACACGTAACTGTGCTGAATTCCCCTATTAACCAGGCTGTGAGAACTCAGCACAGAAACAAAAGTTTTAAGTTAATATTTTCACTATCTTCTGAAATTCTCTTGGCATTTCATAACTTCAGTGAATAAGAAAAAGTATGTGCAAAACTTATTGCTGTGCTCAATGTCCCTCCTTTCACTTCCATTCAGCCTTGTTAGCTGGAAAGTTCAGCACAAATCCAAGCAGAACTTAAATTCCATTTTTGCTTTGGATTCACTTTTGAAAAAGGACAAAGAATCAAAACAAATGGAATACAAATGCTTGTGCCCTAGGGTATGGTTCATCACCTATTGTTCGTATTGCAGTGAACTGTACACTTTCAAGTCTGTCTATCCCAGAGACGCTAACCAACCTTACTGCTTGAAGACTTAAAATCAATTGCAACATAGCACTGCACATGCAGTCTGACTTTCCAAATACTGAATGGGTCGATGTAGCATCCTTGCCTTTCTGGAATTCACATATCTTTCTTTCAACCTTTAATAAACTGTTTCAAGCTCGTCCAACTTCAAGTCTGAATTGAATTTACCTCAGATTTCAGCACACAGATCTCTAGCCAATAATTAACTTGCAAAGGCTTGACTATTCACTGAGGTTGCAATTCTCCTCTTCCCTGACCAGTCCAAATAGGATACTCATTTTTAGGTACCTTCTATTTTGAGTATATTATTTAATATCTGCAAATCAAAATTAAATTAAAATTCATATAGTATTTATATATTACATATTTTAGCCAGTAAACAGACCCTGTTTTTCTTAGTACACGTTTTGCTTCCTGATCACCTACTAACAAAACCAGAACATGAGACTATCAAATTTGCTAACCACCACCAATGACTTGACTGAACTGCTCATCTTTTATCATGATCCAGATGCTCACCTCTTGAATATTCATGTATGCATCACCCAAAAGAAGAAAAGTATGAGAGCTTGGCAGTTTGTCCACCAGGTCTCTGAAAACAAAAGACAGTATCTAGTTTAATTATTAAAGTTGTCAGTGTTGGTATTTTGACGAATATGTAAAACAATGGTTAGTTACCCTACACAGTTCTAGGAAACACTGTAGTCAGCAAGGGTCCTACTGTACGTGTGCATGTGCATTGGAATCTACTGAACAGCAGTGTCCATTGAGGCTATGCATGCAATTTGTGCTTCCCACACAAGGGCATAAAAGGCGGGCGATCTACCACAATCCTCCCTCAGGTCTCCTGTAATTGGAAACTCAAGGCAGCCAAGGACTTAAAGCAGAGATGGAGGCTACAACTACATCACCTTGAAGAATAGTACAGTAATTTCTAGAGTATCACCAAACATTAGAAGTCAAGATATTGAATTCAGGAAGACGCAGAAGAATTTTTTTTTTTAAATGTATATGCTAATGTTCCTTGTTATCTGGGGCTTTTAGACAAAAAACTTAAGAGTACACATCATTGACTATTCACTTTCAGAAGCCCTTTTAGTGTCTGTTCTTTTTCTATGTGGCTATCCACCATGTGGTAAAAGTTATTACTAAGTAATATTACAGAAGTTTAATTATTAAAATATCTTTACCTTGCAAATTTAAATTTTGAGAACTATACACATTCCTTAATGCTCAGACCTATTCACATTTCTTTTTTTTCAGACTTCCTGAGTCTATTTTTAAAAGTGAAATTTTTTTGGTACATCAACCATTCTGTTTTTATTTTTTGTTTTGAAAAGTTGTCTTAGGTAGGTTCTTTGATGAATTAACGAATTATACTACCAAAATGAATTTAATAATTTGACTTATTTTGGAGGGTGGAAAATGAGGGCTGCACAGAATATCTATATTTAACAGACAGAAAGGTTTGGTGTGTATATAGTTTTTTTTTTTTTTTTTACCTATAGCAGCTTGCATATAATTTTTTCTCTTTTCTGTATTGAAGATAAATGCCTGCCATTTTTTCTTTGGCTTGTACAAAGTAAGGCTGGTCAGCTGTTATATTTCTGAGCATGGTCAAGGCTTGTTCAATATCTCCTTGTGCAAGAGCGAAGTCTGCATTAGCAATCACAACTTGTAGTTCTTCTGGGGTGCCAGTAAATTCATTGATGGCATCTTGTAGTACTTTAGCAGCTTCATGCTGTAAAACAATTTTTATTTCTTGATCTCTAATGTATTCAAGGAGGCCTATGTTGCAAATAAATGAATGACCACAAAGGACAACATAGGTGCAATTTACTTGAAAGTGTTTAAATAGGGAAAAGTGGATTTTACTCTTGATTAGCTGAAAGCTACACAAGGTAAACAAGTAGCAGAAGGCCAGTATCAAACATTATAGTTGCATTTACAAGAACATGCCATAGTACGTACTACTATAAAATACATTTTCAATCAAATGCAATTCCAGGATGCAGCTAGTACTGAAGAGCCAGCTACACTGGATAAATATATTAGCCGAAACGTCTCGTACAACTGTGACTAGCAAAATAGTTGATTATGGCATTTAAGTGACCACAGATGGGCTTTGGAGTTAACGCTTCACAATTAAGGGGCAAATAGGCAAGTATTTCATCCTGTCTCCAGGCTCAGAGCAGTGTATCTGCATATATTATGAAAACTACCTGCACTCTAAGACTGGCAAAGTATTTATATTTGAATCTCAGACTGACACACCAACCCAAAAAGCCTTGAAATTCAGATATTTCTATATCTGTGGAATCGTTAAGTCTCCTGAAGTCAAGACTTCCTGTAAAGTACTGTGGGTATGTGTCATGGATTAAATCAGAGGTAAATGCCTTTGTTAAATGAGTAACTGAAGATGTACTTCGTCTCAAAAATGCACCGCATTTTATTAAACTGTTCACTGTCATACCTGTTCTCCATTCAAACGATGAGCTTCTACCAATTCCAGAAAGATACATACACGATTACTTGCATCAATTTCATTTCTTTTTTCTTTTTCCTTTGCTTTTGAGAAAGCCACAGCTCTTCTCATTCCAGGTAAACTCATTGCCATCTGCAAAGTTTTAATAGCTTCTGTTATTTCACCCATCTTCTTTTGGGTCTGGGCTTTAATTAAGTGATACACGGGATGTTCTCTCACCTGAAATATAGTAAGTTTAGTCAGTTTCTATATTCTGCTTTATTGTATAAAAAAAATAAAATAAAATAAAAAAAAAAAATCAAGCACCCTGAGGAAAAATTTAATATTCATAATTTGTTATTTGTCTAAGATGTATTTAGAAAAAGGAATAATAAATGGTAATAATCCATGTTATGCTTCTGTCCAGCAATTGTATTATTACTTCCATTAGTAAAGTTATCTTCAAAGAGTGTGCAAGACAATTTTTTTTTCTATTAAAACCCTGCAAAGCATTCAAAAATAGTCTATTAGTCAAAACCATGATCTAGAAATGAAAAGGCATGCACTAGATCATTACTTAAAATGGACATGCTTGTTATGGGTGTTTTCTGAGTGTCTCCCCAAATAAACCACACACAACACCACATATGCTTCAAGAAGCTAGTATAGTAGTTTAAAAAAAGAACAGCACATTCTAAGATATACATAATAGGGCAATTAACTTCAGCGCACAAAGCTGCCATGGCATTTGGTCACATGACTTGCTTGAATCAGCCTGTTTTGATATTAAGGGGAACAAATGGAGAGATCATAATTGCGGCTCTAAAAAAAAATTCAGCACACCAGTAGGTTTTTTTTTTTAAATTCAATTTCTTGGAGAACAGAAGGCAGGCTGAGGAATATTTTAGAAAGGAAATAAAGACCAACTATTTTACATCATCAGCCTTCCAGAAAAGCCCTACCAGGAAACTGATTCAGGATTCAATTTTAGGAACAGCTGAGCATGCTGGTGCGGGTCCAGCGAAGCACTAAACTTTAAGCATGTGTGCAGTTCCTGTGACTTTAATGGAAGAGAGTTCTCAGTCCTTGCAGAATCAAGCCCTGAATCAATCTCAATAGATGAGAGTGGGGAAGGCCATTGCAAAATTACCAATCGCTGACTAGGGAACAAGGAAAATACTGACAGTAACAATTCTTCACAGATTTCTGGAACAACTTTGGACCATCCTTCTTTTATGCAAACCTTTCACAATTTTGTCGCAAGATGTCTTCGGGACTACAAATCCTGTTCATATAGTATGTCCTTATATACTGTAATAAGTATTTCTTATAACAGATCTCTATATAGAGAGAGATTAGAAAAACAAAAAAGCTGTGATTTCTTTCTTCTATACTCCAAGTATTCAGAAATCTTTGGGCAAATAAATAGGCAAATCTGGAGTCCTAACTTCATTATACTAACTATTTGTCTTGCAACAATTAAAATCAGTCATCTGACAAACAAGGTCAGATGCCAAGCTTGCAGTAAAATGTCAATATTAAAATTATGCATTTTGCTGTACAAGCTGTAGAAGAATTCCTTCAGATTTGACTGAAAACCAAAAAACCAAAAATATAATTCCTTTAATTAAACTCACCTCAAAATTGTAGCTCAGACAGAGTTCCAGAGATTGAGAACAGAGTTTAAAATTGTTTTGGTACAAATAAACCTGAGCCATTAGTAAATGAGCATCTGGGTGGGAAGGATTCTGTTCAAGACAGTGTTGTAGGATACTGTGGGATGCTTCAATATCACCTAATGATATAAACAAAACAGAAGAAAGAAGACAGTAATGTCAATTTTTCCATTGATTTAACCACTGCAAGAATTCTTCCATTGATTTAACCACATCTCAAGAAGAGGGATCACCTCACCAAACCCCTCCCATTGCTGTAGCATTTCAAGTGTAGACAAGCCCTTAGCTTCTCTATATTTTACATATAAAAACCTCATTGCTTGCTTTTACGACAAATACATGCGTAATAGGAGGCTCATGACCTCAGTTAGCATCTATTAAATATTTCTGATCATGGTCATTGTGAATTGGAGACAAAACCCCAGCACAGACAGAAATTGCTCTATTATCCCAGTCCCGTAATCAGTCCACTCCCTAGCCCTGTTAGAAAGACAACCTTACTGAAAAATCAACGCTGCGCTTTTTTCCCCCAGAAGTGCATTTTAAAGGAACAATCAGGAAATAAAAGCCAGAGCAAAGAAGAAATTCTAATACTATGGTGTTAAAAAAACAGAATAAGAAATCAACTATTTTAGTTATTAGTACTTCCCAATGGAGGAAAAATATTTTTTAATTTCTTTAATACAAAAATATTTGTATTTCTGCACCCACACACATATATATTACCTGATAAGTATTTCACCTTTGCAATTAAAAAGACAGCATGAAGAAGACCTGGTACAGTTTTTACTACAGTTTCAAGAACTGAGGCACAGTGTTTTAGCAATGGTGAAGGAGGTTGTCCTGGATTTGCAGGCTAGAAATAAGAAAAGATCAACTGAAAATTCATTTTAAGAACATGAAGCTAGTAAAAAAAAAAAAAAAAAAAAAAAAACCAACCCTGCTTATTTTATCAGCCTAAGAACCTGAAAGTTCACAAGGAAGAGTACATGGCAACACAAACAGTGCAATGCATTTTAAATAATAAAGAGGACAAATTCTATTCACATATATACCCATGTAAACACAGAGAACCGTTAATGAAGTTTGTCCAGTGTAAGACTTGTATAAATGAACTCAGAATCAGGCCTTATTTTTCTAGTTGTACACAAGCCAGTCCGTTACAGTGGGGCCAGACGGTCTCAAAATAATAGCAATCATTTGGCTTCAGGGGCTGTCAAAGAACAGCAAGGGAAGGGAAAGGTAAGCAAGGGCCTGAATCAACGGGAGCTCTGTTGTGTTCTTCGCTCATTCTCTTAGGAACCATAAAGACATTCTCCTCACCACAGCACCTCGGTGTTGCTGAGGCACATTGAGAAGAGTTGGGAAACCGCTGCTTTCCATGGCATGATCTCCTGTGGACCTGGCATAATTCTACTTAAGGCCCTACCATATTCATGGTTCGTTTTGGTCAATTTCATGGTCATAGGCTTTTAAAAATTGTAAATTTCAGTTTCAGATATTTACTTCTGAAATTTCATGCTGTTGTAACCATGGGGGTCCTGACAAAAAAAATGGATCACAAGGCTACTGTTGGGGGATTGTGGGATTGCTACCCTTAATTCAGAGCTGCTAATACTGGCAGGGTGCTGTCTTCAAAGCTGGGTGCCTGATCATTAGCTATCATTTTCCTGCCAGCTCTGAACACAGCGCAGAAGTAAGGATGGCAATACCACAACCCCCCTACAAGCCTTGTGCTCCCCTGTAACTCCATTTTGAAAAACGCTGATCTCCCTCATGAAAGCTGTATAGAACAGGGTAAAAGTACACAAAATATTATATTTCAGAAGGGAGACCAGATTGCATATTCTGTGACATGATTTCATGGCTATGAATTTGGTAAGGCCCTAATTATACTAGGAAAATCCACTTAGAATTTAATACTAATGCTGCTTCCAATTTTCCACCACAGCTTCAACTTCCTCTAAATCTCCTATTCCCCAACAATGGCTATAATGTACAGCCATGAAAAGGGAGCAGGGGGACTTCTGCTATTGGCTAATAGATATCCTTAGGATATGTGATGTGGTAGAAGAGTGGATACCCTGTAATTAAAATGGAAGGTCCCAATATCTACTTGACTGGGTTATGCAGGCTACATTTCCTCTTCCTCTCTAAAGTCACAAACTCCTCCCTCTGGAAGGGAGGAGGATATGGCTCTCCTGTCAATTTTGTCATTTTCCCTTTCTACAGGTTCTTCTACAAGAAAAGATGTCTGACCATTAGTTTCCATCCTCCTTTAATTCTCTTAAAGAACTAAGAGAGCCAATGTCACTGACAGAATTACCTTTCTGGACAACAGTCCCAACTAGCTGAACTCTCAGAAATAACTAATTAAAAAAACCTCATCAATTTCAAATATAATTCACATGGTGACAACTGGTTTTCATTTCATCCATTTTCCAATTCCTCAGTTCAATAAAATGTGCACCTTAGTAGGAAAAAAATGTATTTTGTCAGATGAGGTGCAACTTAAAAACAGATTTATGTTTCTTTTGCGTACTATTTTCTTTACTATAAAGTCTTGTAAAGCCTTATCTATGCTGCCGAAAATGCATCGATCCCTGAGTACTGATGCAACGGGATCAATTGAATGGGTAGTGCAGACCTGCTCAGTCGATCCCAGAAGCGCTCTCCGGTCGATGTAATAACGCCACTCCCTCAGGTGGACTAACGCTGTGTCAACCGGAGAGTGCTTTAAGTCGACGGCAACGAGTGAAGACGCCGTGGTAAGCAGGATTAACTAAATCAATGGGAGATAAGCATTCTGTGGAACATAGATTGAGTATCTTCCACTGACGTCATGCTGTAGCATAGACCAGACCCAAGATACTCCAATTAACTTTTCAGACTTTAAACACTCATTTCATTGCAATGTTTGCCACCACAGTTAAGAGAAATTCACACAACCATGGAACTTAGAATCTGTTCTTGAGACACTAGAACACATAGCAAATAATTATAGGACTGTCATATAGCAACCTGTCCACATATGTTAGAAGATCGCAAAACTGCTATTTCCCAACAATATCTTGTCAAAGATCTTTCCTTGAACATTGCTGGAAAAGTTTTTGGTAGTAGTTTTTTTTTGTTTTTTTTTTTAAACCCATAGCACTTGGTGCAATATCTTACATTCAAGATATCAAGGCCCCTTCTTTGGTATTCTGAAGATAGTTATGAGTTTGAATATTTCTGTTGTCAAGACCAATATATGACAGGATCCCAGCTTCAACTATACAAAAACACTCAGAAGCTGGATAAGTGATTTTTGTTTGAGGTTGAAGAGTAAAAATACCATTAAATGCATCTGTATATGCACATAAGTAGAAGAGATAAGGAATGAAAGCATGTATGTGGAAAAGCATTCTGAGCAAACCGCATGTGAGAGAGGAGCCAGGGGTGATCACATGATCAACACCTAACCTTCAAATTAAGTTAAGAGATGAGTTCTACTGTTATGTACTCCAGATCCAGTGATAGATCAAGTAACTAGAGAGAGAGATGCACAGCAGTTTGCACTTACACTTAAGGTCTCCTCAAATATAACATGTGTTTTATAAGAAGCAAGCGAGAGATTAGCTGTTATTCCAGTACAAAGCTGCTAAATATTTAAAACAAAATTTTGCTTCACACGTCTGATTCTCCTCAAAAATCCCTTTTACTTGTAACTATTAAATAATTAAAAATGGAGTTCTTGGACAAACACCGGTTTTCAGAGGAAGAGGTCTAATACTACTAACCTGCGTTGGACAAAAATTAAGATATTCTCTAACAATTTCTAGCAAGAAGTCAGGGTTCAGTTTTTCAAAGTACTGTACACCAAGAGGTAAGCTATGCAAAGATGAAAAGTGAGTATCCAGAACATCATTCAACAAATGAATAATCTCTTCTTGTCTTTGATGTTTCTTCATAGCTAAAATTGCACGCAAGAAAGATAGTTCCTGCAAAACAAAACAAAATCCCCAAACTTTTAAACTACAACTCTATTAGTTTTACGTTACTTTATTATTTAATTTAACACCATACAAAATTTTACCATTTTCAAGGCAGTAACTAGATGTAGCGATCACAGCAAAAGCCATACTTAGGAATACTGTATATATTGCACATTGCCACTAAAAGCTTTAGGAAAGATAATTAAGATGTGCATAAAGATTTGCTACACATATCTTTTTTAATGTATATGGGACAATTATAAGTAAGCCTTTATAGGCACCTAAGTTAAATTTGTCAATGTTACCATCTCTTAAAAAAAAAAAAAACCAAAAAAACCCCCCATTTTTCTTCATTTCAAATAGTCAGAAAAAAAATCTGCATAAACAATTCTTGTCTGCAAGCCAACACTAATTTTGCTTGACCAAAAGAGAGAAAAAGCAAATTTCTAAGAAAAGCATCCTCCAATAAGAATGCTCTGCTCCCGTGCGGGGGGGGGGGGCCCCCCCCAAAAGAAAGTAGTTATCTCAACAGGGCCGCAACTTCAAATTAGAATCGAAGTACTTCAGTGAAATAGTCTTTTACCCCAGATTTCCCAATCGACTGCTGAATTTCATTAAGGAATTCCAACTGCTGATCTGCATCTTCCAATTGCCCTTCAATTATCTGACATCGGATAATTCCTACAATAGTAAACATTTAACTTCAGTTTCAGTTTTATGGTGGCTACACACTTTTTAGATTTCTATAGTATTGTTTTTTCATTCATCGGGTTTCCTTTATCTACCTCAGCCTTTTGTTAACAGGAGGATTGGAAAGAATAAAGATTTGCAACAGCTATATGTACAGAGTTTATCTACAATGTAAATTATTTTCTACATTTTTCTTTTATAAAAGCCATCTCTTCTCTTTTCTCCACCACCACGTGCCTTCAACTTTTGTCTAGGAAAATATCTAAATTATTTCTTTATGCTGTACTAGTTAAGATTTCAAAAGCTATCCTTTTGACATTTGACAGTGTGCCCTAACACACTTCCCTCAAGTCTTGAAGGATGTCTTTGTGTTCATTATTGTTTGTCACATACAAGTTATTGATGGTTAAACCTAATATTATGCATTACTGGTGACCTATGGGAAAAGCATCTATGCAACTTCCCTCTCCATTCTTGAAGTACATAGCAACAGAGCAGCCACTTAAAAGAACATTGTTGAAAAACACTCAGAGGTTTGTTTCTCTTTACCTAATATCTTCTTACTAAATAGTAATACTAACTCACTACATTCAAAAACTTCTAAAGAGAAGTGTAATTACTTGTTTGATACACCAGTCTTGTTTTAGCTCACAGATTTCCATCACAGTGCACTTATATTCCCCTAATACTGTTCTATCCTTGTATTCAAGAACATGGAGGAATTGAACAGTAACACACTAAACATGCTTGTGTCCTTTCTGCTTTATGAACAAAACCCTGTCTGGTGTCTTTCAATACTAAATTATATATTTACATTATATATTATAATATAATATTATATATAATATATAACATATATATATATTTTATAAACTAAGTAAGTATTTGTGCAGGTGAGCCTTGCTTTTCTTTTCCCTCCAAACATTAAAAATGTAGATCAGCTTCAGGCTGGAAGACTACAAAAGTAAAATAAATGATAAAAAATAGTCTAGTTCCAAAGGGGTATTCGTGTTAGTCTAGTCCAGCAAAACAAACAAGGAGTCTAGTAGCACTTCTAAAGACTAATATACAAATAAGATAAGAGCTCAAAAAAAAATGTTCTCTCTCCAACAAAACCAGAGAAAGTCAAAGTTGGTATTACTGTTCCTAAAAGACAGAAAAACACTAAGAAATTAAACACCTTCTGAGATTCTTCATACATCAAAAAAGGTAAAAAATGTCAGAAACTCATTTTTTTCAAAAGCAGAAATCTCACTGAAGTTTCAGTATCCTGGTTACACCCAAAAATAAAGCAGAGGGGCATAGCAGAAAAGTGGTAAAATATGCATGATATAAGTTATCAAGTAACTAACACAGTGTTTTTTCTGTCTTCCTTACAGAAGTAGGATTTTATCAGGGATAATTTTTCCAAGATGACAGTAACATTTAAGAACTTTCAACTCTTTTAAATTAGGGTAAATATTGGGTCTTTTGACCTTTCTGGCATTCCTTTATTCCTACTTTGATTAGAAGTCACAAGAACATATTCATTAGTCTTAGCCATAGATGCTCAGGACAGCTTGTTCTCTCAACATGCGTTGACAGTGTTACTTATTATTGGTATTACTATAGCATGTAGAAGCCCTATTCGTGGACTAGGCCACTTGTGTCAGATGCTGTACCACCATAGAACCAAAAAGACGGTCCCTCTTCCAAGAGCTTACAGTGCAAATATAAAACAAGAAAGTAACATATAGACTCAGACAAACAAACATGGGATTACAAGAAACAATTAGTGTTAGTCTGATAGGCATTGGTATCGGCACACTAGCAGCCTAACCATCATCAAGTTTTTTGTAGGCATTTCGCATGGGAGAGTTCAGATGAGGGATCTGAAGGAAGATAATGAGACAGCTTTATGGATATTTATTTACAGGGAGCTCCGCCCAAGTGCCAGAAGCAGCACAGAAGAAAATGGGGAAGTGTTTGTTTCAAAGTGTAACAAGTGAGTGATCGATGTGGCCACTGACCTCTCAAAACTGAATGAGAGATGATTGGTATCGTGAGGGTAGGTCATTAATGGCTTTCAAAATAAAAACAAGTGGTTTATGTTTGAGGTGATAGAGAAGGTGGAACCATAGAAAGATTCAAAAGGGCATATGGGTGGGGATAACATGGGCAATGCAACAGGCCAGGGGAATGCTCTTTACAGAAGCATTATGAATGATAAGTAAAATGTAGGTGATGACTGGTGGACATGGGGAGAAGGTTTTGGTTTCGGGGTTTTCTTGTTTTGTTTTTGTGGCAGGAGGAAAGTTATAAGCTCTGTATTAGGTCTATTGAGATTGACCTGGACTTCTAGACATCCACACGGATATAATCAGAGACAGACTGAGATTTTAACCAGAAGGAAACAGATCTAGAGTAGAGGTAGACCAGTGAGTTGTCAACATCGAGACAGTGGATGAATTTGAAAAACTGAATTTGAAGTTGAAATATTGTCTTTAATCACACAGTGTTTACACATGGAGTCAGACTGTGAGCTCATACCTATGCAGCTCTACAGAATTTACTGGCTTTACATAAAGAACATATAAGGAGAATCTGACTCATAATCCATTGCCTGTCTTCACTCATGCAAGTGAGCGATTTTTCACTAATACATGTGTAATTACAGAATAATTTAGAGGGGCAACATAATGGACGTCACAAAAAGCAAGAGCTGTATATGATAGTAATGTACCACCACCAGAATATAGCTCCTTAACACATGAGAAAGAACAGCTAACAATGAAGGAAAGGGGTGTATATAGTTTTACAAGAAAATGAGATACAGGGTTTTATAGGCATCCATGGTTTGCAAAAATGTTGCACTGCATTACAAAAAAAGCTCAATTCAGATTTCACAGGCATCAAAGCATGCAGTATGATTCATAACAATAGTGCCATCAGGCATTCAACATCACGGGAAGCTTTGGTGGATCACAACGAGAGCTGAAGCATAAGAGAATTAAAGGGTGACAGTGCAATAAATTAGGTTGTGTTCTCACCACAAGTCAGTCAGTAAACAGACAAAAACAACTAATGCCTTGATTTAAATTTTAAATCTATTCCACCTTTGGCGGAATAAAGATTCTATCTATTGATATGACATATACGGTAGTTGTCCTTGCTGTTAGCTACGGAACCACACAAACATGAACTAACTAAGCAGACTGTGCCACACCTGATCCAGAGCCTAGAAATGGCTGTTCACAAAGCTCCAGCAGAAAACATACATGTGCTACTATAATACAGTTAAGTCTCCCTCAGCAATGCCTGTCCCATAGAGACATCACCAATTTCTCAGCTTTGGATTGTTTTGTAAGGAAGTCAACTATATTCAGGTAGGCATGAGACTGGGTCTTTTCCTCTCCCGTATCTTCAGAAGGTTCCTAGGGAACATGACCAGAGACAAAGGACTGAAGTATGAGATAATTTTACTCCCTCCTCTTCCAAAAAGAGAGAGAACTGGGACTGAGCGCAGTATCAGTCATACCACAAAAGCCTGACAGCTTTTGGGGCTGAAGCTGAAAGGAAGTGCACAAATTCTAATTAATACATTTTTCTATTGTAGCAGCAGCTAAAGGGTCCACTACAAACAAGGCTTGTTTAGACTAGATGCTATACAAACATGAGTCATACCACATACTTCAGTAAAAGGGTCATATCTAGATTGTTAGTCTCTTGTAATTATTTTAAGGGAGGGCAAAGTCAGTCAAAATATATTACATAATTAACCCTAGCAAAAACCATTAAAAGTTTTCTTCATTTCCAATGCTATAGAAATATTGTTCTGTTGACTCCTAGAGCCAACATAGTGTGTGAAATTATTATAAAGCTTCACTGTACCAAAGCCAGCAACATAACATTTTAAAAATAAAGACCAAGTAGGAAGTGTTACTGGGTTCAGTCTTTATCAGTTACCAGTTCCAGCCTCTTCCACCTCAGCCTAATTAGCCTCTCTCTGTAAGCTACTTGTGTCTTCTGGGACACAAACATTTGACCTTTCAAGTTATTCTAGCCAGCAGTACCTCTTGGCATGGAATCAATGCCAGTATCTTGCAGTTGCTTCTTGATGGCACAAAAAATTGTCCATAGGGTATGTGAAAAGGTAGCTTCTCAAAGGTCCACATTTCCTGTTAAACTTGCAGACTTAAAAAGGATCCTATTCCTCATAGAAATATTGTATTCCAAATGTTTTTGATTTGTGAAACACATTTCCCTAACCAGAGTTATCCTTGCAACAACCAATGAAAGCAGAGAAATTTAGAATCCTAGCATATTTTAGACACACAAGTCATTTAGTGAGTTAATTGCAGCTGCAAAATAGAAAAAATCTTTTTGCAAAAAAATTAGAAATAATCTCTTAACATGTATCTTATGTTTGCCCATTAATATTACAATGATTATTTTATCTTTTCAAAATCTTAGACTAATAGAAAAAAACAGTTAAAGGAACACAACTTGAAATCTAGCCAGTTAAAATATATATATTAAAATGACTCCAAAGTAGGTACTTCTCCCTGATTTTTTTGCCACTTTGTGGTTTTTTAGAACTTATGTTTTATTTTTTTTTTAAAAAGTCTCTCTCACCTGCTGACAAGTGAAAGACCCACCCAAACGAAGAGGAATAACCATATGAAGAAAATACCGAAATTGGCAATAAAGTTCTGTCTAATGCTCTGAGGAAATAAATTGAAAACAAAATCCTAATCTTTATTATCCATTACTTGAAACTTCAGTAGGTAAAACAAATCAGAGAGAAGTACTTTTAAAATGGTTTGTGCTCTTTAAATAAATAGTATGTAATAGAAAAAGTCTTGTGCCATACCAGTAAGTGCAGAAACACTTGTCTCATCAAGCACCAAAGCAGTCTTGTACCATTTTAGAGCCTCTTTCACCTTCCCTTGTAATATCATCTGGTAGCCAAGTTCCGTAGCAATTTCAGAGTCATCAGATGCCAAGTCAAATGCTCTTTCAACTAAGATCTGTGTTTGTTGAAGGATGAGCTGGTTCCGGCCACACTAAAGTTAAGAGTTTTACATTTGAAGCTTTCAAATCTTACTCAGTTTCACCACATTTTGAAAAAATAAAGTTACAATGAAACTTTAAATGAAGTTGGGTATTCATTTTTAGATTTTAAACTGCAGCACTGATTCCTTGCTTATCTCAGGGATGGAGAAGTAAAGTGCTATATCTCCAGTAATCACTTATTGTTCATGTTTATATGTGCATGGCAGTTAATTGAGCACCCAGTAGTCACAAACCATTTGGATAATATGCTGATACTGTAGCAATCAATGCTTGAATATAAAGTACCACTGTCATCTTTGGATGTTTCTTTGGATACACATGGGGAAGAGAACACCCAAAGATCAATCTGTTTTCAAGTTTATACCACCACACATCCCTGAAGCATCTTAGTGCATAAGATGTCTAATAAAGAGTAAGTCACTCTGCACTGATTTGTTAATATTTATGCTTCTGGGTAAGCACTGCTGTCAACATATACTGGGACACATTACTTGTTACAAAGCAATGAGGAATTTAAGGAGTTATAACCCCTCTCTAAAATTTGTTTCCTTTCTACAATAAAATGGAATAGATGCTCCCTACAAAGGCTTTGATCAACACCAAATAATTTACAAATAGCCTGTGAACTGTACAATTATTTACTTAATCTTATAAAATCTCAATTATTCCAGCATTATTGCTTTATTATATTTCATAGAATGATTAATGTAAACAAGCTCAGACTTCCCCTACAGCCTTTTGTTTCTCACTTTGGTAGAGCCTAGGTAATTTGGTAAACCAGGTATTTTTTCTGGCAGCAACATTTTAACTGTCCTCCACTTACCAAGAACGTCATAAGCAAAATCTACTCTCCAACAGCAAGTGGGAGAGTACATTATCCTTCTTGGTGTGGCCCAAGCTAACCAATGCAGAATTTATGCTTTCATTTTAAAAATTAAGTATTTAACCCTTCAATACTGTCCTCCTGAATCTGCAGACAACTCCAGTGACATTGCCATGGCTCATGGCCTTACCAACCAAAAGCAGAAGCAGGAGCATGAAATTAACAAGACTGTTCAGCTTCATTGTGGCTATTTAGAACTCATGGGAGCAGAAGAAAAACTGACTGAACAGGTGGTGTCTTTTTCCTCAGCCCATACACTGAATTTTCAAATACAGGGTTATACAATTCAACCCACTTTGTCTCACCACGCCACGTTTTTAACTGACACTTAACATCTACTACCAAAAATCAAAAGCAAAATATATAGCTATTATTTGCATTTTGTTTAAGGAAAAAAAAAAAAAGTACTCACTGTTCTGCTGAAAGCTAATGCCATTTTACAATATAGTTGAGGATTATGTGGTTCCAACTTGTCCAGTCCATTAATTAGGTCTCCCAGCTTGGCTGTAGCCTAGAAGAATGGAACACTATGATCAATATGGAAGGAACACAACACTTCAAAGAAGTTAGAAGAACAATACTCAAACTGCTAGAGCAGGAAAGGAACAGCAAAGCAGATTTATTTCTGCATCTAAAAGACACATGATTTCAAGAACCAGTAAATAAAATCAGCTTGGAAGCAGAAGACGGATCAACATAGTTTATTGGACATGTTTCTCAAACATCCAAAAATATGGTGCAAGTTTTTAAAAATTCTCCTCTAGAAATCACAATGAGCTTCTTACCCAGCAGGCAATTGTATCTTGAGAACAAAAGGTTTGGGGACATACAGTTCATCATCATCTCTACTGAAAGGTTTGGAATAATTAATGGTCCTCAAACCATAAAGCAGAAGGACAAAAGAAAATATTTTCAAAAGCATCTAAATGAGCAACACCGTATACCCACAAAAGCTCATGCATTAAATACATCACTTAGTCTTTAAAAGTGCCAAGGATTCCTTGTTTGTTTTCCTATATCCCATGTTCTCCACTTTTATATGGTTATATATTTTGCACAAAGTATACCTGCTCTATTGACCATAGTTTCCTGCTCCCCCTGCCAAATGGGGGGGAGTCCTCCTTTTCCAGACTCTCCTCCTAAATCTCCCCTTCTCATGTTCTCCATGCAGCCCCCATCAGACAGGACAAATAGACAGGGCTGGGTGCTCTGAAGCTGTCTCGAATGGCTAGGGTTGGGAGAGGAGTGGGAAGATGCACTGTGCAAGTACTGAGCCCATGCAGGACAGGGCCCTCTTCTGACTCCAGCCGTTGAGTGTGATCATACCTGCTTTCCCTGTGTAGGCTCTGGGGCAAAGAAATGAGACTATGTGACCTGGAGCTGCAATAAAGGGCCATGAGGGGAAGAAAAGATGCAGTTGGGGACCACACCACCACAGTCACGCAAATGTTTCTGTTACGCAGCAGCTAGGCTGCTGTTACCGAGTGGAAAATTCACAACAGAGAAAGTGTTCCCAAGAGAAATGTTGCTCATAAGCATTGGCTGCTCTTACAAACTGTTACTGCAAAATAGCATCTACTGTAGTTGTATGCAATTATTTAATTTATGTTTAACTTTGCTAATAGCAAAAATATTTCTCTTAAAAATGAGAAAAACATTTCCCATTTATGATATGAAATCTTTTCCATTTAAAATAGATTAGCATGTTTGTGTAATAATTTAATTGGATTTAGATTGTGCTAGCTGTATGAAAGCTTATTTTCTTCTAAAAATGTGAAAAGGGTATAATGTATATAAAAACATTTAATTCTTGTAAGAATTTTTTTAAAAAACCTCATCTTTTGGTGCCACTTAACTAGCTCACTGGACAAAAAGGGGACAGGAAAAGGAGGGACAAGTGATCTAACACAAGCTTCTAACTGGCAGAGCATTGCAGTGCACAACAGAGCCACCTGTCAAAATAGGCAGTGATAAAAGGCATAGAATTGCTAGAAAGATCTGATCACTTTCCATTTTCTGTTAATAAAACGCTTAAAGAGCTCAAACTACTTACTGTATTCTATAAAATAACCTTTATTCAATGACTAAATGCTTTAATGATTCAAATAGTTTGATGATTAAAAAGTAGTGCTACACAAAAGACTCACCTCAGGTATATTACCTTCCTTACACAAAAAATGTAGAGCCTCCATTCTTATGGCTTCCAGGTTAAGAGGATCTTTCTGCAACAGCCTGAGAAAAATCAAGAGTCAAGTTGCTTTACAATCTGCTATTTTCCTTTAAGGGAGCATTTTAGAGGAAATTGTAACTCCAATTTCCACCAATATTTCTACTATGTGAAAACCAGCTTTTAAATAATTTAGTAGAAAAGCCCTTTTTTTAAAATTCCAGCAGAAAGAGCTGATTTGATACTAAAATACTCTTTTGGAGTTTTGAGAATCAAACCAGGAGAGGTACTGGATGTAATTTTAGTTGTTCAGAATCACAAATGCAACAAGTTAAAGTGCATACGCTGTGACATGTGACCATTAACACTGAAACTATGTTACAAACACCAAGTGTATCTTAAAATGCAGTTTTTATCTTAGTTCTGTTCCTTTTATCTGATAACTTATGAAGAATTTTTGGACAAGATTCTTTTTATACTTAGATGATAACATTAGATTAGAATCTTGTTAAAACCATAAATTAGATTTTTTTTAAAAAAGAAAGATAAGCAAGTATTATTTTAATGATTTTTCTAGTAATTTTTGACATACAAATGCTAATAATAGAAACTGCATCATCTGAATTTCTCCTTTATCCAGAATAGGGCCAATTTCTGATAATACATCATAGCCAGGAGCCTGTATATCATCATAGACTCTAAGGTCAGAAGGGACCAATATGATCATCCACTCTGACCTCCTGCACAATTCAGGCCACAAAACCTCACCCACCCACTCCTGCAATAAGCCTCTAACCTATGACTGAGTTATTAAAGTCCTCAAATCATGATTTAAAGACTAAGATGCAGAGAATCCACCAGGAAGTGAGCTGTGCCCCATGCTACAGAGGAAGGTGAAAAACCTCAGAGCCCTAACCAATCTGCTATGGAGGAAAATTCCTTCCCAACACAAAATATGGCAATCAGTTAAAACCTGAGCACGGGGGCAAGTCTCACCAGTCACCCAAAAAAGAATTCTCTATAATAACTCAAAACTACCCCAAAAGGTCCCTTCTTAGGCCACCGGCATATCCACCGCCAGTTTTTTTGTTTGTTTGTTTTTAATATTAATACCACTGGAGAAAAATTCCCATCTACAGAACTTAAAGCATTCTGAACTTTTATTGGTGAGGTCGGAACAAACTGTCTTCATACACTATTTAAGTATAGCTCATCAACATTGGTGCTTTGCAGACTTACAAGCCCAGAGAAACCCAGGGGCTCCTGTGAGGTGCAGTATCACTGTGATCCAGGAAAATACTGAGAGCCTTTGTGGATTTCTCAGAAGCAAGAAGCTTCAAATTATTCAGCAAAACCAGAATTCTTATACTTTTGGCCAAGACTTTCAAAACCAAGAGCCTAAAGCTCTTAAATCTACAATTGGAACAGCTGGGTGAAAAAAATCAAGCAAGTGCCTACATATGGATTTAGGAACCTATGTTCAGAGTCCTAGGAATTTTTTTTGTTTATTTCTTAATATTGGCCTTCGTACTCATTAAAGATTAATGACTGAAATTAATTTGGGGCTTCTAAGACAAGCTGATTTTGAGATGTAATGTTGCCAAAAGCCATTAGAAAACATTTCTAAAATGAAAATTATAAAACCTCTCCCTCTAACAATCAGGTCAGAATCACGTCACATTGCTCCCCTCTAAATCTCTTTAGTTAAGAAATTATCAATGACACAGTAAAGTTGTAAAGGAGAGGTTTTAGGGAGTTTATTTTTTTTTTTTTAAATTAGAGAATCATAATTATAACTGGAATTACACAGTTAAATATGGAGCTGGGATCACAATTCTATAATGAACGTTAACTTACTTCATACCTACCTCAAAAAGGTGAACAGATGTTTAGTAAAGCATTGTGCTATTTTCCACAGAGCAACATGTTGGAGTTTTAAATTTACAGAAATTTTCTAAAAAGTTTGTACAGCATGAACATACCATAACTGCATAACATGATTTGTGCTAATTCATTTAGTCTTATCTCAGACATATCATTGGCAGCAGACTGAGGCACAAATCTATTAAACATAAACCCAAACAAATACATTTCTCATGTTCTTAACTGAAACTAAGCAACAACACTGACATATATATACACCGAACCTTTGTGCTGTTTCAACTGCTTGCTCCCAATCCTGCAAGGCTAGTTGTAGCTTCATTTTCTTTATGAAAGCAGGAAGAAAGTTTGGGAAGTTGGCTATTATTTGGTTCACAGTTTCTAAAGCTCCTGAATAATTCTGGCGCACCTCAAAATATTGTGCCTGGTAAGAGGAAAAGAAGTCAAAATTCACCAGTACAAGTATCAAAATTCATTAGTATTTTTCCTGAACACTGGTACAAACATTTTAAGTAAAGGGAAGAATTTCCCTCTATATTTACTCCAATCTTAAGCACAACAGAAGGTTGTGAAGGTAAACAGAAAGAAGACAAATCAAAAGCTGCAGCTCCACCTTTATAGTGAAGGTTACTGCAGCACTGCAGTTATAAATTATTGATCAGGACATGCAGGAGGATGAAGACAAACACATGAATGGATTTAAAGAGATAGAAGACAACTTTATTTACTGTCATATGAAGGGATGGAGGAGACAAATTCCATCTCCAAATCACTACCAAGCATTCACTGTGTCCAATAGAGTATTAAGTGGTCTCTTGCCATACAAGTAATTAGGATAGGTCCCTTACTCAGCTGCCCTGTTAGCAAAAGGAACCATCTCTGCAAGCCCAGAAATGTTTAACAACAAAGCTTGCATGGGAGTTCACCTAAAAACAATCAGCTCTTTTATGTCGTGGCCTTTGTGACCAGCAGTAATTGTAAAGCATTCGGTAGATGATAAAATACTACACAAGAACTGAGTTTTAAACTCTTAAATAAGGGAAGAGTGGTATCTAACACATTCTCTTGATTTTTTTTTTAATCTTTCTATTGAAGACTGCAGAAAAACTGGCTTTCTAGCTATCTTATACTTTAATCAAAGTAGGGTAAGTCTCCACCTACTCCTTGTTCATCTTCATATGTCTTTAACACTACCATTAACATATATGCACAATACTGCATATCGTTTTCTGGAGTTTAATTTTTTACTTATTTGTAGATTACCATTAAGTTATCGTGCTTCAAATTCTTTAACATGAGCTCTCTTGCAAAAAAGGAAACAATCTTCACAAGTAATACATTCTTCATAATGGAAAAATGGCTATTTGCTTTTTGAGTCAGGAAAAAAAAAATGGGAAGACAAATTATACTACTAATTACTTTAACAAAACGACCCACCAAAGTATGATGCAGATTGAAATTTCTTGTATTAAAGCAACATGAATGCATGTAACCATGCATTCACAATGCTGAGGGGCTAATGTATCTTAACTGTAAATCCCAGAATTATCTGTAGAGAGATATACAAGACTCAGATTTTAGTATTTTTATTTTCATGTAATCTTTTCTGATCAATTAACATCATACCATCTCATGTAGGTTTAAGATCTGTATTTGTACAAGAGCTATTTGATTGTATGTGTGTGTTAAGGCATTTGTATGCATCAAAATCTGAAATATTTCACAAAGTTTTAGATTTTTTTTCCCGTCCCCTTTGGTTACTTGGATCAGTTTAGTGCACAAGAAAGTCAAGGATTAAAGGTGGTTGAAACTAGACATACTGCACACGATCTGGCATTGTGCAAACTTGTTAATGCACAATAATCATGGACCACTCTTCAAAGATTAAGGGGAAGTGTGCACTTAAACTTTTAGAAATTGGCTATTTTAAAAAGAAAGGTAGGTTCTGATAGAACACCCTTTAGTAGTGTATTCTGAAAGTTTTAAAAAAAATATTAATTAAAGATGTTTGGGGGTTTTTGTTTGGTTGGTTTTGCTTTCATGTTGGCCTTTATAAAGGGCTTTTCCAGCAAGGCAAAAAACTAATGCCCTGATCTTACAATGGACAAAACACTGTTAAATGGTTTTGCCCAATTGTAGCCTCACTGAAGTCCAAACTGGGGAAAAAGTGAGGAGTGAAATTGACTATAAATAAAGTCCTGTTATGTACCAGAAGCCAGCTGTTTGAAAGAGACTATTTATGGGATTTTCCCTACCAACAGTTCAATTGTAATAACCTTGGTATTACTTGCAACTATAATCGGTACAAAATTTTTTAGACAAACAAGGTGCATCTTTTTAACTGTGCTGAACTTTGTCAAGTTGTAAGGTGATTGCACGATACAGACAAATATCTACTTCAATAACTATAGCGAATTTGCTTTTACTTTTATTTAGTGAACAGACACCTTGTGTGCTTAAAATATATGGACTAAGTTACACATTCAGTGATCATATTTAGTCCATAGCCTACATTTTAACAGTGTCTAGTGGGCAGAGAACATCTAACGGTAAGTTTTAATTTGGGAGTAATAAGGTTATATTTTAAACATGTTCGAGTACTTAAAATACAAATAAATGTGCATGAGTGGATACTAAATCACCAACTGAAGTGGTGAGGAGTGGTTAAAGTTTGTAGACTTCAAATCAACAAGTTTACCAGAGAAAAGAAAAGGGAAATCAAAGGAGAAGAACTACAGTACAGAAATGTTCAGATTATGAAACAAATCCACATAAGGAAATCTTTCATGATTAAGAATCCAATATAGTAGCTAAGCAATAATTCACTGTGACCCACTTGTGCCCCCTTGTGTCCATCTAAAGCCAGAGCAGAGATTTTTATGAATATCTTATACACTTACAAGAACTATATATAGTTAAGTGGCAGTTTGCGTCCTCTGGGGGCCCTTGGCAAAGCTTAATTCTAGAGTCTACTGGATACTGGGGGAACTGGGATAGGCCCAGGGAAACAGAGACTGACTCCCCACAAAGCCCGTCCCTGTCCCCTACTGACTGTGCCCAGCTCCTGCCCCCCTCCTTCCCTTGCAGGCAGCCCCACTACCAAGCTCTATCTGGCCTGGGTTCCTGGTAGCTCCGGGTCTTGCACTCCCTGGCTTCCAGGTGGCCTTTGTTCCCATGGCTGCAAAGCATTCTCCAAGTTGGCTAAAGAGCTTATAGTTGGGTCAGTAAAGGAATACTACAGCCAGGACAAGGCTGGAGAGTCCAGGTGCTAGAGCTGCCTCGAGCCCAGGGTGGAGCTGGAGTGCGAGAGCAAGGTCATCCTTACTGTGGAGCCCCAATTGGGAAGCAGGATGGAGCAGCTGACATTCGGTGGGCTAAATGAAAGGCCCTTGCAGGTCAGATCTGGCTTGTCCACACCCCCAAACCCCTCTGCCTTGGGGCCCCCTGTAACTACCTGTATTGTAGGTGACTAGCACTGCCACTGATGTAGCTTTGTTGGATCACATTTATAGGTAGGATTGAAGTTTGATAAATATATAATAGACTTTCTACAGTAAGAGCTACAGAAATGTTAGCCACCCTTTAGAAAAAAACACTTAATATGAAGCTTATTTTCAAATCTTTTAATTATGTTAAACATGCTCAATATGAGAACTGTTTTTGTATTACACAACCTTAAAAAAATGTACATAGCACATCACCACCCAAGATCATAGAACAGCAGAGACAGAAGACCAGAGGAGCAACTCCTGAGTTCAAATCCAAAGGACTCCCTCTGATCTTGGGCAAATCATTTAGCAGTTCTTCTTAGCTTTCCCATAATAATTAACAATTTCACCATGGTTACATTTATGATGTTTAGAAAATATTCTGAAATACACTGTGGAAGTGTTAAAATAATAAAATGAACTCACCTTACCCAGCAGAGCAAAAGGATCATTCCCATCCTGTATTCCTTCATCAAAGTATTTCACGGTTTTTTTAATATAAGCTTCTTTTCCACTGGTGAGATCGAGCCAAGCTTTCAAAATCAACCCCTGTAAAACAAAATTCAGTTAGAACTCATGGATAAAAGTATAAGTGAAGTTAACTGTAATAATATGCTATTTCATGTTAATAAACAGGAATAAATTTAAACATCTCTTATATCCATTATAACATCTCACTTGAATTCACTAAAGTATTCTAATGTTTTAATGCAGACAACAACCAGGAGTCAGGAAATGCAGTTTCTACTCCCACCAGTGCTAATGGCTTTCTATGTAATCTTGTATTCTTGTCTCAATTTCCCAATCTGAAAAAAATGGGTATAATACTATTTACACACCATTAGAAAGCACTTTGAGATCTTCAATGAAAACTACAAGCTCAAATATGGAAAAACAGTTACCTCTTTATTACCATTAGAAACTTTGATCATTCTATCAATGTATTCACGGGCTTTATCCTGACGACCAAGATGCCACAAAAACAAGCCTGCAAAGTACAAAGCCTGCTGTCCTGCAGTCTTACGATTTTCCTTTATTTTAGCATCCAGTTCCAAAATAGCATCTCGATCTGAAAATAACCAGTAAACAGTGGGGATTCTTTAAAATTTTATCATTTTATCTTACCAAGGTCATTATACAATAAAAGCAGATGCTGCTTAAATATGGATTTCCAAGGCAAAGCACATTGCCAAACACTCTGGTATTTCGCCACTGGTCGGAGCTCTATACATATTTTCAGAGGTAGATACAAAAGACCAGGGTAGCGGTGTTGCAATAGGAGCAGTTCTCCAGTGAGAAGGTCTGCTGTAAACTTGAGATTTCTGCAAAGGAAATGGAATCCCCAGATAAGAGCCACGGTTCTTCTTTTATTATCACTACTTATCTATTACTGAGCGGTCATTTTAAAGCAGTACTCATCTCTACTGCTGGACAAGACAGCTTTCTGTCTCTTCTTCCCTACCCAGAATCCTACAGCTGCTATGAGGCTGGATAGAGGAGTGGAAAATTCTCCACCATATAGAAGAAACTCAAGAGTTATGAACACAAAAGTTACAAACTGACTAGTCAAACACACACACCTCATTTGGAACCAGAAGTACTCAATCAGGCAGCAGCAGAGCCAAAAAGAACCCTAAAAATACGGGTATGCTACGACTTACGTACCATTATACTACAAGTTCAGCTATTAAAGACAGTTACTTCTTTATTGCTATTAGAAACTTCAATCAATCTATCAATGTATTCACAGTCTTCATCCTGATGCCCAAGAGATAAAACTTTCTTAGGAATGGTCAGAAACTGTGGAATGAACTTCCCCAGCAACTAAGGATGATCATAAACCTCATAACTTTCCAGCACAACATGCATATCTTTGACCTTGCCTTCTCTCAAATAAACACATTGCAGTAGATATATTTAATAAATAAAAAAATTATCAAAACATGACATCACTGCATATGCTTCCCCCTCTGGGGAGAAGATGAGAGTAAAACATGAGACAGCTCTGTGGACAAGTGGCTTAATGCACTTCAAGAATGCACTCAAGATACTATGGTGATGAGAGTTATAAAAACCTATATAGAACAGAAAGCTTGCCAGGTGACATGGCAAGTGAATTTTTCAAGACCCAATTCCCAGTATTTTTTTGTTAGTTTGCACAGCATCTGCTCTCTCCAAGACGCTTCCAGATTCTATCCCATATTTTCAGTTACCACTGCTTTTAACATTCATATTTTTATTTAACATGTTCTACTTTAAAAAGTAACCATAAAATGGAACTTCCTAACTCAAATATGTTTCCTAGGCACATTCAGGGCCATACTGCTTACTTCAGTAACAAAAATAAGCCTTTATTATTTTATTATTTTTAATCCTGTTAGCTATAACTGACCTGCATCCAACAGAATTGCACCAATATGATTACCCACATTTTAACTGCAATGGCAAATTCGGACCTCAGTTACACAAATGAAAACTAGGACAAGAATTTAACCTGTAGAATACCTAATACTAGAGAAGATGCACAAGCCAGAAAGTCAATGAACTTTCAGATCCCAGATAGAGTTTACAGGACTTGTCTGTTGGAAAAACCATGTTTTACATGTAAGCTAAGAACATTTTTACTTGGAAATCACAAATAAGGAAACCCACACAATACCATTTTTAAAGTTACTTTTCAGATTGGAACTGCCCTTCAAAGATGATCATGAAGCACTGGCCAATGACCCCGGTCAGGGACATTCTATCTACTACCTGAAATACATAAAAAAAGGAAACCCCAGAAGCCCCATCATCTCAGGCATTGGCACGCTTACAGCGGGATTATCTGGCTATGTGGACTCTCCTCAGACCCTATGCTATAAACACACCTAGCTATCTGAGAGACACTACAGATTTCCTGAGAAAAATCCAATCCATTCGTGAACTTCCAGAAAATGCCACCTTGGCCACTATGGACATAGAGGCTCTTTACATCAACATCCCATACCCAGATGGATTACAAGCCATTAGAAGAATTATACAAGATGATGCCACAGCAAAACTTGTGGCAGAACTTTGTGACTTTGTGCTCACCCACAACCATTTCAGATATAAAGATAATTTATACCTTCAAGTTAGTGGCACTGCTATAGGTACCTGCATGGCCCTACAATATGCCAACATCTTTATGGTTGACTTAGAACGCTTCCTCACGTCTCATCCCAAAACACCTCTACTTTACTTATGCTATATTGATGACATCATCATCTGGACTCACAGTAAGGATGCCCTTGAAGAATTCCATAGAGATTTCAACAATTTCCACTCCACAATCAAACTTAGCCTGGAACACTCCACACAGGAGATCCACTTTCTGGACACTCTAGTGCAAATTAGTGATGGGCACATAAAGACTACCCTATACCAAAAACCTACTGATCGCTATAGTTACTTACATCCCTCGAGCTTTCATCCAAGACACACCACAGGATCCATTGTCTACAGTTCAACTCTAAGATATAACCGCATTTGCTCCAATCCCTCAGACAGAGGCAGACACCTTCAGGATCTCTATCAAGCATTCTTAAAATTACAGTACCCAGCCGCAGAAGTGAAGAAACAGACTGACAGAGCCAGATGGGTACCCAGAAATCAACTACTGTAGGAGAAGCCCAAGGAAAAAACAAAACAGAACAACAAAATGCCATTGGTCACCACCTACAACCCCCAACTCAGACCACTTCACCACATCAAAGATCTACAGCCTATTCTTCAAGACGATCCTTCACTCTCTCAAGCCTTGGGAGACAGACCGCTCCTTGCTTGCAGACAGCCCCCGAACCTTAAATAGATACTCACCAGCAACTACAGGTCAAACAGAAACCTTAAAGCCGGAACATATCCCTGCAACAGATCACAATGCCAACTTTGCCCTCATATCTACACTAAAGACACTATCACAGGACCAAATCGAATTTATATGCAAATTTGACTCAGTTGCCTTGGAGTTAAACAGGGACTACTGATTTTTCTCTCATTACAACAGGTGATTTGACCTCACCTTCCTTTATGTGCTGTTCCCCAGTGTTTGAATCCTAATATCTATATTGATTTGCTGTTAGTCTGCCCTGATCCTATGTCATACACTTCCCTGCATTTAATTTCCTCCCATTCTGTAAATTTTTCATCTTCAAAGCCTCTGACAAAGTGGGATTTTCTCCCACGAAAGCTCATGCAATAAATAAATCTGTTAGTCTTTAAATGTGCCACAGGACTCCGTTTGTTTTTTTGCCAAAAAAGCTTTCCACCCGTCCCCCAAGAACTCAATAACTATTATAACTTCTGGAAATGAAGGGAAGGAACTCTTGCAACCATGATTGGGAGTTCTGACCCTATTATAGTTCCTTTGTTAGACGTTACATGGTAAAAATCTGTTTTTTCTCTTTTAATTTTAAAGTGTTAAATACATTTTTATAATTTGTCTGGTAATATTTTAATAACTGCTGTAACATATTCAGTATAGTATGATGAGTGCTTGAGCTCCTACTGGAAAGACAGTAATTAAAACCTTTGTACAAAATTGGGATAGTATGTGGAAAACTTTAGTATTCTAATCAACTTTACGATGGAAACAATAGAAATAAGTCAGTATGTGTGCACTTCGTGGTATATGAGGAATACTAAAATACACTTTGTTCCAGCACCATGGAGTTTGTTATGATATCTTTCCTCATGTTATTTACTGGCTTATTGCCAATGTGAAAGTCTGCAACCCTATGCTTTAGCAATGCAGGAAAGACATCATACCCTATTGGAAAACAAAAAGCATAGCAAGATTGTGTTCATAGAGCATAGATTCCAGATCTTTTTTTTAATAAGTAGGGAGAATTTGGATATAACTATCAAGTAGTAAGGAATTTTCAGTGCTATTATTTCAGTGGCACTCTGTCCTTCACACTTTATGTACACAATACTAATCAGTCAGGTCATCTTGATTCACCATCCAATGAATAAGGCAAAAAGCAAGTGTTGACCTAAATGGAATTATAGTTTCTACTGCCATCTTAAAAGATAAGCGAGGCTATACAGGGAAATAAGAAATTCACATCCTCTGAAGAGGAAAAAATATTTTCTAACTGGATGCCAAAGAAATAGTGGCTGGCAACAGTAAACCAGCACAGAAGACAGAGACTTGAGGCAGTCAGGAGAGTGGAGACCTGCATCAGATGGCCATTGCTAAAGATGAGAGATTTTTTTTTTTTTTTTTAACATGTCAAGAAATGGAGCTCAGTAACTTTTCAATATTTTGCCTGCAAATACACTTCCATTTATTATATAATCAAGATTTTTGTATATACCTTTGTCATACTACTTCTAATTACAGAATTCAGTATTACAATTACCTGGAGGTCTAAAGCATACATTTTTGTTTAATCAAGATACAAATATATTTCTTAAGTTGGATTGCCAGCAGTTTTATTATTTGTTTTATTTATTAAATATTATAAGACTACGTAAACCACAGAAAGACAATAATATTTTCAATAAAAATACCTGGATTAGAACTCTTTTTATGGGCATAGATCAGTGCCATCATAGCGCAAAGGGATACCTCTTGTTTGTTTTTAATAGACTCAAGTTCCCGAATAGCCTCCTGAACATGACCTAAAGAAACAAAATACATATTGGGACGCAATCAGTTTTAAAAAAACCACATGTTTCCCTAAAAGTGCTTAATCTACTGCTATTATAAATAAACTTAATCTATTAACACTAGTATATTCGCTATTGATATACTTAACTTAAAAATAATTGAATAGTAGAACAAAAATTTTCAATTGAATAATGGAAAAGAGTTTTTTCAATTTGCTTACTTTGTGTATTTGACAGCATTCTGCATAAAGCTAACCTCGCTACTACTCACACAATCATTTTAACTTGTTTGTGAAAGAACTTATCTGCACTTCAGTGAAAATGTTCTGACAAGAAGAGTTCTCCCACTGACATAGCTACTCCACCTCATAAGGAGGCAGTAGCTAGGTTGAAAGATGAATTCTCCTGTTAACCTAGCCCGCCTAATACCAGCACTTAGTTTGGTTTACCTGAATCATTCAGGGTATGCATTTTTCAACACCTCCCTCCCCACCCCCCAGCAATGCAGTTATATGGACCTAATGCTAGTGTAGACCAGACATGCATCTGTCACAAAACAACAGGATAAAGAAAAGCCTTTTAATACCGAGTCTAGAAGTGGTCGTTTTATTTCTACCAGTGACCAAATGTGAAAAAGTCCTCTATTTGTTGCATAATTGTGCTTTTAGCAGCACTTTAGGCATTGTCTCCCCCCTCAGAACCAGGCACTTTCCACATCAGCAAAAAGAAGGAAAAAAAACTTTAGGAAAAAAATAGGGACTTTGATTGTAAAAAGACAAAAACCAGCATGAGTTCAGGGAGAGATGAAATGCCTGCAACTTTTTTTTTTTTTTTTTTTTTAAAGTTCCATTATGCAAAAGTACTTAATAATAAGTAGGTCTAACAATAATAGATCCAAGGAAAGCCCCACAAGAGAGACTCAAAATACCAAAAAAAGAGAACAAAAAACCCTCCAATTAATTACAGCTTGGACTGGTTAGCTAAAATTAAAAAGCTAAAAAAATTTTTAAAATCCAGCTCTAACAGAAAGCTTTCCAGAGTTATTTCTGTGCCGGTTTCCCTCCCACCCTGTGTTGCTCTTACCTGTTCCGCTCCTGTTTGCCACAATCACTGCACACGGGGCCCCTGATTTAAAAGGGGCTCCATGCGCTTCCACGCGCTTCCACAAGTCAACTCATCAACAACAACCCCCCCTAAAAGGTGGGAGGAGGTAAAGCCTGAGGAGGAACTGGCGGGGGCCGGCTTAGCGAAGGGGCCTGGATCCGAAGCCGAGGGTCCCCCTCCCAGCTTTGAACCCAGCTACCCACCTTCCAGCAGCAAGCCATAGGCCCGGTAGAACAGGAGCACGGGGTCGTAGCCCAGCTTCTTGAGCCCCTCCTCGGCAGCCCGCTGGAGGTGACGGAAGTGCCCTTCCCGGCAATAGTAGCTGAGCAGCGCCTGTGACAGCGAGGACCGGCACTGAGCAGCGCGGAAAGCGCCCCCCGCCCTCAGTGACCGCCCCCTACCCGCCGCCTCCCCCCTCAGCCTCCGCCCCCTCCCCGCCGCCTCCCCCCCCAGTCACCGCCCCCTCCTCGCCGCCGCCGCCGCCTCCCCCC